>OX940868.1:30128055-30875837 GCA_954871525.1 Parietaria judaica | reverse complement strand
ATTTTTTAAAACCTTAAATTTCGAACCAATTGAAAAAATAATGATTTTCGGGCTTATACATTGGAATTTTAATATAACAAGAGTTCTCATGCAAAAATATGCCAGAATTAATTTGTTGACGAGAAATGCCATAGGAAATGCTATAGCATTTCATATAGCATTTCTTTATTTTACATTTTTTACAACCTTAAATTTCGAACCAATTGAAAAAATAATGATTTTAAAGCTTATACATTAAAATTTGAATATAAAAGAGTTCTCATGCAAAAATATGCAAGGATTAAATTGTTGACGAGAAATGCCATAGGAAATGCTATAGCATTTCCAATAGCATTTCTTTATTTTACATTTTTTACAACCTTAAATTTCGAACCAATTGAAAAAATAATGATTTTAAAGCTTATACATTGGAATTTGAATATAACAAGAGTTCTCATGCAAAAATATGCAAGGATTAAATTGTTGACGAGAAATGCCATCGGAAATGCTAGCATTTCCTATAGCATTTCTTTATTTTACATTATTTACGACCTAAAATTTTGAACCAATTGAAAAAACAATGATTTTAGGGCTTATACATTGGAATTTGAATATAACAAGAGTTCTCATGCAAAAATATGCAAGGATTAAATTGTTGACGAGAAATGCCATAGGAAATGCTATAGCATTTCTTTATTTTACATTTTTTACAACCTTAAATTTCAAACCAATTGAAAAAACAATAATTATAGGGCTTATACATTGGAATTTGAATATAACAAGAGTTCTCATGCAAAAATATGCAAGGATTAAATTGTTGACAAGAAATGCCATAGGATATGCTATAGAAATTCCTATAGAATTTCTTTATTTTACATTTTTTACAACCTTAAATTTCGAACCAATTGAAAAAATAATGATTTTAGGGCTTATAAATTGAAATTTGAATTTTACAAGAGTTCTCATGCAAAAATATGCATGGATTAAATTGTTGACGAGAAATGCCATAGGAAATGCTATAGCATTTCCTATATCATTTCTTTATTTGACATTTTTTACAACCTTAAAATTCGAACCAATTGAAAATATAAAGATTTTAGGGCTTATACATTGGAATTTGAATATAACAAGTGTTCTCATGCAAAAATATGCAAAGATTAAATTGTTGACGAGAAATGCCATAGGAAATGCTATAGAATTTCCTATAGAATTTCTTTATTTTACATTTTTACAACCTTAAATTTCGAACCAATTGAAAAAATAATGATTTTAGTGCTTATACATTGGAATTTGAATATAACAAGAGTTCTCATGAAAAAATATTCAAGAATTAAATTGTTGACGAGAAATGCCATAGGAAATGCTATAGCATTTCCTATAGCATTTCTTTATTTGACATTTTTTACAACCTTAAATTTCAAACCAATTGAAAAAATAATGATTTTAGGGCTTATTTATTGGAATCTGATTATAACAAGAGTTCTCATGTAAAAATATGCAAGGATTAAATTGTTGACGGGAAATGCCATAGGAAATGCTATAGCATTTCTTATAGATTTCTTTATTTTACATTTTTTACAACCTTAAATTTCGAACCAATTGAAAAAATAATGATTTTAGGGTTTATACATTGGAATTTGAATATAACAAGAGTTCTCATGTAAAAATATGCAAGGATTAAATTGTTGACGAGAAATGCCACAGAAAATGCTATAGAATTTCCTATAGATATTCTTTATTTTACATTTTTTACAACCTTAAATTTCGAACCAATTGAAAAAATAATGATTTTACGGCTTATAAATTGGAATTTGAATATAACAAGAGTTCTCATGCAAAAATTTGCAAGGATTAAATTGTTAACGAGAAATGCCATAGGAAATGCTATAGCATTTCCTATAACATTTCTTTATTTGACATTTTATACAACCTTAAATTTCGAACCAATTGAAAAGATAATGATTTTAGGCTTATATATTTGAATTTGAATATAACAAGAGTTCTCATGCAAAAATATGCAAGGATTAAATTTTTGACGAGAAATGCCATTGGAAATGCTATAGCATTTCCTATAGCATTTCTTTATTTTACATTTTTTACAACCTTAAATTTCGAACCAATTGAAAAAATAATGATTTTAAAGCTTATACATTGGAATTTGAATATAACAAGACTTCTCATGCAAAAATATGCAAGGATTAAATTGTTGACGAGAAATGCCATTAGAAATGTTATCGAATTTCCTATAGAATTTCTTTATTTTACATTTTTTACAACCTTAAATTTCAAACCAATTGAAAAAGTAATGATTTTAGGGCTTATACATTGAAATTTGAATATAACAAGAGTTCTCATGTAAAAATATGCAAGGATTAAATTGTTGACTAGAAATGCCATACGAAATGCTAGAGCATTTACTATAGGATTTCTTTATTTGACATTTTTTACAACCTTAAATTTTGAACCAATTGAAAAAATAATGATTTTATGGCTTAAACATTGGATATTGAATATAACAAGAGTTCTCATGCAAAAATATGCAAGGATTAAATTGTTGACGAGAACATAGGAAATGCTATAGCATTTCCAATAGCATTTCTTTATTTTACATTTTTTACAACCTTAAATTTCGAACCAATTAAAAAAATAATGATTTTAAAGCTTATACATTAGAATTTGAATATAACAAGAGTTCTCATGCCAAAATATGCAAGGATTAAATTGTTGACGAGAAATGCCATAGGAAATGCTATAGCATTTCCTATATCATTTCTTTATTTGACATTTTTTACAACCTTAAATTTCAAACCAATTGAAAAAATAATGATTTTAGGGCTTATACATTGGAATTTGAATATAACAAGAGTTCTCATGCAAAAATATGCAAGGAATAAATTGTTGACGAGAAATGCCATACGAAATGCTATAGCATTTCCTTTAGCATTTCTTTATTTTACATTTTTTACAACCTTAAATTTCGAACCAATTGAAAAAATAATGATTTTAAAGCTTATATATTGGAATTTGAATATAACAAGAGTTCTCATGCAAAAATATGCAAGGATTAAATTGTTGACGAGAAATGCCATAGGAAATGGTATAGCATTTCTTTATTTTACATTTTTTACAACCTTAAATTTCGAACCAATTGAAAAAACAATAATTATACGGCTTATACATTGGAATTTGAATATAACAAGAGTTCTCATGCAAAAATATGCAAGGATTAAATTGTTGACAAGAAATGCCATAGGATATGCTATAGAAATTCCTATAGAATTTCTTTATTTTACATTTTTTACAACCTTAAATTTCGAACCAATTGAAAAAATAATGATTTTAGGGCTTATAAATTAAAATTTGAATATAACAAGAGTTCTCATGCAAAAATATGCATGGATTAAATTGTTGACGAGAAATGCCATAGGAAATGCTATAGCATTTCCTATAGCATTTCTTTATTTGACATTTTTTACAACCTTAAAAATCGAACCAATTGAAAAAATAATGATTTTAGGGCTTATACATTGGAATTTGAATATAACAAGAGTTCTCATGCAAAAATATGCAAAGATTAAATTGTTGACGAGAAATGCCATAGGAAATGCTATAGAATTTCCTATAGAATTTCTTTATTTTACATTTTTACAACCTTAAATTTCGAACCAATTGAAAAAATAATGATTTTAGTGCTTATACATTGGAATTTGAATATAGCAAGAGTTCTCATGAAAAAATATTCAAGAATTAAATTGTTGACGAGAAATGCCATAGGAAATGCTATAGCATTTCCTATAGCATTTCTTTATTTGACATTTTTTACAACCTTAAATTTCAAACCAATTGAAAAAATAATGATTTTAGGGCTTATTTATTGGAATCTGATTATAACAAGAGTTCTCATGTAAAAATATGCAAGGATTAAATTGTTGACGGGAAATGCCATAGGAAATGCTATAGCATTTCTTATAGATTTCTTTATTTTACATTTTTTACAACCTTAAATTTCGAACCAATTGAAAAAATAATGATTTTAGGGTTTATACATTGGAATTTGAATATAACAAGAGTTCTCATGTAAAAATATGCAAGGATTAAATTGTTGACGAGAAATGCCACAGAAAATGCTATAGAATTTCCTATAGATATTCTTTATTTTACATTTTTTACAACCTTAAATTTCGAACCAATTGAAAAAATAATGATTTTAGGGCTTATAAATTGGAATTTGAATATAACAAGAGTTCTCATGCAAAAATATGCAAGGATTAAATTGTTAACGAGAAATGCCATAGGAAATGCTATAGCATTTCCTATAACATTTCTTTATTTGACATTTTTTACAACCTTAAATTTTGAACCAATTGAAAAGATAATGATTTTAGGCTTATACATTTGAATTTGAATATAACAAGAGTTCTCATGCAAAAATATGCAAGGATTAAATTGTTGACGAGAAATGCCATTGGAAATGCTATAGCATTTCCTATAGCATTTCTTTATTTTACATTTTTTACAACCTTAAATTTCGAACCAATTGAAAAAATAATGATTTTAAAGCTTATACATTGGAATTTGAATATAACAAGAGTTCTCATGCAAAAATATGCAAGGATTAAATTGTTGACGAGAAATGCCATAGGAAATGCTTGCAATTCCTATAGCATTTCTTTATTTTACATTGTTTACGACCTAAAAGTCGAACAAATTGAAAAAATAATGATTTTAGGGCTTATAAATTTGAATTTGAATATAACAAGAGTTATCATGCAAAAATATGCAAGGATTAAATTGTTGACGAGAAATGCCATACGAAATGATATAGCATTTCCTACAGCATTTCTTTATTTTACATTTTTTATAACCTTAAATTTCAAACCAATTGAAAAAATAATGATTTTAGGGCTTATGCATTGGAATTTGAATATCACAAGAGTTCTCATGCAAAAATATGCAAGGATTAAATTGTTGACAAGAAATGCCATAGGAAATGCTATAGAATTTCCTATAGAATTTATTTATTTTACATTTTTTACAACCTTAAATTTCGAACCAATTGAAAAAATAATGATTTTAGGGCTTATAAATTGAAATTTGAAAATAACAAGAGTTCTCATGCAAAAATATGCAAGGATTAAATTGTTGACGAGAAATGCCATAGGAAATGCTATAGCATTTCCTATAGCATTTCTTTATTTGACATTTTTTACAACCTTAAATTTCGAACCAATTGAAAAAATAATGATTTCAGGGCTTATACATTGGAATTTGAATATAACAAGAGTTCTCATGCAAAAATATGCAAGGATTAAATTGTTGACGAGAAATGCCATGGGAAATGCTATAGAATTTCCTATAGAATTTCTTTATTTTACATTTTTTACAACCTTAAATTTCGAACCAACTAAAAAGATAATGATTTTAGGGCTTATACATTGGTATTTGAATATAACAAGAGTTCTCCTGCAAAAATATTCAAGGATTAAATTGTTAACGAGAAATGCGATAGGAAATACTATAGCATTTCCTATAACATTTCTTTATTTGACACTTTTTACAATCTAAATTTCAAACCAATTGAAAAAATAATGATTTTAGGCTTATTTATTGGAATTTTAATATAACAAGAGTTCTCATGCAAAAATATGCAAGGATTAAATTGTTGACGAGAAATGCCATAGGAAATGTTATAGCATTTCCTATAGCATTTCCTTATTTTATATTTTTTACAACCTTAAATTTCGAACCAATTGAAAAAATAATGATTTTAAAGCTTATACATTGGAATTTGAATATAACAAGAGTTCTCATGCACAAATATGCAAGGATTAAATTGTTGACGAGAATTGCCATAGGAAATGCTAGCAATTCCTATAGCATTTCTTTATTTTACATAGTTTACGACCTAAAAGTCGGACAAATTGAAAAAATAATGATTTTAGGGCTTATACATTGGAATTTGAATATAACAAGAGTTATCATGAAAAAATATGCAAGGATTAAATTGTTGACGAGAAATGCCATACGAAATGCTATAGCATTTCCTACAGCATTTCTTTATTTTACATTTTTTACAACCTTAAATTTCAAACCAATTGAAAAAATAATGATTTTAGGGCTTATACATTGGAATTTGAATATAACAAGAGTTCTCATGCAAAAATATGCAAGGATTAAATTGTTGACAAGAAATGCCATAGGAAATGCTATAGAATTTCCTATAGAATTTCTTTATTTTACATTTTTGCAATCTTAAATTTCGAACCAATTGAAAAAATAATTGTTTTAGGCCTTATAAATTGAAATTTGAATATAACAAGAGTTCTCATGCAAAAATATGCAAGGATTAAATTTTTGACGAGAAATGCCATTGTAAATGCTAGCATTTCCTATAGCATTTCTTTATTTTACATTGTTTACGACCTAAAAATCGAACAAATTGAAAAAATAATGATTTTAGGCCTTATACATTGGAATTTGAATATAACAAGAGTTCTCATGCAAAAATATGCAAGGATTAAATTGTTGACGAGAAATGCCATAGGAAATGCTATAGCATTTCCTATAGCATTTCTTTATTTTACATTTTTTACAACCTAAATTTCGAACCAATTGAAAAAATAATGATTTTAGGGCTTATAAATTTATATTTGAATATAACAAGAGTTCTCATACAAAAATATGAAACGATTAAATTGTTGACGAGAAATGCCATAGGAAATGCTATAGCATTTCATATAGCATTTATTTATTTTACATTTTTTACAACCTTAAATTTCGAACCAATTGAAAAAATAATGATTTTAAAGCTTATACATTTGAATTTTAATATAACAAGAGTTCTCATGCAAAAATATGCAAGGATTAAATTGTTGACGAGAAATGCCATAGGAAATGCTAGCATTTCCTATCGCATTTCTTTATTTTTTATTGTTTACAACTTAAAAGTCGAACAAATTGAAAAAATAATGATTTTAGGGCTTATATATTGGAATTTGAATATAACAAGAGTTCTCATGCAAAAATATGCAAGGATTAAATTGTTGACGAGAAATGCCATACGAAATGCTATAGCATTTCCTATAGCATTTCTTTATTTTACATTTTTTACAACCTTAAATTTCGAACCAATTGAAAAAATATTGATTTTAGGGCTTATACATTGGAATTTGAATATGACAAGAGTTCTCATGCAAAAATATGCAAGGATTAATATGTTGACGAGAAATGCCATAGGAAATGCTATAGAATTTCCGATAGAATTTCTTTATTTTACATTTTTTACAACCTTAAATTTCGATCCAATTGAAAAAATAATTATTTTAGGGCTTATACATCGGAATTTTAATATAACAAGAGTTCTCATGTAAAAATATGCAAGGATTAAACTGTTGACGAGAAATGCCATAGGAAATGCTGTAGCATTTCCTATAGCATTTCTTTATTTTACATTTTTTACAGCCTTAAATTTCGAACCAATTGAAAAAATAATATTTTAGGGCTTATACATTGGAATTTTAATATAACAAGAGTTGTCATGTAAAAATATGCAAGGATTAAATTGGTGACGAGAAATGCCATAGGAAATGCTACCTATAGAATTTCTTTATTTGACATTTTTTACAACCTTAAATTTCGAACCAATTGAAAAAATAATGATTTTAGGGCTTATACATTGGAATTTGAATATAACAAGAGTTCTCATGTAAAAATATGCAAGGATTAAATTGTTGACGAGAAATGCCATAGGAAATGCTATAGCATTTCCTATAGCATTTCTTTATTTTACATTTTTTACAACCTTAAATTTCGAAGCAATTGAAAAATAATGATTTTAGGGCTTATAAATTGGAATTTGAATATAACAAGAGTTCTCATGCAAAAATATGCAAGGATTAAATTGTTAACGAGAAATGCCATAGGAAATGCTATAGCATTTCCTATAGCATTTCTTTATTTGACATTTTTTACAACCTTAAATTTCGAACCAATTGAAAAAATAATGATTTCAGGGCTTATAAATTTGAATTTGAATATAACAAGAGTTCTCATGTAAAAATATGCAACGATTAAATTGTTGACGAGAAATGCCATAGGAAATGCTATAGCATTTCCTATAGCATTTCTTTATTTTACATTTTTTACAACCTTAAATTTCGAACCAATTGAAAAAATAATGATTTTAGGGCTTATAAATTTATATTTGAATATAACAAGAGTTCTCATGCAAAAATATGCAAGGATTAAATTGTTGACGAGAAATGCCATAGGAAATGCTATAGCATTTCCTATAGCATTTCATTATTTGACATTTTTTACAATTTTAAATTTCGAACCAATTGAAAAAATAATGATTTTAGGGCTTATAAATTGGAATTTGAATATAACAAGAGTTCTCATGCAAAAATATGCAAGGATTAAATTGTTGACGAGAAATGCCATAGGAAATGCTATAGAATTTCCTATAGAATTTCTTTATTTTACATTTTTTACAACCTTAAATTTCGAACCAATTGAAAAAATAATGATTTTAGGGCTTATACATTGGAATTTGAATATAACAAGAGTTCTCATGCAATAATATGCAAGGATTATATTGTTGACGAGAAATGTCATAGGAAATGCTAGCATTTCCTATAGCATTTCTTTATTTTAAATTGTTTACGACCTAAAATTTTTAACCAATTGAAAAAATAATGATTTTAGGGCTTATACATTGGAATTTGAATATAACAAGAGTTCTCATGCAAAAATATGCAAGGATTAAATTGTTGACGAGAAATGCCATAGGAAATGCTATAGCATTTCCTATAGCATTTCTTTATTTTACATTTTTTACAACCTAAATTTCGAACCAATTGAAAAAATAATGATTTTAGGGCTTATAAATTTATATTTGAATATAACAAGAGTTCTCATACAAAAATATGAAACGATTAAATTGTTGACGAGAAATGCCATAGGAAATGCTATAGCATTTCATATAGCATTTATTTATTTTACATTTTTTACAACCTTAAATTTCGAACCAATTGAAAAAATAATGATTTTAAAGCTTATACATTTGAATTTTAATATAACAAGAGTTCTCATGCAAAAATATGCAAGGATTAAATTGTTGACGAGAAATGCCATAGGAAATGCTAGCATTTCCTATCGCATTTCTTTATTTTTTATTGTTTACAACTTAAAAGTCGAACAAATTGAAAAAATAATGATTTTAGGGCTTATATATTGGAATTTGAATATAACAAGAGTTCTCATGCAAAAATATGCAAGGATTAAATTGTTGACGAGAAATGCCATACGAAATGCTATAGCATTTCCTATAGCATTTCTTTATTTTACATTTTTTACAACCTTAAATTTCGAACCAATTGAAAAAATATTGATTTTAGGGCTTATACATTGGAATTTGAATATGACAAGAGTTCTCATGCAAAAATATGCAAGGATTAATATGTTGACGAGAAATGCCATAGGAAATGCTATAGAATTTCCGATAGAATTTCTTTATTTTACATTTTTTACAACCTTAAATTTCGATCCAATTGAAAAAATAATTATTTTAGGGCTTATACATCGGAATTTTAATATAACAAGAGTTCTCATGTAAAAATATGCAAGGATTAAACTGTTGACGAGAAATGCCATAGGAAATGCTGTAGCATTTCCTATAGCATTTCTTTATTTTACATTTTTTACAGCCTTAAATTTCGAACCAATTGAAAAAATAATATTTTAGGGCTTATACATTGGAATTTTAATATAACAAGAGTTGTCATGTAAAAATATGCAAGGATTAAATTGGTGACGAGAAATGCCATAGGAAATGCTACCTATAGAATTTCTTTATTTGACATTTTTTACAACCTTAAATTTCGAACCAATTGAAAAAATAATGATTTTAGGGCTTATACATTGGAATTTGAATATAACAAGAGTTCTCATGTAAAAATATGCAAGGATTAAATTGTTGACGAGAAATGCCATAGGAAATGCTATAGCATTTCCTATAGCATTTCTTTATTTTACATTTTTTACAACCTTAAATTTCGAAGCAATTGAAAAATAATGATTTTAGGGCTTATAAATTGGAATTTGAATATAACAAGAGTTCTCATGCAAAAATATGCAAGGATTAAATTGTTAACGAGAAATGCCATAGGAAATGCTATAGCATTTCCTATAGCATTTCTTTATTTGACATTTTTTACAACCTTAAATTTCGAACCAATTGAAAAAATAATGATTTCAGGGCTTATAAATTTGAATTTGAATATAACAAGAGTTCTCATGTAAAAATATGCAACGATTAAATTGTTGACGAGAAATGCCATAGGAAATGCTATAGCATTTCCTATAGCATTTCTTTATTTTACATTTTTTACAACCTTAAATTTCGAACCAATTGAAAAAATAATGATTTTAGGGCTTATAAATTTATATTTGAATATAACAAGAGTTCTCATGCAAAAATATGCAAGGATTAAATTGTTGACGAGAAATGCCATAGGAAATGCTATAGCATTTCCTATAGCATTTCATTATTTGACATTTTTTACAATTTTAAATTTCGAACCAATTGAAAAAATAATGATTTTAGGGCTTATAAATTGGAATTTGAATATAACAAGAGTTCTCATGCAAAAATATGCAAGGATTAAATTGTTGACGAGAAATGCCATAGGAAATGCTATAGAATTTCCTATAGAATTTCTTTATTTTACATTTTTTACAACCTTAAATTTCGAACCAATTGAAAAAATAATGATTTTAGGGCTTATACATTGGAATTTGAATATAACAAGAGTTCTCATGCAATAATATGCAAGGATTATATTGTTGACGAGAAATGTCATAGGAAATGCTAGCATTTCCTATAGCATTTCTTTATTTTAAATTGTTTACGACCTAAAATTTTTAACCAATTGAAAAAATAATGATTTTAGGGCTTATACATTGGAATTTGAATATAACAAGAGTTCTCATGTCAAAATATGCAAGGATTAAATTGTTGACGAAAAATGCCATAGGAAATGGCATTTCCTATAGCATTTCTTTACTTGACATTTTTTACAACCTTAAATTTCGAACCAATTGAAAAAATAATGATTTTAGGGCTTATACATTGGAATTTGAATATAACAAGAGTTCTCATGTAAAAATAAGCAAGGATTAAATTGTTGACGAAAAATGCCATAGGAAATGCTATAGCATTTCCTATAGCATTTCTTTATTTTACATTTTTTACAACCTTAAATTTTGAACCAATTGAAAAACTAATGATTTTAAGGCTTATACATTGGAATTTGAATATAACAAGAGTTCTCATGCAAAAATATGCAAGGATTAAATTGGTGACGAGAAATGCCATAGGAAATGCTACCTATAGAATTTCTTTATTTGACATTTTTTACAACCTTAAATTTCGAACCAATTGAAAAAATAATGATTTTAGGGCTTATACATTGGAATTTGAATATAACAAGAGTTCTCATGTAAAAATATGCAAGGATTAAATTGTTGACGAGAAATGCCATAGGAAATGCTATAGCATTTCCTATAGCATTTCTTTATTTTACATTTTTTACAACCTTAAATTTCGAAGCAATTGAAAAATAATGATTTTAGGGCTTATAAATTGGAATTTGAATATAACAAGAGTTCTCATGCAAAAATATGCAAGGATTAAATTGTTAACGAGAAATGCCATAGGAAATGCTATAGCATTTCCTATAGCATTTCTTTATTTGACATTTTTTACAACCTTAAATTTCGAACCAATTGAAAAAATAATGATTTCAGGGCTTATAAATTTGAATTTGAATATAACAAGAGTTCTCATGTAAAAATATGCAACGATTAAATTGTTGACGAGAAATGCCATAGGAAATGCTATAGCATTTCCTATAGCATTTCTTTATTTTACATTTTTTACAACCTTAAATTTCGAACCAATTGAAAAAATAATGATTTTAGGGCTTATAAATTTATATTTGAATATAACAAGAGTTCTCATGCAAAAATATGCAAGGATTAAATTGTTGACGAGAAATGCCATAGGAAATGCTATAGCATTTCCTATAGCATTTCATTATTTGACATTTTTTACAATTTTAAATTTCGAACCAATTGAAAAAATAATGATTTTAGGGCTTATAAATTGGAATTTGAATATAACAAGAGTTCTCATGCAAAAATATGCAAGGATTAAATTGTTGACGAGAAATGCCATAGGAAATGCTATAGAATTTCCTATAGAATTTCTTTATTTTACATTTTTTACAACCTTAAATTTCGAACCAATTGAAAAAATAATGATTTTAGGGCTTATACATTGGAATTTGAATATAACAAGAGTTCTCATGCAATAATATGCAAGGATTATATTGTTGACGAGAAATGTCATAGGAAATGCTAGCATTTCCTATAGCATTTCTTTATTTTAAATTGTTTACGACCTAAAATTTTTAACCAATTGAAAAAATAATGATTTTAGGGCTTATACATTGGAATTTGAATATAACAAGAGTTCTCATGTCAAAATATGCAAGGATTAAATTGTTGACGAAAAATGCCATAGGAAATGGCATTTCCTATAGCATTTCTTTACTTGACATTTTTTACAACCTTAAATTTCGAACCAATTGAAAAAATAATGATTTTAGGGCTTATACATTGGAATTTGAATATAACAAGAGTTCTCATGTAAAAATAAGCAAGGATTAAATTGTTGACGAAAAATGCCATAGGAAATGCTATAGCATTTCCTATAGCATTTCTTTATTTTACATTTTTTACAACCTTAAATTTCGAACCAATTGAAAAACTAATGATTTTAAGGCTTATACATTGGAATTTGAATATAACAAGAGTTCTCATGCAAAAATATGCAAGGATTAAATTGTTGACGAGAAATGCCATAGGAAATGCTATAGCATTTCTTTATTTTACATTTTTTACAACCTTAAATTTCGAACCAATTGAAAAAATAATGATTTTAAAGCTTATACATTGGAATTTGAATATAACAAGAGTTCTCATGCAAAAATATGCAAGGATTAAATTGTTGACGAGAAATGCCATAGGAAATGCTATAGCATTTCCTATAGCATTTCTTTATTTTACATTTTTTACAACCTTAAATTTCGAACCAATTGAAAAAATAATGATTTTAGGGCTTATAAATTGGAATTTGAATATAACAAGAGTTCTCATGTAAAAATATGCAAGGATTAAATTGTTGACGAGAAATGCCATAGCATTTCCTATAGCATTTCTTTATTTGACATTTTTTACAACCTTAAATTTTGAACCAATTGAAAAAATAATGATTTTAGGGCTTATAAATTGGAATTTGAATATAACAAGCAGTCTCATGTAAAAATATGCAAGGATTAAATTGTTGACGAGAAATGCCATAGGAAATGCTATAGCATTTCCTATAGCATTTCTTTATTTTATATTTTTTACAACCTTAAATTTCGAACCAATTGAACAAATAATGATTTTAGGGCTTGTAAATTGATATTTGAATATAACAAGAGTTCTCATGCAAAAATATGCAAGGATTAAATTGTTGACGAGAAATGCCATAGGAAATGCTATAGCATTTCCTATAGCATTTATTTATTTTACATTTTTTACAACCTTAAATTTCGAACCAATTGAAAAAATAATGTTTTTAAAGCATATACATTGGAATTTGAATATAACAAGAGTTCTCATGCAAAAATATGCAAGGATTAAATTGTTGACGAGAAATGCCATACGAAATGCTATAGCATTTCCTAGAGCATTTCTTTATTTTACCTTTTTTACAACCTTAAATTTCGAACCAATTGAAAAAATAATGATTTTAGGGCTTATACATTGGAATTTGAATATAACAAGACTTCTCATGCAAAAATATGCAAGGATTAAATTGTTGACGAGAAATGCCATTAGAAATGCTATCGAATTTCCTATAGAATTTCTTTATTTTACATTTTTTACAACCTTAAATTTCAAACCAATTGAAAAAATAATGATTTTAGGGCTTATACATTGGAATTTGAATATAACAAGAGTTCTCATGCAAAAATATGCAAGGATTAAATCGTTGACGAGAAATGCCATAGGAAATGCTATAGCATTTCCTATTGCATTTCTTTATTTGACATTTTTTACAACCTTAAATTTCGAACCAATTGAAAAAATAAAGATTTTAGGGCTTATACATTGGAATTTGAATATAACAAGAGTTCTCATGCAAAAATATGCAAGGATTAAATTGTTGACGAGAAATGCCATAGGAAATGCTATAGCATTTCCTATAGCATTTCTTTATTTCACATTTTTTAAAACCTTAAATTTCGAACCAATTGAAAAAATAATGATTTTGGGGCTTATACATTGGAATTTTAATATAAAAAGAGTTCTCATGCAAAAATATGCAACGATTAAATTGTTGACGAGAAATGCCATAGGAAATGCTATAGAATTTCTGATAGAATTTCTTTATTTTACATTTTTTACAACCTTAAATTTCGAACTAATTGAAAAAATAATGATTTTAGGGCTTATATATTGGAATTTGAATATAACAAGAGTTCTCATGTAAAAATATACAAGGATTAAATTGTTGACGAGAAATGCCATAGCATTTCCTATAGCATTTCTTTATTTGACATTTTTTACAACGTTAAATTTCGAACCAATTGAAAAAATAATGATTTTAGGGCTTATACATTGGAATTTGAATATAACAAGCGTTCTCATGTAAAAATATGCAAGGATTAAATTGTTGACGAGAAATGCCATAGGAAATTCTATAGCATTTCCTACAGCATTTCTTTATTTTATATTTTTTACAACCTTAAATTTCGAACCAATTGAAAAAATAATGATTTTAGGGCTTATAAATTGATATTTGAATATAACAAGAGTTCTCATGCAAAAATATGCAAGGATTAAATTGTTGACGAGAAATGCCATAGGAAATGCTATAGCATTTCCTATAGCATTTATTTATTTTACATTTTTTACAACCTTAAATTTCGAACCAATTGAAAAAATAATGATTTTAAAGCTTATACATTGGAATTTGAATATAACAAGAGTTCTCATGCAAAAATATGCAAGGATTAAATTGTTGACGAGAAATACCATAGGAAATGCTAGCATTTCCTATCGCATTTCTTTATTTTTTATTGTTTACGACCTAAAAGTCGAACAAATTGAAAAAATAATGATTTTAGGGCTTATATATTGGAATTTGAATATAACAAGAGTTCTCATGCAAAAATATGCAAGGATTAAATTGTTGACGAAAAATGCCATACGAAATGCTATAGCATTTCCTATAGCATTTCCTTATTTTACCTTTTTTACAACCTTAAATTTCGAACCAATTGAAAAAATAATGATTTTAGGGCTTATACATTGGAATATGAATATAACAAGAGTTCTCATGCAAAAATATGCAAGGATTAAATTGTTGACGAGAAATGCCATAGGAAATGCTATAGAATTTCCGATAGAATTTCTTTATTTTACATTTTTTACAACCTTAAATTTTGAACCAATTGAACAAATAATAATTTTAGGGCTTATACATTGGAATTTTAATATAACAAGAGTTCTCATGTAAAAATATGCAAGGATTAAACTGTTGACGAGAAATGCCATAGGAAATGCTATAGCATTTCCTAAAGCATTTCTTTATTTTACAATTTTTACAACCTTAAATTTCGAACCAATTGAAAAAATAATATTTTAGGGCTTATACATTGGAATTTGAATATAACAAGAGTTCTCATGTAAAAATATGCAAGGATTAAATTGTTGACGAGAAATGCCATAGGAAATGCTATAGCATTTCCTATAGCATTTCTTTATTTGACATTTTTTACAACCTTAAATTTCAAACCAATTGAAAAAATAATGATTTTAGGGCTTATACATTGGAATTTGAATATAACAAGGGTTCTCATGTAAAAATATGCAAGGATTAAATTGTTGACGAGAAATGCCATAGGAAATGCTATAGCATTTCCTATTGCATTTCTTTATTTTACATTTTTTACAACCTTAAATTTCGAACCAATTGAAAAAATAATGATTTTAGAGCTTATAAATTGAAATTTGAATATAACAAGAGTTCTCATGCAAAAATATGCAAGGATTAAATTGTTGACGAGAAATGCCATAGGAAATGCTATAGCATTTCCTATAGCATTTATTTATTTTACATTTTTTACAACCTTAAATTTCAAACCAATTGAAAAAATAATGATTTTAAAGCTTATACATTGGAATTTGAATATAACAAGAGTTCTCATGCAAAAATATGCAAGGATTAAATTGTTGACGAGAAATGCCATAGGAAATGCTAGCATTTCCTATAGCATTTCTTTATTTTACATTGTTTACGACCTTAAAGTCGAACAAATTGAAAAAATAATGATTTTAGGGCTTATAAATTGGAATTTGAATATAACAAGAGTTCTCATGCAAAAATATGCAAGGATTAAATTGTTGATGAGAAATGCCATACGAAATGCTATAGCATTTCCTATAGCATTTCTTTATTTTACATTTTTTACAACCTTAAATTTCGAACCAATTGAAAAAAAAATGATTTTACGGCTTATACATTGGAATTTGAATATAACAAGAGTTCTCATGCAAAAATATGCAAGGATTAAATTGTTGACGAGAAATGCCGTAGGAAATGTTATAGAATTTCCGATAGAATTTCTTTATTTTACATTTTTTACAACCTTAAATTTCGAACCAATTGAAAAAATAATGATTTTAGGGCTTATACATTGGAATTTGAATATAACAAGACTTCTCATGCAAAAATATGCAAGGATTAAATTGTTGACGAGAAATGCCATTAGAAATGCTATAGAATTTCCTATAGAATTTCTTTATTTTACATTTTTTACAACCTTAAATTTCAAACCAATTGAAAAAATAATGATTTTTGGGCTTATACATTGGAATTTGAATATAACAAGAGTTCTCATGCCAAAATATGCAAGGATTAAATCGTTGACGAGAAATGCCATAGGAAATGCTATAGCATTTCCTATTGCATTTCTTTATTTGACATTTTTTACAACCTTAAATTTCGAACCAATTGAAAAAATAAATATTTTAGGGCTTATACATTGGAATTTGAATATAACAAGACTTCTCATGCAAAAATATGCAAGGATTAAATTGTTGACGAGAAATGCCATAGGAAATGCTATAGCATTTCCTATAGCATTTCTTTATTTGACATTTTTTAAAACCTTAAATTTCGAACCAATTGAAAAAATAATGATTTTAGGGCTTATACATTGGAATTTTAATATAAAAAGAGTTCTCATGCAAAAATATGCAAGGATTAAATTGTTGACGAGAAATGCCATAGGAAATGTTATAGAATTTCCGATAGAATTTCTTTATTTTACATTTTTTACAACCTTAAATTTCGAACTAATTGAAAAAATAATGATTTTAGGGCTTATAAATTGAAATTTGAATATAACAAGAGTTCTCATGCAAAAATATGCAAGGATTAAATTTTCGACGAGAAATGCCATAGGAAATGCTATAGCATTTCCAATAACATTTATTTATTTTACATTTTTTAAAACCTTAAATTTCGAACCAATTGAAAAAATAATGATTTTAGGGCTTATACATTGGAATTTTAATATAACAAGAGTTCTCATGCAAAAATATGCAAGGATTAAATTGTTGACGAGAAATGCCATAGGAAATAGCATTTCCTATAGCATTTCTTTATTTTACATTGTTTACGACCTAAAAGTCGAAAAATTGAAAAAATAATGATTTTAGGGCTTATATATTGTAATTTGAATATAACAAGAGTTCTCATGCAAAAATATGCAAGGATTAAATTGTTGATGAGAAATGCCATACGAAATGCTATAGCATTTCCTATAGCATTTCGTTATTCGACATTTTTTACAACCTTAAATTTCGAACCAATTGAAAAAATAATGATTTTAGGGCTTATACATTGGAATTTTAATATAACAAGAGTTCTCATGCAAAAATATGCAAGGATTAAATTGTTGACGAGAAATGCCATAGGAAATGCTATAGCATTTCCTATAGCATTTCTTTATTTGACATTTTTTACAACCTTAAATTTCAAACCAATTGAAAAAATAATGATTTTAGGGCTTATACATTAGAATTTGAATATAACAAGAGTTCTCATGTAAAAAAATGCAACGATTAAATTGTTGACGAGAAATGCCATAGGAAATGCTATAGCATTTCCTATAGCATTTCTTTATTTTACATTTTTTACAACCTTAAATTTCGAACCAATTGAAAAAATAATGATTTTAGGGCTTATACATTGGAATTTGAATATAACAAGAGTTCTCATGCAAAAATATGCGAGGATTAAATTGTTGACGAGAAATGCCATACGAAATGCTATAGCATTTCCTATAGCATTTCTTTATTTTACATTTTTTACAACCTTAAATTTCGAACCAATTGAAAAAATAATGATTTTAGGCTATACATTGGAATTTGAATATAACAAGAGTTCTCATGCAAAAATATGCAAGGATTAAATTGTTGACGAGAAATGCCATAGGAATTCCTATAGAATTTCCGATAGAATTTCTTTATTTTACCTTTTTTACAACCTTAAATTTCGAACCAATTGAAAAAATAATGATTTTAGGGCTTATACATTGGAATATGAATATAATAAGAGTTCTCATGCAAAAATATGCAAGGATTAAATTGTTGACGAGAAATGCCATAGGAAATGCTATAGAATTTCCGATAGAATTTCTTTATTTTACATTTTTTACAACCTTAAATTTCGAACCAATTGAACAAATAATAATTTTAGGGCTTATACATTGGAATTTTAATATAACAAGAGTTCTCATGTAAAAATATGCAAGGATTAAACTGTTGACGAGAAATGCCATAGGAAATGCTATAGCATTTCCTAAAGCATTTCTTTATTTTACAATTTTTACAACCTTAAATCTCGAACCAATTGAAAAAATAATGATTTTAGGGCTTATACATTGGAATTTGAATATAACAAGAGTTCTCATGCAAAAATATGCAAGGATTAAATTGTTGACGAGAAATGCCATAGGAAATGTTATAGAATTTCCTATAGAATTTCTTTATTTTACATTTTTTACAACCTTAAATTTCGAACCAATTGAAAAAAATAATATTTTAGGCCTTATACATTGGAATTGTAATATAACAAGAGTTCTCATGTAAAAATATGCAAGGATTAAATTGTTGACGAGAAATGCCATATGAAATACTATAGCATTTCCTATAGCATTTCTTTATTTGACATTTTTTACAACCTTAAATTTCAAACCAATTGAAAAAATAATTATTTTAGGGCTTATACATTGGAATTTTAATATAACAAGAGTTCTCATGTAAAAATATGCAAGGATTAAATTGTTGACGAGAAATGCCATAGGAAATGCTATAGCATTTCCTATAGCATTTCTTTATTTTACATTTTTTACAACCTTAAATTTCGAACCAATTGAAAAAATAATTATTTTAGGGCTTATAAATTGAAATTTGAATATAACAAGAGTTCTCATGCAAAAATATGCAAGGATTAAATTGTTGACGAGAAATGCCATAGGAAATGCTAGCATTTCCTATCGCATTTCTTTATTTTTTATTGTTTACGACCTAAAAGTCGAACAAATTGAAAAAATAATGATTTTAGGGCTTATATATTGGAATTTGAATATAACAAGAGTTCTCATGCAAAAATATGCAAGGATAAAATTGTTGACGAGAAATGCCATACGAAATGCTATAGCATTTCCTGTAGCATTTCTTTATTTTACATTTTTTACAACCTTAAATTTCGAACCAATTGAAAAAATAATGATTTTAGGGCTTATACATTGGAATTTCAATATAACAAGAGTTCTCATGCAAAAATATGCATGGATTAAATTGTTGACGAGAAATGCCATAGGAATTGCTATAGAATTTCCGATAGAATTTCATTATTTTACATTTTTTACAACCTTAAATTTCGAACCAATTTAAAAAATAATGATTTTAGGGCTTATACATTAAATTTTTGAATATAACAAGAGTTCTCATGCAAAAATATGCAAGAATTAAATTGTTGACGAGAAATGCCATAGGAAATGCTATAGAATTTCCTATAGAATTTCTTTATTTTACATTTTTTACAACCTTAAATTTCGAACCAATTGAAAAAATAATGATTTTAGGGCTTATACATTGGAATTTGAATATAACAAGAGTTCTCATGCAAAAATATGCAAGGATTAAATTGTTGACGAGAAATGCGATAGGAAATGTTATAGAATTTCCTATAGAATTTCTTTATTTTACATTTTTTACAACCTTAAATTTCGAACCAATTGAAAAAATAATATTTTAGGGCTTATACATTGGAATTTGAATATAACAAGAGTTCTCATGTAAAAATATGCAAGGATTAAATTGTTGACGAGAAATGCCATATGAAATACTATAGCATTTCCTATAGCATTTCTTTATTTGACATTTTTTACAACCTTAAATTTCAAACCAATTGAAAAAATAATGATTTTAGGGCTTATACATTGGAATTTGAATATAACAAGAGTTCTCATGTAAAAATATGCAAGGATTAAATTGCTGACGATAAATGCCATAGAAAATGCTATAGCATTTCCTATAGCATTTCTTTATTTTACATTTTTTACAACCTTAAATTTTGAACTAATTGAAAAAATAATTATTTTAGGGCTTATAAATTGAAATTTTAATATAACACGAGTTCTCATGCAAAAATATGCAAGGATTAAATTGTTGACGAGAAATGCCATAGGAAATGGCATTTCCTACAGCATTTATTTATTTTACATTTTTTACAACCTTAAATTTCGAACCAATTGAAAAAATAATGATTTTAAAGCTTATACATTGGAATTTGAATATAACAAGAGTTCTCATGCAAAAATATGCAAGGATTAAATTGTTGACGAGAAATGCCATAGGAAATGCTAGCATTTCCTATAGCATTTCTTTATTTTACATTGTTTACGACCTAAAAGTCGAACAAATATAAAAAATAATGATTTTAGGGCTTATATATTGGAATTTGAATATAACAAGAGTTCTCATGCAAAAATATGCAAGGATTAAATTATTGATGAGAAATGCTATACAAAATGCTATAGCATTTCTATAGCATTTCTTTATTTTACATTTTTACAACCTTAGATTTCGAACCAATTGAAAAAATAATGATTTTAAAGCTTATACATTGGAATTTGAATATAACAAGAGTTTTCATGCAAAAATATGCAAGGATTAAATTGTTGACGAGAAATGCCATACGAAATGCTAGCATTTCTTTATTTTACATTGTTTACGACCTAAAAGTCGAACAAATTGAAAAAATAATGATTTTGGCGCTTATATATTGGAATTTGAATATAACAAGAGTTCTCATGCAAAAATATGCAAGGATTAAATTGTTGATGAGAAATGCCATACGAAATGCTATAGCATTTCCTATAGCATTTCTTTATTTGACATTTTTTACAACCTTAAATTTCGAACCAATTGAAAAAATAATGATTTTAGGGCTTATACATTGGAATTTTAATATAACAAGAGTTCTCATGCAAAAATATGCAAGGATTAAATTGTTGACGAGAAATGCCATAGGAAATGCTATAGAATTTCCGATAGAATTTCTTTATTTTACATTTTTTACAACCTTAAATTTCGAACCAATTGAAAAAATAATGATTTTAGGGCTTATACATTGGAATTTTAATATAACAAGAGCTCTCATGTAAAAATATGCAAGGATTAAACTGTTAACGAGAAATGCTATAGGAAATGCTATAGCATTTCCTATAGCATTTCATTATTTTACATTTTTTACAACCTTAAATTTCGAACCAATTGAAAAAAAATAATATTTTGGGGCTTATACATTGGAATTTTAATATAACAAGAGTTCTCATGTAAAAATAAGCAAGGATTAAATTGTTGACGAGAAATGCCATAGGATATGCTATAGCATTTCCTATAGCATTTCTTTATTTGACATTTTTTACAACCTTAAATTTCAAACCAATTGAAAAAATAATGATTTTAGGGCTTATACTTTGGAATTTGAATATAACAAGGGTTCTCATGTAAAAATATGCAACGATTAAATTGTTGACGAGAAATGCCATAGGAAATGCTATAGCATTTCCTATAGCATTTCTTTATTTTTCATTTTTTACAACCTTAAATTTTGAACCAATTGAAAAAATAATGATTTTATAGCTTATACATTGGAATTTGAATATAACAAGAGTTCTCATGCAAAAATATGCAAGGATTAAATTGTTGACGAGAAATGCCATAGGAAATGCTAGCATTTCCTATCGCATTTCTTTATTTTTTATTGTTTACGACCTAAAAGTCGAACAAATTGAAAAAATAATGATTTTAGGGCTTATATATTGGAATTTGAATATAACAAGAGTTCTCATCCAAAAATATGCAAGGATTAAATTGTTGAAGAGAAATGCCATACGAAATGCTATAGCATTTCCTATAGCATTTCTTTATTTTACATTTTTTACAACCTTAAATTTCGAACCAATTGAAAAAATAATGATTTTAGGGCCTATACATTGGAATTTGAATATAACAAGAGTTCTCATGCAAAACTATGCAAGGATTAAATTGTTGACGAGAAATGCCATAGGAATTGCTATAGAATTTCCGATAGAATTTCTTTATTTTACATTTTTTACAACCTTAAATTTTGAACCAATTGAAAAAATAATGATTTAAGGGCTTATAAATTAAATTTTTGAATATAACAAGAGTTCTCATGCAAAAATATGCAAGAATTAAATTGTTGACGAGAAATGCCATAGGAAATGCTATAGAATTTCCTATAGAATTTCTTTATTTTACATTTTTTACAACCTTAAATTTCGAACCAATTGAAAAAATAATGATTTTAGGGCTTATACATTGGAATTTGAATATAACAAGAGTTCTCATGCAAAAATATGCAAGGATTAAATTGTTGACGAGAAATGCCATAGGAAATGTTATAGAATTTCCTATAGAATTTCTTTATTTTACATTTTTTACAACCTTAAATTTTGAACCAATTGAAAAAATAATATTTTAGGGCTTATACATTGGAATTTGAATATAACAAGAGTTCTCATGTAAAAATATGGAAGGATTAAATTGCTGACGAGAAATGCCATATGAAATACTATAGCATTTCCTATAGCATTTCTTTATTTGACATTTTTTACAACCTTAAATTTCAAACCAATTGAAAAAATAATGATTTTAGGGCTTATACATTGGAATTTGAATATAACAAGAGTTCTCATGTAAAAATATGCAAGGATTAAATTGTTGACGAGAAATGCCATAGGAAATGCTATAGCATTTCCTATAGCATTTCTTTATTTTACATTTTTTACAACCTTAAATTTCGAACCAATTGAAAAAATAATGATTTTAGGCTATACATTGGAATTTGAATATAACAAGAGTTCTCATGCAAAAATATGCAAGGATTAAATTGTTGACGAGAAATGCCATAGGAATTCCTATAGAATTTCCGATAGAATTTCTTTATTTTACCTTTTTTACAACCTTAAATTTCGAACCAATTGAAAAAATAATGATTTTAGGGCTTATACATTGGAATATGAATATAATAAGAGTTCTCATGCAAAAATATGCAAGGATTAAATTGTTGACGAGAAATGCCATAGGAAATGCTATAGAATTTCCGATAGAATTTCTTTATTTTACATTTTTTACAACCTTAAATTTCGAACCAATTGAACAAATAATAATTTTAGGGCTTATACATTGGAATTTTAATATAACAAGAGTTCTCATGTAAAAATATGCAAGGATTAAACTGTTGACGAGAAATGCCATAGGAAATGCTATAGCATTTCCTAAAGCATTTCTTTATTTTACAATTTTTACAACCTTAAATCTCGAACCAATTGAAAAAATAATGATTTTAGGGCTTATACATTGGAATTTGAATATAACAAGAGTTCTCATGCAAAAATATGCAAGGATTAAATTGTTGACGAGAAATGCCATAGAAAATGCTATAGCATTTCCTATAGCATTTCTTTATTTTACATTTTTTACAACCTTAAATTTCGAACCAATTGAAAAAATAATTATTTTAGGGCTTATAAATTGAAATTTGAATATAACAAGAGTTCTCATGCAAAAATATGCAAGGATTAAATTGTTGACGAGAAATGCCATAGGAAATGCTATAGCATTTCCAACAGCATTTATTTATTTTACATTTTTTACAACCTTAAATTTCGAACCAATTGAAAAATTAATGATTTTAAAGCTTATACATTGGAATTTGAATATAACAAGAGTTCTCATGCAAAAATATGCAAGGATTAAATTGTTGACGAGAAATGCCATAGGAAATGCTAGCATTTCCTATAGCATTTCTTTATTTTACATTGTTTACGACCTAAAAGTCGAACAAATTGAAAAAATAATGATTTTAGGGCTTATATATTGGAATTTGAATATAACAAGAGTTCTCATGCAAAAATATGCAAGGATTAAATTGTTGATGAGAAATGCCATACGAAATGCTATAGCATTTCCTATAGCATTTCTTTATTTGACATTTTTTACAACCTTAAATTTCGAACCAATTGAAAAATAATGATTTTAGGGCTTATACATTGGAATTTTAATATAACTAGAGTTCTCATGCAAAAATATGCAAGGATTAAATTGTTGACGAGAAATGCCATAGGAAATGCTATAGAATTTCCGATAGAATTTCTTTATTTTACATTTTTTACAACCTTAAATTTCGAACCAATTGAAAAAATAATGATTTTAGGGCTTATACATTGGAATTTTAATATAACAAGAGTTCTCATGTAAAAATATGCAAGGATTAAACTGTTAACGAGAAATGCTATAGGAAATGCTATAGCTCTTCCTATAGCATTTCTTTATTTTACATTTTTTACAACCTTAAATTTCGAACAAATTGAAAAAAAAATAATATTTTGGGGCTTATACATTGGAATTTTAATATAACAAGAGTTCTCATGTAAAAATAAGCAAGGATTAAATTGTTGACGAGAAATGCCATAGGAAATGCTATAGCATTTCCTATAGCATTTCTTTATTTGACATTTTTTACAACCTTAAATTTAAAAACCAATTGAAAAAATAATGATTTTAGGGCTTATACATTGGAATTTGAATATAACAAGAGTTCTCATGTAAAAATATGCAACGATTAAATTGTTGACGAGAAATGCCATAGGAAATGCTATAGCATTTCCTATAGCATTTATTTATTTTACATTTTTTACAACCTTAAATTTTGAACCAATTGAAAAAATAATGATTTTAAAGCTTATACATTGGAATTTGAATATAACAAGAGTTCTCATGCAAAAATATGCAAGGATTAAATTGTTGACGAGAAATGCCATAGGAAATGCTAGCATTTCCTATCGCATTTCTTTATTTTTTATTGTTTACGACCTAAAAGTCGAACAAATTGAAAAAATAATGATTTTAGGGCTTATATATTGGAATTTGAATATAACAAGAGTTATCATGCAAAAATATGCAAGGATTAAATTGTTGACGAGAAATGCCATACGAAATGCTATAGCATTTCCTATAGCATTTCTTTATTTTACATTTTTTACAACCTTAAATTTCGAACCAATTGAAAAAATAATAATTTTAGGGCTTATACATTGGAATTTGAATATAACAAGAGTTCTCATGCAAAAATATGCAAGGATTAAATTGTTGACGAGAAATGCCATAGGAATTGCTATAGAATTTTCGATAGAATTTCTTTATTTTACATTTTTTACAACCTTAAATTTTGAACCAATTGAAAAAATAATGATTTTAGGGCTTATAAATTAAATTTTTGAATATAACAAGAGTTTTCATGCAAAAATATGCAAGAATTAAATTGTTGACGAGAAATGCCATAGGAAATGCTATAGAATTTCCTATAGAATTTCTTTATTTTACATTTTTTACAACCTTAAATTTCGAACCAATTGAAAAAATAATGATTTTAGGGCTTATACATTGGAATTTGAATATAACAAGAGTTCTCATGCAAAAATATGCAAGGATTAAATTGTTGACGAGAAATGCCATTCCTATAGCATTTCTTTATTTTACATTGTTTACGACCTAAAAGTCGAACAAATTGAAAAAATAATGATTTTAGGGCTTATATATTGAAATTTGAATATAACAAGAGTTCTCATGCAAAAATATGCAAGGATTAAATTGTTGATGAGAAATGCCATACGAAATGCTATAGCATTTCCTATAGCATTTCTTTATTTGACATTTTTTACAACCTTAAATTTCGAACCAATTGAAAAAATAATGATTTTAGTGCTTATACATTGGAATTTTAATATAACAAGAGTTCTCATGCAAAAATATGCAAGGATTAAATTGTTGACGAAAAATGCCATAGGAAATGCTATAGAATTTCCGATAGAATTTCTTTATTTTACATTTTTTACAACCTTAAATTTCGAACCAATTGAAAAAATAATGATTTTAGGGCTTATACATTCTCATGTAAAAATATGCAAGGATTAAACTGTTAACGAGAAATGCTATAGGAAATGCTATAGCTCTTCCTATAGCATTTCTTTATTTTACATTTTTTACAACCTTAAATTTCGAACAAATTGAAAAAAAATAATATTTTGGGGCTTATACATTGGAATTTTAATATAACAAGAGTTCTCATGTAAAAATAAGCAAGGATTAAATTGTTGACGAGAAATGCCATAGGAAATGCTATAGCATTTCCTATAGCATTTCTTTATTTGACATTTTTTACAACCTTAAATTTCAAACCAATTGAAAAAATAATGATTTTAGGGCTTATACATTGGAATTTGAATATAACAAGAGTTCTCATGTAAAACAATGCAACGATTAAATTGTTGACGAGAAATGCCATAGGAAATGCTATAGCATTTCCTATAGCATTTCTTTATTTTACATTTTTTACAACCTTAAATTTTGAACCAATTGAAAAAATAATGATTTTAAGGCTTATAAATTTATATTTGATTATAACAAGAGTTCTCATGCAAAAATATGCAATGATTAAATTGTTGACGAGAAATGCCATAGGAAATGCTAGCATTTCCTATAGCATTTCTTTATTTTACATTTTTTACAACCTTAAATTTCGAACCAATTGAAAAAATAATTATTTTAGGGCTTATAAATTGAAATTTGAATATAACAAGAGTTCTCATGCAAAAATATGCAAGGATTAAATTGTTGACGAGAAATGCCATAAGAAATGTTATAGAATTTCTTATAGAATTTCTTTATTTTACATTTTTTACAACCTTAAATTTTGAACCAATTGAAAAAATAATATTTTAGGGCTTATACATTGGAATTTGAATATAACAAGAGTTCTCATGTAAAAATATGCAAGGATTAAATTGTTGACGAGAAATGCCATATGAAATACTATAGCATTTCCTATAGCATTTCTTTATTTGACATTTTTTACAACCTTAAATTTCAAACCAATTGAAAAAATAATGATTTTAGGGCTTATACATTGGAATTTGAATATAACAAGAGTTCTCATGTAAAAATATGCAAGGATTAAATTGTTGACGAGAAATGCCATAGGAAATGCTATAGCATTTCCTATAGCATTTCTTTATTTTACATTTTTTACAACCTTAAATTTCGAACGAATTGAAAAAATAATTATTTTAGGGCTTATAAATTAAAATTTGAATATAACAAGAGTTCTCATGCAAAAATATGCAAGGATTAAATTGTTGACGAGAAATGCCATAGGAAATGCTATAGCATTTCCTATAGCATTTATTTATTTTACATTTTTTACAACCTTAAATTTCAAACCAATTGAAAAAATAATGATTTTAAAGCTTATACATTGGAATTTGAATATAACAAGAGTTCTCATGCAAAAATATCCAAGGATTAAATTGTTGACGAGAAATGCCATAGGAAATGCTAGCATTTCCTATAGCATTTCTTTATTTTACATTTTTTACAACCTTAAATTTCGAACCAATTGAAAAAATAATTATTTTAGGGCTTATAAATTGAAATTTGAATATAACAAGAGTTCTCATGCAAAAACATGCAAGGATTAAATTGTTGACGAGAAATGCCATAGGAAATGCTATAGCATTTCCTACAGCATTTATTTATTTTACATTTTTTACAACATTAAATTTCGAACCAATTGAAAAAATAATGATTTTAAAGCTTATACATTGGAATTTGAATATAACAAGAGTTCTCATGCAAAAATATGCAAGGATTAAATTGTTGACGAGAAATGCCATAGGAAATGCTAGCATTTCCTATAGCATTTCTTTATTTTACATTGTTTACGACCTAAAAGTCGAACAGATTGAAAAAATAATGATTTTAGGGCTTATATATTGGAATTTGAATATAACAAGAGTTCTCATGCAAAATTATGCAAGGATTAAATTGTTGATGAGAAATGCCATACAAAATGCTATAGCATTTCCTATAGCATTTCTTTATTTTACATTTTTTACAACCTTAAATTTCGAACCAATTGAAAAAATAATGATTTTAAAGCTTATACATTGGAATTTGAATATAACAAGAGTTCTCATGCAAAAATATGCAAGGATTAAATTGTTGACGAGAAATGCCATAGGAAATGCTATAGAATTTCCGATAGAATTTCTTTATTTTACATTTTTTACAACCTTAAATTTCGAACCAATTGAAAAAATAATGATTTTAGGGCTTATACATTGGAATTTTAATATAACAAGAGTTCTCATGTAAAAATATGCAAGGATTAAACTGTTAACGAGAAATGCTAAAGGAAATGCTATAGCTCTTCCTATAGCATTTTTTATTTTACATTTTTTACAACCTTAAATTTCGAACAAATTGAAAAAGAATAATATTTTGGGGCTTATACATTGAAATTTTAATATAACAAGAGTTCTCATGTAAAAATAAGCAAGGATTAAATTGTTGACGAGAAATGCCATAGGAAATGCTATAGCATTTCTTATAGCATTTCTTTATTTGACATTTTTTACAACCTTAAATTTCAAACCAATTGAAAAAATAATGATTTTAGGGCTTATACATTGGAATTTGAATATAACAAGAGTTCTCATGTAAAAATATGCAACGATTATATTGTTGACGAGAAATGCCATAGGAAATGCTATAGCATTTCCTATAGCATTTCTTTATTTTACATTTTTTACAACCTTAAATTTTGAACCAATTGAAAAAATAATGATTTTAAGGCTTATAAATTTATATTTGATTATAACAAGAGTTCTCATGCAAAAATATGCAATGATTAAATTGTTGACGAGAAATGCCATAGGAAATGCTATAGCATTTCCTATAACATTTATTTATTTTACATTTTTTACAACCTTAAATTTTGAACCAATTGAAAAAATAATGATTTTAAAGCTTATACATTGGAATTTGAATATAACAAGAGTTCTCATGCAAAAATATGCAAGGATTAAATTGTTGACGAGAAATGCCATAGGAAATGCTAGCATTTCCTATCGCATTTCTTTATTTTTTATTGTTTACGACCTAAAAGTCGAACAAATTGAAAAAATAATTATTTTAGAGCTTATATATTGGAATTTGAATATAACAAGAGTTCTCATGCAAAAATATGCAAGGATTAAATTGTTGACGAGAAATGCCATACGAAATGCTATAGCATTTCCTATAGCATTTCTTTATTTTACATTTTTTACAACCTTAAATTTCGAACCAATTGAAAAAATAATAATTTTAGGGCTTATACATTGGAATTTGAATATAACAAGAGTTCTCATGCAAAAATATGCAAGGATTAAATTGTTGACGAGAAATGCCATAGGAATTGCTATAGAATTTCCGATAGAATTTCTTTATTTTACATTTTTTACAACCTTAAATTTTGAACCAATTGAAAAAATAATGATTTTAGGGCTTATAAATTAAATTTTTGAATATAACAAGAGTTCTCATGCAAAAATATGCAAGAATTAAATTGTTGACGAGAAATGCCATAGGAAATGCTATAGAATTTCCTATAGAATTTCTTTATTTTACATTTTTTACAACCATAAATTTCGAACCAATTGAAAAAATAATGATTTTAGGGCTTATACATTGGAATTTGAATATAACAAGAGTTCTCATGCAAAAATATGCAAGGATTAAATTGTTGACGAGAAATGCCATAGGAAATGTTATAGAATTTCCTATAGAATTTCTTTATTTTACATTTTTTACAACCTTAAATTTTGAACCAATTGAAAAAATAATATTTTAGGGCTTATACATTGGAATTTGAATATAACAAGAGTTCTCATGTAAAAATATGCAAGGATTAAATTGTTGACGAGAAATGCCATATGAAATACTATAGCATTTCCTATAGCATTTCTTTATTTGACATTTTTTACAACCTTAAATTTCAAACCAATTAAAAAAATAATGATTTTAGGGCTTATACATTGGAATTTGAATATAACAAGAGTTCTCATGTAAAAATATGCAAGGATTAAATTGTTGACGAGAAATGCCATAGGAAATGCTATAGCATTTCCTATAGCATTTCTTTATTTTACATTTTTTACAACCTTAAATTTCGAACGAATTGAAAAAATAATTATTTTAGGGCTTATAAATTAAAATTTGAATATAACAAGAGTTCTCATGCAAAAATATGCAAGGATTAAATTGTTGACGAGAAATGCCATAGGAAATGCTATAGCATTTCCTATAGCATTTATTTATTTTACATTTTTTACAACCTTAAATTTCAAACCAATTGAAAAAATAATGATTTTAAAGCTTATACATTGGAATTTGAATATAACAAGAGTTCTCATGCAAAAATATCCAAGGATTAAATTGTTGACGAGAAATGCCATAGGAAATGCTAGCATTTCCTATAGCATTTCTTTATTTTACATTTTTTACAACCTTAAATTTCGAACCAATTGAAAAAATAATTATTTTAGGGCTTATAAATTGAAATTTGAATATAACAAGAGTTCTCATGCAAAAACATGCAAGGATTAAATTGTTGACGAGAAATGCCATAGGAAATGCTATAGCATTTCCTACAGCATTTATTTATTTTACATTTTTTACAACATTAAATTTCGAACCAATTGAAAAAATAATGATTTTAAAGCTTATACATTGGAATTTGAATATAACAAGAGTTCTCATGCAAAAATATGCAAGGATTAAATTGTTGACGAGAAATGCCATAGGAAATGCTAGCATTTCCTATAGCATTTCTTTATTTTACATTGTTTACGACCTAAAAGTCGAACAGATTGAAAAAATAATGATTTTAGGGCTTATATATTGGAATTTGAATATAACAAGAGTTCTCATGCAAAATTATGCAAGGATTAAATTGTTGATGAGAAATGCCATACAAAATGCTATAGCATTTCCTATAGCATTTCTTTATTTTACATTTTTTACAACCTTAAATTTCGAACCAATTGAAAAAATAATGATTTTAAAGCTTATACATTGGAATTTGAATATAACAAGAGTTCTCATGCAAAAATATGCAAGGATTAAATTGTTGACGAGAAATGCCATAGGAAATGCTATAGAATTTCCGATAGAATTTCTTTATTTTACATTTTTTACAACCTTAAATTTCGAACCAATTGAAAAAATAATGATTTTAGGGCTTATACATTGGAATTTTAATATAACAAGAGTTCTCATGTAAAAATATGCAAGGATTAAACTGTTAACGAGAAATGCTAAAGGAAATGCTATAGCTCTTCCTATAGCATTTTTTATTTTACATTTTTTACAACCTTAAATTTCGAACAAATTGAAAAAGAATAATATTTTGGGGCTTATACATTGAAATTTTAATATAACAAGAGTTCTCATGTAAAAATAAGCAAGGATTAAATTGTTGACGAGAAATGCCATAGGAAATGCTATAGCATTTCCTATAGCATTTCTTTATTTGACATTTTTTACAACCTTAAATTTCAAACCAATTGAAAAAATAATGATTTTAGGGCTTATACATTGGAATTTGAATATAACAAGAGTTCTCATGTAAAAATATGCAACGATTATATTGTTGACGAGAAATGCCATAGGAAATGCTATAGCATTTCCTATAGCATTTCTTTATTTTACATTTTTTACAACCTTAAATTTTGAACCAATTGAAAAAATAATGATTTTAAGGCTTATAAATTTATATTTGATTATAACAAGAGTTCTCATGCAAAAATATGCAATGATTAAATTGTTGACGAGAAATGCCATAGGAAATGCTATAGCATTTCCTATAACATTTATTTATTTTACATTTTTTACAACCTTAAATTTTGAACCAATTGAAAAAATAATGATTTTAAAGCTTATACATTGGAATTTGAATATAACAAGAGTTCTCATGCAAAAATATGCAAGGATTAAATTGTTGACGAGAAATGCCATAGGAAATGCTAGCATTTCCTATCGCATTTCTTTATTTTTTATTGTTTACGACCTAAAAGTCGAACAAATTGAAAAAATAATTATTTTAGGGCTTATATATTGGAATTTGAATATAACAAGAGTTCTCATGCAAAAATATGCAAGGATTAAATTGTTGACGAGAAATGCCATACGAAATGCTATAGCATTTCCTATAGCATTTCTTTATTTTACATTTTTTACAACCTTAAATTTCGAACCAATTGAAAAAATAATAATTTTAGGGCTTATACATTGGAATTTGAATATAACAAGAGTTCTCATGCAAAAATATGCAAGGATTAAATTGTTGACGAGAAATGCCATAGGAATTGCTATAGAATTTCCGATAGAATTTCTTTATTTTACATTTTTTACAACCTTAAATTTTGAACCAATTGAAAAAATAATGATTTTAGGGCTTATAAATTAAATTTTTGAATATAACAAGAGTTCTCATGCAAAAATATGCAAGAATTAAATTGTTGACGAGAAATGCCATAGGAAATGCTATAGAATTTCCTATAGAATTTCTTTATTTTACATTTTTTACAACCATAAATTTCGAACCAATTGAAAAAATAATGATTTTAGGGCTTATACATTGGAATTTGAATATAACAAGAGTTCTCATGCAAAAATATGCAAGGATTAAATTGTTGACGAGAAATGCCATAGGAAATGTTATAGAATTTCCTATAGAATTTCTTTATTTTACATTTTTTACAACCTTAAATTTTGAACCAATTGAAAAAATAATATTTTAGGGCTTATACATTGGAATTTGAATATAACAAGAGTTCTCATGTAAAAATATGCAAGGATTAAATTGTTGACGAGAAATGCCATATGAAATACTATAGCATTTCCTATAGCATTTCTTTATTTGACATTTTTTACAACCTTAAATTTCAAACCAATTGAAAAAATAATGATTTTAGGGCTTATACATTGGAATTTGAATATAACAAGAGTTCTCATGTAAAAATATGCAAGGATTAAATTGTTGACGAGAAATGCCATAGGAAATGCTATAGCATTTCCTATAGCATTTCTTTATTTTACATTTTTTACAACCTAAAATTTCGAACCAATTGAAAAAATAATTATTTTAGGGCTTATAAATTGAAATTTGAATATAACAAGAGTTCTCATGCAAAAATATGCAAGGATTAAATTGTTGACGAGAAATGCCATAGGAAATGCTATAGCATTTCCTATAGCATTTATTTATTTTACATTTTTTACAACCTTAAATTTCAAACCAATTGAAAAAATAATGATTTTAAAGCTTATACATTGGAATTTGAATATAACAAGAGTTCTCATGCAAAAATATCCAAGGATTAAATTGTTGACGAGAAATGCCATAGGAAATGCTAGCATTTCCTATAGCATTTCTTTATTTTACATTTTTTACAACCTTAAATTTCGAACCAATTGAAAAAATAATTATTTTAGGGCTTATAAATTGACATTTGAATATAACAAGAGTTCTCATGCAAAAACATGCAAGGATTAAATTGTTGATGAGAAATGCCATAGGAAATGCTATAGCATTTCCTACAGCATTTATTTATTTTACATTTTTTACAACATTAAATTTCGAACCAATTGAAAAAATAATGATTTTAAAGCTTATACATTGGAATTTGAATATAACAAGAGTTCTCATGCAAAAATATGCAAGGATTTAATTGTTGACGAGAAATGCCATAGGAAATGCTAGCATTTCCTATAGCATTTCTTTATTTTACATTGTTTACGACCTAAAAGTCGAACAAATTGAAAAAATAATGATTTTAGGGCTTATATATTGGAATTTGAATATAACAAGAGTTCTCATGCAAAAATATGCAAGGATTAAATTGTTGATGAGAAATGCCATACAAAATGCTATAGCATTTCCTATAGCATTTCTTTATTTTACATTTTTTACAACCTTAAATTTCGAACCAATTGAAAAAATAATGATTTTAAAGCTTATACATTGGAATTTGAATATAACTAGAGTTCTCATGCAAAAATATGCAAGGATTAAATTGTTGACGAGAAATGCCATAGGAAATGCTAGCATTTCCTATAGCATTTCTTTATTTTACATTGTTTACGACCTAAAAGTCGAACAAATTGAAAAAATAATGATTTTAGGGCTTATATATTGGAATTTGAATATAACAAGAGTTCTCATGCAAAAATATGCAAGGATTAAATTGTTGATGAGAAATGCCATACGAAATGCTATAGCATTTCCCATAGCATTTCTTTATTTGACATTTTTTACAACCTTAAATTTCGAACCAATTGAAAAAATAATGATTTTAGGGCTTATACATTGGAATTTTAATATAACAAGAGTTCTCATGCAAAAATATGCAAGGATTAAATTGTTGACGAGAAATGCCATAGGAAATGCTATAGAATTTCCGATAGAATTTCTTTATTTTACATTTTTTACAAACTTAAATTTCGAACCAATTGAAAAAATAATGATTTTAGGGCTTATACATTGGAATTTTAATATAACAAGAGTTCTCATGTAAAAATATGCAAGGATTAAACTGTTAACGAGAAATGCTATAGGAAATGCTATAGCATTTCCCATAGCATTTCTTTATTTTACATTTTTTACAACCTTAAATTTCGAACCAATTGAAAAAAAATAATATTTTAGGGCTTATACATTGGAATTTTAATATAACAAGAGTTCTCATGTAAAAATAAGCAAGGATTAAATTGTTGACGAGAAATGCCATAGGAAATGCTATAGCATTTCCTATAGCATTTCTTTATTTGACATTTTTTACAACCTTAAATTTCAAACCAATTGAAAAAATAATGATTTTAGGGCTTATACATTGGAATTTGAATATAACAAGAGTTCTCATGTAAAAATATGCAACGATTAAATTGTTGACGAGAAATGCCATAGGAAATGCTATAGCATTTCCTATAGCATTTCTTTATTTTACATTTTTTACAACCTTAAATTTTGAACCAATTGAAAAAATAATTATTTTAGGGCTTATAAATTTATATTTGATTATAACAAGAGTTCTCATGCAAAAATATGCAAGGATTAAATTGTTGACGAGAAATGCCATAGGAAATGCTATAGCATTTCCTATAGCATTTATTTATTTTACATTTTTTACAACCTTAAATTTTGAACCAATTGAAAAAATAATGATTTTAAAACTTATACATTGGAATTTGAATATAACAAGAGTTCTCATGCAAAAATATGCAAGGATTAAATTGTTGACGAGAAATGCCATAGGAAATGCTAGCATTTCCTATCGCATTTCTTTATTTTTTATTGTTTACGACCTAAAAGTCGAACAAATTGAAAAAATAATGATTTTAGGGCTTATATATTGGAATTTGAATATAACAAGAGTTCTCATGCAAAAATATGCAAGGATTAAATTGTTGACGAGAAATGTTATACGAAATGCTATAGCATTTCCTATAGCATTTCTTTATTTTACATTTTTTACAACCTTAAATTTCGAACCAATTGAAAAAATAATGATTTTAGGGCTTATACATTGGAATTTGAATATAACAAGAGTTCTCATGCAAAAATATGCAAGGATTAAATTGTTGACGTGAAATGCCATAGGAATTGCTATAGATCTTCCGATAGAATTTCTTTATTTTACATTTTTTACAACCTTAAATTTTGAACCAATTGAAAAAATAATGATTTTAGGGCTTATAAATTAAATTTTTGAATATAACAAGAGTTCTCATGCAAAAATATGCAAGAATTAAATTGTTGACGAGAAATGCCATAGGAAATGCTATAGAATTTCCTATAGAATTTCTTTATTTTACATTTTTTACAACCTTAAATTTCGAACCAATTGAAAAAATAATGATTATAGGGCTTATACATTGGAATTTGAATATAATAAGAGTTCTCATGCAAAAATATGCAAGGATTAAATTGTTGACGAGAAATGCCATAGGAAATGTTATAGAATTTCCTATAGAATTTCTTTATTTTACATTTTTTACAACCTTAAATTTTGAACCAATTGAAAAAATAATATTTTAGGGCTTATACATTGGAATTTGAATATAACAAGAGTTCTCATGTAAAAATATGCAAGGATTAAATTGTTGACGAGAAATGCCATATGAAATACTATAGCATTTCCTATAGCATTTCTTTATTTGACATTTTTTACAACCTTAAATTTCAAACCAATTAAAAAAATAATGATTTTAGGGCTTATACATTGGAATTTGAATATAACAAGAGTTCTCATGTAAAAATATGCAAGGATTAAATTGTTGACGAGAAATGCCAAAGGAAATGCTATAGCATTTCCTATAGCATTTCTTTATTTTACATTTTTTACAACCTTAAATTTCGAACCAATTGAAAAAAAATAATATTTTAGGGCTTATACATTGGAATTTTAATATAACAAGAGTTCTCATGTAAAAATAAGCAAGGATTAAATTGTTGACGAGAAATGCCATAGGAAATGCTATAGCATTTCCTATAGCATTTCTTTATTTGACATTTTTTACAACCTTAAATTTCAAACCAATTGAAAAAATAATGATTTTAGGGCTTATACATTGGAATTTGAATATAACAAGAGTTCTCATGCAAAAATATGCAACGATTAAATTGTTGACGAGAAATGCCATAGGAAATGCTATAGCATTTCCTATAGCATTTCTTTATTTTACATTTTTTACAACCTTAAATTTCAAACCAATTGAAAAAATAATTATTTTAAAGCTTATACATTGGAATTTGAATATAACAAGAGTTCTCATGCAAAAATATCCAAGGATTAAATTGTTGACGAGAAATGCCATAGGAAATGCTAGCATTTCCTATAGCATTTCTTTATTTTACATTTTTTACAACCTTAAATTTTGAACCAATTGAAAAAATAATTATTTTAGGGCTTATAAATTGAAATTTGAATATAACAAGAGTTCTCATGCAAAAACATGCAAGGATTAAATTGTTGATGAGAAATGCCATAGGAAATGCTATAGCATTTCCTACAGCATTTATTTATTTTACATTTTTTACAACATTAAATTTCGAACCAATTGAAAAAATAATGATTTTAAAGCTTATACATTGGAATTTGAATATAACAAGAGTTCTCATGCAAAAATATGCAAGGATTAAATTGTTGACGAGAAATGCCATAGGAAATGCTAGCATTTCCTATAGCATTTCTTTATTTTACATTGTTTACGACCTAAAAGTCGAACAAATTGAAAAAATAATGATTTTAGGTCTTATATATTGGAATTTGAATATAACAAGAGTTCTCATGCAAAAATATGCAAGGATTAAATTGTTGATGAGAAATGCCATACAAAATGCTATAGCATTTCCTATAGCATTTCTTTATTTTACATTTTTTACAACCTTAAATTTCGAACCAATTGAAAAAATAATGATTTTAAAGCTTATACATTGGAATTTGAATATAACTAGAGTTCTCATGCAAAAATATGCAAGGATTAAATTGTTGACAAGAAATGCCATAGGAAATGCTAGCATTTCCTATAGCATTTCTTTATTTTACATTGTTTACGACCTAAAAGTCGAACAAATTGAAAAAATAATGATTTTAGGGCTTATATATTGGAATTTGAATATAACAAGAGTTCTCATGCAAAAATATGCAAGGATTAAATTGTTGATGAGAAATGCCATACGAAATGCTATAGCATTTCCCATAGCATTTCTTTATTTGACATTTTTTACAACCTTAAATTTCGAACCAATTGAAAAAATAATGATTTTAGGGCTTATACATTGGAATTTTAATATAACAAGAGTTCTCATGTAAAAATATGCAAGGATTAAACTGTTAACGAGAAATGCTATAGGAAATGCTATAGCATTTCCTATAGCATTTCTTTATTTTACATTTTTTACAACCTTAAATTTCGAACCAATTGAAAAAAAATAATATTTTAGGGCTTATACATTGGAATTTGAATATAACAAGAGTTCTCATGTAAAAATAAGCAAGGATTAAATTGTTGACGAGAAATGCCATAGGAAATGCTATAGCATTTCCTATAGCATTTCTTTATTTGACATTTTTTACAACCTTAAATTTCAAACCAATTGAAAAAATAATGATTTTAGGGCTTATACATTGGAATTTGAATATAACAAGAGTTCTCATGTAAAAATATGCAACGATTAAATTGTTGACGAGAAATGCCATAGGAAATGCTATAGCATTTCCTATAGCATTTCTTTATTTTACATTTTTTACAACCTTAAATTTTGAACCAATTGAAAAAATAATTATTTTAGGGCTTATAAATTTATATTTGATTATAACAAGAGTTCTCATGCAAAAATATGCAAGGATTAAATTGTTGACGAGAAATGCCATAGGAAATGCTATAGCATTTCCTATAGCATTTCTTTATTTTACATTTTTTAAAACCTTAAATTTCAAACCAATTGAAAAAATAATTATTTTAAAGCTTATACATTGGAATTTGAATATAACAAGAGTTCTCATGCAAAAATATCCAAGGATTAAATTGTTGACGAGAAATGCCATAGGAAATGCTAGCATTTCCTATAGCATTTCTTTATTTTACATTTTTTACAACCTTAAATTTCGAACCAATTGAAAAAATAATTATTTTAGGGCTTATAAATTGAAATTTGAATATAACAAGAGTTCTCATGCAAAAACATGCAAGGATTAAATTGTTGATGAGAAATGCCATAGGAAATGCTATAGCATTTCCTACAGCATTTATTTATTTTACATTTTTTACAACATTAAATTTCGAACCAATTGAAAAAATAATGATTTTAAAGCTTATACATTGGAATTTGAATATAACAAGAGTTCTCATGCAAAAATATGCAAGGATTAAATTGTTGACGAGAAATGCCATAGGAAATGCTAGCATTTCCTATAGCATTTCTTTATTTTACATTGTTTACGACCTAAAAGTCGAACAAATTGAAAAAATAATGATTTTAGGTCTTATATATTGGAATTTGAATATAACAAGAGTTCTCATGCAAAAATATGCAAGGATTAAATTGTTGATGAGAAATGCCATACAAAATGCTATAGCATTTCCTATAGCATTTCTTTATTTTACATTTTTTACAACCTTAAATTTCGAACCAATTGAAAAAATATTGATTTTAAAGCTTATACATTGGAATTTGAATATAACTAGAGTTCTCATGCAAAAATATGCAAGGATTAAATTGTTGACAAGAAATACCATAGGAAATGCATTTCCTATAGCATTTCTTTATTTTACATTGTTTACGACCTAAAAGTCGAACAAATTGAAAAAATAATGATTTTAGGGCTTATATATTGGAATTTGAATATAACAAGAGTTCTCATGCAAAAATATGCAAGGATTAAATTGTTGATGAGAAATGCCATACGAAATGCTATAGCATTTCCTATAGCATTTCTTTATTTGACATTTTTTACAACCTTAAATTTCGAACCAATTGAAAAAATAATGATTTTAGGGCTTATACATTGGAATTTTAATATAACAAGAGTTCTCATGCAAAAATATGCAAGGATTAAATTGTTGACGAGAAATGCCATAGGAAATGCTATAGAATTTCCGATAGAATTTCTTTATTTTACATTTTTTACAAACTTAAATTTCGAACCAATTGAAAAAATAATGATTTTAGGGCTTATACATTGGAATTTTAATATAACAAGAGTTCTCATGTAAAAATATGCAAGGATTAAACTGTTAACGAGAAATGCTATAGGAAATGCTATAGCATTTCCTATAGCATTTCTTTATTTTACATTTTTTACAACCTTAAATTTCGAACCAATTGAAAAAAAATAATATTTTAGGGCTTATACATTGGAATTTGAATATAACAAGAGTTCTCATGTAAAAATAAGCACGGATTAAATTGTTGACGAGAAATGCCATAGGAAATGCTATAGCATTTCCTATAGCATTTCTTTATTTGACATTTTTTACAACCTTAAATTTCAAACCAATTGAAAAAATAATGATTTTAGGGCTTATACATTGGAATTTGAATATAACAAGAGTTCTCATGTAAAAATATGCAACGATTAAATTGTTGACGAGAAATGCCATAGGAAATGCTATAGCATTTCCTATAGCATTTCTTTATTTTACATTTTTTACAACCTTAAATTTTGAACCAATTGAAAAAATAATTATTTTAGGGCTTATAAATTTATATTTGATTATAACAAGAGTTCTCATGCAAAAATATGCAAGGATTAAATTGTTGACGAGAAATGCCATAGGAAATGCTATAGCATTTCCTATAGCATTTATTTATTTTACATTTTTTACAACCTTAAATTTTGAACCAATTGAAAAAATAATGATTTTAAAACTTATACATTGGAATTTGAATATAACAAGAGTTCTCATGCAAAAATATGCAAGGATTAAATTGTTGACGAGAAATGCCATAGGAAATGCTAGCATTTCCTATAGCATTTCTTTATTTTACATTGTTTACGACCTAAAAGTCGAACAAATTGAAAAAATAATGATTTTAGGGCTTATATATTGGAATTTGAATATAACAAGAGTTCTCATGCAAAAATATGCAAGGATTAAATTGTTGATGAGAAATGCCATACAAAATGCTATAGCATTTCCTATAGCATTTCTTTATTTTACATTTTTACAACCTTAAATTTCGAACCAATTGAAAAAATAATGATTTTAGGGCTTATACATTGGAATTTGAATATAACAAGAGTTCTCATGCAAAAATATGCAAGGATTAAATTGTTGACGAGAAATGCCATAGGAAATGCTATAGAATTTCCTATAGAATTTCTTTATTTTACATTTTTTACAACCTTAAATTTAGAACCAATTGAAAAAATAATGATTTTAGGGCTTATACATTGGAATTTTAATATAACAAGATTTCTCATGCAAAAATATTCAAGAATTAAATTGTTGACGAGAAATGCCATAGGAAATGCTATAGCATTTCCTATCGCATTTCTTTATTTGACATTTTCTACAACCTTAAATTTCGAACCAATTGAAAAAATAATGATTTTAGGGCTTATACATTGGAATTTTAATATAACAAGAGTTCTCATTCAAAAATATGCAAGGATTAAATTGTTGACGAGAAATGCCATAGGGAATGCTAGCATTACCTATAGCATTTCTTTATTTTACATTGTTTACGACCTAAAATTTCGAACCAATTGAAAAAATAATGATTTTAGGGCTTATACATTGGAATTTTAATATAACAAGAGTTCTCATGTAAAAATATGCAAGGATTAAACTGTTAACGAGAAATGCCATAGGAAATGTTATAGCATTTCCTATAGCATTTCTTTATTTTACATTTTTTACAACCTTAAATTTCGAACCAATTGAAAAAGTAATATTTTAGGGCTTATACATTGGAATTTGAATATAACAAGAGTTCTCATGTAAAAATATTGAAGGATTAAATTGTTGACGAGAAATGCCATAGGAAATGCTATAGCATTTCCTATAGCATTTCTTTATTTGACATTTTTTACAACCTTAAATTTCAAACCAATTGAAAAAATAATGATTTTAGGGCTTATACATTGGAATTTGAATATAACAAGAGTTCTCATGTAAAAATATGCAAGGATTAATCCTATAGCATTTCTTTATTTTATATTTTTTACAACCTTAAATTTCGAACCAATTGAAAAAATAATATTTTAGGGCTTATACATTGGAATTTGAATATAACAAGAGTTCTCATGTAAAAATATGCAAGGATTAAATTGTTGACGAGAAATGCCATAGGAAATTCTATAGCATTTCCTATAGCATTTCTTTATTTGACATTTTTTACAACCTTAAATTTCAGACCAATTGAAAAAATAATGATTTTAGGGCTTATACATTGGAATTTGAATATAACAAGAGTTCTCATGTAAAAATATGCAAGGATTAAATTGTTGACGAGAAATGCCATAGGAAATGCTATAGCATTTCCTATCGCATTTCTTTATTTTACATTTTTTACAACCTTAAATTTCAAACCAATTGAAAAAATAATTATTTTAGGGCTTATAATTTGAAATTTGAATATAACAAGAGTTCTCATGCAAAAATATGCAAGGATTAAATTGTTGACGAGAAATGCCATAGGAAATGCTATAGCATTTCCTATAGCATTTATTTATTTTACATTTTTTACAACCTTAAATTTCGAACCAATTGAAAAAATAATGATTTTAAAGCTTATACATTGGAATTTGAATATAACAAGAGTTCTCATGCAAAAATATGCAAGGATTAAATTGTTGACGAGAAATGCCATAGGAAATGCTAGCATTTCCTATAGCATTTCTTTATTTTACATTGTTTACGACCTAAAAGTCGAACAAATTTAAAAAATAATTATTTTAGGGCTTATATATTGGAATTTGAATATAACAAGAGTTCTCATGCAAAAATATGCAAGGATTAAATTGTTGATGAGAAATGCCATACGAAATGCTATAGCATTTCCTATAGCAATTCTTTATTTTACATTTCTTACAACCTTAAATTTTGAACCAATTGAAAAAATAATGATTTTAGGGCTTAAACATTGGAATTTGAATATAACAAGAGTTCTCATGCAAAAATATGCAAGGATTAAATTTTTGACGAGAAATTCCATAGGAAATGCTATAGTATTTCCTATTGCATTTCTTTATTTGACATTTTTTACAACCTTAAATTTCAAACAAATTGAAAAAATAATTATTTTAGGGCTTATAAATTGGAATATGAATATAACAAGAGTTCTCATGTAAAAATATGCAAGGATTACATTGTTGACGAGAAATGCCATAGGAAATGCTATAGCATTTCCTATAGCATTTCTTTATTTTACATTTTTTACAACCTTAAATTTCGAACCAATTGAAAAAATAAATATTTTAGGGCTTATACATTGGAATTTGAATATAACAAGAGTTCTCATGCAAAAATATGCAAGGATTAAATTGTTGACGAGAAATGCCATAGGGAATGCTAGCATTTCCTATAGCATTTCTTTATTTTACATTGTTTAAGACCTAAAGTTTCGAAACAATTGCAAAAATAATGATTTTAGGGCTTATACATTGGAATTTAAATATAACAAGAGTTCTCACGCAAAAATATGCCAGGATTAAATTGTTGAGGAGAAATGCCCTAGGAAATGCTATAGCATTTCTTTATTACATTTTTTACAACCTTAAATTTCGAAACAATTGAAAAAATAATGATTTTAGGGCTTATACATTGGAATTTTAATATAACAAGAGTTCTCATGCAGAAATATGCAAGGATTAAATTGTTGACAAGAAATGCCATAGGAAAGACTATAGAATTTCCTATAGAATTTCTTTATTTTACATTTTTACAACCTTAAATTTCGAACCAATTGAAAAAATAATGATTTTAGGACTTATACATTTGAATTTGAATAAAACAAGAGTTCTCATGCAAAAATATTCAAGAATTAAATTGTTGACGAGAAATGCCATAGGAAATGCTATAGCATTTCCTATAGCATTTCTTTATTTGACATTTTTTACAACCTTAAATTTCAAACCAATTGAAAAAATAATGATTTTAGGGCTTATACATTGGAATTTGAATATAACAAGAATTCTCATGTAAAAATATGCAAGGATTACATTGTTGACGAGAAATGCCATAGGAAATGCTATAGCATTTCCTATAGCATTTCTTTATTTGACATTTTTTACAACCTTAAATTTCGAACCAATTGAAAAAATAATGATTTTAGGGCTTATACATTGGAATTTGAATATAACAAGAGTTCTCATGCAAAAATATGCAAGGATTAAATTGTTGACGAGAAATGCCATAGGAAATGCTATAGAATTTCCTATAGAATTTCTTTATTTTACATTTTTTACAACCTTAAATTTTGAACCAATTGAAAAAATAATGATTTTAGGGCTTATACATTGGAATTTGAATATAACAAGAGTTCTCATGGAAAAATATTCAAGAATTAAATTGTGGACAAGAAATGCCATAGGAAATGCTATAGCATTTCCTATAGCATTTCTTTATTTAACATTTTTTACAACCTTAAATTTCAAACCAATTGAAAAAATAATGATTTTAGGGCTTATACATTGGAATTTGAATATAACAAGAGTTCTCATGTAAAAATATGCAAGGATTACATTGTTGACGAGAAATGCCATAGGAAATGCTATAGCATTTCCTATAGCATTTCTTTATTTTACATTTTTTACAACCTTAAATTTCGAACCAATTGAAAAAATAGTGATTTTAGGGCTTATAAATTGAAATTTGAATATAACAAGAGTTCTCATGCAAAAATATACAAGGATTAAATTGTTGACGAGAAATGCCATAGGAAATGCTATAAAATTTCAGATAGAATTTCTTTATTTTACATTTTTTACAACCTTAAATTTCGAACCAATTGAAAAAATAATGATTTTAGGGCTTATACATTGGAATTTGAATATAACAAGAGTTCTCATGCAAAAATATGCAAGGATTAAATTGTTGACGAGAAATGCCATAGGAAATGCTATAGAATTTCCGATAGAATTTCTTTATTTTACATTTTTTACAACCTTAAATTTTGAACCAATTGAAAAAATAATGATTTTAGGGCTTATACATTGGAATTTGAATATAACAAGAGTTCTCATGCAAAAATATGCAAGGATTAAATTGTTGACGAGAAGTGCCATAGGGAATGCTAGCATTTCATATAGCATTTCTTTATTTTACATTTTTTACAACCTTAAATTTTGAACCAATTGAAAAAATAGTGATTTTAGGGCTTATAAATTGAAATTTGAATATAACAAGAGTTCTCATGCAAAAATATATAAGGATTAAATTGTTGACGAGAAATGCCATAGGAAATGCTATAGAATTTCCTATAGCATTTCTTTATTTTACATTTTTTACAACCTTAAATTTCGAACCAATTGAAAAAATAGTGATTTTAGGGCTTATAAATTGAAATTTGAATATAACAAGAGTTCTCATGCAAAAAAATGCAAGGATTAAATTGTTGACGAGAAATGCCATAGGAAATGCTATAAAATTTCCGATAGAATTTCTTTATTTTACATTTTTTACAACCTTAAATTTCGAACCAATTGAAAAAATAATGATTTTAGGCTTATACATTGGAATTTGAATATAACAAGAGTTATCATGCAAAAATATGCAAGGATTAAATTGTTGACGAGAAATGCCATAGGAAATGCTATAGAATTTCTGATAGAATTTCTTTATTTTACATTTTTTACAACCTTAAATTTCGAACCAATTGAAAAAATAATGATTTTAGGGCTTATACATTGGAATTTGAATATAACAAGAGTTCTCATGCAAAAATAGGCAAGGATTAAATTATTGACGAGAAATGCCATAGGAAATGCTATAGAATTTCCTATAGAATTTCTTTATTTGACATTTTTTACAACCTTAAATTTCGAACCAATTGAAAAAATAATGATTTTAGGGCTTATACATTGGAATTTGAATATAACAGGAGTTCTCATGATAAAATATGCAAGGATTAAATTGTTGACGAGAATTGCCATAGGGAATTCTAGCATTTCCTATAGCATTTCTTTATTTTACATTTTTTACAACCTTAAATTTCGAACCAATTGAAAAAATAGTGATTTTAGGGCTTATAAATTGAAATTTGAATATAACAAGAGTTCTCATGCAAAAATATGCAAGGATTAAATTGTTGACGAGAAATTAGCATTTCCTATAGCATTTCTTTATTTTACATTTTTTACAACATTAAATTTCGAACCAATTGAAAAAATAATGATTTTAGGGCTTATAAATTGAAATTTGAATATAACAAGAGTTCTCATGCAAAAATATGCAAGGATTAAATCGTTGACGAGAAATGCCATAGGAAATGCTATAGCATTTCCTATAGCATTTCTTTATTTGACATTTTTTACAACCTTAAATTTCGAACCAATTGAAAAAATAATTATTTTAGGGCTTATACATTGGAATTTGAATATAACAAGAGTTCTCTTGTAAAAATATTCAGGGATTAAATTTTTGACGAGAAATGCCGTAGGAAATGCTATAGCATTTCCTATAGCATTTCTTTATTTTACATTTTTTACAACCTTAAATTTCGAACCAATTGAAAAAATAATGATTTTAGGGCTTATCCATTGGAATTTTAATATAACAATAGTTCTCATGCAAAAATATGCAAGGATTAAATCATTGATGAGAAATGCCATAAGAAATGCTATAGCATTTCCTATTGCATTTCTTTATTTGATATTTTTTACAACCTTAAATTTCGAACCAATTGAAAAAATAAAGATTTTAGGGCTTATACATTGGAATTTTAATATAACAAGAGTTCTCATGGAAAAATATGCAAGGATTAAATTGTTTACGAGAAATGCCATAGGAAATGCTATCGCATTTCCTATAGCATTTCTTTATTTTACATTTTTTACAACCTTAAATTTCGAACCAATTGAAAAAATAATGATTTTAGGGCTTGTAAATTGAAATTTGAATATCACAAGAGTTCTCATGCAAAAATATGCAAGGATTAAATTGTTGACGAGAAATGCCATAGGAAATGCTATAGCATTTCCTACAGCGTTTCTTTATTTTACATTTTTTACAACCTTAAATTTTGAACCAATTGAAAAAGTAATGATTTTAGGGCCTATACATTGGAATTTGAATATAACAAGAGTTCTCATGCAAAAATATGCAAGGATTAAATTGTTGACGAGAAATGCCATAGGAAATGCTATAGAATTTCCGATAGAATTTCTTTATTTTACATTTTTTACAACCTTAAATTTCGAACCAATTGAAAAAATAATGATTTTAGGGCTTATACATTGGAATTTGAATATAACAAGAGTTCTCATGCAAAAATATGCAAGGATTAAATTGTTGACGAGAAATGCCATAGGAAATGCTATAGAATTTCCTATAGAATTTCTTTATTTTACATTTTTTACAACCTTAAATTTCGAACCAATTGAAAAAATAATGATTTTAAGGCTTATACATTGGAATTTGAATATAACAAGAGTTCTCATGCAAAAATATGCAAGGATTAAATTGTTGACGAGAAGTGCCATAGGGAATTCTAGCATTTCCTATAGCATTTCTTTATTTTACATTTTTTACAACCTTAAATTTCGAACCAATTGAAAAAATAGTGATTTTAGGGCTTATAAATTGAAATTTGAATATAACAAGAGTTCTCATGCAAAAATATGCAAGGATTAAATTGTTGACGAGAAATTAGCATTTCCTATAGCATTTCTTTATTTTACATTTTTTACAACATTAAATTTTGAACCAATTGAAAAAATAATGATTTTAGGGCTTATAAATTGAAATTTGAATATAACAAGAGTTCTCATGCAAAAATATGCAAGGATTAAATCGTTGACGAGAAATGCCATAGGAAATGCTATAGCATTTCCTATAGCATTTCTTTATTTGACATTTTTTACAACCTTAAATTTCGAACCAATTGAAAAAATAATTATTTTAGGGCTTATACATTGGAATTTGAATATAACAAGAGTTCTCTTGTAAAAATATTCAGGGATTAAATTTTTGACGAGAAATGCCGTAGGAAATGCTATAGCATTTCCTATAGCATTTCTTTATTTTACATTTTTTACAACCTTAAATTTCGAACCAATTGAAAAAATAATGATTTTAGGGCTTATCCATTGGAATTTTAATATAACAATAGTTCTCATGCAAAAATATGCAAGGATTAAATCATTGATGAGAAATGCCATAAGAAATGCTATAGCATTTCCTATTGCATTTCTTTATTTGATATTTTTTACAACCTTAAATTTCGAACCAATTGAAAAAATAAAGATTTTAGGGCTTATACATTGGAATTTTAATATAACAAGAGTTCTCATGGAAAAATATGCAAGGATTAAATTGTTTACGAGAAATGCCATAGGAAATGCTATCGCATTTCCTATAGCATTTCTTTATTTTACATTTTTTACAACCTTAAATTTCGAACCAATTGAAAAAATAATGATTTTAGGGCTTGTAAATTGAAATTTGAATATCACAAGAGTTCTCATGCAAAAATATGCAAGGATTAAATTGTTGACGAGAAATGCCATAGGAAATGCTATAGCATTTCCTATAGCATTTCTTTATTTTACATTTTTTACAACCTTAAATTTTGAACCAATTGAAAAAGTAATGATTTTAGGGCTTATACATTGGAATTTGAATATAACAAGAGTTCTCATGCAAAAATATGCAAGGATTAAATTGTTGACGAGAAATGCCATAGGAAATGCTATAGAATTTCCGATAGAATTTCTTTATTTTACATTTTTTACAACCTTAAATTTCGAACCAATTGAAAAAATAATGATTTTAGGGCTTATACATTGGAATTTGAATATAACAAGAGTTCTCATGCAAAAATATGCAAGGATTAAATTGTTGACGAGAAATGCCATAGGAAATGCTATAGAATTTCCTATAGAATTTCTTTATTTTACATTTTTTACAACCTTAAATTTCGAACCAATTGAAAAAATAATGATTTTAAGGCTTATACATTGGAATTTGAATATAACAAGAGTTCTCATGCAAAAATATGCAAGGATTAAATTGTTGACGAGAAGTGCCATAGGGAATTCTAGCATTTCCTATAGCATTTCTTTATTTTACATTTTTTACAACCTTAAATTTCGAACCAATTGAAAAAATAGTGATTTTAGGGCTTATAAATTGAAATTTGAATATAACAAGAGTTCTCATGCAAAAATATGCAAGGATTAAATTGTTGACGAGAAATTAGCATTTCCTATAGCATTTCTTTATTTTACATTTTTTACAACATTAAATTTCGAACCAATTGAAAAAATAATGATTTTAGGGCTTATAAATTGAAATTTGAATATAACAAGAGTTCTCATGCAAAAATATGCAAGGATTAAATCGTTGACGAGAAATGCCATAGGAAATGCTATAGCATTTCCTATAGCATTTCTTTATTTTACATTTTTTACAAGCTTAAATTTTGAACCAATTGAAAAAATAATGATTTTAGGGCTTATACATTGGAATTTGAATATAACAAGAGTTCTCATGCAAAAATATGCAAGGATTAAATTGTTGACGAGAAATGCCATAGGAAATGCTATAGAATTTCCGATAGAATTTCTTTATTTTACATTTTTTACAACCTTAAATTTCGAACCAATTGAAAAAATAATGATTTTAGGGCTTATACATTGGAATTTGAATATAACAAGAGTTCTCATGCAAAAATATGCAAGGATTAAATTGTTGACGAGAAATGCCATAGGAAATGCTATAGAATTTCCTATAGAATTTCTTTATTTTATATTTTTTACAACCTTAAATTTCGAACCAATTGAAAAAATAATGATTTTAGGGCTTATACATTGGAATTTGAATATAACAAGAGTTCTCATGCAAAAATATGCAAGGATTAAATTGTTGACGAGAAGTGCCATAGGGAATTCTAGCATTTCCTATAGCATTTCTTTATTTTACATTTTTTACAACCTTAAATTTCGAACCAATTGAAAAAATAGTGATTTTAGGGCTTATAAATTGAAATTTGAATATAACAAGAGTTCTCATGCAAAAATATGCAAGGATTAAATTGTTGACGAGAAATTAGCATTTCCTATAGCATTTCTTTATTTTACATTTTTTACAACATTAAATTTCGAACCAATTGAAAAAATAATGATTTTAGGGCTTATAAATTGAAATTTGAATATAACAAGAGTTCTCATGCAAAAATATGCAAGGATTAAATCGTTGACGAGAAATGCCATAGGAAATGCTATAGCATTTCCTATAGCATTTCTTTATTTTACATTTTTTACAACCTTAAATTTTGAACCAATTGAAAAAATAATGATTTTAGGGCTTATACATTGGAATTTGAATATAACAAGAGTTCTCATGCAAAAATATGCAAGGATTAAATTGTTGACGAGAAATGCCATAGGAAATGCTATAGAATTTCCGATAGAATTTCTTTATTTTACATTTTTTACAACCTTAAATTTCGAACCAATTGAAAAAATAATGATTTTAGGGCTTATACATTGGAATTTGAATATAACAAGAGTTCTCATGCAAAAATATGCAAGGATTAAATTGTTGACGAGAAATGCCATAGGAAATGCTATAGAATTTCCTATAGAATTTCTTTATTTTACATTTTTTACAACCTTAAATTTCGAACCAATTGAAAAAATAATGATTTTAGAGCTTATACATTGGAATTTGAATATAACAAGAGTTCTCATGCAAAAATATGCAAGGATTAAATTGTTGACGAGAAGTGCCATAGGGAATTCTAGCATTTCCTATAGCATTTCTTTATTTTACATTTTTTACAACCTTAAATTTCGAACCAATTGAAAAAATAGTTATTTTAGGGCTTATAAATTGAAATTTGAATATAACAAGAGTTCTCATGCAAAAATATGCAAGGATTAAATTGTTGACGAGAAATTAGCATTTCCTATAGCATTTCTTTATTTTACATTTTTTACAACATTAAATTTCGAACCAATTGAAAAAATAATGATTTTAGGGCTTATAAATTGAAATTTGAATATAACAAGAGTTCTCATGCAAAAATATGCAAGGATTAAATCGTTGACGAGAAATGCCATAGGAAATGCTATAGCATTTCCTATAGCATTTCTTTATTTTACATTTTTTACAACCTTAAATTTTGAACCAATTGAAAAAATAATGATTTTAGGGCTTATACATTGGAATTTGAATATAACAAGAGTTCTCATGCAAAAATATGCAAGGATTAAATTGTTGACGAGAAATGCCATAGGAAATGCTATAGAATTTCCGATAGAATTTCTTTATTTTACATTTTTTACAACCTTAAATTTCGAACCAATTGAAAAAATAATGATTTTAGGGCTTATACATTGGAATTTGAATATAACAAGAGTTCTCATGCAAAAATATGCAAGGATTAAATTGTTGACGAGAAGTGCCATAGGGAATTCTAGCATTTCCTATAGCATTTCTTTATTTTACATTTTTTACAACCTTAAATTTCGAACCAATTGAAAAAATAGTGATTTTAGGGCTTATAAATTGAAATTTGAATATAACAAGAGTTCTCATGCAAAAATATGCAAGGATTAAATTGTTGACGAGAAATTAGCATTTCCTATAGCATTTCTTTATTTTACATTTTTTACAACATTAAATTTCGAACCAATTGAAAAAATAATGATTTTAGGGCTTATAAATTGAAATTTGAATATAACAAGAGTTCTCATGCAAAAATATGCAAGGATTAAATCGTTGACGAGAAATGCCATAGGAAATGCTATAGCATTTCCTATAGCATTTCTTTATTTTACATTTTTTACAACCTTAAATTTTGAACCAATTGAAAAAATAATGATTTTAGGGCTTATACATTGGAATTTGAATATAACAAGAGTTCTCATGCAAAAATATGCAAGGATTAAATTGTTGACGAGAAATGCCATAGGAAATGCTATAGAATTTCCGATAGAATTTCTTTATTTTACATTTTTTACAACCTTAAATTTCGAACCAATTGAAAAAATAATGATTTTAGGGCTTATACATTGGAATTTGAATATAACAAGAGTTCTCATGCAAAAATATGCAAGGATTAAATTGTTGACGAGAAATGCCATAGGAAATGCTATAGAATTTCCTATAGAATTTCTTTATTTTACATTTTTTACAACCTTAAATTTCGAACCAATTGAAAAAATAATGATTTTAGGGCTTATACATTGGAATTTGAATATAACAAGAGTTCTCATGCAAAAATATGCAAGGATTAAATTGTTGACGAGAAGTGCCATAGGGAATTCTAGCATTTCCTATAGCATTTCTTTATTTTACATTTTTTACAACCTTAAATTTCGAACCAATTGAAAAAATAGTGATTTTAGGGCTTATAAATTGAAATTTGAATATAACAAGAGTTCTCATGCAAAAATATGCAAGGATTAAATTGTTGACGAGAAATTAGCATTTCCTATAGCATTTCTTTATTTTACATTTTTTACAACATTAAATTTCGAACCAATTGAAAAAATAATGATTTTAGGGCTTATAAATTGAAATTTGAATATAACAAGAGTTCTCATGCAAAAATATGCAAGGATTAAATCGTTGACGAGAAATGCCATAGGAAATGCTATAGCATTTCCTATAGCATTTCTTTATTTTACATTTTTTACAACCTTAAATTTTGAACCAATTGAAAAAATAATGATTTTAGGGCTTATACATTGGAATTTGAATATAACAAGAGTTCTCATGCAAAAATATGCAAGGATTAAATTGTTGACGAGAAATGCCATAGGAAATGCTATAGAATTTCCGATAGAATTTCTTTATTTTACATTTTTTACAACCTTAAATTTCGAACCAATTGAAAAAATAATGATTTTAGCGCTTATACATTGGAATTTGAATATAACAAGAGTTCTCATGCAAAAATATGCAAGGATTAAATTGTTGACGAGAAATGCCATAGGAAATGCTATAGAATTTCCTATAGAATTTCTTTATTTTACATTTTTTACAACCTTAAATTTCGAACCAATTGAAAAAATAATGATTTTAGGGCTTATACATTGGAATTTGAATATAACAAGAGTTCTCATGCAAAAATATGCAAGGATTAAATTGTTGACGAGAAGTGCCATAGGGAATTCTAGCATTTCCTATAGCATTTCTTTATTTTACATTTTTTACAACCTTAAATTTCGAACCAATTGAAAAAATAGTGATTTTAGGGCTTATAAATTGAAATTTGAATATAACAAGAGTTCTCATGCAAAAATATGCAAGGATTAAATTGTTGACGAGAAATTAGCATTTCCTATAGCATTTCTTTATTTTACATTTTTTACAACATTAAATTTCGAACCAATTGAAAAAATAATGATTTTAGGGCTTATAAATTGAAATTTGAATATAACAAGAGTTCTCATGCAAAAATATGCAAGGATTAAATCGTTGACGAGAAATGCCATAGGAAATGCTATAGCATTTCCTATAGCATTTCTTTATTTTACATTTTTTACAACCTTAAATTTTGAACCAATTGAAAAAATAATGATTTTAGGGCTTATACATTGGAATTTGAATATAACAAGAGTTCTCATGCAAAAATATGCAAGGATTAAATTGTTGACGAGAAATGCCATAGGAAATGCTATAGAATTTCCGATAGAATTTCTTTATTTTACATTTTTTACAACCTTAAATTTCGAACCAATTGAAAAAATAATGATTTTAGGGCTTATACATTGGAATTTGAATATAACAAGAGTTCTCATGCAAAAATATGCAAGGATTAAATTGTTGACGAGAAATGCCATAGGAAATGCTATAGAATTTCCTATAGAATTTCTTTATTTTACATTTTTTACAACCTTAAATTTCGAACCAATTGAAAAAATAATGATTTTAGGGCTTATACATTGGAATTTGAATATAACAAGAGTTCTCATGCAAAAATATGCAAGGATTAAATTGTTGACGAGAAGTGCCATAGGGAATTCTAGCATTTCCTATAGCATTTCTTTATTTTACATTTTTTACAACCTTAAATTTCGAACCAATTGAAAAATAGTGATTTTAGGGCTTATAAATTGAAATTTGAATATAACAAGAGTTCTCATGCAAAAATATGCAAGGATTAAATTGTTGACGAGAAATTAGCATTTCCTATAGCATTTCTTTATTTTACATTTTTTACAACATTAAATTTCGAACCAATTGAAAAAATAATGATTTTAGGGCTTATAAATTGAAATTTGAATATAACAAGAGTTCTCATGCAAAAATATGCAAGGATTAAATCGTTGACGAGAAATGCCATAGGAAATGCTATAGCATTTCCTATAGCATTTCTTTATTTTACATTTTTTACAACCTTAAATTTTGAACCAATTGAAAAAATAATGATTTTAGGGCTTATACATTGGAATTTGAATATAACAAGAGTTCTCATGCAAAAATATGCAAGGATTAAATTGTTGACGAGAAATGCCATAGGAAATGCTATAGAATTTCCGATAGAATTTCTTTATTTTACATTTTTTACAACCTTAAATTTCGAACCAATTGAAAAAATAATGATTTTAGGGCTTATACATTGGAATTTGAATATAACAAGAGTTCTCATGCAAAAATATGCAAGGATTAAATTGTTGACGAGAAATGCCATAGGAAATGCTATAGAATTTCCTATAGAATTTCTTTATTTTACATTTTTTACAACCTTAAATTTCGAACCAATTGAAAAAATAATGATTTTAGGGCTTATACATTGGAATTTGAATATAACAAGAGTTCTCATGCAAAAATATGCAAGGATTAAATTGTTGACGAGAAGTGCCATAGGGAATTCTAGCATTTCCTATAGCATTTCTTTATTTTACATTTTTTACAACCTTAAATTTCGAACCAATTGAAAAAATAGTTATTTTAGGGCTTATAAATTGAAATTTGAATATAACAAGAGTTCTCATGCAAAAATATGCAAGGATTAAATTGTTGACGAGAAATTAGCATTTCCTATAGCATTTCTTTATTTTACATTTTTTACAACATTAAATTTCGAACCAATTGAAAAAATAATGATTTTAGGGCTTATAAATTGAAATTTGAATATAACAAGAGTTCTCATGCAAAAATATGCAAGGATTAAATCGTTGACGAGAAATGCCATAGGAAATGCTATAGCATTTCCTATAGCATTTCTTTATTTTACATTTTTTACAACCTTAAATTTTGAACCAATTGAAAAAATAATGATTTTAGGGCTTATACATTGGAATTTGAATATAACAAGAGTTCTCATGCAAAAATATGCAAGGATTAAATTGTTGACGAGAAATGCCATAGGAAATGCTATAGAATTTCCGATAGAATTTCTTTATTTTACATTTTTTACAACCTTAAATTTCGAACCAATTGAAAAAATAATGATTTTAGCGCTTATACATTGGAATTTGAATATAACAAGAGTTCTCATGCAAAAATATGCAAGGATTAAATTGTTGACGAGAAATGCCATAGGAAATGCTATAGAATTTCCTATAGAATTTCTTTATTTTACATTTTTTACAACCTTAAATTTCGAACCAATTGAAAAAATAATGATTTTAGGGCTTATACATTGGAATTTGAATATAACAAGAGTTCTCATGCAAAAATATGCAAGGATTAAATTGTTGACGAGAAGTGCCATAGGGAATTCTAGCATTTCCTATAGCATTTCTTTATTTTACATTTTTTACAACCTTAAATTTCGAACCAATTGAAAAAATAGTGATTTTAGGGCTTATAAATTGAAATTTGAATATAACAAGAGTTCTCATGCAAAAATATGCAAGGATTAAATTGTTGACGAGAAATTAGAATTTCCTATAGCATTTCTTTATTTTACATTTTTTACAACATTAAATTTCGAACCAATTGAAAAAATAATGATTTTAGGGCTTATAAATTGAAATTTGAATATAACAAGAGTTCTCATGCAAAAATATGCAAGGATTAAATCGTTGACGAGAAATGCCATAGGAAATGCTATAGCATTTCCTATAGCATTTCTTTATTTTACATTTTTTACAACCTTAAATTTTGAACCAATTGAAAAAATAATGATTTTAGGGCTTATACATTGGAATTTGAATATAACAAGAGTTCTCATGCAAAAATATGCAAGGATTAAATTGTTGACGAGAAATGCCATAGGAAATGCTATAGAATTTCCGATAGAATTTCTTTATTTTACATTTTTTACAACCTTAAATTTCGAACCAATTGAAAAAATAATGATTTTAGCGCTTATACATTGGAATTTGAATATAACAAGAGTTCTCATGCAAAAATATGCAAGGATTAAATTGTTGACGAGAAATGCCATAGGAAATGCTATAGAATTTCCTATAGAATTTCTTTATTTTACATTTTTTACAACCTTAAATTTCGAACCAATTGAAAAAATAATGATTTTAGGGCTTATACATTGGAATTTGAATATAACAAGAGTTCTCATGCAAAAATATGCAAGGATTAAATTGTTGACGAGAAGTGCCATAGGGAATTCTAGCATTTCCTATAGCATTTCTTTATTTTACATTTTTTACAACCTTAAATTTCGAACCAATTGAAAAAATAGTGATTTTAGGGCTTATAAATTGAAATTTGAATATAACAAGAGTTCTCATGCAAAAATATGCAAGGATTAAATTGTTGACGAGAAATTAGAATTTCCTATAGCATTTCTTTATTTTACATTTTTTACAACATTAAATTTCGAACCAATTGAAAAAATAATGATTTTAGGGCTTATAAATTGAAATTTGAATATAACAAGAGTTCTCATGCAAAAATATGCAAGGATTAAATCGTTGACGAGAAATGCCATAGGAAATGCTATAGCATTTCCTATAGCATTTCTTTATTTTACATTTTTTACAACCTTAAATTTTGAACCAATTGAAAAAATAATGATTTTAGGGCTTATACATTGGAATTTGAATATAACAAGAGTTCTCATGCAAAAATATGCAAGGATTAAATTGTTGACGAGAAATGCCATAGGAAATGCTATAGAATTTCCGATAGAATTTCTTTATTTTACATTTTTTACAACCTTAAATTTCGAACCAATGGAAAAAATAATGATTTTAGGGCTTATACATTGGAATTTGAATATAACAAGAGTTCTCATGCAAAAATATGCAAGGATTAAATTGTTGACGAGAAATGCCATAGGAAATGCTATAGAATTTCCTATAGAATTTCTTTATTTTACATTTTTTACAACCTTAAATTTCGAACCAATTGAAAAAATAATGATTTTAGGGCTTATACATTGGAATTTGAATATAACAAGAGTTCTCATGCAAAAATATGCAAGGATTAAATTGTTGACGAGAAGTGCCATAGGGAATTCTAGCATTTCCTATAGCATTTCTTTATTTTACATTTTTTACAACCTTAAATTTCGAACCAATTGAAAAAATAGTGATTTTAGGGCTTATAAATTGAAATTTGAATATAACAAGAGTTCTCATGCAAAAATATGCAAGGAATAAATTGTTGACGAGAAATTAGCATTTCCTATAGCATTTCTTTATTTTACATTTTTTACAACATTAAATTTCGAACCAATTGAAAAAATAATGATTTTAGGGCTTATAAATTGAAATTTGAATATAACAAGAGTTCTCATGCAAAAATATGCAAGGATTAAATCGTTGACGAGAAATGCCATAGGAAATGCTATAGCATTTCCTATAGCATTTCTTTATTTGACATATTTTACAATCTTAAATTTCGAACCAATTGAAAAAATAATTATTTTAGGGCTTATACATTGGAATTTGAATATAACAAGAATTCTCTTGTAAAAATATGCAAGGATTAAATTGTTGACGAGAAATGCCGTAGGAAATGCTATAGCATTTCCTATAGCATTTCTTTATTTTACATTTTTTACAACCTTAAATTTCGAACCAATTGAAAAAATAATGATTTTAGGGCCTATACATTGGAATTTTAATATAACAAGAGTTCTCATGCAAAAATATGCAAGGATTAAATCATTGACGAGAAATGCCATAAGAAATGCTATAGCATTTCCTATTGCATTTCTTTATTTGATATTTTTTACAACTTTAAATTTCGAACCAATTGAAAAAATAAAGATTTTAGGGCTTATACATTGGAATTTGAATATAACAAGAGTTCTCATGCAAAAATATGCAAGGATTAAATTGTTGACGAGAAATGCCATAGGAAATGCTATTGCATTTCCTATAGCATTTCTTTATTTTACATTTTTTACAACCTTAAATTTCGAACCAATTGAAAAAATAATGATTTTAGGGCTTATACATTGGAATTTGAATATAACAAGAGTTCTCATGCAAAAATATGCAAGGATTAAATTGTTGACGAGAAATGCCATAGGAAATGCTATAGAATTTCCGATAGAATTTCTTTATTTTACATTTTTTACAACCTTAAATTTCGAACCAATTGAAAAAATAATGATTTTAGGGCTTATACATTGGAATTTTAATATAACAAGAGTTCTCATGCAAAAATATGCAAGGATTAAATTGTTGACGAGAAATGCCATAGGAAATGCTATAGAATTTCCTATAGAATTTCTTTATTTTACATTTTTTACAACCTTAAATTTCGAACCAATTAAAAAAATAATGATTTTAGGGCTTATACATTGGAATTTGAATATAACAAGAGTTCTCATGCAAAAATATGCAAGGATTAAATTGTTGACAAGAAGTGCCATAGGGAATTCTAGCATTTCCTATAGCATTTCTTTATTTTACATTTTTTACAACCATAAATTTCGAACCAATTAAAAAAATAGTGATTTTAGGGCTTATAAATTGAAATTTGAATATAACAAGAGTTCTCATGCAAAAATATGCAAGGATTAAATTGTTTACGAGAAATTAGCATTTCCTATAGCATTTCTTTATTTTACATTTTTTACAACATTAAATTTCGAACCAATTGAAAAAATAATGATTTAAGGGCTTATAAATTGAAATTTGAATATAACAAGAGTTCTCATGCAAAAATATGCAAGGATTAAATCGTTGACGAGAAATGCCATAGGAAATGCTATAGCATTTCCTATAGCATTTCTTTATTTGACATTTTTTACAACCTTAAATTTCGAACCAATTGAAAAAATAATTATTTTAGGGCTTATACATTGGAATTTGAATATAACAAGAGTTCTCTTGTAAAAATATGCAAGGATTAAATTGTTGACGAGAAATGCCGTAGGAAATGCTATAGCATTTCCTATAGCATTTCTTTATTTTACATTTTTTACAACCTTAAATTTCGAACCAATTGAAAAAATAATGATTTTAGGGCCTATACATTGGAATTTTAATATAACAAGAGTTCTCATGCAAAAATATGCAAGGATTAAATCATTGACGAGAAATGCCATAAGAAATGCTATAGCATTTCCTATTGCATTTCTTTATTTGATATTTTTTACAACTTTAAATTTCGAACCAATTGAAAAAATAAAGATTTTAGGGCTTATACATTGGAATTTGAATATAACAAGAGTTCTCATGCAAAAATATGCAAGGATTAAATTGTTGACGAGAAATGCCATAGGAAATGCTATTGCATTTCCTATAGCATTTCTTTATTTTACATTTTTTACAACCTTAAATTTCGAACCAATTGAAAAAATAATGATTTTAGGGCTTATACATTGGAATTTGAATATAACAAGAGTTCTCATGCAAAAATATGCAAGGATTAAATTGTTGACGAGAAATGCCATAGGAAATGCTATAGAATTTCCGATAGAATTTCTTTATTTTACATTTTTTACAACCTTAAATTTCGAACCAATTGAAAAAATAATGATTTTAGGGCTTATACATTGGAATTTTAATATAACAAGAGTTCTCATGCAAAAATATGCAAGGATTAAATTGTTGACGAGAAATGCCATAGGAAATGCTATAGAATTTCCTATAGAATTTCTTTATTTTACATTTTTTACAACCTTAAATTTCGAACCAATTAAAAAAATAATGATTTTAGGGCTTATACATTGGAATTTGAATATAACAAGAGTTCTCATGCAAAAATATGCAAGGATTAAATTGTTGACGAGAAGTGCCATAGGGAATTCTAGCATTTCCTATAGCATTTCTTTATTTTACATTTTTTACAACCATAAATTTCGAACCAATTAAAAAAATAGTGATTTTAGGGCTTATAAATTGAAATTTGAATATAACAAGAGTTCTCATGCAAAAATATGCAAGGATTAAATTGTTTACGAGAAATTAGCATTTCCTATAGCATTTCTTTATTTTACATTTTTTACAACATTAAATTTCGAACCAATTGAAAAAATAATGATTTAAGGGCTTATAAATTGAAATTTGAATATAACAAGAGTTCTCATGCAAAAATATGCAAGGATTAAATCGTTGACGAGAAATGCCATAGGAAATGCTATAGCATTTCCTATAGCATTTCTTTATTTGACATTTTTTACAACCTTAAATTTCGAACCAATTGAAAAAATAATTATTTTAGGGCTTATACATTGGAATTTGAATATAACAAGAGTTCTCTTGTAAAAATATGCAAGGATTAAATTGTTGACGAGAAATGCCGTAGGAAATGCTATAGCATTTCCTATAGCATTTCTTTATTTTACATTTTTTACAACCTTAAATTTCGAACCAATTGAAAAAATAATGATTTTAGGGCTTATATATTGGAATTTTAATATAACAAGAGTTCTCATGCAAAAATATGCAAGGATTAAATCATTGACGAGAAATGCCATAGGAAATGCTATAGCATTTCCTATTGCATTTCTTTATTTGATATTTTTTACAACCTTAAATTTCGAACCAATTGAAAAAATAAAGATTTTAGGGCTTATACATTGGAATTTGAATATAACAAGAGTTCTCATGCAAAAATATGCAAGGATTAAATTGTTGACGAGAAATGCCATAGGAAATGCTATAGCATTTCCTATAGCATTTCTTTATTTTACATTTTTTACAACCTTAAATTTCGAACCAATTGAAAAAATAATGATTTTAGGGCTTATAAATTGAAATTTGAAAATAACAAGAGTTCTCATGCAAAAATATGCAAGGATTAAATTGTTGACGAGAAATGCCATAGGAAATGCTACCTATAGCATTTCTTTATTTTACATTTTTTACAACCTTAAATTTCGAACCAATTGAAAAAATAATGATTTTAGGGCTTATACATTGGAATTTGAATATAACAAGAGTTCTCATGCAAAAATATGCAAGGATTAAATTGTTAACGAGAAATGCCATAGGTAGTATTTCTTTATTTTACATTTTTTACAACCTTAAATTTCAAACCAATTGAAAAAATAATGATTTTAGGGCTTATACATTGGAATTTGAATATATCAAGACTTCTCATGCAAAATTATGCAAGGATTAAATTGTTGACGAGAAATGCCATAGGAAATGCTATAGAATTTCCGATAGAATTTCTTTATTTTACATTTTTTACAACATTAAATTTCGAACCAATTGAAAAAATAATGATTTTAGGGCTTATAAATTGAAATTTGAATATAAAAAGAGTTCTCATGCAAAAATATGGAAGGATTAAATCGTTGACGAGAAATGCCATAGGAAATGCTATAGCATTTCCTATAGCATTTCTTTATTTGACATTTTTTACAACCTTAAATTTCGAACCAATTGAAAAAATAATTATTTTAGGGCTTATACATTGGAATTTTAATATAACAAGAGTTCTCATGTAAAAATATGCAAGGATTAAACTGTTGACGAGAATTGCCATAGGAAATGCTATAGCATTGCCTATAGCATTTCTTTATTTTACATTTTTTACAACCTTAAATTTCGAACCAATTGAAAAAATAATGATTTTAGGGCTTATACATTGGAATTTTAATATAACAAGAGTTCTCATGCAAAAATATGCAAGGATTAAATCGTTGACGAGAAATGCCATAGGAAGTGCTATAGCATTTCCTATTGCATTTCTTTATTTTACATTTTTTACAACCTTAAATTTCGAACCAATTGAAAAAATATAGATTTTAGGGCTTATACATTGGAATTTGAATATAACAAGAGTTCTCATGCAAAAATATGCAAGGATTAAATTGTTGACGAGAAATGCCATAGGAAATGCTATACAATTTCCTATAGCATTTCTTTATTTTACATTTTTTACAACCTTAAATTTCGAACCAATTGAAAAAATAATTATTTTAGGGCTTATAAATTGAAATTTGAATATAACAAGAGTTCTCATGCAAAAATATGCAAGGACTTGCATTAAATTGTTGACGAGAAATGCCATAGGAAATGCTATAGCATTTCCTATAGCATTTCTTTATTTTACATTTTTTACAACCTTAAATTTCGAACCAATTGAAAAAATAATTATTTTAGGGCTTATACATTGGAATTTGAATATAACAAGAGTTCTCATGCAAAAATATGCAAGGATTAAATTGTTGACGAGAAATGCCATAGGAGATGCTATAGCATTTCCTATAGCATTTCTTTATTTTACATTTTTTACAACCTTAAATTTCGAACCAATTGAAAAAATAATGATTTTAGGGCTTATACATTGGAATTTGAATATAACAAGAGTTCTCATGCAAAAATATGCAAGGATTAAATCGTTGACGAGAAATGCCATAGGAAATGCTATAGCATTTCTTATAGCATTTCTTTATTTGACATTTTTTACAATCTTAAATTTCGAACCAATTGAAAAAATAATGATTTTAGGGCTTATACATTAAAATTTTAATATAACAAGAGTTCTCATGCAAAAATATGCAAGTATTAAATCGTTGACGAGAAATGCCATAGGAAATGCTACTATAGCATTTCTTTATTTGACATTTTTTACAACCTTAAATTTCGAACCAATTGAAAAAATAATGATTTTAAAGCTTATACATTGGAATTTGAATATAACAAGAGTTCATATAAAAAAATATGCAAGGATTTAATTGTTTACGAGAAATGCCATAGGAAATGCTAGCATTTCCTATAGCATTTCTTTATTTTACATTGTTTACGACCTAAAATTTTGAACCAATTGAAAAATAATTAGTTTAGGGCTTATACATTGGAATTTGAATATAACAAGAGTTCTCATGTAAAAATATGCAAGGATTAAATTGTTGACGAGAAATGCCATAGGAAATGCTCTAGCATTTCCTATGGCATTTATTTATTTTACAATTTTTACAACCTTAAATTTCGAACCAATTGAAAAAATAATGATTTTAGGGCCTATACATTGGAATTTTAATATAACAAGAGTTCTCATGCAAAAATATGCAAGGATTAAATTGTTGACAAGAAATGCCATAGGAAATGCTATAGAATTTCCTATAGCATTTCTTTATTTGACATTTTTTACAACCTTAAATTCCGAACCAATTGAAAAAATAATGATTTTAGGGCTTATACATTGGAATTTGAATATAACAAGAGTTCTCATGCAAACATATGCAGGGATTAAATTGTTGACGAGAAAAGCCATAGGAAATGCTATAGAATTTCCGATAGAATTTCTTTATTTTACATTTTTTACAACCTTAAATTTCAAACCAATTGAAAAAATAATGATTTTAGGGCTTATACATTGAAATTTGAATATAACAAGAGTTCTCACGCAAAAATATGCAAGGATTAAATTGTTGACGAGAAATGCTATAGAATTTCCGATAGAATTTCTTTATTTTACATTTTTTACAACCTTAAATTTAGAACCAATTGAAAAAATAACGATTTTAGGGCTTATACATTGGAATTTGAATATATCAAGATTTCTCATGCAAAAATATGCAAGGATTAAATTGTTGACGAGAAATGCCATAGGAAATGCTATAGAATTTCCTATAGAATTTCTTTATTTTACATTTTTTACAACCTTAAATTTCGAACCAATTGAAAAAATAATAATTTTAGGGCTTATACATTAGAATTTGAATATAACAAGAGTTCTCATGCAAAAATATGCAAGGATTAAATTGTTGACGAGAAATGCCATAGGAAATGCTATAGAATTTCCGATAGAATTTCTTTATTTTACCTTTTTTACAACCTTAAATTTCGAACCAATTGAAAAAATAATGATTTTAGGGCTTATACATTGGAATTTGAATATAACAAGAGTTCTCATGCAAAAATGTGCAAGGATTAAATTGTTGACGAGAAATGCCATAGGAAATCCTATAGCATTTCTTATAGCATTTCTTTATTTGACATTTTTTACAACCTTAAATTTCGAACCAATTGAAAAAATAATGATTTTAGGGCTTATACATTGGAATTTGAATATAACAAGAGTTCTCATGCAAAAATATGCAAGGATTAAATTGTTGACGAGAAATGCCATAAGAAATGCTAGCATTTCCTATAGCATTTCTTTATTTTACATTGTTTACGACCTAAAATTTCGAACAAATTGAAAAAATAATGATTTTAGGGCTTATACATTGGAATTTGAATATAACAAGAGTTCTCATGCAAAAATATGCTAGGATTAAATTGTTGACGAGAAATGTCATAGGAAATGCTATAGAATTTCCTATAGAATTTCTTTATTTTACATTTTTTACGACCTCAAATTTTGAACCAAATGAAAAAATAATGATTTTAGGGCTTATAAATTGAAATTTTAATATAACAAGAGTTCTCATGCAAAAATATGCAAGGATTAAATTGTTGACGAGAAATGCCATAGCATTTCCTATAGCATTTCTTTATTTGACATTTTTTACAACCTTAAATTTCGAACCAATTGAAAAAATAATGATTTTAGGGCTTATACATTGGAATTTGAATATAACAAGAGTTGTCATGCAAAAATATGCAAGGATTAAATTGTTGACGAGAAATGCCAAAGGAAATGCTATAGCATTTCCTATAGCATTTCTTTATTTGACATTTTTTACAACCTTAAATTTCGATCCAATCAGAAAAATAATTATTTTAGGGCTTATACATTGGAAGTTGAATATAACAAGAGTTCTCATGCAAAAATATGCAAGGATTAAATTGTTGACGAGAAATGCCATAGGAAATGCTAGCATTTCCTATAGCATTTCTTTATTTTACATTGTTTACGACCTAAAATTTCGAACCAATTGAAAAAATAATGAATCTAGGGCTTATACATTGGATTTTGAATATAACAAGAGTTCTCAGTCAAAAATATGCAAGGATTAAATTGTTGACGAGAAATGCCATAGGAAATGCTATAGCATTTCCTATAGCATTTCTTTATTTGACATTTTTTACAACCTTAAATTTCGAACCAATTGAAAAAATAATGATTTTAGGGCTTATAAATTGGAATTTGAATATAACAAGTGTTCTCATGCAAAAATATGCAAGGATTAAATTGTTGACGAGAAATGCCATAGGAAATGCTATAGCATTTCCTATAACATTTCTTTATTTGACATTTTTTACAACCTTAAATTTCGAACCAATTGAAAAAATAATGATTTTAGGCTTATACATTGGAATTTGAATATAACAAGAGTTCTCATGCAAAAATATGCAAGGATTAAATTGTTGACGAGAAATTCCATAGGAAATGCTATAGCATTTCCTATAGCATTTTCTTATTTGAAATTTTTTACAACCGTAAATTTCGAACCAATTGAAAAAATAAAGATTTTAAGGCTTATACATTGGAATTTGAATATAACAAGAGTTCTCATGCAAAAATATGCAAGGATTAAATTTCTGACGAGAAATGCCATAGGAAATACTATAGCATTTCCTATAGCATTTATTTATTTTACATTTTTTACAACCTTAAATTTTGAACCAATTGAAAAAATAATGATTTTAAAGCTTATACATTGGAATTTGAATATAACAAGAGTTCATATAAAAAAATTTGCAAGGATTTAATTGTTTACGAGAAATGCCATAAGAAATGCTAGCATTTCCTAGAGCATTTCTTTATTTTACATTGTTTACGACCTATAATTTCGAACCAATTGAAAAAATAATGATTTTAGGGCTTATACATTGGAATTTGAATAGAACAAGAGTTCTCATGTAAAAATATGCAAGGATTAAATTGTTGACGAGAAATGCCATAGGAAATGCTATAGAAGTTCTTTATTTTACATTTTTTACAACCTTAAATTTCGAACCAATTGAAAAAATAATGATTTTAGGGCTTATACATAGGAATTTGAATATAACAAGAGTTCTCATGCAAAAATATGCAAGGATTAAATTGTTGACGAGAAATGCCATAGGAAATGCTATAGCATTTCCTATAGCATTCTTTATTTTACATTTTTTACAACCTTAAATTTTGAACCAATTGAAAAAATAATAATTTTAGGGCTTATACATTAGAATTTGAATATAACAAGAGTTCTCATGCAAAAATATGCAAGGATTAAATTGTTGACGAGAAATGCCATAGGAAATGCTATAGAATTTCCGATAGAATTTCTTTATTTTACCTTTTTTACAACCTTAAATTTCGAACCAATTGAAAAAATAATGATTTTAGGGCTTATACATTGGAATTTGAATATAACAAGAGTTCTCATGCAAAAATGTGCAAGGATTAAATTGTTGACGAGAAATGCCATAGGAAATCCTATAGCATTTCTTATAGCATTTCTTTATTTGACATTTTTTACAACCTTAAATTTCGAACCAATTGAAAAAATAATGATTTTAGGGCTTATACATTGGAATTTGAATATAACAAGCGTTCTCATGCAAAAATATGCAAGGATTAAATTGTTGACGAGAAATGCCATAGGAAATGCTATAGCATTTCTTTATTTTACATTTTTTACAACCTTAAATTTCGAACAAATTGAAAAAATAATGATTTTAGGGCTTATACATTGGAATTTGAATATAACAAGAGTTCTCATGCAAAAATATGCTAGGATTAAATTGTTGACGAGAAATGCCATAGGAAATGCTATAGAATTTCCTATAGAATTTCTTTATTTTACATTTTTTACGACCTCAAATTTTGAACCAAATGAAAAAATAATGATTTTAGGGCTTATAAATTGAAATTTTATAATTACTAGAGTTCTCGTGCAAAAATATGCAAGTATTAAATTGTTGACGAGAAATGCCATAGCATTTCCTATAGCATTTCTTTATTTGACATTTTTTACAACCTTAAATTTCGAACCAATTGAAAAAATAATGATTTTAGGGCTTATACATTGGAATTTGAATATAACAAGAATTCTCATGCAAAAATATGCAAGGATTAAATTGTTGACGAGAAATGCCATAGGAAATGCTATAGCATTTCCTATAGCATTTCTTTATTTTACATTTTTTACAACTTTAAATTTCGAACCAATTGAAAAAATAATGATTTTAGGGCTTATACATTGGAATTTGAATATAACAAGAGTTCTCATGCAAAAATATGCAAGGATTAAATTGTTGACGAGAAATGCCATAGGAAATGCTATAGCATTTCCTATAGCATTTCTTTATTTGACATTTTTTACAACCTTAAATTTCGAACCAATTGAAAAAATAATGATTTTAGGGCTTATACATTGGAATTTGAATATAACAAGAGTTCTCATGCAAAAATATGCAAGGATTAAATTGTTGACGAGAAATGCCATAGCATTTCCTATAGCATTTCTTTATTTGACATTTTTTACAACCTTAAATTTCAAACCAATTGAAAAAATAATGATTCTAGGGCTTATACATTGGAATTTGAATATAACAAGAGTACTCATGCAAAAATATGCAAGGATTAAATTGTTGACGAGAAATGCCATAGGAAATGCTATAGCATTTCCTATAGCATTTCTTTATTTTACATTTTTTACAACTTTAAATTTCGAACCAATTGAAAAAATAATGATTTTAGGGCTTATACATTGGAATTTGAATATAACAAGAGTTCTCATGCAAAAATATGCAAGGATTAAATTGTTGACGAGAAATGCCATAGGAAATGCTATAGCATTTCCTATAGCATTTCTTTATTTGACATTTTTTACAACCTTAAATTTCGAACCAATTGAAAAAATAATGATTTTAGGGCTTATACATTGGAATTTGAATATAACAAGAGTTCTCATGCAAAAATATGCAAGGATTAAATTGTTGACGAGAAATGCCATAGGAAATGCTATAGCATTTCCTATAGCATTTTCTTATTTGAAAGTTTTTACAACCGTAAATTTCGAACCAATTGAAAAAATAATGATTTTAAGGCTTATACATTGGAATTTGAATATAACAAGAGTTCTCATGCAAAAATATGCAAGGATTAAATTGCTGACGAGAAATGCCATAGGAAATACTATAGCATTTCCTATAGCATTTCTTTATTTTACATTTTTTACAACCTTAAATTTCGAACCAATTGAAAAAATAATGATTTTAAAGCTTATACATTGGAATTTGAATATAACAAGAGTTCATATAAAAAAATTTGCAAGGATTTAATTGTTTACGAGAAATGCCATAAGAAATGCTAGCATTTCCTATAGCATTTCTTTATTTTACATTGTTTACGACCTATAATTTCGAACCAATTGAAAAAATAATTATTTTAGGGCTTATACATTGGAATTTGAATAGAACAAGAGTTCTCATGTAAAAATATGCAAGGATTAAATTGTTGACGAGAAATGCCATAGGAAATGCTAGCATTTCTTTATTTGAAATTTTTTACAACCTTAAATTTCGAACCAATTGAAAAAATAATGATTTTAAGGCTTATACATTGGAACTTGAATATAACAAGAGTTCTCATGCAAAAATATGCAAGGATTAAATTGTTGACGAGAAATGCCATAGGAAATGCTATAGCATTTCCTATAGCATTTTCTTATTTGAAAGTTTTTACAACCGTAAATTTCGAACCAATTGAAAAAATAATGATTTTAAGGCTTATACATTGGAATTTGAATATAACAAGAGTTCTCATGCAAAAATATGCAAGGATTAAATTGCTGACGAGAAATGCCATAGGAAATACTATAGCATTTCCTATAGCATTTCTTTATTTTACATTTTTTACAACCATAAATTTCGAACCAATTGAAAAAATAATGATTTTAAAGCTTATACATTGGAATTTGAATATAACAAGAGTTCATATAAAAAAATTTGCAAGGATTTAATTGTTTACGAGAAATGCCATAAGAAATGCTAGCATTTCCTATAGCATTTCTTTATTTTACATTGTTTACGACCTATAATTTCGAACCAATTGAAAAAATAATTATTTTAGGGCTTATACATTGGAATTTGAATAGAACAAGAGTTCTCATGTAAAAATATGCAAGGATTAAATTGTTGACGAGAAATGCCATAGGAAATGCTATAGCATTTCCTATAGCATTTCTTTATTTTACATTTTTTACAACCTTAAATTTCGAACCAATTGAAAAAATAATTATTTTAGGGCTTATACATTGGAATTTAAATATAACAAGAGTTCTCATGCAAAAATATGCAAGGATTAAATTGTTGACAAGAAATGCCATAGGAAATGCTATAGAATTTCCTATAGAATTTCTTTATTTTACATTTTCCACAACCTTAAATTTCGAACCAATTGAAAAAATAATGATTTTAGGGCTTATAAATTAGAATTTGAATATAACAAGAGTTCTCATGCAAAAATGTGCAAGGATTAAATTGTTGACGAGAAATGCCATAGGAAATGCTATAGCATTTCCTATAACATTTCTTTATTTGACATTTTTTACAACCTTAAATTTCGAACCAATTGAAAAAAATATTGATTTTAGGCTTATACATTGGAATTTGAATATAAAAAGAGTTCTCATGCAAAAATATGCAAGGATTAAATTGTTGACGAGAAATGCCATAGGAAATGCTATAGCATTTCCTATAGCATTTCTTTATTTTACATTTTTTACAACCTTAAATTTCGAACCAATTGAAAAAATAATGATTTTAAAGCTTATACATTGGAATTTGAATATAACAAGAGTTCTCATGCAAAAATATGCAAGGATTAAATTGTTGACGAGAAATGCCATAGGAAATGCTAGCATTTCCTATAGCATTTCTTTATTTTACATTGTTTACGACCTAAAAGTCGAACCAATTGAAAAAATAATGATTTTAGGGCTTATACATTGGAATTTGAATATAACAAGAGTTCTCATGTAAAAATATGCAAGGATTAAATTGTTGACGAGAAATGCCATAGGAAATGCTATAGCATTTCCTATAGCATTTCTTTATTTTACATTTTTTACAACCTTAAATTTCGAACCAATTGAAAAAATAATTATTTTAGGCTTATACATTGGAATTTGAATATAACAAGAGTTCTCATGCAAAAATATGCAAGGATTAAATTGTTGACGAGAAATGCCATAGGAAATGCTATAGCATTTCTTTATTTTACATTTTTTACAACCTTAAATTTCGAACCAATTGAAAAAATAATGATTTTAAAGCTTATACATTGGAATTTGAATATAACAAGAGTTCTCATGCAAAAATATGCAAGGATTAAATTGTTGACGAGAAATGCCATACGAAATGCTAGCATTTCCTATAGCATTTCTTTATTTTACATTGTTTACGACCTAAAAGTCGAACCAATTGAAAAAATAATGATTTTTGGGCTTATACATTGGAATTTGAATATAACAAGAGTTCTCATGCAAAAATATGCAAGGATTAAATTGTTGACAAGAAATGCCATAGGAAATGCTATAGAATTTCTTTATTTTACATTTTCTACAACCTTAAATTTCGAACCAATTGAAAAAATAATGATTTTAGGGCTTATAAATTGGAATTTGAATATAACAAGAGTTCTCATGCAAAAATATGCAAGGATTAAATTGTTGACGAGAAATGCCATAGGAAATGCTATAGCATTTCCTATAACATTTCTTTATTTGACATTTTTTACAACCTTAAATTTCGAACCAATTGAAAAAATATTGATTTTAGGCTTATACATTGGAATTTGAATATAACAAGAGTTCTCATGCAAAAATATGCAAGGATTAAATTGTTGACGAGAAATGCCATAGGAAATGCTATAGCATTTCCTATAGCATTTCTTTATTTTACATTTTTTACAACCTTAAATTTCGAACCAATTGAAAAAATAATGATTTTAAAGCTTATACATTGGAATTTGAATATAACAAGAGTTCTCATGCAAAAATATGCAAGGATTAAATTGTTGACGAGAAATGCCATAGGAAATGCTAGCATTTCCTATAGCATTTCTTTATTTTACATTGTTTACGACCTAAAAGTCGAACCAATTGAAAAAATAATGATTTTTGGGCTTATACATTGGAATTTGAATATAACAAGAGTTCTCATGCAAAAATATGCAAGGATTAAATTGTTGACAAGAAATGCCATAGGAAATGCTATAGAATTTCTTTATTTTACATTTTCTACAACCTTAAATTTCGAACCAATTAAAAAAATAATGATTTTAGGGCTTATAAATTGGAATTTGAATATAACAAGAGTTCTCATGCAAAAATATGCAAGGATTAAATTGTTGACGAGAAATGCCATAGGAAATGCTATAGCATTTCCTATAACATTTCTTTATTTGACATTTTTTACAACCTTAAATTTCGAACCAATTGAAAAAATATTGATTTTAGGCTTATACATTGGAATTTGAATATAACAAGAGTTCTCATGCAAAAATATGCAAGGATTAAATTGTTGACGAGAAATGCCATAGGAAATGCTATAGCATTTCCTATAGCATTTCTTTATTTTACATTTTTTACAACCTTAAATTTCGAACCAATTGAAAAAATAATGATTTTAAAGCTTATACATTGGAATTTGAATATAACAAGAGTTCTCATGCAAAAATATGCAAGGATTAAATTGTTGACGAGAAATGCCATAGGAAATGCTAGCATTTCCTATAGCATTTCTTTATTTTACATTGTTTACGACCTAAAAGTCGAACCAATTGAGAAAATAATGATTTTAGGGCTTATACATTGGAATTTGAATATAACAAGAGTTCTCATGCAAAAATATGCAAGGATTAAATTGTTGACGACAAATGCCATAGGAAATGCTATAGCATTTCTTTATTTTACATTTTTTACAACCTTAAATTTCGAACAAATTGAAAAAATAATGATTTTAGGGCTTATACATTGGAATTTGAATATAACAAGAGTTCTCATGCAAAAATATGCTAGGATTAAATTGTTGACGAGAAATGCCATAGGAAATGCTATAGAATTTCCTATAGAATTTCTTTATTTTACATTTTTTACGACCTCAAATTTTGAACCAAATGAAAAAATAATGATTTTAGGGCTTATAAATTGAAATTTTAATATTACTAGAGTTCTCGTGCAAAAATATGCAAGTATTAAATTGTTGACGAGAAATGCCATAGCATTTCCTATAGCATTTCTTTATTTGACATTTTTTACAACCTTAAATTTCGAACCAATTGAAAAAATAATGATTTTAGGGCTTATACATTGGAATTTGAATATAACAAGAATTCTCATGCAAAAATATGCAAGGATTAAATTGTTGACGAGAAATGCCATAGGAAATGCTATAGCATTTCCTATAGCATTTCTTTATTTTACATTTTTTACAACTTTAAATTTCGAACCAATTGAAAAAATAATGATTTTAGGGCTTATACATTGGAATTTGAATATAACAAGAGTTCTCATGCAAAAATATGCAAGGATTAAATTGTTGACGAGAAATGCCATAGGAAATGCTATAGCATTTCCTATAGCATTTCTTTATTTGACATTTTTTACAACCTTAAATTTCGAACCAATTGAAAAAATAATGATTTTAGGGCTTATACATTGGAATTTGAATATAACAAGAGTTCTCATGCAAAAATATGCAAGGATTAAATTGTTGACGAGAAATGCCATAGCATTTCCTATAGCATTTCTTTATTTGACATTTTTTACAACCTTAAATTTCAAACCAATTGAAAAAATAATGATTCTAGGGCTTATACATTGGAATTTGAATATAACAAGAGTACTCATGCAAAAATATGCAAGGATTAAATTGTTGACGAGAAATGCCATAGGAAATGCTATAGCATTTCCTATAGCATTTCTTTATTTTACATTTTTTACAACTTTAAATTTCGAACCAATTGAAAAAATAATGATTTTAGGGCTTATACATTGGAATTTGAATATAACAAGAGTTCTCATGCAAAAATATGCAAGGATTAAATTGTTGACGAGAAATGCCATAGGAAATGCTATAGCATTTCCTATAGCATTTCTTTATTTGACATTTTTTACAACCTTAAATTTCGAACCAATTGAAAAAATAATGATTTTAGGGCTTATACATTGGAATTTGAATATAACAAGAGTTCTCATGCAAAAATATGCAAGGATTAAATTGTTGACGAGAAATGCCATAGGAAATGCTATAGCATTTCCTATAGCATTTTCTTATTTGAAAGTTTTTACAACCGTAAATTTCGAACCAATTGAAAAAATAATGATTTTAAGGCTTATACATTGGAATTTGAATATAACAAGAGTTCTCATGCAAAAATATGCAAGGATTAAATTGCTGACGAGAAATGCCATAGGAAATACTATAGCATTTCCTATAGCATTTCTTTATTTTACATTTTTTACAACCTTAAATTTCGAACCAATTGAAAAAATAATGATTTTAAAGCTTATACATTGGAATTTGAATATAACAAGAGTTCATATAAAAAAATTTGCAAGGATTTAATTGTTTACGAGAAATGCCATAAGAAATGCTAGCATTTCCTATAGCATTTCTTTATTTTACATTGTTTACGACCTATAATTTCGAACCAATTGAAAAAATAATTATTTTAGGGCTTATACATTGGAATTTGAATAGAACAAGAGTTCTCATGTAAAAATATGCAAGGATTAAATTGTTGACGAGAAATGCCATAGGAAATGCTAGCATTTCTTTATTTGAAATTTTTTACAACCTTAAATTTCGAACCAATTGAAAAAATAATGATTTTAAGGCTTATACATTGGAACTTGAATATAACAAGAGTTCTCATGCAAAAATATGCAAGGATTAAATTGTTGACGAGAAATGCCATAGGAAATGCTATAGCATTTCCTATAGCATTTTCTTATTTGAAAGTTTTTACAACCGTAAATTTCGAACCAATTGAAAAAATAATGATTTTAAGGCTTATACATTGGAATTTGAATATAACAAGAGTTCTCATGCAAAAATATGCAAGGATTAAATTGCTGACGAGAAATGCCATAGGAAATACTATAGCATTTCCTATAGCATTTCTTTATTTTACATTTTTTACAACCATAAATTTCGAACCAATTGAAAAAATAATGATTTTAAAGCTTATACATTGGAATTTGAATATAACAAGAGTTCATATAAAAAAATTTGCAAGGATTTAATTGTTTACGAGAAATGCCATAAGAAATGCTAGCATTTCCTATAGCATTTCTTTATTTTACATTGTTTACGACCTATAATTTCGAACCAATTGAAAAAATAATTATTTTAGGGCTTATACATTGGAATTTGAATAGAACAAGAGTTCTCATGTAAAAATATGCAAGGATTAAATTGTTGACGAGAAATGCCATAGGAAATGCTATAGCATTTCCTATAGCATTTCTTTATTTTACATTTTTTACAACCTTAAATTTCGAACCAATTGAAAAAATAATTATTTTAGGGCTTATACATTGGAATTTAAATATAACAAGAGTTCTCATGCAAAAATATGCAAGGATTAAATTGTTGACAAGAAATGCCATAGGAAATGCTATAGAATTTCCTATAGAATTTCTTTATTTTACATTTTCCACAACCTTAAATTTCGAACCAATTGAAAAAATAATGATTTTAGGGCTTATAAATTAGAATTTGAATATAACAAGAGTTCTCATGCAAAAATGTGCAAGGATTAAATTGTTGACGAGAAATGCCATAGGAAATGCTATAGCATTTCCTATAACATTTCTTTATTTGACATTTTTTACAACCTTAAATTTCGAACCAATTGAAAAAAATATTGATTTTAGGCTTATACATTGGAATTTGAATATAAAAAGAGTTCTCATGCAAAAATATGCAAGGATTAAATTGTTGACGAGAAATGCCATAGGAAATGCTATAGCATTTCCTATAGCATTTCTTTATTTTACATTTTTTACAACCTTAAATTTCGAACCAATTGAAAAAATAATGATTTTAAAGCTTATACATTGGAATTTGAATATAACAAGAGTTCTCATGCAAAAATATGCAAGGATTAAATTGTTGACGAGAAATGCCATAGGAAATGCTAGCATTTCCTATAGCATTTCTTTATTTTACATTGTTTACGACCTAAAAGTCGAACCAATTGAAAAAATAATGATTTTAGGGCTTATACATTGGAATTTGAATATAACAAGAGTTCTCATGTAAAAATATGCAAGGATTAAATTGTTGACGAGAAATGCCATAGGAAATGCTATAGCATTTCCTATAGCATTTCTTTATTTTACATTTTTTACAACCTTAAATTTCGAACCAATTGAAAAAATAATTATTTTAGGCTTATACATTGGAATTTGAATATAACAAGAGTTCTCATGCAAAAATATGCAAGGATTAAATTGTTGACGAGAAATGCCATAGGAAATGCTATAGCATTTCTTTATTTTACATTTTTTACAACCTTAAATTTCGAACCAATTGAAAAAATAATGATTTTAAAGCTTATACATTGGAATTTGAATATAACAAGAGTTCTCATGCAAAAATATGCAAGGATTAAATTGTTGACGAGAAATGCCATACGAAATGCTAGCATTTCCTATAGCATTTCTTTATTTTACATTGTTTACGACCTAAAAGTCGAACCAATTGAAAAAATAATGATTTTTGGGCTTATACATTGGAATTTGAATATAACAAGAGTTCTCATGCAAAAATATGCAAGGATTAAATTGTTGACAAGAAATGCCATAGGAAATGCTATAGAATTTCTTTATTTTACATTTTCTACAACCTTAAATTTCGAACCAATTGAAAAAATAATGATTTTAGGGCTTATAAATTGGAATTTGAATATAACAAGAGTTCTCATGCAAAAATATGCAAGGATTAAATTGTTGACGAGAAATGCCATAGGAAATGCTATAGCATTTCCTATAACATTTCTTTATTTGACATTTTTTACAACCTTAAATTTCGAACCAATTGAAAAAATATTGATTTTAGGCTTATACATTGGAATTTGAATATAACAAGAGTTCTCATGCAAAAATATGCAAGGATTAAATTGTTGACGAGAAATGCCATAGGAAATGCTATAGCATTTCCTATAGCATTTCTTTATTTTACATTTTTTACAACCTTAAATTTCGAACCAATTGAAAAAATAATGATTTTAAAGCTTATACATTGGAATTTGAATATAACAAGAGTTCTCATGCAAAAATATGCAAGGATTAAATTGTTGACGAGAAATGCCATAGGAAATGCTAGCATTTCCTATAGCATTTCTTTATTTTACATTGTTTACGACCTAAAAGTCGAACCAATTGAAAAAATAATGATTTTTGGGCTTATACATTGGAATTTGAATATAACAAGAGTTCTCATGCAAAAATATGCAAGGATTAAATTGTTGACAAGAAATGCCATAGGAAATGCTATAGAATTTCTTTATTTTACATTTTCTACAACCTTAAATTTCGAACCAATTGAAAAAATAATGATTTTAGGGCTTATAAATTGGAATTTGAATATAACAAGAGTTCTCATGCAAAAATATGCAAGGATTAAATTGTTGACGAGAAATGCCATAGGAAATGCTATAGCATTTCCTATAACATTTCTTTATTTGACATTTTTTACAACCTTAAATTTCGAACCAATTGAAAAAATATTGATTTTAGGCTTATACATTGGAATTTGAATATAACAAGAGTTCTCATGCAAAAATATGCAAGGATTAAATTGTTGACGAGAAATGCCATAGGAAATGCTATAGCATTTCCTATAGCATTTCTTTATTTTACATTTTTTACAACCTTAAATTTCGAACCAATTGAAAAAATAATGATTTTAAAGCTTATACATTGGAATTTGAATATAACAAGAGTTCTCATGCAAAAATATGCAAGGATTAAATTGTTGACGAGAAATGCCATAGGAAATGCTAGCATTTCCTATAGCATTTCTTTATTTTACATTGTTTACGACCTAAAAGTCGAACCAATTGAAAAAATAATGATTTTAGGGCTTATACATTGGAATTTGAATATAACAAGAGTTCTCATGTAAAAATATGCAAGGATTAAATTGTTGACGAGAAATGCCATAGGAAATGCTATAGCATTTCCTATAGCATTTCTTTATTTTACATTTTTTACAACCTTAAATTTCGAACCAATTGAAAAAATAATTATTTTAGGGCTTATACATTGGAATTTGAATATAACAAGAGTTTTCATGCAAAAAAATGCAAGGATGAAATTGTTGACAAGAAATGCCATAGGAAATGGTATAGAATTTCCTATAGAATTTCTTTATTTTACATTTTCTACAACCTTAAATTTCGAACCTATTGAAAAAGTAATGATTTTAGGGCTTATAAATTGGAATTTGAATATAACAAGAGTTCTCATGCAAAAATATGCAAGGATTAAATTGTTGACGAGAAATGCCATAGGAAATGCTATAGCATTTCCTATAACATTTCTTTATTTGACATTTTTTACAGCCTTAAATTTCGAACCAATTGAAAAAATAATGATTTTAGGCTTATACATTGGAATTTGAATATAACAAGAGTTCTCATGCAAAAATATGCAAGGATTAAATTGTTGACGAGAAATGCCATAGGAAATGCTAGCATTTCCTATAGCATTTCTTTATTTTACATTGTTTACGACCTAAAAGTCGAACCAATTGAAAAAATAATGATTTTTGGGCTTATACATTGGAATTTGAATATAACAAGAGTTCTCATGCAAAAATATGCAAGGATTAAATTGTTGACAAGAAATGCCATAGGAAATGCTATAGAATTTCTTTATTTTACATTTTCTACAACCTTAAATTTCGAACCAATTGAAAAAATAATGATTTTAGGGCTTATAAATTGGAATTTGAATATAACAAGAGTTCTCATGCAAAAATATGCAAGGATTAAATTGTTGACGAGAAATGCCATAGGAAATGCTATAGCATTTCCTATAACATTTCTTTATTTGACATTTTTTACAACCTTAAATTTCGAACCAATTGAAAAAATATTGATTTTAGGCTTATACATTGGAATTTGAATATAACAAGAGTTCTCATGCAAAAATATGCAAGGATTAAATTGTTGACGAGAAATGCCATAGGAAATGCTATAGCATTTCCTATAGCATTTCTTTATTTTACATTTTTTACAACCTTAAATTTCGAACCAATTGAAAAAATAATGATTTTAAAGCTTATACATTGGAATTTGAATATAACAAGAGTTCTCATGCAAAAATATGCAAGGATTAAATTGTTGACGAGAAATGCCATAGGAAATGCTAGCATTTCCTATAGCATTTCTTTATTTTACATTGTTTACGACCTAAAAGTCGAACCAATTGAAAAAATAATGATTTTAGGGCTTATACATTGGAATTTGAATATAACAAGAGTTCTCATGTAAAAATATGCAAGGATTAAATTGTTGACGAGAAATGCCATAGGAAATGCTATAGCATTTCCTATAGCATTTCTTTATTTTACATTTTTTACAACCTTAAATTTCGAACCAATTGAAAAAATAATTATTTTAGGGCTTATACATTGGAATTTGAATATAACAAGAGTTTTCATGCAAAAAAATGCAAGGATGAAATTGTTGACAAGAAATGCCATAGGAAATGGTATAGAATTTCCTATAGAATTTCTTTATTTTACATTTTCTACAACCTTAAATTTCGAACCTATTGAAAAAGTAATGATTTTAGGGCTTATAAATTGGAATTTGAATATAACAAGAGTTCTCATGCAAAAATATGCAAGGATTAAATTGTTGACGAGAAATGCCATAGGAAATGCTATAGCATTTCCTATAACATTTCTTTATTTGACATTTTTTACAGCCTTAAATTTCGAACCAATTGAAAAAATAATGATTTTAGGCTTATACATTGGAATTTGAATATAACAAGAGTTCTCATGCAAAAATATGCAAGGATTAAATTGTTGACGATAAATGCCATAGGAAATGCTATAGCATTTCCTATAGCATTTCTTTATTTTACATTTTTTACAACCTTAAATTTCGAACCAATTGAAAAAATAATGATTTTAAAGCTTATACATTGGAATTTGAATATAACAAGAGTTCTCATGCAAAAATATGCAAGGATTAAATTGTTGACGAGAAATGCCATAGGAAATGCTAGCATTTCCTATAGCATTTCTTTATTTTACATTGTTTACGACCTAAAAGTCGAACCAATTGAAAAAATAATGATTTTTGGGCTTATACATTGGAATTTGAATATAACAAGAGTTCTCATGCAAAAATATGCAAGGATTAAATTGTTGACAAGAAATGCCATAGGAAATGCTATAGAATTTCTTTATTTTACATTTTCTACAACCTTAAATTTCGAACCAATTGAAAAAATAATGATTTTAGGGCTTATTAATTGGAATTTGAATATAACAAGAGTTCTCATGCAAAAATATGCAAGGATTAAATTGTTGACGAGAAATGCCATAGGAAATGCTATAGCATTTCCTATAACATTTCTTTATTTGACATTTTTTACAACCTTAAATTTCGAACCAATTGAAAAAATAATGATTTTAGGCTTATACATTGGAATTTGAATATAACAAGAGTTCTCATGCAAAAATATGCAAGGATTAAATTGTTGACGATAAATGCCATAGGAAATGCTATAGCATTTCCTATAGCATTTCTTTATTTTACATTTTTTACAACCTTAAATTTCGAACCAATTGAAAACATAATGATTTTAAAGCTTATACATTGGAATTTGAATATAACAAGAGTTCTCATGCAAAAATATGCAAGGATTAAATTGTTGACGAGAAATGCCATAGGAAATGCTAGCATTTCCTATAGCATTTCTTTATTTTACATTGTTTACGACCTAAAAGTCGAACCAATTGAAAAAATAATGATTTTTGGGCTTATACATTGGAATTTGAATATAACAAGAGTTCTCATGCAAAAATATGCAAGGATTAAATTGTTGACAAGAAATGCCATAGGAAATGCTATAGAATTTCTTTATTTTACATTTTTTACAACCTTAAATTTCGAACCAATTGAAAAAATAATGATTTTAGGGCTTATAAATTGGAATTTGAATATAACAAGAGCTCTCATGCAAAAATATGCAAGGATTAAATTGTTGACGAGAAATGCCATAGGAAATGCTATAGCATTTCCTATAACATTTCTTTATTTGACATTTTTTACAACCTTAAATTTCGAACCAATTGAAAAAATAATGATTTTAGGCTTATACATTGGAATTTGAATATAACAAGAGTTCTCATGCAAAAATATGCAAGGATTAAATTGTTGACGATAAATGCCATAGGAAATGCTATAGCATTTCCTATAGCATTTCTTTATTTTACATTTTTTACAACCTTAAATTTCGAACCAATTGAAAAAATAATGATTTTAAAGCTTATACATTGGAATTTGAATATAACAAGAGTTCTCATGCAAAAATATGCAAGGATTAAATTGTTGACGAGAAATGCCATAGGAAATGCTAGCATTTCCTATAGCATTTCTTTATTTTACATTGTTTACGACCTAAAAGTCGAACCAATTGAAAAAATAATGATTTTTGGGCTTATACATTGGAATTTGAATATAACAAGAGTTCTCATGCAAAAATATGCAAGGATTAAATTGTTGACAAGAAATGCGATAGGAAATGCTATAGAATTTCTTTATTTTACATTTTCTACAACCTTAAATTTCGAACCAATTGAAAAAATAATGATTTTAGGGCTTATAAATTGGAATTTGAATATAACAAGAGTTCTCATGCAAAAATATGCAAGGATTAACTTGTTGACGAGAAATGCCATAGGAAATGCTATAGCATTTTCTATAACATTTCTTTATTTGACATTTTTTACAACCTTAAATTTCGAACCAATTGAAAAAATAATGATTTTAGGCTTATACATTGGAATTTGAATATAACAAGAGTTCTCATGCAAAAATATGCAAGAATTAAATTGTTGACGATAAATGCCATAGGAAATGCTATAGCATTTCCTATAGCATTTCTTTATTTTACATTTTTTACAACCTTAAATTTCGAACCAATTGAAAAAATAATGATTTTAAAGCTTATACATTGGAATTTGAATATAACAAGAGTTCTCATGCAAAAATATGCAAGGATTAAATTGTTGACGAGAAATGCCATAGGAAATGCTAGCATTTCCTATAGCATTTCTTTATTTTACATTGTTTACGACCTAAAAGTCGAACCAATTGAAAAAATAATGATTTTAGGGCTTATACATTGGAATTTCAATATAACAAGAGTTCTCATGTAAAAATATGCAAGGATTAAATTGTTGACGAGAAATGCCATAGGAAATGCTATAGCATTTCCTATAGCATTTTTTTATTTTACATTTTTTACAACCTTAAATTTCGAACCAATTGAAAAAATAATTATTTTAGGGCTTATACATTGGAATTTGAATATAACAAGAGTTTTCATGCAAAAAAATGCAAGGATGAAATTGTTGACAAGAAATGCCATAGGAAATGCTATAGAATTTCCTATAGAATTTCTTTATTTTACATTTTCTACAACCTTAAATTTCGAACCTATTGAAAAAATAATGATTTTAGGGCTTATAAATTGGAATTTGAATATAACAAGAGTTCTCATGCAAAAATATGCAAGGATTAAATTGTTGACGAGAAATGCCATAGGAAATGCTATAGCATTTCCTATAGCATTTCTTTATTTGACATTTTTTACAGCCTTAAATTTCGAACCAATTGAAAAAATATTGATTTTAGGCTTATACATTGGAATTTTAATATAACAAGAGTTCTCATGCAAAAATATGCAAGGATTAAATTGTTGACGATAAATGCCATAGGAAATGCTATAGCATTTCCTATAGCATTTTTTTATTTTACATTTTTTACAACCTTAAATTTCGAACCAATTGAAAAAATAATGATTTTAAAGCTTATACATTGGAATTTGAATATAACAAGAGTTCTCATGAAAAAATATGCAAGGATTAAATTGTTGACGAGAAATGCCATAGGAAATGCTAGCATTTCCTATAGCATTTCTTTATTTTACATTGTTTACGACCTAAAAGTCGAACCAATTGAAAAAATAATGATTTTTGGGCTTATACATTGGAATTTGAATATAACAAGAGTTATCATGCAAAAATATGCAAGGATTAAATTGTTGACAAGAAATGCCATAGGAAATGCTATAGAATTTCTTTATTTTACATTTTCTACAACCTTAAATTTCGAACCAATTGAAAAAATAATGATTTTAGGGCTTATAAATTGGAATTTGAATATAACAAGAGTTCTCATGCAAAAATATGCAAGGATTAAATTGTTGACGAGAAATGCCATAGGAAATGCTATAGCATTTCCTATAACATTTCTTTATTTGACATTTTTTACAACCTTAAATTTCGAACCAATTGAAAAAATAATGATTTTAGGCTTATACATTGGAATTTGAATATAACAAGAGTTCTCATGCAAAAATATGCAAGGATTAAATTGTTGACGATAAATGCCATAGGAAATGCTATAGCATTTCCTATAGCATTTATTTATTTTACATTTTTTACAACCTTAAATTTCAAACCAATTGAAAAAATAATGATTTTAAAGCTTATACATTGGAATTTGAATATAACAAGAGTTCTCATGCAAAAATATGCAAGGATTAAATTGTTGACGAGAAATGCCATAGGAAATGCTAGCATTTCCTATAGCATTTCTTTATTTTACATTGTTTACGACCTAAAAGTCGAACCAATTGAAAAAATAATGATTTTAGGGCTTATACATTGGAATTTCAATATAACAAGAGTTCTCATGTAAAAATATGCAAGGATTAAATTGTTGACGAGAAATGCCATAGGAAATGCTATAGCATTTCCTATAGCATTTCTTTATTTTACATTTTTTACAACCTTAAATTTCGAACCAATTGAAAAAATAATTATTTTAGGGCTTATACATTGGAATTTGAATATAACAAGAGTTTTCATGCAAAAAAATGCAAGGATGAAATTGTTGACAAGAAATGCCATAGGAAATGCTATAGAATTTCTTTATTTTACATTTTCTACAACCTTAAATTTCGAACCTATTGAAAAATAATGATTTTAGGGCTTATAAATTGGAATTTGAATATAACAAGAGTTCTCATGCAAAAATATGCAAGGATTAAATTGTTGACGAGAAATGCCATAGGAAATGCTATAGCATTTCCTATAACATTTCTTTATTTGACAATTTTTACAGCCTTAAATTTCGAACCAATTGAAAAAATAATGATTTTAGGCTTATACATTGGAATTTGAATATAACAAGAGTTCTCATGCAAAAATATGCAAGGATTAAATTGTTGACGATAAATGCCATAGGAAATGCTATAGCATTTCCTATAGCATTTCTTTATTTTACATTTTTTACAACCTTAAATTTCGAACCAATTGAAAAAATAATGATTTTAAAGCTTATACATTGGAATTTGAATATAACAAGAGTTCTCATGCAAAAATATGCAAGGATTAAATTGTTGACGAGAAATGCCATAGGAAATGCTAGCATTTCCTATAGCATTTCTTTATTTTACATTGTTTACGACCTAAAAGTCGAATTAATTGAAAAAATAATGATTTTTGGGCTTATACATTGGAATTTGAATATAACAAGAGTTATCATGCAAAAATATGCAAGGATTAAATTGTTGACAAGAAATGCCATAGGAAATGCTATAGAATTTCTTTATTTTACATTTTCTACAACCTTAAATTTCGAACCAATTGAAAAAATAATGATTTTAGGGCTTATAAATTGGAATTTGAATATAACATGAGTTCTCATGCAAAAATATGCAAGGATTAAATTGTTGACGAGAAATGCCATAGGAAATGCTATAGTATTTCCTATAGCATTTCTTTATTTTACATTTTTTACAACCTTAAATTTCGAACCAATTGAAAAAATAATGATTTTAAAGCTTATACATTGGAATTTGAATATAACAAGAGTTCTCATGCAAAAATATGCAAGGATTAAATTGTTGACGAGAAATGCCATAGGAAATGCTATAGCATTTCCTATAGCATTTCTTTATTTTACATTTTTTACAACCTTAAATTTCGAACCAATTGAAAAAATAATGATTTTAAAGCTTATACATTGGAATTTGAATATAACAAGAGTTCTCATGCAAAAATATGCAAGGATTAAATTGTTGACGAGAAATGCCATAGGAAATGCTAGCATTTCCTATAGCATTTCTTTATTTTACATTGTTTACGACCTAAAAGTCGAACCAATTGAAAAAATAATGATTTTAGGGCTTATAAATTGGAATTTCAATATAACAAGAGTTCTCATGCAAAAATATGCAAGGATTAAATTGTTGACGAGAAATGCCATAGGAAATGCTATAGCATTTCCTATAACATTTCTTTATTTGACATTTTTTACAACCTTAAATTTCGAACCAATTGAAAAAATAATGATTTTAGGCTTATACATTGGAATTTGAATATAACAAGAGTTCTCATGCAAAAATATGCAAGGATTAAATTGTTGACGATAAATGCCATAGGAAATGCTATAGCATTTCCTATAGCATTTCTTTATTTTACATTTTTTACAACCTTAAATTTCGAACCAATTGAAAAAATAATGATTTTAAAGCTTATACATTGGAATTTGAATATAACAAGAGTTCTCATGCAAAAATATGCAAGGATTAAATTGTTGACGAGAAATGCCATAGGAAATGCTAGCATTTCCTATAGCATTTCTTTATTTTACATTGTTTACGACCTAAAAGTCGAACCAATTGAAAAAATAATGATTTTTGGGCTTATACATTGGAATTTCAATATAACAAGAGTTCTCATGTAAAAATATGCAAGGATTAAATTGTTGACAAGAAATGCCATAGGAAATGCTATAGAATTTCCTATAGAATTTCTTTATTTTACATTTTCTACAACCTTAAATTTCGAACCAATTGAAAAAATAATGATTTTAGGGCTTATAAATTGGAATTTGAATATAACAAGAGTTCTCATGCAAAAATATGCAAGGATTAAATTGTTGACGAGAAATGCCATAGGAAATGCTATAGCATTTCCTATAACATTTCTTTATTTGACATTTTTTACAACCTTAAATTTCGAACCAATTGAAAAAATAATGATTTTAGGCTTATACATTGGAATTTGAATATAACAAGAGTTCTCATGCAAAAATATGCAAGGATTAAATTGTTGACGATAAATGCCATAGGAAATGCTATAGCATTTCCTATAGCATTTCTTTATTTTACATTTTTTACAACCTTAAATTTCGAACCAATTGAAAAAATAATGATTTTAAAGCTTATACATTGGAATTTGAATATAACAAGAGTTCTCATGCAAAAATATGCAAGGATTAAATTGTTGACGAGAAATGCCATAGGAAATGCTAGCATTTCCTATAGCATTTCTTTATTTTACATTGTTTACGACCTAAAAGTCGAACCAATTGAAAAAATAATGATTTTTGGGCTTATACATTGGAATTTGAATATAACAAGAGTTCTCATGCAAAAATATGCAAGGATTAAATTGTTGACAAGAAATGCCATAGGAAATGCTATAGAATTTCTTTATTTTACATTTTCTACAACCTTAAATTTCGAACCAATTGAAAAATAATGATTTTAGGGCTTATAAATTGGAATTTGAATATAACAAGAGTTCTCATGCAAAAATATGCAAGGATTAAATTGTTGACGAGAAATGCCATAGGAAATGCTATAGCATTTCCTATAACATTTCTTTATTTGACATTTTTTACAACCTTAAATTTCGAACCAATTGAAAAAATAATGATTTTAGGCTTATACATTGGAATTTGAATATAACAAGAGTTCTCATGCAAAAATATGCAAGGATTAAATTGTTGACGATAAATGCCATAGGAAATGCTATAGCATTTCCTATAGCATTTCTTTATTTTACATTTTTTACAACCTTAAATTTCGAACCAATTGAAAAAATAATGATTTTAAAGCTTATACATTGGAATTTGAATATAACAAGAGTTCTCATGCAAAAATATGCAAGGATTAAATTGTTGACGAGAAATGCCATAGGAAATGCTAGCATTTCCTATACCATTTCTTTATTTTACATTGTTTACGACCTAAAAGTCGAACCAATTGAAAAAATAATGATTTTTGGGCTTATACATTGGAATTTGAATATAACAAGAGTTCTCATGCAAAAATATGCAAGGATTAAATTGTTGACAAGAAATGCCATAGGAAATGCTATAGAATTTCTTTATTTTACATTTTCTACAACCTTAAATTTCGAACCAATTGAAAAAATAATGATTTTAGGGCTTATAAATTGGAATTTGAATATAACAAGAGTTCTCATGCAAAAATATGCAAGGATTAAATTGTTGACGAGAAATGCCATAGGAAATGCTATAGCATTTCCTATAACATTTCTTTATTTGACATTTTTTACAACCTTAAATTTCGAACCAATTGAAAAAATAATGATTTTAGGCTTATACATTGGAATTTGAATATAACAAGAGTTCTCATGCAAAAATATGCAAGGATTAAATTGTTGACGATAAATGCCAAAGGAAATGCTATAGCATTTCCTATAGCATTTCTTTATTTTACATTTTTTACAACCTTAAATTTCGAACCAATTGAAAAAATAATGATTTTAAAGCTTATACATTGGAATTTGAATATAACAAGAGTTCTCATGCAAAAATATGCAAGGATTAAATTGTTGACGAGAAATGCCATAGGAAATGCTAGCATTTCCTATAGCATTTCTTTATTTTACATTGTTTACGACCTAAAAGTCGAACCAATTGAAAAAATAATGATTTTAGGGCTTATACATTGGAATTTCAATATAACAAGAGTTCTCATGTAAAAATATGCAAGGATTAAATTGTTGACGAGAAATGCCATAGGAAATGCTATAGCATTTCCTATAGCATTTTTTTATTTTACATTTTTTACAACCTTAAATTTCGAACCAATTGAAAAAATAATTATTTTAGGGCTTATACATTGGAATTTGAATATAACAAGAGTTTTCATGCAAAAAAATGCAAGGATGAAATTGTTGACAAGAAATGCCATAGGAAATGCTATAGAATTTCCTATAGAATTTCTTTATTTTACATTTTCTACAACCTTAAATTTCGAACCTATTGAAAAAATAATTATTTTAGGGCTTATAAATTGGAATTTGAATATAACAAGAGTTCTCATGCAAAAATATGCAAGGATTAAATTGTTGACGAGAAATGCCATAGGAAATGCTATAGCATTTCCTATAACATTTCTTTATTTGACATTTTTTACAGCCTTAAATTTCGAACCAATTGAAAAAATATTGATTTTAGGCTTATACATTGGAATTTTAATATAACAAGAGTTCTCATGCAAAAATATGCAAGGATTAAATTGTTGACGATAAATGCCATAGGAAATGCTATAGCATTTCCTATAGCATTTCTTTATTTTACATTTTTTACAACCTTAAATTTCGAACCAATTGAAAAAATAATGATTTTAAAGCTTATACATTGGAATTTGAATATAACAAGAGTTCTCATGAAAAAATATGCAAGGATTAAATTGTTGACGAGAAATGCCATAGGAAATGCTAGCATTTCCTATAGCATTTCTTTATTTTACATTGTTTACGACCTAAAAGTCGAACCAATTGAAAAAATAATGATTTTTGGGCTTATACATTGGAATTTGAATATAACAAGAGTTATCATGCAAAAATATGCAAGGATTAAATTGTTGACAAGAAATGCCATAGGAAATGCTATAGAATTTCTTTATTTTACATTTTCTACAACCTTAAATTTCGAACCAATTGAAAAAATAACGATTTTAGGGCTTATAAATTGAAATTTGAATATAACAAGAGTTCTCATGCAAAAATATGCAAGGATTAAATTGTTGACGAGAAATGCCATAGGAAATGCTATAGCATTTCCTATAACATTTCTTTATTTGACATTTTTTACAACCTTAAATTTCGAACCAATTGAAAAAATAATGATTTTAGGCTTATACATTGGAATTTGAATATAACAAGAGTTCTCATGCAAAAATATGCAAGGATTAAATTGTTGACGATAAATGCCATAGGAAATGCTATAGCATTTCCTATAGCATTTATTTATTTTACATTTTTTACAACCTTAAATTTCGAACCAATTGAAAAAATAATGATTTTAAAGCTTATACATTGGAATTTGAATATAACAAGAGTTCTCATGCAAAAATATGCAAGGATTAAATTGTTGACGAGAAATGCCATAGGAAATGCTAGCATTTCCTATAGCATTTCTTTATTTTACATTGTTTACGACCTAAAAGTCGAACCAATTGAAAAAATAATGATTTTAGGGCTTATACATTGGAATTTCAATATAACAAGAGTTCTCATGTAAAAATATGCAAGGATTAAATTGTTGACGAGAAATGCCATAAGAAATGCTATAGCATTTCCTATAGCATTTCTTTATTTTACATTTTTTACAACCTTAAATTTCGAACCAATTGAAAAAATAATTATTTTAGGGCTTATACATTGGAATTTGAATATAACAAGAGTTTTCATGCAAAAAAATGCAAGGATGAAATTGTTGACAAGAAATGCCATAGGAAATGCTATAGAATTTCTTTATTTTACATTTTCTACAACCTTAAATTTCGAACCTATTGAAAAATAATGATTTTAGGGCTTATAAATTGGAATTTGAATATAACAAGAGTTCTCATGCAAAAATATGCAAGGATTAAATTGTTGACGAGAAATGCCATAGGAAATGCTATAGCATTTCCTATAACATTTCTTTATTTGACAATTTTTACAGCCTTAAATTTCGAACCAATTGAAAAAATAATGATTTTAGGCTTATACATTGGAATTTGAATATAACAAGAGTTCTCATGCAAAAATATGCAAGGATTAAATTGTTGACGATAAATGCCATAGGAAATGCTATAGCATTTCCTATAGCATTTCTTTATTTTACATTTTTTACAACCTTAAATTTCGAACCAATTGAAAAAATAATGATTTTAAAGCTTATACATTGGAATTTGAATATAACAAGAGTTCTCATGCAAAAATATGCAAGGATTAAATTGTTGACGAGAAATGCCATAGGAAATGCTAGCATTTCCTATAGCATTTCTTTATTTTACATTGTTTACGACCTAAAAGTCGAATTAATTGAAAAAATAATGATTTTTGGGCTTATACATTGGAATTTGAATATAACAAGAGTTATCATGCAAAAATATGCAAGGATTAAATTGTTGACAAGAAATGCCATAGGAAATGCTATAGAATTTCTTTATTTTACATTTTCTACAACCTTAAATTTCGAACCAATTGAAAAAATAATGATTTTAGGGCTTATAAATTGGAATTTGAATATAACAAGAGTTCTCATGCAAAAATATGCAAGGATTAAATTGTTGACGAGAAATGCCATAGGAAATGCTATAGTATTTCCTATAACATTTCTTTATTTGACATTTTTTACAACCTTAAATTTCGAACCAATTGAAAAAATAATGATTTTAGGCTTATACATTGGAATTTGAATATAACAAGAGTTCTCATGCAAAAATATGCAAGGATTAAATTGTTGACGAGAAATGCCATAGGAAATGCTATAGCATTTCCTATAGCATTTCTTTATTTTACATTTTTTACAACCTTAAATTTCGAACCAATTGAAAAAATAATGATTGTAAAGCTTATACATTGGAATTTGAATATAACAAGAGTTCTCATGCAAAAATATGCAAGGATTAAATTGTTGACGAGAAATGCCATAGGAAATGCTAGCAATTCCTATAGCATTTCTTTATTTTACATTGTTTACGACCTAAAAGTCGAACCAATTGAAAAAATAATGATTTTAGGGCTTATAAATTGGAATTTCAATATAACAAGAGTTCTCATGCAAAAATATGCAAGGATTAAATTGTTGACGAGAAATGCCATAGGAAATGCTATAGCATTTCCTATAACATTTCTTTATTTGACATTTTTTACAACCTTAAATTTCGAACCAATTGAAAAAATAATGATTTTAGGCTTATACATTGGAATTTGAATATAACAAGAGTTCTCATGCAAAAATATGCAAGGATTAAATTGTTGACAAGAAATGCCATAGGAAATGCTATAGAATTTCTTTATTTTACATTTTCTACAACCTTAAATTTCGAACCTATTGAAAAATAATGATTTTAGGGCTTATAAATTGGAATTTGAATATAACAAGAGTTCTCATGCAAAAATATGCAAGGATTAAATTGTTGACGAGAAATGCCATAGGAAATGCTATAGCATTTCCTATAACATTTCTTTATTTGACAATTTTTACAGCCTTAAATTTCGAACCAATTGAAAAAATAATGATTTTAGGCTTATACATTGGAATTTGAATATAACAAGAGTTCTCATGCAAAAATATGCAAGGATTAAATTGTGGACGATAAATGCCATAGGAAATGCTATAGCATTTCCTATAGCATTTCTTTATTTTACATTTTTTACAACCTTAAATTTCGAACCAATTGAAAAAATAATGATTTTAAAGCTTATACATTGGAATTTGAATATAACAAGAGTTCTCATGCAAAAATATGCAAGGATTAAATTGTTGACGAGAAATGCCATAGGAAATGCTAGCATTTCCTATAGCATTTCTTTATTTTACATTGTTTACGACCTAAAAGTCGAATTAATTGAAAAAATAATGATTTTTGGGCTTATACATTGGAATTTGAATATAACAAGAGTTATCATGCAAAAATATGCAAGGATTAAATTGTTGACAAGAAATGCCATAGGAAATGCTATAGAATTTCTTTATTTTACATTTTCTACAACCTTAAATTTCGAACCAATTGAAAAAATAATGATTTTAGGGCTTATAAATTGGAATTTGAATATAACAAGAGTTCTCATGCAAAAATATGCAAGGATTAAATTGTTGACGAGAAAAGCCATAGGAAATGCTATAGTATTTCCTATAACATTTCTTTATTTGACATTTTTTACAACCTTAAATTTCGAACCAATTGAAAAAATAATGATTTTAGGCTTATACATTGGAATTTGAATATAACAAGAGTTCTCATGCAAAAATATGCAAGGATTAAATTGTTGACGAGAAATGCCATAGGAAATGCTATAGCATTTCCTATAGCATTTCTTTATTTTACATTTTTTACAACCTTAAATTTCGAACCAATTGAAAAAATAATGATTGTAAAGCTTATACATTGGAATTTGAATATAACAAGAGTTCTCATGCAAAAATATGCAAGGATTAAATTGTTGACGAGAAATGCCATAGGAAATGCTAGCATTTCCTATAGCATTTCTTTATTTTACATTGTTTACGACCTAAAAGTCGAACCAATTGAAAAAATAATGATTTTAGGGCTTATAAATTGGAATTTCAATATAACAAGAGTTCTCATGCAAAAATATGCAAGGATTAAATTGTTGACGAGAAATGCCATAGGAAATGCTATAGCATTTCCTATAACATTTCTTTATTTGACATTTTTTACAACCTTAAATTTCGAACCAATTGAAAAAATAATGATTTTAGGCTTATACATTGGAATTTGAATATAACAAGAGTTCTCATGCAAAAATATGCAAGGATTAAATTGTTGACGATAAATGCCATAGGAAATGCTATAGCATTTCCTATAGCATTTCTTTATTTTACATTTTTTACAACCTTAAATTTCGAACCAATTGAAAAAATAATGATTTTAAAGCTTATACATTGGAATTTGAATATAACAAGAGTTCTCATGCAAAAATATGCAAGGATTAAATTGTTGACGAGAAATGCCATAGGAAATGCTAGCATTTCCTATAGCATTTCTTTATTTTACATTGTTTACGACCTAAAAGTCGAACCAATTGAAAAAATAATGATTTTTTGGCTTATACATTGGAATTTCAATATAACAAGAGTTCTCATGTAAAAATATGCAAGGATTAAATTGTTGACAAGAAATGCCATAGGAAATGCTATAGAATTTCCTATAGAATTTCTTTATTTTACATTTTCTACAACCTTAAATTTCGAACCAATTGAAAAAATAATGATTTTAGGGCTTATAAATTGGAATTTGAATATAACAAGAGTTCTCATGCAAAAATATGCAAGGATTAAATTGTTGACGAGAAATGCCATAGGAAATGCTATAGCATTTCCTATAACATTTCTTTATTTGACATTTTTTACAACCTTAAATTTCGAACCAATTGAAAAAATATTGATTTTAGGCTTATACATTGGAATTTTAATATAACAAGAGTTCTCATGCAAAAATATGCAAGGATTAAATTGTTGACGAGAAATGCCATAGGAAATGCTATAGCATTTCCTATAGCATTTCTTTATTTTACATTTTTTACAACCTTAAATTTCGAACCAATTGAAAAAATAATGATTTTAAAGCTTATACATTGGAATTTGAATATAACAAGAGTTCTCATGCAAAAATATGCAAGGATTAAATTGTTGACGAGAAATGCTATAGGAAATGCTATGCAAGGATTAAATTGTTGACGAGAAATGCCATAGGAAATGCTATAGCATTTCCTATAGCATTTCTTTATTTTGCATTTTTTACAACCTTAAATTTCGAACCAATTGAAAAAATAATGATTTTAAAGCTTATACATTGGAATTTGAATATAACAAGAGTTCTCATGCAAAAATATGCAAGGATTAAATTGTTGACGAGAAATGCCATAGGAAATGCTAGCATTTCCTATAGCATTTCTTTATTTTACATTGTTTACGACCTAAAAGTCGAACCAATTGAAAAAATAATGATTTTTGGGCTTATACATTGGAATTTCAATATAACAAGAGTTCTCATGCAAAAATATGCAAGGATTAAATTGTTGACAAGAAATGCCATAGGAAATGCTATAGAATTTCCTATAGAATTTCTTTATTTTACATTTTCTACAACCTTAAATTTCGAACCAATTGAAAAAATAATGATTTAAGGGCTTATAAATTGGAATTTGAATATAACAAGAGTTCTCATGCAAAAATATGCAAGGATTAAATTGTTGACGAGAAATGCCATAGGAAATGCTATAGCATTTCCTATAACATTTCTTTATTTGACATTTTTTACAACCTTAAATTTCGAACCAATTGAAAAAATATTGATTTTAGGCTTATACATTGGAATTTTAATATAACAAGAGTTCTCATGCAAAAATATGCAAGGATTAAATTGTTGACGAGAAATGCCATAGGAAATGCTATAGCATTTCCTATAGCATTTCTTTATTTTACATTTTTTACAACCTTAAATTTCGAACCAATTGAAAAAATAATGATTTTAAAGCTTATACATTGGAATTTGAATATAACAAGAGTTCTCATGCAAAAATATGCAAGGATTAAATTGTTGACGAGAAATGCCATAGAAATGCTAGTATTTCCTATAGCAATTCTTTATTTTACATTGTTTACGACCTAAAAGTCGAACCAATTGAAAAAATAACGATTTTAGGGCTTATACATTGGAATTTGAATAAAACAAGAGTTCTCATGTAAAAATATGCAAGGATTAAATTGTTGACGAGAAATGCCATAGGAAATTCTATAGCATTTCCTATATCATTTCTTTATTTTACATTTTTTACAACCTTAAATTTCGAACCAATTGAAAAAATAATGATTTTAGGGCTTATACATTGGAATTTGAATATAACAAGAGTTCTCATGCAAAAATATGCAAGGATTAAATTGTTGACGAGAAATGCCATAGGAAATGCTATAGCATTTCCTATAGCATTTCTTTATTTTACATTTTTTACAACCTTAAATTTCGAACCAATTGAAAAAATAATTATTTTAGGGCTTATACATTGGAATTTGAATATAACAAGAGTTCTCATGCAAAAAAATGTAAGGATGAAATTGTTGACAAGAAATGCCATAGGGAATGCTATAGAATTTTCTATAGAATTTCTTTATTTTACATTTTCTACAACCTTAAATTTCGAACCTATTGAAAAAATATTGATTTTAGGGCTTATAAATTGGAATTTGAATATAACAAGAGTTCTCATGCAAAAATATGCAAGGATTAAATTGTTGACGAGAAATGCCATAGGAAATGCTATAGCATTTCCTATAACATTTCTTTATTTGACATTTTTTACAGCCTTAAATTTCGAACCAATTGAAAAAATAATGATTTTAGGCTAATACATTGGAATTTAAATATAACAAGAGTTCTCATGAAAAAATATGCAAGGATTAAATTGTTGACGATAAATGCCATAGGAAATGCTATAGCATTTCCTATAGCATTTCTTTATTTGACATTTTTTACAACCTTAAATTTCGAACCAATTGAAAAAATAATGATTTTAAAGCTTATACATTGGAATTTAAATATAACAAGAGTTCTCATGCAAAAATATGCAAGGATTTCCTATAGCAACTTAATTTTACATTGTTTACGACCTAAAATTTCGAACCAATTGAAAAAATAATGATTTTAGAACTTATACATTGGAATTTGAATATAACAAGAGTTCTCATGTAAAAATATGCAAGGATTAAATTGTTGAGGAGAAATGCCATAGGAAATTCTATAGCATTTCCTATAGCATTTCTTTATTTTACATTTTTTACAACCTTGAAATTCGAATTAATTGAAAAAATAATGATTTTAGGCCTTATACATTGGAATTTTAATATAACAAGAGTTCTCATGCAAAAATATGCAAGGATTAAATTGTTGACGAGAAATGCCATAGGAAATGCTATAGCATTTCCTATAGCATTTCTTTATTTGAAATTATTTACAACCTTAAATTTCGAACCAATTGAAAAAATTATGACTTTAAGGCTTAAACATTGGAATTTGAATATAACAAGAGTTCTCATGCAAAAATATGCAAGGATTAAATTGTTGACGAGAAATGCCATAGGAAATGCTAGCATTTCCTATAGCATTTCTTTATTTTACATTGTTTACGACCTAAAAGTCGAAGCAATTGAAAAAATAATGATTTTAGGGCTTATACATTGGAATTTGAATATAACAAGAGTTCTCATGTAAAAATATGCAAGGATTAAATTGTTGACGAGAAATGCCATAGGAAATGCTATAGCATTTCCTATAGCATTTCTTTATTTTACATTTTTTACAACCTTAAATTTCGAACCAATTGAAAAAATAATTATTTTAGGGCTTATACATTGGAATTTGAATATAACAAGAGTTCTCATGCAAAAAAATGCAAGGATGAAATTGTTGACAAGAAATGCCATAGGGAATGCTATAGAATTTTCTATAGAATTTCTTTATTTTACATTTTCTACAACCTTAAATTTCGAACCTATTGAAAAAATAATGATTTTAGGGCTTATAAATTGGAATTTGAATATAACAAGAGTTCTCATGCAAAAATATGCAAGGATTAAATTGTTGACGAGAAATGCCATAGGAAATGCTATAGCATTTCCTATAACATTTCTTTATTTTACGTTTTTTACAGCCTTAAATTTCGAACCAATTGAAAAAATAATGATTTTAGGCTAATACATTGGAATTTTAATATAACAAGAGTTCTCATGCAAAAATATGCAAGGATTAAATTGTTGACGAGAAATGCCATAGGAAATGCTAGCATTTCCTATAGCATTTCTTTATTTTACATTTTTTACAACCTTAAATTTCGAACCAATTGAATAAATAATGATTTTAAAGCTTATAAATTGGAATTTGAATATAACAAGAGTTCTCATGCAAAAATATGCAAGGATTAAATTGTTGACGAGAAATGCCATAGGAAATGCTAGCATTTCCTATAGCATTTCTTTATTTTACATTGTTTACGACCTAATAGTCGAACCAATTGAAAAAATAATGATTTTAGGGCTTATACATTGGAATTTGAATATAACAAGAGTTCTCATGCAAAAATATGCAAGGATTAAATTGTTGACGAGAAATACCATAAGAAATGCTATAGCATTTCTTTATTTTACATTTTTTACAACCTTAAATTTCGAACCAATTGAAAAAATAATGATTTTAAAGCTTATACATTGGAATTTGAATCTAACAAGAGTTCTCATGCAAAAATATGCAAGGATTAAATTGTTGACGAGAAATGCCATAGGAAATGCTATAGCATTTCCTATAGCATTTCTTTATTTGACATTTTTTACAACCTTAAATTTCGAACCAATTGAAAAAATAATGATTTTAAAGCTTATACATTGGAATTTAAATATAACAAGAGTTCTCATGCAAAAATATGCAAGGATTTCCTATAGCAACTTAATTTTACATTGTTTACGACCTAAAATTTCGAACCAATTGAAAAAATAATGATTTTAGAACTTATACATTGGAATTTGAATATAACAAGAGTTCTCATGTAAAAATATGCAAGGATTAAATTGTTGAGGAGAAATGCCATAGGAAATTCTATAGCATTTCCTATATCATTTCTTTATTTTACATTTTTTACAACCTTAAATTTAAAACCAATTGAAAAAATAATGATTTTAGGGCTTATACATTGGAATTTGAATATAACAAGAGTTCTCATGCAAAAATATGCAAGGATTAAATTGTTGACGAGAAATGCCATAGGAAATGCTATAGCATTTCCTATAGCATTTCTTTATTTGAAATTTTTTACAACCTTAAATTTCGAACCAATTGAAAAAATAATGATTTTAAGGCTTATACATTGGAACTTGAATATAACAAGAGTTCTCATGCAAAAATATGCAAGGATTAAATTGTTGACGAGAAATGCCATAGGAAATGCTATAGCATTTCCTATAGCATTTCTGTATTTGAAATTATTTACAACCTTAAATTTCGAACCAATTGAAAAAATTATGACTTTAAGGCTTAAACATTGGAATTTGAATATAACAAGAGTTCTCATGCAAAAATATGCAAGGATTAAATTGTTGACGAGAAATGCCATAGGAAATGCTATAGCATTTCCTATAGCATTTCTTTATTTTACATTTTTTACAACCTTAAATTTCGAACCAATCGAAAAAATAATGATTTTAAACTTATACATTGGAATTTGAATATAACAAGAGTTCATATAAAAAAATATGCAAGGATTTAATTGTTTACGAGAAATGCCATAGGAAATGCTAGCATTTCCTATAGCATTTCTTTATTTTACATTGTTTACGACCTAAAATTTCGAACCAATTGAAAAAATAATGATCTTAGGGCTTATGCATTGGAATTTGAATATAACAAGAGTTTTCATGCAAAAATATGCAAGGATTAAATTGTTGACAAGAAATGCCATAGGAAATGCTATAGAATTTCCTATAGAATTTCTTTATTTTACATTTTTTACAACCTTAAATTTCGAACCAATTGAAAAGATAATGATTTTAGGGCTTATAAATTAAAATTTGAATATAACAAGAGTTCTCATGTAAAAATATGCAAGGATTAAATTGTTGACGAGATATGCCATAGGAAATTATATAGCATTTCCTATAACATTTCTTTATTTGACATTTTTTACAACCTTAAATTTCGAACCAATTGAAAAAATAATGATTTTAGGCTTATACATTGTAATTTGAATATAACAAGAGTTCTCATGCAAAAATATGTAAGGATTAAATTGTTGACGAGAAATGCCATAGGAAATGCTATAGCATTTCCTATAGCATTTCTTTATTTTACATTTTTTACAACCTTAAATTTCGAACCAATTGAAAAAATAATGATTTTAAAGCTTATACATTGGAATTTGAATATAACAAGAGTTCTCATGCAAAAATATGCAAGGATTAAATTGTTGACGAGAAATGCCATAGGAAATGCTAGCATTTCCTATAGCATTTCTTTATTTTACATTGTTTACGACCTAAAAGTCGAACCAATTGAAAAAATAATGATTTTAGGGCTTATACATTGGGATTTGAATATAACAAGAGTTCTCAGCAAAAATATGCAAGGATTAAATTGTTGACGAGAAATGCCATAGGAAATGGTATAGCATTTCCTATAGAATTTCTTTATTTTACATTTTTTACAACCTTAAATTTCGAACCAATTGAAAAAATAAGGATTTTAAAGCTTATACTTTGGAATTTGAATATAACAAGAGTTCTCATGCAAAAATATAATGATTTTAGGCTTATACATTGGAATTTGAATATAACAAGAGTTTTCATGCAAAAAAATGCAAGGATGAAATTGTTGACAAGAAATGCCATAGGAAATGCTATAGAATTTCTTTATTTTACATTTTCTACAACCTTAAATTTCGAACCTATTGAAAAATAATGATTTTAGGGCTTATAAATTGGAATTTGAATATAACAAGAGTTCTCATGCAAAAATATGCAAGGATTAAATTGTTGACGAGAAATGCCATAGGAAATGCTATAGCATTTCCTATAACATTTCTTTATTTGACAATTTTTACAGCCTTAAATTTCGAACCAATTGAAAAAATAATGATTTTAGGCTTATACATTGGAATTTGAATATAACAAGAGTTCTCATGCAAAAATATGCAAGGATTAAATTGTTGACGATAAATGCCATAGGAAATGCTATAGCATTTCCTATAGCATTTCTTTATTTTACATTTTTTACAACCTTAAATTTCGAACCAATTGAAAAAATAATGATTTTAAAGCTTATACATTGGAATTTGAATATAACAAGAGTTCTCATGCAAAAATATGCAAGGATTAAATTGTTGACGAGAAATGCCATAGGAAATGCTAGCATTTCCTATAGCATTTCTTTATTTTACATTGTTTACGACCTAAAAGTCGAATTAATTGAAAAAATAATGATTTTTGGGCTTATACATTGGAATTTGAATATAACAAGAGTTATCATGCAAAAATATGCAAGGATTAAATTGTTGACAAGAAATGCCATAGGAAATGCTATAGAATTTCTTTATTTTACATTTTCTACAACCTTAAATTTCGAACCAATTGAAAAAATAATGATTTTAGGGCTTATAAATTGGAATTTGAATATAACAAGAGTTCTCATGCAAAAATATGCAAGGATTAAATTGTTGACGAGAAATGCCATAGGAAATGCTATAGTATTTCCTATAACATTTCTTTATTTGACATTTTTTACAACCTTAAATTTCGAACCAATTGAAAAAATAATGATTTTAGGCTTATACATTGGAATTTGAATATAACAAGAGTTCTCATGCAAAAATATGCAAGGATTAAATTGTTGACGAGAAATGCCATAGGAAATGCTATAGCATTTCCTATAGCATTTCTTTATTTTACATTTTTTACAACCTTAAATTTCGAACCAATTGAAAAAATAATGATTGTAAAGCTTATACATTGGAATTTGAATATAACAAGAGTTCTCATGCAAAAATATGCAAGGATTAAATTGTTGACGAGAAATGCCATAGGAAATGCTAGCAATTCCTATAGCATTTCTTTATTTTACATTGTTTACGACCTAAAAGTCGAACCAATTGAAAAAATAATGATTTTAGGGCTTATAAATTGGAATTTCAATATAACAAGAGTTCTCATGCAAAAATATGCAAGGATTAAATTGTTGACGAGAAATGCCATAGGAAATGCTATAGCATTTCCTATAACATTTCTTTATTTGACATTTTTTACAACCTTAAATTTCGAACCAATTGAAAAAATAATGATTTTAGGCTTATACATTGGAATTTGAATATAACAAGAGTTCTCATGCAAAAATATGCAAGGATTAAATTGTTGACAAGAAATGCCATAGGAAATGCTATAGAATTTCTTTATTTTACATTTTCTACAACCTTAAATTTCGAACCTATTGAAAAATAATGATTTTAGGGCTTATAAATTGGAATTTGAATATAACAAGAGTTCTCATGCAAAAATATGCAAGGATTAAATTGTTGACGAGAAATGCCATAGGAAATGCTATAGCATTTCCTATAACATTTCTTTATTTGACAATTTTTACAGCCTTAAATTTCGAACCAATTGAAAAAATAATGATTTTAGGCTTATACATTGGAATTTGAATATAACAAGAGTTCTCATGCAAAAATATGCAAGGATTAAATTGTTGACGATAAATGCCATAGGAAATGCTATAGCATTTCCTATAGCATTTCTTTATTTTACATTTTTTACAACCTTAAATTTCGAACCAATTGAAAAAATAATGATTTTAAAGCTTATACATTGGAATTTGAATATAACAAGAGTTCTCATGCAAAAATATGCAAGGATTAAATTGTTGACGAGAAATGCCATAGGAAATGCTAGCATTTCCTATAGCATTTCTTTATTTTACATTGTTTACGACCTAAAAGTCGAATTAATTGAAAAAATAATGATTTTTGGGCTTATACATTGGAATTTGAATATAACAAGAGTTATCATGCAAAAATATGCAAGGATTAAATTGTTGACAAGAAATGCCATAGGAAATGCTATAGAATTTCTTTATTTTACATTTTCTACAACCTTAAATTTCGAACCAATTGAAAAAATAATGATTTTAGGGCTTATAAATTGGAATTTGAATATAACAAGAGTTCTCATGCAAAAATATGCAAGGATTAAATTGTTGACGAGAAATGCCATAGGAAATGCTATAGTATTTCCTATAACATTTCTTTATTTGACATTTTTTACAACCTTAAATTTCGAACCAATTGAAAAAATAATGATTTTAGGCTTATACATTGGAATTTGAATATAACAAGAGTTCTCATGCAAAAATATGCAAGGATTAAATTGTTGACGAGAAATGCCATAGGAAATGCTATAGCATTTCCTATAGCATTTCTTTATTTTACATTTTTTACAACCTTAAATTTCGAACCAATTGAAAAAATAATGATTGTAAAGCTTATACATTGGAATTTGAATATAACAAGAGTTCTCATGCAAAAATATGCAAGGATTAAATTGTTGACGAGAAATGCCATAGGAAATGCTAGCATTTCCTATAGCATTTCTTTATTTTACATTGTTTACGACCTAAAAGTCGAACCAATTGAAAAAATAATGATTTTAGGGCTTATAAATTGGAATTTCAATATAACAAGAGTTCTCATGCAAAAATATGCAAGGATTAAATTGTTGACGAGAAATGCCATAGGAAATGCTATAGCATTTCCTATAACATTTCTTTATTTGACATTTTTTACAACCTTAAATTTCGAACCAATTGAAAAAATAATGATTTTAGGCTTATACATTGGAATTTGAATATAACAAGAGTTCTCATGCAAAAATATGCAAGGATTAAATTGTTGACGATAAATGCCATAGGAAATGCTATAGCATTTCCTATAGCATTTCTTTATTTTACATTTTTTACAACCTTAAATTTCGAACCAATTGAAAAAATAATGATTTTAAAGCTTATACATTGGAATTTGAATATAACAAGAGTTCTCATGCAAAAATATGCAAGGATTAAATTGTTGACGAGAAATGCCATAGGAAATGCTAGCATTTCCTATAGCATTTCTTTATTTTACATTGTTTACGACCTAAAAGTCGAACCAATTGAAAAAATAATGATTTTTTGGCTTATACATTGGAATTTCAATATAACAAGAGTTCTCATGTAAAAATATGCAAGGATTAAATTGTTGACAAGAAATGCCATAGGAAATGCTATAGAATTTCCTATAGAATTTCTTTATTTTACATTTTCTACAACCTTAAATTTCGAACCAATTGAAAAAATAATGATTTTAGGGCTTATAAATTGGAATTTGAATATAACAAGAGTTCTCATGCAAAAATATGCAAGGATTAAATTGTTGACGAGAAATGCCATAGGAAATGCTATAGCATTTCCTATAACATTTCTTTATTTGACATTTTTTACAACCTTAAATTTCGAACCAATTGAAAAAATATTGATTTTAGGCTTATACATTGGAATTTTAATATAACAAGAGTTCTCATGCAAAAATATGCAAGGATTAAATTGTTGACGAGAAATGCCATAGGAAATGCTATAGCATTTCCTATAGCATTTCTTTATTTTACATTTTTTACAACCTTAAATTTCGAACCAATTGAAAAAATAATGATTTTAAAGCTTATACATTGGAATTTGAATATAACAAGAGTTCTCATGCAAAAATATGCAAGGATTAAATTGTTGACGAGAAATGCTATAGGAAATGCTATGCAAGGATTAAATTGTTGACGAGAAATGCCATAGGAAATGCTATAGCATTTCCTATAGCATTTCTTTATTTTGCATTTTTTACAACCTTAAATTTCGAACCAATTGAAAAAATAATGATTTTAAAGCTTATACATTGGAATTTGAATATAACAAGAGTTCTCATGCAAAAATATGCAAGGATTAAATTGTTGACGAGAAATGCCATAGGAAATGCTAGCATTTCCTATAGCATTTCTTTATTTTACATTGTTTACGACCTAAAAGTCGAACCAATTGAAAAAATAATGATTTTTGGGCTTATACATTGGAATTTCAATATAACAAGAGTTCTCATGCAAAAATATGCAAGGATTAAATTGTTGACAAGAAATGCCATAGGAAATGCTATAGAATTTCCTATAGAATTTCTTTATTTTACATTTTCTACAACCTTAAATTTCGAACCAATTGAAAAAATAATGATTTAAGGGCTTATAAATTGGAATTTGAATATAACAAGAGTTCTCATGCAAAAATATGCAAGGATTAAATTGTTGACGAGAAATGCCATAGGAAATGCTATAGCATTTCCTATAACATTTCTTTATTTGACATTTTTTACAACCTTAAATTTCGAACCAATTGAAAAAATATTGATTTTAGGCTTATACATTGGAATTTTAATATAACAAGAGTTCTCATGCAAAAATATGCAAGGATTAAATTGTTGACGAGAAATGCCATAGGAAATGCTATAGCATTTCCTATAGCATTTCTTTATTTTACATTTTTTACAACCTTAAATTTCGAACCAATTGAAAAAATAATGATTTTAAAGCTTATACATTGGAATTTGAATATAACAAGAGTTCTCATGCAAAAATATGCAAGGATTAAATTGTTGACGAGAAATGCCATAGAAATGCTAGTATTTCCTATAGCAATTCTTTATTTTACATTGTTTACGACCTAAAAGTCGAACCAATTGAAAAAATAACGATTTTAGGGCTTATACATTGGAATTTGAATAAAACAAGAGTTCTCATGTAAAAATATGCAAGGATTAAATTGTTGACGAGAAATGCCATAGGAAATTCTATAGCATTTCCTATATCATTTCTTTATTTTACATTTTTTACAACCTTAAATTTCGAACCAATTGAAAAAATAATGATTTTAGGGCTTATACATTGGAATTTGAATATAACAAGAGTTCTCATGCAAAAATATGCAAGGATTAAATTGTTGACGAGAAATGCCATAGGAAATGCTATAGCATTTCCTATAGCATTTCTTTATTTTACATTTTTTACAACCTTAAATTTCGAACCAATTGAAAAAATAATTATTTTAGGGCTTATACATTGGAATTTGAATATAACAAGAGTTCTCATGCAAAAAAATGTAAGGATGAAATTGTTGACAAGAAATGCCATAGGGAATGCTATAGAATTTTCTATAGAATTTCTTTATTTTACATTTTCTACAACCTTAAATTTCGAACCTATTGAAAAAATATTGATTTTAGGGCTTATAAATTGGAATTTGAATATAACAAGAGTTCTCATGCAAAAATATGCAAGGATTAAATTGTTGACGAGAAATGCCATAGGAAATGCTATAGCATTTCCTATAACATTTCTTTATTTGACATTTTTTACAGCCTTAAATTTCGAACCAATTGAAAAAATAATGATTTTAGGCTAATACATTGGAATTTAAATATAACAAGAGTTCTCATGAAAAAATATGCAAGGATTAAATTGTTGACGATAAATGCCATAGGAAATGCTATAGCATTTCCTATAGCATTTCTTTATTTGACATTTTTTACAACCTTAAATTTCGAACCAATTGAAAAAATAATGATTTTAAAGCTTATACATTGGAATTTAAATATAACAAGAGTTCTCATGCAAAAATATGCAAGGATTTCCTATAGCAACTTAATTTTACATTGTTTACGACCTAAAATTTCGAACCAATTGAAAAAATAATGATTTTAGAACTTATACATTGGAATTTGAATATAACAAGAGTTCTCATGTAAAAATATGCAAGGATTAAATTGTTGAGGAGAAATGCCATAGGAAATTCTATAGCATTTCCTATAGCATTTCTTTATTTTACATTTTTTACAACCTTGAAATTCGAATTAATTGAAAAAATAATGATTTTAGGCCTTATACATTGGAATTTTAATATAACAAGAGTTCTCATGCAAAAATATGCAAGGATTAAATTGTTGACGAGAAATGCCATAGGAAATGCTATAGCATTTCCTATAGCATTTCTTTATTTGAAATTATTTACAACCTTAAATTTCGAACCAATTGAAAAAATTATGACTTTAAGGCTTAAACATTGGAATTTGAATATAACAAGAGTTCTCATGCAAAAATATGCAAGGATTAAATTGTTGACGAGAAATGCCATAGGAAATGCTAGCATTTCCTATAGCATTTCTTTATTTTACATTGTTTACGACCTAAAAGTCGAAGCAATTGAAAAAATAATGATTTTAGGGCTTATACATTGGAATTTGAATATAACAAGAGTTCTCATGTAAAAATATGCAAGGATTAAATTGTTGACGAGAAATGCCATAGGAAATGCTATAGCATTTCCTATAGCATTTCTTTATTTTACATTTTTTACAACCTTAAATTTCGAACCAATTGAAAAAATAATTATTTTAGGGCTTATACATTGGAATTTGAATATAACAAGAGTTCTCATGCAAAAAAATGCAAGGATGAAATTGTTGACAAGAAATGCCATAGGGAATGCTATAGAATTTTCTATAGAATTTCTTTATTTTACATTTTCTACAACCTTAAATTTCGAACCTATTGAAAAAATAATGATTTTAGGGCTTATAAATTGGAATTTGAATATAACAAGAGTTCTCATGCAAAAATATGCAAGGATTAAATTGTTGACGAGAAATGCCATAGGAAATGCTATAGCATTTCCTATAACATTTCTTTATTTTACGTTTTTTACAGCCTTAAATTTCGAACCAATTGAAAAAATAATGATTTTAGGCTAATACATTGGAATTTTAATATAACAAGAGTTCTCATGCAAAAATATGCAAGGATTAAATTGTTGACGATAAATGCCATAGGAAATGCTAGCATTTCCTATAGCATTTCTTTATTTTACATTTTTTACAACCTTAAATTTCGAACCAATTGAATAAATAATGATTTTAAAGCTTATAAATTGGAATTTGAATATAACAAGAGTTCTCATGCAAAAATATGCAAGGATTAAATTGTTGACGAGAAATGCCATAGGAAATGCTAGCATTTCCTATAGCATTTCTTTATTTTACATTGTTTACGACCTAATAGTCGAACCAATTGAAAAAATAATGATTTTAGGGCTTATACATTGGAATTTGAATATAACAAGAGTTCTCATGCAAAAATATGCAAGGATTAAATTGTTGACGAGAAATACCATAAGAAATGCTATAGCATTTCTTTATTTTACATTTTTTACAACCTTAAATTTCGAACCAATTGAAAAAATAATGATTTTAAAGCTTATACATTGGAATTTGAATCTAACAAGAGTTCTCATGCAAAAATATGCAAGGATTAAATTGTTGACGAGAAATGCCATAGGAAATGCTATAGCATTTCCTATAGCATTTCTTTATTTGACATTTTTTACAACCTTAAATTTCGAACCAATTGAAAAAATAATGATTTTAAAGCTTATACATTGGAATTTAAATATAACAAGAGTTCTCATGCAAAAATATGCAAGGATTTCCTATAGCAACTTAATTTTACATTGTTTACGACCTAAAATTTCGAACCAATTGAAAAAATAATGATTTTAGAACTTATACATTGGAATTTGAATATAACAAGAGTTCTCATGTAAAAATATGCAAGGATTAAATTGTTGAGGAGAAATGCCATAGGAAATTCTATAGCATTTCCTATATCATTTCTTTATTTTACATTTTTTACAACCTTAAATTTAAAACCAATTGAAAAAATAATGATTTTAGGGCTTATACATTGGAATTTGAATATAACAAGAGTTCTCATGCAAAAATATGCAAGGATTAAATTGTTGACGAGAAATGCCATAGGAAATGCTATAGCATTTCCTATAGCATTTCTTTATTTGAAATTTTTTACAACCTTAAATTTCGAACCAATTGAAAAAATAATGATTTTAAGGCTTATACATTGGAACTTGAATATAACAAGAGTTCTCATGCAAAAATATGCAAGGATTAAATTGTTGACGAGAAATGCCATAGGAAATGCTATAGCATTTCCTATAGCATTTCTGTATTTGAAATTATTTACAACCTTAAATTTCGAACCAATTGAAAAAATTATGACTTTAAGGCTTAAACATTGGAATTTGAATATAACAAGAGTTCTCATGCAAAAATATGCAAGGATTAAATTGTTGACGAGAAATGCCATAGGAAATGCTATAGCATTTCCTATAGCATTTCTTTATTTTACATTTTTTACAACCTTAAATTTCGAACCAATCGAAAAAATAATGATTTTAAACTTATACATTGGAATTTGAATATAACAAGAGTTCATATAAAAAAATATGCAAGGATTTAATTGTTTACGAGAAATGCCATAGGAAATGCTAGCATTTCCTATAGCATTTCTTTATTTTACATTGTTTACGACCTAAAATTTCGAACCAATTGAAAAAATAATGATCTTAGGGCTTATGCATTGGAATTTGAATATAACAAGAGTTTTCATGCAAAAATATGCAAGGATTAAATTGTTGACAAGAAATGCCATAGGAAATGCTATAGAATTTCCTATAGAATTTCTTTATTTTACATTTTTTACAACCTTAAATTTCGAACCAATTGAAAAGATAATGATTTTAGGGCTTATAAATTAAAATTTGAATATAACAAGAGTTCTCATGTAAAAATATGCAAGGATTAAATTGTTGACGAGATATGCCATAGGAAATTATATAGCATTTCCTATAACATTTCTTTATTTGACATTTTTTACAACCTTAAATTTCGAACCAATTGAAAAAATAATGATTTTAGGCTTATACATTGTAATTTGAATATAACAAGAGTTCTCATGCAAAAATATGTAAGGATTAAATTGTTGACGAGAAATGCCATAGGAAATGCTATAGCATTTCCTATAGCATTTCTTTATTTTACATTTTTTACAACCTTAAATTTCGAACCAATTGAAAAAATAATGATTTTAAAGCTTATACATTGGAATTTGAATATAACAAGAGTTCTCATGCAAAAATATGCAAGGATTAAATTGTTGACGAGAAATGCCATAGGAAATGCTAGCATTTCCTATAGCATTTCTTTATTTTACATTGTTTACGACCTAAAAGTCGAACCAATTGAAAAAATAATGATTTTAGGGCTTATACATTGGGATTTGAATATAACAAGAGTTCTCAGCAAAAATATGCAAGGATTAAATTGTTGACGAGAAATGCCATAGGAAATGGTATAGCATTTCCTATAGAATTTCTTTATTTTACATTTTTTACAACCTTAAATTTCGAACCAATTGAAAAAATAAGGATTTTAAAGCTTATACTTTGGAATTTGAATATAACAAGAGTTCTCATGCAAAAATATGCAAGGATTAAATTGTTGACGAGAAATGCCATAGGAAATGCTAGGATTTTTTATAGCATTTCTTCATTTTACATTGTTTACGACCTAAAATTTCGAACCAATTGAAAAAATAATATTTTAGGGCTTATACATTGGAATTCGAATATAACAAGAGTTCTCATGCAAAAATATGCAAGGATTAAATCGTTGACGAGAAATGCCATAGGAAATGCTATAGCATTTCCTATAGAATTTCTATATTTTACATTTTTTACAACCTTAAATTTCGAACTAATTGAAAAAATAATGATTTTAGGGCTTATACATTGGAATTGGAATATAACAAGAGTTCTCATGCAACAATATGCAAGGATTAAATTGTTGACGAGAAATGCCATAGGAAATGCTATAGCATTTCCTATAGCATTTCTTTATTTGTCATTTTTTACAACCTTAAATTTCGAACCAATTGAAAAAATAATGATTTTAAGGCTTATACATTGGAATTTGAATATAACAAGAGTTCTCGTGCAAAAATATGCAAGGATTAAATTATTGAGGAGAAATGCCATAGGAAATGCTATAGCATTTCCTATAGCATTTCTTTATTTTACATTTTTTACAGCCTTAAATTTCAAACCAATTGAAAAGTAATGATTTTTAAGCTTATACATTGGAATTTGAATATAACAAGAGTTCTCATGGAAAAATATGCAAGGATTAAATTGTTGACGAGAAATGCAATACGAAATGTTATAGCATTTCCTATAGCATTTATTTATTTGACATTTTTTACAACCTTAAATTTCGAACCAATTAAAAAAATAATGATTTTAAAGCTTATACATTGGAATTTGAATATAACAAGAGTTCTCATGCAAAAATATGCAAGGATTAAATTTTTGACGAGAAATGCCATAGGAAATGCTATAGCATTTCCTATAGCATTTCTTTATTTTACATTTTTTAAAACCTTAAATTTCGAACCAATTGAAAAAATAATGATTTTAAGGCTTATACATTGGAATTTGAATATAACAAGAGTTCTCATGCAAAAATATGCAAGGATTAATTTGTTGAAAAGAAATGCCATAGGAAATGCTATAGAATTTCCTATAGAATTTCTTTATTTTACATTTTTTACAACCTTAAATTTCGAACCAATTTAAAAAATAATTATTTTAGGGCTTATACATTGGAATTTGAATATAACAAGAGTTCTCATGCAAAAATATGCAAGGATTAAATTGTTGACGAGAAATGCCATAGGAAATGCTATAGAATTTCCGATAGAATTTCTTTATTATACATTTTTTACAACCTTAAATTTCAAACCAATTGAAAAAATAATGATTTTAGGGCTTATAAATTGGAACTTGAATATAAAAAGAGTTCTCATGCAAAAATATGCAAGGATTAAATTGTTGACGAGAAATGCCACAGGAAATGCTATAGAATTTCCTATAGCATTTCTTTATTTTACATTTTTTACAACCTTAAATTTCGAACCAATTGAAAAAATAATGATTTTAAAGCTTATACATTGGAATTTTAATATAACAAGAGTTCTCATGCAAAAATATGCAAGGATTAAATTGTTGACGAGAAATGCCATAGGAAATGCTAGCATTTCCTATAGCATTTCTTCATTTTACATTGTTTACGACCTAAAATTTCTAACCAATTGAAAAAATAATATTTTAGGGCTTATACATTGGAATTTGAATATAACAAGAGTTCTCATGCAAAAATATGCAAGGATTAAATTGTAGACGAGAAATGCCTTAGGAAATGCTATAGCATTTCCTATAGCATTTCTTTATTTTACATTTTTTACAACCTTAAATTTCGAACCAATTAAAAAAATAATTATTTTAGGGCTTATACATTGGAATTTGAATATAACAAGGGTTCTCATGCAAAAATATGCAAGGATTAAATTGTTGACGAGAAATGCCATAGGAAATGCTATAGAATTTCCGATAGAATTTCTTTATTATACATTTTTTACAACCTTAAATTTCAAACCAATTGAAAAAATAATGATTTTAGGACTTATACATTTGAATTTGAATATAAAAAGAGTTCTCATGCAAAAATATGCAAGGATTAAATTGTTCACGAGAAATGCCATAGGAAATGCTATAGAATTTCCCTAGAGCATTTCTTTATTTTACATTTTTTACAACCTTAAATTTCGAACCAATTGAAAAAATAATGATTTTAAAGCTTATAAATTGGAATTTGATTATAACAAGAGTTCTCATGCAAAAATATGCAAGGATTAAATTGTTGACGAGAAATGCCAGCATTTCCTATAACATTTCTTCATTTTATATTGTTTACGACCTAAAATTTCGAACAAATTGAAAAAATAATATTTCACGGCTTATACATTGGAATTTGAATATAACAAGAGTTCTCATGCAAAAATATGCAAGGATTAAATTGTTGACAAGAAATGCCATAGGAAATGCTATAGCATTTCCTATAGCATTTCTTTATTTTACATTTTTTACAACCTTAAATTTCGAACCAATTGAAAAAATAATAATTTTAGGGCTTATACATTGGAATTGGAATATAACAAGAGTTCTCATGCAAAAATATGCAAGGATTAAACTGTTGACGAGAAATGCCATAGGAAATGCTATTTCCTATAGCATTTCTTTATTTGACAGTTTTTACAACCTTAAATTTCGAACCAATTAAAAAAATAATGATTTTAAGGCTTATACATTGGAATTTGAATATTACAAGAGTTCTCATCCAAAAAAATGCAAGGATTAAATTATTGAGGAGAAATGCCATAGGAAATGCTATAGCATTTCCTATAGCATTTCTTTATTTTATATTTTTTACAACCTTAAATTTCAAACCAATTGAAAAGTAATGATTTTAAAGCTTATACATTGGAATTTGAATATAACAAGAGTTCTCATGCAAAAATATGCAAGGATTAAATTGTTGACGAGAAATGCCATACGAAATGTTATAGCATTTCCTATAGCATTTCTTTATTTGACATTTTTTACAACCTTAAATTTCGAACCAATTGAAAAAATAATGATTTTAAAGCTTATACATTGGAATTTGAATATAACAAGATTTCTCATGCAAAAATATGCAAGGATTAAATTTTTGACGAGAAATGCCATAGGAAATGCTATAGCATTTCCTATTGCATTTCTTTATTTTACATTTTTTACAACCTTAAATTTCAAACCATTTGAAAAAATAATGAATTTAGGGCTTATACATTGGAATTTGAATATAACAAGAGTTCTCATGCAAAAATATGCAAGGATTAAATTGTTGACGAGAAATGCCATAGGAAATGCTATAGCATTTCCTAAAGCATTTCTTTATTTGACATTTTTTACAACCTTAAATTTCGAACCAATTGAAAAAATAATGATTTTAGTGCTTATACATTGGAATTTGAATATAACAAGAGTTCTCATGCAAAAATATGCAAGGATTAAATTGTTGACGAGAAATGCCATAGGAAATGCTTGCATTTCCTATAACATTTCTTTATTTTACATTGTTTACGACCTAAAAGTCGAACCAATTGAAAAAATAATGATTTTAGGGCTTATACATTGGAATTTGAATATAACAAGAGTTCTCAAGCAAAAATATGCAAGGATTAAATTGTTGACGAGAAATGCCATAGGAAATGCTATAGCATTTTCTATAGCATTTCTTTATTTGACATTTTTTACAGCCTTAAATTTCGAACCAATTGAAAAAATAATGATTTTAGGGCTTATACATTGGAATTTTAATATAACAAGAGTTCTCATGCAAAAATATGCAAGGATTAAATTGTTGACGAGAAATGCCATAGGAAATGCTATAGCATTTCCTATTGCATTTCTTTATTTTACATTTTTTACAACCTTAAATTTCGAACCAATTGAAAAAATAATGATTTTAGGGCTTATACATTGGAATTTGAATATAACAAGAGTTCTCATGCAAAAATATGCAAGGATTAAATTGTTGACGAGAAATGCCAACATTTCTTTATTTTACATTGTTTACGACCTAAAAGTCGAACCAATTGAAAAAATAATGATTTTAGGGCTTATACATTAGAATTTGAATATAACAAGAGTTCTCATGCAAAAATATGCAAGGATTAAATTTTGACGAGAAATGCCATACGAAATGTTATAGCATTTCCTATAGCATTTCTTTATTTGACATTTTTTACAACCTTAAATTTCGAACCAATTGAAAAAATAATGATTTTAAAGCTTATACATTGGAATTTGAATATAACAAGAGTTCTCATGCAAAAATATGCAAGGATTAAATTTTTGACGAGAAATGCCATAGGAAATGCTATAGCATTTCCTATTGCATTTCTTTATTTTACATTTTTTACAACCTTAAATTTCAAACCATTTGAAAAAATAATGAATTTAGGGCGTATACATTGGAATTTGAATATAACAAGAGTTCTCATGCAAAAATATGCAAGGATTAAATTGTTGACGAGAAATGCTATAGGAAATGCTATAGCATTTCCTAAAGCATTTCTTTATTTGACATTTTTTACAACCTTAAATTTCGAACCAATTGAAAAAATAATGATTTTAGTGCTTATACATTGGAATTTGAATATAACAAGAGTTCTCATGCAAATATATGCAAGGATTAAATTGTTGACGAGAAATGCCATAGGAAATGCTTGCATTTCCTATAACATTTCTTTATTTTACATTGTTTACGACCTAAAAGTCGAACCAATTGAAAAAATAATGATTTTAGGGCTTATACATTGGAATTTGAATATAACAAGAGTTCTCAAGCAAAAATATGCAAGGATTAAATTGTTGACGAGAAATGCCATAGGAAATGGTATAGCATTTTCTATAGCATTTCTTTATTTGACATTTTTTACAACCTTAAATTTCGAACCAATTGAAAAAATAATGATTTTAGGGCTTATACATTGGAATTTGAATATAACAAGAGTTCTCATGCAAAAATATGCAAGGATTAAATTGTTGACGAGAAATGCCATAGGAAATGCTATAGCATTTCCTATTGCATTTCTTTATTTTACATTTTTTACAACCTTAAATTTCGAACCAATTGAAAAAATAATGATTTTAGGGCTTATACATTGGAATTTGAATATAACAAGAGTTCTCATGCAAAAATATGCAAGGATTAAATTGTTGACGAAAAATGCCATAGGAAATGCTTGCATTTCCTATAACATTTCTTTATTTTACATTGTTTACGACCTAAAAGTCGAACCAATTGAAAAAATAATGATTTTAGGGCTTATACATTAGAATTTGAATATAACAAGAGTTCTCATGCAAAAATATGCAAGGATTAAATTTTGACGAGAAATGCCACAGGAAATGCTATAGCATTTTCTATAGCATTTCTTTATTTGACATTTTTTACAACCTTAAATTTCGAACCAATTGAAAAAATAATGATTTTAGGGCTTATACATTGGAATTTGAATATAACAAGAGTTCTCATGCAAAAATATGCAAGGATTAAATTGTTGACGAGAAATGCCATACGAAATGTTATAGCATTTCCTATAGCATTTCTTTACTTGACATTTTTTACAACCTTAAATTTCGAACCAATTGAAAAAATAATGATTTTAAAGCTTATACATTGGAATTTGAATATAACAAGAGTTCTCATGCAAAAATATGCAAGGATTAAATTTTTGACGAGAAATGCCATAGGAAATGCTATAGCATTTCCTATTGCATTTCTTTATTTTACATTTTTTACAACCTTAAATTTCAAACCAATTAAAAAGTAAAAATTTTAAAGCTTATGCATTGGAATTTGAATATAACAAGAGTTCTCATGCAAAAATATGCAAGGATTAAATTGTTGACGAGAAATGCCATAGGACATGCTTGCATTTCCTATAACATTTCTTTATTTTACATTGTTTACGACCTAAAAGTCGAACCAATTGAAAAAATAATGATTTTAGGGCTTATACATTGGAATTTGAATATAACAAGAGTTCTCCTGCAAAAATATGCAAGGATTAAATTGTTGACGAGAAATGCTATAGGAAATGCTATAGCATTTCCTATAGCATTTCTTTATTTGACATTTTTTACAACCTTAAATTTCGAACCAATTGAAAAAATAATGATTTTAGGGCTTATACATAGTAATTTGAATATAACAAGAGTTCTCATGCAAAAATATGCAAGGATTAAATTGTTGACGAGAAATGCCATAGGAAGTGCTATAGCATTTCCTATTGCATTTCTTTATTTTACATTTTTTACAACCTTAAATTTCGAACCAATTGAAAAAATAATAATTTTAGGGCTTATACATTGGAATTTGAATATAACAAGAGTTCTCATGCAAAAATATGCAAGGATTAAATTGTTGACGAGAAATGCCATAGGAAATGCTATTGCATTTCTTTATTTTACATTTTTTACAACCTTAAATTTCAAACCAATTAAAAAGTAAAAATTTTAAAGCTTATGCATTGGAATTTGAATATAACAAGAGTTCTCATGCAAAAATATGCAAGGATTAAATTGTTGACGAGAAATGCCATAGGAAATGTTTGCATTTCCTATAACATTTCTTTATTTTACATTGTTTACGACCTAAAAGTCGAACCAATTGAAAAAATAATGATTTTAGGGCTTATACATTGGAATTTGAATATAACAAGAGTTCTCCTGCAAAAATATGCAAGGATTAAATTGTTGACGAGAAATGCTATAGGAAATGCTATAGCATTTCCTATAGCATTTCTTTATTTGACATTTTTTACAACCTTAAATTTCGAACCAATTGAAAAAATAATGATTTTAGGGCTTATACATAGTAATTTGAATATAACAAGAGTTCTCATGCAAAAATATGCAAGGATTAAATTGTTGACGAGAAATGCCATAGGAAATGCTTGCATTTCCTATAACATTTCTTTATTTTACATTGTTTACGACCTAAAAGTCGAACCAATTGAAAAAATAATGATTTTAGGGCTTATACATTGGAATTTGAATATAACAAGAGTTCTCAAGCAAAAATATGCAAGGATTAAATTGTTGACGAGAAATGCCATAGGAAATGCTATAGCATTTTCTATAGCATTTCTTTATTTGACATTTTTTACAACCTTAAATTTCGAACCAATTGAAAAAATAATGATTTTAGGGCTTATACATTGGAATTTGAATATAACAAGAGTTCTCATGCAAAAATATGCAAGGATTAAATTGTTGACGAGAAATGCCATAGGAAATGCTATAGCATTTCCTATTGCATTTCTTTATTTTACATTTTTTACAACCTTAAATTTCGAACCAATTGAAAAAATAATGATTTTAGGGCTTATACATTGGAATTTGAATATAACAAGAGTTCTCATGCAAAAATATGCAAGGATTAAATTGTTGACGAGAAATGCCATAGGAAATGCATTTCCTATAACATTTCTTTATTTTACATTGTTTACGACCTAAAAGTCGAACCAATTGAAAAAATAATGATTTTAGGGCTTATACATTAGAATTTGAATATAACAAGAGTTCTCATGCAAAAATATGCAAGGATTAAATTTTGACGAGAAATGCCACAGGAAATGCTATAGCATTTTCTATAGCATTTCTTTATTTGACATTTTTTACAACCTTAAATTTCGAACCAATTGAAAAAATAATGATTTTAGGGCTTATACATTGGAATTTGAATATAACAAGAGTTCTCATGCAAAAATATGCAAGGATTAAATTGTTGACGAGAAATGCCATAGGAAATGCTATAGCATTTCCTATTGCATTTCTTTATTTTACATTTTTTACAACCTTAAATTTCGAACCAATTGAAAAAATAATGATTTTAGGGCTTATACATTGGAATTTGAATATAACAAGAGTTCTCATGCAAAAATATGCAAGGATTAAATTGTTGACGAGAAATGCCATAGGAAATGCATTTCCTATAACATTTCTTTATTTTACATTGTTTACGACCTAAAAGTCGAACCAATTGAAAAAATAATGATTTTAGGGCTTATACATTAGAATTTGAATATAACAAGAGTTCTCATGCAAAAATATGCAAGGATTAAATTTTGACGAGAAATGCCACAGGAAATGCTATAGCATTTTCTATAGCATTTCTTTATTTAACATTTTTTACAACCTTAAATTTCGAACCAATTGAAAAAATAATGATTTTAGGGCTTATACATTGGAATTTGAATATAACAAGAGTTCTCATGCAAAAATATGCAAGGATTAAATTGTTGACGAGAAATGCCATACGAAATGTTATAGCATTTCCTATAGCATTTCTTTACTTGACATTTTTTACAACCTTAAATTTCGAACCAATTGAAAAAATAATGATTTTAAAGCTTATACATTGGAATTTGAATATAACAAGAGTTCTCATGCAAAAATATGCAAGGATTAAATTTTTGACGAGAAATGCCATAGGAAATGCTATAGCATTTCCTATTGCATTTCTTTATTTTACATTTTTTACAACCTTAAATTTCAAACCAATTAAAAAGTAAAAATTTTAAAGCTTATGCATTGGAATTTGAATATAACAAGAGTTCTCATGCAAAAATATGCAAGGATTAAATTGTTGACGAGAAATGCCATAGGAAATGCTTGCATTTCCTATAACATTTCTTTATTTTACATTGTTTACGACCTAAAAGTCGAACCAATTGAAAAAATAATGATTTTAGGGCTTATACATTGGAATTTGAATATAACAAGAGTTCTCCTGCAAAAATATGCAAGGATTAAATTGTTGACGAGAAATGCCATAGGAAATGCTATAGCATTTTCTATAGCATTTCTTTATTTGACATTTTTTACAGCCTTAAATTTCGAACCAATTGAAAAAATAATGATTTTAGGGCTTATACATTGGAATTTTAATATAACAAGAGTTCTCATGCAAAAATATGCAAGGATTAAATTGTTGACGAGAAATGCCATAGGAAATGCTATAGCATTTCCTATTGCATTTCTTTATTTTACATTTTTTACAACCTTAAATTTCGAACCAATTGAAAAAATAATGATTTTAGGGCTTATACATTGGAATTTGAATATAACAAGAGTTCTCATGCAAAAATATGCAAGGATTAAATTGTTGACGAGAAATGCCAACATTTCTTTATTTTACATTGTTTACGACCTAAAAGTCGAACCAATTGAAAAAATAATGATTTTAGGGCTTATACATTAGAATTTGAATATAACAAGAGTTCTCATGCAAAAATATGCAAGGATTAAATTTTGACGAGAAATGCCATACGAAATGTTATAGCATTTCCTATAGCATTTCTTTATTTGACATTTTTTACAACCTTAAATTTCGAACCAATTGAAAAAATAATGATTTTAAAGCTTATACATTGGAATTTGAATATAACAAGAGTTCTCATGCAAAAATATGCAAGGATTAAATTTTTGACGAGAAATGCCATAGGAAATGCTATAGCATTTCCTATTGCATTTCTTTATTTTACATTTTTTACAACCTTAAATTTCAAACCATTTGAAAAAATAATGAATTTAGGGCGTATACATTGGAATTTGAATATAACAAGAGTTCTCATGCAAAAATATGCAAGGATTAAATTGTTGACGAGAAATGCTATAGGAAATGCTATAGCATTTCCTAAAGCATTTCTTTATTTGACATTTTTTACAACCTTAAATTTCGAACCAATTGAAAAAATAATGATTTTAGTGCTTATACATTGGAATTTGAATATAACAAGAGTTCTCATGCAAATATATGCAAGGATTAAATTGTTGACGAGAAATGCCATAGGAAATGCTTGCATTTCCTATAACATTTCTTTATTTTACATTGTTTACGACCTAAAAGTCGAACCAATTGAAAAAATAATGATTTTAGGGCTTATACATTGGAATTTGAATATAACAAGAGTTCTCAAGCAAAAATATGCAAGGATTAAATTGTTGACGAGAAATGCCATAGGAAATGGTATAGCATTTTCTATAGCATTTCTTTATTTGACATTTTTTACAACCTTAAATTTCGAACCAATTGAAAAAATAATGATTTTAGGGCTTATACATTGGAATTTGAATATAACAAGAGTTCTCATGCAAAAATATGCAAGGATTAAATTGTTGACGAGAAATGCCATAGGAAATGCTATAGCATTTCCTATTGCATTTCTTTATTTTACATTTTTTACAACCTTAAATTTCGAACCAATTGAAAAAATAATGATTTTAGGGCTTATACATTGGAATTTGAATATAACAAGAGTTCTCATGCAAAAATATGCAAGGATTAAATTGTTGACGAAAAATGCCATAGGAAATGCTTGCATTTCCTATAACATTTCTTTATTTTACATTGTTTACGACCTAAAAGTCGAACCAATTGAAAAAATAATGATTTTAGGGCTTATACATTAGAATTTGAATATAACAAGAGTTCTCATGCAAAAATATGCAAGGATTAAATTTTGACGAGAAATGCCACAGGAAATGCTATAGCATTTTCTATAGCATTTCTTTATTTGACATTTTTTACAACCTTAAATTTCGAACCAATTGAAAAAATAATGATTTTAGGGCTTATACATTGGAATTTGAATATAACAAGAGTTCTCATGCAAAAATATGCAAGGATTAAATTGTTGACGAGAAATGCCATACGAAATGTTATAGCATTTCCTATAGCATTTCTTTACTTGACATTTTTTACAACCTTAAATTTCGAACCAATTGAAAAAATAATGATTTTAAAGCTTATACATTGGAATTTGAATATAACAAGAGTTCTCATGCAAAAATATGCAAGGATTAAATTTTTGACGAGAAATGCCATAGGAAATGCTATAGCATTTCCTATTGCATTTCTTTATTTTACATTTTTTACAACCTTAAATTTCAAACCAATTAAAAAGTAAAAATTTTAAAGCTTATGCATTGGAATTTGAATATAACAAGAGTTCTCATGCAAAAATATGCAAGGATTAAATTGTTGACGAGAAATGCCATAGGACATGCTTGCATTTCCTATAACATTTCTTTATTTTACATTGTTTACGACCTAAAAGTCGAACCAATTGAAAAAATAATGATTTTAGGGCTTATACATTGGAATTTGAATATAACAAGAGTTCTCCTGCAAAAATATGCAAGGATTAAATTGTTGACGAGAAATGCTATAGGAAATGCTATAGCATTTCCTATAGCATTTCTTTATTTGACATTTTTTACAACCTTAAATTTCGAACCAATTGAAAAAATAATGATTTTAGGGCTTATACATAGTAATTTGAATATAACAAGAGTTCTCATGCAAAAATATGCAAGGATTAAATTGTTGACGAGAAATGCCATAGGAAGTGCTATAGCATTTCCTATTGCATTTCTTTATTTTACATTTTTTACAACCTTAAATTTCGAACCAATTGAAAAAATAATAATTTTAGGGCTTATACATTGGAATTTGAATATAACAAGAGTTCTCATGCAAAAATATGCAAGGATTAAATTGTTGACGAGAAATGCCATAGGAAATGCTATTGCATTTCTTTATTTTACATTTTTTACAACCTTAAATTTCAAACCAATTAAAAAGTAAAAATTTTAAAGCTTATGCATTGGAATTTGAATATAACAAGAGTTCTCATGCAAAAATATGCAAGGATTAAATTGTTGACGAGAAATGCCATAGGAAATGTTTGCATTTCCTATAACATTTCTTTATTTTACATTGTTTACGACCTAAAAGTCGAACCAATTGAAAAAATAATGATTTTAGGGCTTATACATTGGAATTTGAATATAACAAGAGTTCTCCTGCAAAAATATGCAAGGATTAAATTGTTGACGAGAAATGCTATAGGAAATGCTATAGCATTTCCTATAGCATTTCTTTATTTGACATTTTTTACAACCTTAAATTTCGAACCAATTGAAAAAATAATGATTTTAGGGCTTATACATAGTAATTTGAATATAACAAGAGTTCTCATGCAAAAATATGCAAGGATTAAATTGTTGACGAGAAATGCCATAGGAAATGCTTGCATTTCCTATAACATTTCTTTATTTTACATTGTTTACGACCTAAAAGTCGAACCAATTGAAAAAATAATGATTTTAGGGCTTATACATTGGAATTTGAATATAACAAGAGTTCTCAAGCAAAAATATGCAAGGATTAAATTGTTGACGAGAAATGCCATAGGAAATGCTATAGCATTTTCTATAGCATTTCTTTATTTGACATTTTTTACAACCTTAAATTTCGAACCAATTGAAAAAATAATGATTTTAGGGCTTATACATTGGAATTTGAATATAACAAGAGTTCTCATGCAAAAATATGCAAGGATTAAATTGTTGACGAGAAATGCCATAGGAAATGCTATAGCATTTCCTATTGCATTTCTTTATTTTACATTTTTTACAACCTTAAATTTCGAACCAATTGAAAAAATAATGATTTTAGGGCTTATACATTGGAATTTGAATATAACAAGAGTTCTCATGCAAAAATATGCAAGGATTAAATTGTTGACGAGAAATGCCATAGGAAATGCATTTCCTATAACATTTCTTTATTTTACATTGTTTACGACCTAAAAGTCGAACCAATTGAAAAAATAATGATTTTAGGGCTTATACATTAGAATTTGAATATAACAAGAGTTCTCATGCAAAAATATGCAAGGATTAAATTTTGACGAGAAATGCCACAGGAAATGCTATAGCATTTTCTATAGCATTTCTTTATTTGACATTTTTTACAACCTTAAATTTCGAACCAATTGAAAAAATAATGATTTTAGGGCTTATACATTGGAATTTGAATATAACAAGAGTTCTCATGCAAAAATATGCAAGGATTAAATTGTTGACGAGAAATGCCATAGGAAATGCTATAGCATTTCCTATTGCATTTCTTTATTTTACATTTTTTACAACCTTAAATTTCGAACCAATTGAAAAAATAATGATTTTAGGGCTTATACATTGGAATTTGAATATAACAAGAGTTCTCATGCAAAAATATGCAAGGATTAAATTGTTGACGAGAAATGCCATAGGAAATGCTTGCATTTCCTATAACATTTCTTTATTTTACATTGTTTACGACCTAAAAGTCGAACCAATTGAAAAAATAATGATTTTAGGGCTTATACATTAGAATTTGAATATAACAAGAGTTCTCATGCAAAAATATGCAAGGATTAAATTTTGACGAGAAATGCCACAGGAAATGCTATAGCATTTTCTATAGCATTTCTTTATTTGACATTTTTTTCAACCTTAAATTTCGAACCAATTGAAAAAATAATGATTTTAGGGCTTATACATTGGAATTTGAATATAACAAGAGTTCTCATGCAAAAATATGCAAGGATTAAATTGTTGACGAGAAATGCCATACGAAATGTTATAGCATTTCCTATAGCATTTCTTTACTTGACATTTTTTACAACCTTAAATTTCGAACCAATTGAAAAAATAATGATTTTAAAGCTTATACATTGGAATTTGAATATAACAAGAGTTCTCATGCAAAAATATGCAAGGATTAAATTTTTGACGAGAAATGCCATAGGAAATGCTATAGCATTTCCTATTGCATTTCTTTATTTTACATTTTTTACAACCTTAAATTTCAAACCAATTAAAAAGTAAAAATTTTAAAGCTTATGCATTGGAATTTGAATATAACAAGAGTTCTCATGCAAAAATATGCAAGGATTAAATTGTTGACGAGAAATGCCATAGGAAATGCTTGCATTTCCAATAACATTTCTTTATTTTACATTGTTTACGACCTAAAAGTCGAACCAATTGAAAAAATAATGATTTTAGGGCTTATACATTGGAATTTGAATATAACAAGAGTTCTCCTGCAAAAATATGCAAGGATTAAATTGTTGACGAGAAATGCTATAGGAAATGCTATAGCATTTCCTATAGCATTTCTTTATTTGACATTTTTTACAACCTTAAATTTCGAACCAATTGAAAAAATAATGATTTTAGGGCTTATACATAGTAATTTGAATATAACAAGAGTTCTCATGCAAAAATATGCAAGGATTAAATTGTTGACGAGAAATGCCATAGGAAATGCTATAGCATTTCCTATTGCATTTCTTTATTTTACATTTTTTACAACCTTAAATTTCGAACCAATTGAAAAAATAATAATTTTAGGGCTTATACATTGGAATTTGAATATAACAAGAGTTCTCATGCAAAAATATGCAAGGATTAAATTGTTGACGAGAAATGCCATAGGAAATGCATTTCCTATAACATTTCTTTATTTACATTGTTTACGACCTAAAAGTCGAACCAATTGAAAAAATAATGATTTTAGGGCTTATACATTAGAATTTGAATATAACAAGAGTTCTCATGCAAAAATATGCAAGGATTAAATTTTGACGAGAAATGCCACAGGAAATGCTATAGCATTTTCTATAGCATTTCTTTATTTGACATTTTTTACAACCTTAAATTTCGAACCAATTGAAAAAATAATTATTTTAGGGCTTATACATTGGAATTTGAATATAACAAGAGTTCTCATGCAAAAATATGCAAGGATTAAATTGTTGACGAGAAATGCCATACGAAATGTTATAGCATTTCCTATAGCATTTCTTTACTTGACATTTTTTACAACCTTAAATTTCGAACCAATTGAAAAAATAATGATTTTAAAGCTTATACATTGGAATTTGAATATAACAAGAGTTCTCATGCAAAAATATGCAAGGATTAAATTTTTGACGAGAAATGCCATAGGAAATGCTATAGCATTTCCTATTGCATTTCTTTATTTTACATTTTTTACAACCTTAAATTTCAAACCAATTAAAAAGTAAAAATTTTAAAGCTTATGCATTGGAATTTGAATATAACAAGAGTTCTCATGCAAAAATATGCAAGGATTAAATTGTTGACGAGAAATGCCATAGGAAATGCTTGCATTTCCTATAACATTTCTTTATTTTACATTGTTTACGACCTAAAAGTCGAACCAATTGAAAAAATAATGATTTTAGGGCTTATACATTGGAATTTGAATATAACAAGAGTTCTCCTGCAAAAATATGCAAGGATTAAATTGTTGACGAGAAATGCTATAGGAAATGCTATAGCATTTCCTATAGCATTTCTTTATTTGACATTTTTTACAACCTTAAATTTCGAACCAATTGAAAAAATAATGATTTTAGGGCTTATACATAGTAATTTGAATATAACAAGAGTTCTCATGCAAAAATATGCAAGGATTAAATTGTTGACGAGAAATGCCATAGGAAATGCTTGCATTTCCTATAACATTTCTTTATTTTACATTGTTTACGACCTAAAAGTCGAACCAATTGGAAAAATAATGATTTTAGGGCTTATACATTGGAATTTGAATATAACAAGAGTTCTCAAGCAAAAATATGCAAGGATTAAATTGTTGACGAGAAATGCCATAGGAAATGCTATAGCATTTTCTATAGCATTTCTTTATTTGACATTTTTTACAACCTTAAATTTCTAACCAATTGAAAAAATAATGATTTTAGGGCTTATACATTGGAATTTGAATATAACAAGAGTTCTCATGCAAAAATAAGCAAGGATTAAATTGTTGACGAGAAATGCCATAGGAAATGCTATAGCATTTCCTATTGCATTTCTTTATTTTACATTTTTTACAACCTTAAATTTCGAACCAATTGAAAAAATAATGATTTTAGGGCTTATACATTGGAATTTGAATATAACAAGAGTTCTCATGCAAAAATATGCAAGGATTAAATTGTTGACGAGAAATGCCATAGGAAATGCTTGCATTTCCTATAACATTTCTTTATTTTACATTGTTTACGACCTAAAAGTCGAACCAATTGAAAAAATAATGATTTTAGGGCTTATACATTAGAATTTGAATATAACAAGAGTTCTCATGCAAAAATATGCAAGGATTAAATTTTTGACGAGAAATGCCATAGGAAATGCTATAGCATTTCCTATTGCATTTCTTTATTTTACATTTTTTACAACCTTAAATTTCAAACCAATTAAAAAGTAAAAATTTTAAAGCTTATGCATTGGAATTTGAATATAACAAGAGTTCTCATGCAAAAATATGCAAGGATTAAATTGTTGACGAGAAATGCCATAGGAAATGCTTGCATTTCCTATAACATTTCTTTATTTTACATTGTTTACGACCTAAAAGTCGAACCAATTGAAAAAATAATGATTTTAGGGCTTATACATTGGAATTTGAATATAACAAGAGTTCTCCTGCAAAAATATGCAAGGATTAAATTGTTGACGAGAAATGCTATAGGAAATGCTATAGCATTTCCTATAGCATTTCTTTATTTGACATTTTTTACAACCTTAAATTTCGAACCAATTGAAAAAATAATGATTTTAGGGCTTATACATAGTAATTTGAATATAACAAGAGTTCTCATGCAAAAATATGCAAGGATTAAATTGTTGACGAGAAATGCCATAGGAAATGCTTGCATTTCCTATAACATTTCTTTATTTTACATTGTTTACGACCTAAAAGTCGAACCAATTGGAAAAATAATGATTTTAGGGCTTATACATTGGAATTTGAATATAACAAGAGTTCTCAAGCAAAAATATGCAAGGATTAAATTGTTGACGAGAAATGCCATAGGAAATGCTATAGCATTTTCTATAGCATTTCTTTATTTGACATTTTTTACAACCTTAAATTTCTAACCAATTGAAAAAATAATGATTTTAGGGCTTATACATTGGAATTTGAATATAACAAGAGTTCTCATGCAAAAATAAGCAAGGATTAAATTGTTGACGAGAAATGCCATAGGAAATGCTATAGCATTTCCTATTGCATTTCTTTATTTTACATTTTTTACAACCTTAAATTTCGAACCAATTGAAAAAATAATGATTTTAGGGCTTATACATTGGAATTTGAATATAACAAGAGTTCTCATGCAAAAATATGCAAGGATTAAATTGTTGACGAGAAATGCCATAGGAAATGCTTGCATTTCCTATAACATTTCTTTATTTTACATTGTTTACGACCTAAAAGTCGAACCAATTGAAAAAATAATGATTTTAGGGCTTATACATTAGAATTTGAATATAACAAGAGTTCTCATGCAAAAATATGCAAGGATTAAATTTTGACGAGAAATGCCACAGGAAATGCTATAGCATTTTCTATAGCATTTCTTTATTTGACATTTTTTTCAACCTTAAATTTCGAACCAATTGAAAAAATAATGATTTTAGGGCTTATACATTGGAATTTGAATATAACAAGAGTTCTCATGCAAAAATATGCATGGATTAAATTGTTGACGAGAAATGCCATACGAAATGTTATAGCATTTCCTATAGCATTTCTTTACTTGACATTTTTTACAACCTTAAATTTCGAACCAATTGAAAAAATAATGATTTTAAAGCTTATACATTGGAATTTGAATATAACAAGAGTTCTCATGCAAAAATATGCAAGGATTAAATTTTTGACGAGAAATGCCATAGGAAATGCTATAGCATTTCCTATTGCATTTCTTTATTTTACATTTTTTACAACCTTAAATTTCAAACCAATTAAAAAGTAAAAATTTTAAAGCTTATGCATTGGAATTTGAATATAACAAGAGTTCTCATGCAAAAATATGCAAGGATTAAATTGTTGACGAGAAATGCCATAGGAAATGCTTGCATTTCCTATAACATTTCTTTATTTTACATTGTTTACGACCTAAAAGTCGAACCAATTGAAAAAATAATGATTTTAGGGCTTATACATTGGAATTTGAATATAACAAGAGTTCTCCTGCAAAAATATGCAAGGATTAAATTGTTGACGAGAAATGCTATAGGAAATGCTATAGCATTTCCTATAGCATTTCTTTATTTGACATTTTTTACAACCTTAAATTTCGAACCAATTGAAAAAATAATGATTTTAGGGCTTATACATAGTAATTTGAATATAACAAGAGTTCTCATGCAAAAATATGCAAGGATTAAATTGTTGACGAGAAATGCCATAGGAAATGCTTGCATTTCCTATAACATTTCTTTATTTTACATTGTTTACGACCTAAAAGTCGAACCAATTGGAAAAATAATGATTTTAGGGCTTATACATTGGAATTTGAATATAACAAGAGTTCTCAAGCAAAAATATGCAAGGATTAAATTGTTGACGAGAAATGCCATAGGAAATGCTATAGCATTTTCTATAGCATTTCTTTATTTGACATTTTTTACAACCTTAAATTTCTAACCAATTGAAAAAATAATGATTTTAGGGCTTATACATTGGAATTTGAATATAACAAGAGTTCTCATGCAAAAATAAGCAAGGATTAAATTGTTGACGAGAAATGCCATAGGAAATGCTATAGCATTTCCTATTGCATTTCTTTATTTTACATTTTTTACAACCTTAAATTTCGAACCAATTGAAAAAATAATGATTTTAGGGCTTATACATTGGAATTTGAATATAACAAGAGTTCTCATGCAAAAATATGCAAGGATTAAATTGTTGACGAGAAATGCCATAGGAAATGCTTGCATTTCCTATAACATTTCTTTATTTTACATTGTTTACGACCTAAAAGTCGAACCAATTGAAAAAATAATGATTTTAGGGCTTATACATTAGAATTTGAATATAACAAGAGTTCTCATGCAAAAATATGCAAGGATTAAATTTTGACGAGAAATGCCACAGGAAATGCTATAGCATTTTCTATAGCATTTCTTTATTTGACATTTTTTTCAACCTTAAATTTCGAACCAATTGAAAAAATAATGATTTTAGGGCTTATACATTGGAATTTGAATATAACAAGAGTTCTCATGCAAAAATATGCAAGGATTAAATTGTTGACGAGAAATGCCATACGAAATGTTATAGCATTTCCTATAGCATTTCTTTACTTGACATTTTTTACAACCTTAAATTTCGAACCAATTGAAAAAATAATGATTTTAAAGCTTATACATTGGAATTTGAATATAACAAGAGTTCTCATGCAAAAATATGCAAGGATTAAATTGTTGACGAGAAATGCCATAGGAAATGCTATAGCATTTCCTATTGCATTTCTTTATTTTACATTTTTTACAACCTTAAATTTCAAACCAATTAAAAAGTAAAAATTTTAAAGCTTATGCATTGGAATTTGAATATAACAAGAGTTCTCATGCAAAAATATGCAAGGATTAAATTGTTGACGAGAAATGCCATAGGAAATGCTTGCATTTCCTATAACATTTCTTTATTTTACATTGTTTACGACCTAAAAGTCGAACCAATTGAAAAAATAATGATTTTAGGGCTTATACATTGGAATTTGAATATAACAAGAGTTCTCCTGCAAAAATATGCAAGGATTAAATTGTTGACGAGAAATGCTATAGGAAATGCTATAGCATTTCCTATAGCATTTCTTTATTTGACATTTTTTACAACCTTAAATTTCGAACCAATTGAAAAAATAATGATTTTAGGGCTTATACATAGTAATTTGAATATAACAAGAGTTCTCATGCAAAAATATGCAAGGATTAAATTGTTGACGAGAAATGCCATAGGAAATGCTATAGCATTTCCTATTGCATTTCTTTATTTTACATTTTTTACAACCTTAAATTTCGAACCAATTGAAAAAATAATAATTTTAGGGCTTATACATTGGAATTTGAATATAACAAGAGTTCTCATGCAAAAATATGCAAGGATTAAATTGTTGACGAGAAATGCCATAGGAAATGCTATAGCATTTCCTATTGCATTTCTTTATTTTACATTTTTTACAACCTTAAATTTCAAACCAATTAAAAAGTAAAAATTTTAAAGCTTATGCATTGGAATTTGAATATAACAAGAGTTCTCATGCAAAAATATGCAAGGATTAAATTGTTGACGAGAAATGCCATAGGAAATGCTTGCATTTCCTATAACATTTCTTTATTTTACATTGTTTACGACCTAAAAGTTGAACCAATTGAAAAAATAATGATTTTAGGGCTTATACATTGGAATTTGAATATAACAAGAGTTCTCCTGCAAAAATATGCAAGGATTAAATTGTTGACGAGAAATGCTATAGGAAATGCTATAGCATTTCCTATAGTATTTCTTTATTTGACATTTTTTACAACCTTAAATTTCGAACCAATTGAAAAAATAATGATTTTAGGGCTTATACATAGTAATTTGAATATAACAAGAGTTCTCATGCAAAAATATGCAAGGATTAAATTGTTGACGAGAAATGCCATAGGAAATGTTATAGCATTTCCTATAGCATTTCTTTACTTGACATTTTTTACAACCTTAAATTTCGAACCAATTGAAAAAATAATGATTTTAAAGCTTATACATTGGAATTTGAATATAACAAGAGTTCTCATGCAAAAATATGCAAGGACTAAATTTTTGACGAGAAATGCCATAGGAAATGCTATAGCATTTCCTATTGCATTTCTTTATTTTACATTTTTTACAACCTTAAATTTCAAACCAATTAAAAAGTAAAAATTTTAAAGCTTATGCATTGGAATTTGAATATAACAAGAGTTCTCATGCAAAAATATGCAAGGATTAAATTGTTGACGAGAAATGCCATAGGAAATGCTAACATTTCCTACAACATTTCTTTATTTTACATTGTTTACGACCTAAAAGTCGAACCAATTGAAAAAATAATGATTTTCGGGCTTATACATTGGAATTTGAATATAACAAGAGTTCTCCTGCAAAAATATGCAAGGATTAAATTGTTGACGAGAAATGCCATAGGAAATGCTATAGCATTTCCTATAGCATTTCTTTATTTGACATTTTTTACAACCTTAAATTTTGAACCAATTGAAAAAATAATGATTTTAGGGCTTATACATAGTAATTTGAATATAACAAGAGTTCTCATGCAAAAATATGCAAGGATTAAATTGTTGACGAGAAATGCCATAGGAAATGCTATAGCATTTCCTATTGCATTTCTTTATTTTACATTTTTTACAACCTTAAATTTCGAACCAATTGAAAAAATAATAATTTTAGGGCTTATACATTGGAATTTGAATATAACAAGAGTTCTCATGCAAAAATATGCAAGGATTAAATTGTTGACGAGAAATGCCATAGGAAATGCTATAGCATTTCCTATAGCATTTCTTTATTTGAAATTTTTTACAACCTTAAATTTTAAACCAATTGAAAAAATAATGATTTTAGGGCTTATACATTGGAATTTGAATATAACAAGAATTCTCATGCAAAAATATGCAAGGATTAAATTGTTGACAAGAAATGCCATAGGAAATGCTATAGAATTTCCTATAGAATTTCTTTATTTTACATTTTTTACAACCTTAATATTCGAACTAATTGAAAAAATAATGATTTTAAAGCTTATACATTGGAATTTGAATATAACAAGAGTTCTCATGCAAAAATATGCAAGGATTAAATTGTTGACGAGAAATGCCATAGGAAATGCTGTAGCATTTTCTATAGCATTTCTTTATTTGACATTTTTTACAACCTTAAATTTCGAACCAATTAAAAAAATAATGATTTTAGGGATTATACATTGGAATTTGAATATAACAAGAGTTCTCATAAAAAAATATGCAAGGATTTAATTGTTTACAAGAAATGCCATAGGAAATGCTATAGAATTTCCTATAGAATTTCTTTATTTTACATTTTTTTCAACCTTAAATTTCGAACCAATTGAAAAAATAATGATTTTCGGGCTTATACATTGGAATTTGAATATAACAAGAGTTCTCCTGCAAAAATATGCAAGGATTAAATTGTTAACGAGAAATGCCATAGGAAATGCTATAGCATTTCCTATAGCATTTCTTTATTTGACATTTTTTACAACCTTAAATTTCGAACCAATTGAAAAAATAATGATTTTAGGGCTTATACATTGGAATTTGAATATAACAAGAGTTCTCATGCCAAAATATGCAAGGATTAAATTGTTGACGAGAAATGCCATAGGAAATGCTATAGCATTTCCTATAGCATTTCTTTATTTTACATTTTTTACAACCTTAAATTTCGAACCAATTGAAAAAATAATGATTTCAGGGCTTATACATTGGAATTTGAATATAACAAGAGTTCTCATGCAAAAATATGCTAGGATTAAATTGTTGACGAGAAATGCCATAGGAAATGCTATAGCATTTCCTATAGCATTTCTTTATTTGACATTTTTTACAACCTTAAATTTCGAACCAATTGAAAAAATAATGATTTTAGGGCTTATACATTGGAATTTGAATATAACAAGAGTTCTCATGCAAAAATATGCAAGGATTAAATTGTTGACGAGAAATAGCATTTCCTATAGCATTTCTTTATTTGAAATTTTTTACAACCTTAAATTTTAAACCAATTGAAAAAATAATGATTTTAGGGCTTATACATTGGAATTTGAATATAACAAGAGTTCTCATGCAAAAATATGCAAGGATTAAATTGTTGACAAGAAATGCCATAGGAAATGCTATAGAATTTCCTATAGAATTTCTTTATTTTACATTTTTTACAACCTTAAATTTAGAACCAAATGAAAAAATAATGATTTTAGGGTTATAAATTGGAATTTGAATATAACAAGAGTTCTCATGCAAATATATGCAAGGATTAAATTGTTGACGAGAAATGCCATAGGAAATGCTATAGCATTTTCTATAGCATTTCTTTATTTGACATTTTTTACAACCTTAAATTTCGAACCAATTGAAAAAATAATGATTTTAGGGCTTATACATTGGAATTTGAATATAACAAGAGTTCTCATGCAAAAATATGCAAGGATTAAATTGTTGACGAGAAATGCCATAGGAAATGCTATAGCATTTCTTTATTTTACATTTTTTAAAACTTTAAATTTCGAACCAATTAAAAAAAATGATTTTAGGGATTATACATTGGAATTTGAATATAACAAGAGTTCTCATGCAAAAATATGCAAGGATTAAATTGTTGACGAGAAATGCCTTAGGAAATGCTATAGCATTTCGTATAGCATTTCTTTATTTGATATTTTTTACAACCTTAAATTTCGAACCAAATTAAAAATAATGATTTTAGGGCTTATACATTGGAATTTGAATATAACAAGAGTTCTCATGCAAAAATATGCAAGTATTAAATTGTTGACGAGAAATGCCATAGGAAATGCTAACATTTCCTATAGCATTTCTTTATTTTACATTTTTTACAACCTTAAATTTTGAACCAATTGAAAAAATAATGATTTTAAAGCTTATACATTGAAATTTGAATATAACAAGCGTTCTCATGCAAAAATATGCAAGGATTAAATTTTTAACTAGAAATGCCATAGGAAATGCGATAGCATTTCCTATAGCATTTCTTTATTATACATTTTTTACAACCTTAAATTTCGAACCAATTGAAAAAATAAGGATTTTAAAGCTTGTACATTGGAATTTGAATATAACAAGAGTTCTCATGCAAAAATGTGCAAGGATTAAATTGTTGACGAGAAATGCTATAGGAAATGCTATAGAATTTCCGATAGAATTTCTTTATTATACATTTTTTACAACCTTAAATTTCAAACCAATTGAAAAAATAATGATTTTAGGGCTTATACATTGGAATTTGAATAGAAAAAGGGTTCTCATGCAAAAATATGCAAGGATTAAATTGTTGACGAGAAATGCTATAGGAAATGCTATAGAATTTCCCTATAGCATTTCTTTATTTTACATTTTTTACAACCTTAAATATCGAACCAATTGAAAAAATAATGATTTTAAAGCTTATACATTGGAATTTGATAATAACAAGAGTTCTCATGCAAAAATATGCAAGGATTAAATTGTTGACGAGAACTGCCATAGGAAATGCTAGCATTTCTTCATTTTACATTGTTTACGACCTAAAATTTCGAACCAATTGAAAAATAATATTTTAGGGCTTATACATTGGAATTTGAATATAACAAGAGTTCTCATGCAAAAATATGCAAGGATTAAATTGTTGACAAGAAATGCCATAGGAAATGTTATAGCATTTCCTATAGAATTTATTTTACATTTTTTACAACCTTAAATTTCGAACCAATTGAAAAAATAATTATTATAGGGCTTATACATTGGAATTGGAATATAACAAGAGTTCTCATGCAAAAATATGCAAGGATTAAACTGTTGACGAGAAATGCTATAGGAAATAGCATTTCCTATAGCATTTCTATATTTTACATTTTTTACAACCTTAAATTTCGAACCAATTGAAAAAATAATGCTTTTAAAGCTTATACATTGGAATTTGAATATAACAAGAGTTCTCATGCAAAAATATGCAAGGATTAAATTGTTGACGAGAAATGCCATAGGAAATGCTAGCATTTCCTATAGCATTTCTTTATTTTACATTTTTTACAACCTTAAATTTCGAACCAATTGAAAAAATAATGATTTTACGGCTTATACATTGTAATTTGAATATAACAAGAGTTCTCATGCAAAAATATGCAAGGATTAAATTGTTGACGAGAAATGCCATAGGAAATGCTATAGCATTACCTATAACATTTCTTTATTTTACATTTTTTACAACCTTAAATTTCGAACCAATTGAAAAAATAATTATTTTAGGGCTTATACATTTGAATTTGAATATAACAAGAGTTCTCATGCAAAAATATGCAAGGATTAAATTTTTGACGAGAAATGCCCTATAGCATTTCTTTATTTGACATTTTTTACAACCTTAAATTTCGAACCAATTGAAAAAATAATGATTTTAGGGCTTATACATTGGAATTTGAATATAACAACAGTTCTGATGCAAAAATATGCAAGGATTAAATTGTTGATGAGAAATGCCATAGGAAATGCTATAGAATTTCCGATAGAATTTCTTTATTATACATTTTTTACAACCTTAAATTTCAAATCAATTGAAAAAATAATGATTTTAGGGCTTATACATTGGAATTTGAATATAAAAAGAGTTCTCATGCAAAAATATGCAAGGATTAAATTGTTGACGAGAAATGCCATAGGAAATGCTATAGAATTTCCCTATAGTATTTCTTTATTTTACATTTTTTACAACCTTAAATATCGAACCAATTGAAAAAATAATGATTTTAAAGCTTATACATTGGAATTTGATAATAAAAAGAGTTCTCATACAAAAATATGCAAGGATTAAATTGTTGACGAGAACTGCCATAGGAAATGCTAGCATTTCTTCATTTTACATTGTTTACGACCTAAAATTTCGAACCAATTGAAAAATAATATTTTAGGGCTTATACATTGGAATTTGAATATAACAAGAGTTCTCATGCAAAAATATGCAAGGATTAAATTGTTGACAAGAAATGCCATAGGAAATGTTATAGCATTTCCTATAGAATTTCTTTATTTTACATTTTTTACAACCTTAAATTTCGAACCAATTGAAAAAATAATTATTATAGGGCTTATACATTGGAATTGGAATATAACAAGAGTTCTCATGCAAAAATATGCAAGGATTAAATTTTTGACGAGAAATGCCCTATAGCATTTCTTTATTTGACATTTTTTAAATCCTTAAATTTCGAACCAATTGAAAAAATAATGATTTTAGGGCTTATACATTCGAATTTGAATATAACAAGAGTTCTCATGCAAAAATATGCAAGGATTAAATTGTTGACGAGAAATGCCATAGGAAATGCTAGCATTTCCTATAGCATTTCTTTATTTTACATTTTTTACAACCTTAAATTTCGAACCAATTGAAAAAATAATGATTTTACGGCTTATACATTGTAATTTGAATATAACAAGAGTTCTCATGCAAAAATATGCAAGGATTAAATTGTTGACGAGAAATGCCATAGGAAATGCTATAGCATTACCTATAACATTTCTTTATTTTACATTTTTTACAACCTTAAATTTCGAACCAATTGAAAAAATAATTATTTTAGGGCTTATACATTGGAATTTGAATATAACAAGAGTTCTCATGCAAAAATATGCAAGGATTAAATTTTTGACGAGAAATGCCCTATAGCATTTCTTTATTTGACAGTTTTTACATCCTTAAATTTCGAACCAATTGAAAAAATAATGATTTTAGGGCTTATACATTCGAATTTGAATATAACAACAATTCTGATGCAAAAATATGCAAGGATTAAATTGTTGATGAGAAATGCCATAGGAAATGCTATAGTATTTCCTATAGCATTTCTTTATTTTACATTTTTTACAACCTTAAATTTCGAGCCAATTGAAAAAATAATGATTTTAAAGCTTATACATTGGAATTTGAATATAACAAGAGTTCTCATGCAAAAATATGCAAGGATTAAATTTTTGACGAGAAATGCCATAGGAAATGCTATAGCATTACCTATAACATTTCTTTATTTTACATTTTTTACAACCTTAAATTTTGAGCCAATTGAAAAAATAATGATTTTACGGCTTATACATTGTAATTTGAATATAACAAGAGTTCTCATGCAAAAATATGCAAGGATTAAATTTTTGACGAGAAATGCCATAGGAAATGCTATAGCATTCCTATAGCATTTCTTTATTTTACATTTTTTAAAACCTTAAATTTCGAACCAATTGAAAAAATAATGATTTTAGGGCTTATACATTGGAATTTGAATATAACAAGAGTTCTCATGCAAAAATATGCAAGGATTAAATTGTTGACAAGAAATGCCATAGGAAATGCTATAGAATTTCCTATAGAATTTCTTTATTTTACATTTTTTACAACCTTAATATTCGAACTAATTGAAAAAATAATGATTTTAAAGCTTATACATTGGAATTTGAATATAACAAGAGTTCTCATGCAAAAATATGCAAGGATTAAATTGTTGACGAGAAATGCCATAGGAAATGCTAGCATTTCCTATAGCATTTCTTTATTTTACATTGTTTACGACCTAAGATTTTGAACCAATTGAAAAAATAATTAATTTAGGGCTTATACATTGGAATTTGAATATAACAAGAGTTCTCATGCAAAAATATGCAAGGATTAAAATGTTGACGAGAAATGCCATAGGAAATGCTATAGCATTTCCTATAGCATTTCTTTATTTTACATTTTTTACAACCTTAAATTTCGAAAAAATTGAAAAAATAATTATTTTAGGGCTTATACATTGGAATTTGAATATAACAAGAGTTCTCATGCAAAAATATGCAAGGATTAAATTGTTGACGAGAAATGCTATAGGAAATGCTATAGCATTTCCTATAGCATTTCTTTATTTTACATTTTTTACAACCTTAATTTCGAACCAATTAAAAAAATAATGATTTTAGGGCTTATACATTGAAATTTTAATATTACAAGTGTTCTCATGCAAAAATATGCAAGGATTAAATTGTTGACGTTAAATTCCATAGGAAATGCTATAGCATTTCCTATAACAATTCTTTATTTTACAACCTTAAATTTTGAACCAATTGAAAAAATAATGATTTTAGGGCTTATACATTGGAATTTTAATATTACAAGCGTTCTCATGCAAAAATATGCAAGGATTAAATTGTTGACGAGAAATGCCATAGGAAATGCTAGCATTTCCTATAGCATTTCTTTATTTTACATTGTTTACGACCAAAAATTTCGAACCAATTGAAAAAATAATGATTTTAGGGCTTATACATTGGAATTTGAATATAACAAGAGTTCTCATTCAAAAATATGCAAGGATTAAAATGTTGACGAGAAATGCCATAGGAAATGGTATAGCATTTCCTATAGCATTTCTTTATTTTACATTTTTTCCAACCTTAATTTCGAACCAATTGAAAAAATAATGATTTTAGGGCTTATACATTGAAATTTTAATATTACAAGTGTTCTCATGCAAAAATATGCAAGGATTAAATTGTTGACGTTAAATTCCATAGGAAATGCTATAGCATTTCCTATAACATTTCCTTATTTTACAACCTTAAATTTTGAACCAATTGAAAAAATAATGATTTTAGGGCATATACATTGGAATTTTAATATTACAAGCGTTCTCATGCAAAAATATGCAAGGATTAAATTATTGACGAGAAATGCCATAGGAAATGCTAGCATTTCCTATAGCATTTCTTTATTTTACATTGTTTACGACCTAAAATTTCGAACCAATTGAAAAAATAATGATTTTAGGGCTTATACATTGGAGTTTTAATATAACAAGAGTTCTCGTGCAAAAATATGCAAGGATTTAAATGTTGACGAGAAATGCCATAGGAAATGCTATAGCACTTCCTATAGCATTTCTTTATCCTAAAATTACGAACCAATTGAAAAAATGATGATTTTAGGGCTTATACATTGGAATTTTAATATTACAAGCATTCTCATGCAAAAATATGCAAGGATTAAATTGTTGACGAGAAATGCCATAGGAAATGCTTCCTATAGAATTTCTTTATTTTACATTGTTTACAACCTAAAATTTTGAACCAATTGAAAAAATAATGATTTTAGGGCTCATACATTAGAATTTTAATATTACAAGCGTTCTCATGAAAAAATATGCAAGGATTAAATTGTTGACGAGAAATGCTATAGGAAATGCTATAGCATTTCCTAAAGCATTTCTTTATTTGACATTTTTTACAACCTTAAATTTCGAACCAATTGAAAAAATAATGATTTTAGGGCTTATACATTGTAATTTGAATATAACAAGAGTTCTCATGCAAAAATATGCAAGGATTAAATTGTTGACGAGAAATGCCATAGGAAATGCTATAGCATTTCCTATAGCATTTCCTTATTTTTCATTTTTTAGTACCTTAAATTTCGAACCAATAGAAAAAATAATGATTTTAAGGCTTATGCATTGCAATTTTAATATTACAAGCGTTCCTAATCAAAAAATTTCAATGATTAAATTGATGACGAGAAATGCCATAGGAAATGTATTTCTTATAGCATTTCTTAAAGCATTTCTTTATTTTACATTTTTTACAACCTTAAATTTTGAACCAATTGAAAAAATAATGATTTTAGGGTTTATACATTGGAATTTGAATATAACAAGAGTTCTCATGCAAAAATATGCAAGGATTAAATTGTTGACGAGAAATGCCACAGGAAATGCTATAGCATTTCCTATAGCATTTCTTTATTTTACATTTTTTACAACCTTAAATTTCGAAAAAATTGAAAAAATAATTATTTTAGGGCTTATACATTGGAATTTGAATATAACAAGAGTTCTCATGCAAAAATATGCAAGGATTAAATTGTTGACGAGAAATGCTATAGGAAATGCTATAGCATTTCCTATAGCATTTCTTTATTTTACATTTTTTACAACCTTAATTTCGAACCAATTAAAAAAATAATGATTTTAGGGCTTATACATTGAAATTTTAATATTACAAGTGTTCTCATGCAAAAATATGCAAGGATTAAATTGTTGACGTTAAATTCCATAGGAAATGCTATAGCATTTCCTATAACAATTCTTTATTTTACAACCTTAAATTTTGAACCAATTGAAAAAATAATGATTTTAGGGCTTATACATTGGAATTTTAATATTACAAGCGTTCTCATGCAAAAATATGCAAGGATTAAATTGTTGACGAGAAATGCCATAGGAAATGCTAGCATTTCCTATAGCATTTCTTTATTTTACATTGTTTACGACCAAAAATTTCGAACCAATTGAAAAAATAATGATTTTAGGGCTTATACATTGGAATTTGAATATAACAAGAGTTCTCATTCAAAAATATGCAAGGATTAAAATGTTGACGAGAAATGCCATAGGAAATGGTATAGCATTTCCTATAGCATTTCTTTATTTTACATTTTTTCCAACCTTAATTTCGAACCAATTGAAAAAATAATGATTTTAGGGCTTATACATTGAAATTTTAATATTACAAGTGTTCTCATGCAAAAATATGCAAGGATTAAATTGTTGACGTTAAATTCCATAGGAAATGCTATAGCATTTCCTATAACATTTCCTTATTTTACAACCTTAAATTTTGAACCAATTGAAAAAATAATGATTTTAGGGCATATACATTGGAATTTTAATATTACAAGCGTTCTCATGCAAAAATATGCAAGGATTAAATTATTGACGAGAAATGCCATAGGAAATGCTAGCATTTCCTATAGCATTTCTTTATTTTACATTGTTTACGACCTAAAATTTCGAACCAATTGAAAAAATAATGATTTTAGGGCTTATACATTGGAGTTTTAATATAACAAGAGTTCTCGTGCAAAAATATGCAAGGATTTAAATGTTGACGAGAAATGCCATAGGAAATGCTATAGCACTTCCTATAGCATTTCTTTATCCTAAAATTACGAACCAATTGAAAAAATGATGATTTTAGGGCTTATACATTGGAATTTTAATATTACAAGCATTCTCATGCAAAAATATGCAAGGATTAAATTGTTGACGAGAAATGCCATAGGAAATGCTTCCTATAGAATTTCTTTATTTTACATTGTTTACAACCTAAAATTTTGAACCAATTGAAAAAATAATGATTTTAGGGCTCATACATTAGAATTTTAATATTACAAGCGTTCTCATGAAAAAATATGCAAGGATTAAATTGTTGACGAGAAATGCTATAGGAAATGCTATAGCATTTCCTAAAGCATTTCTTTATTTGACATTTTTTACAACCTTAAATTTCGAACCAATTGAAAAAATAATGATTTTAGGGCTTATACATTGTAATTTGAATATAACAAGAGTTCTCATGCAAAAATATGCAAGGATTAAATTGTTGACGAGAAATGCCATAGGAAATGCTATAGCATTTCCTATAGCATTTCCTTATTTTTCATTTTTTAGTACCTTAAATTTCGAACCAATAGAAAAAATAATGATTTTAAGGCTTATGCATTGCAATTTTAATATTACAAGCGTTCCTAATCAAAAAATTTCAATGATTAAATTGATGACGAGAAATGCCATAGGAAATGTATTTCTTATAGCATTTCTTAAAGCATTTCTTTATTTTACATTTTTTACAACCTTAAATTTTGAACCAATTGAAAAAATAATGATTTTAGGGTTTATACATTGGAATTTGAATATAACAAGAGTTCTCATGCAAAAATATGCAAGGATTAAATTGTTGACGAGAAATGCCACAGGAAATGCTATAGCATTTCCTATAGCATTTCCTTATTTTACATTTTTTACAACCTTAAATTTCAAACCAATAGAAAAAATAATGATTTTAAGGCATATACATTGGAATTTTAATATTATAAGCATTCCTAATCAAAAATATGCGATGATTAAATTGTTGACGAGAAATACCATAGGAAATGTATTTCCTATAGCATTTCTTTATTTTACATTGTTTACGACCTAAAATTTCGAACCAATTGAAAAAATAATGAGTTTAGGGCTTATACATTGAAATTTGAATATAACAAGACTTCTCATGAAAAAGTTTGCAAGGATTAAATTGTTGAAGAGAAATGCCATATAGCATTTCCTATAGAATTTCTTCATTTTATATTTTTTACAACCTTAAATTTCGAACCAATTGAAAAAATAATGATTTTAGGGCTTATTCATTGGAATTTTAATATTACAAGCGTTCTCATGCAAAAATATGCAAATATTAAATTGTTGACAAGAAATGCCACAGGAAATGCTATAGCATTTCCTATAGCATTTCTTTATTTTACATTGTTTACGACCTTAAATTTCGAACCAATTGAAAAAATAATGATTTTAGGGCTTATACATTGGAATTTGAATATAACAAGAGTTCTCGTGCAAAAATATGCAAGGATTAAATTGTTGACGAGAAATGCCATAGGAATTGCTATAGCACTTCCTATAGCATTTCTTTATTTTACATTGTTTACGACCTTAAATTTTGAACCAATTGAGAAAATAATTATTTTAGGGTTTATACATTGGAATTTTAATATAACTAGAGTTCTCATGCAAAAATATGCAAGGATAAAATTTTTGACGAGAAATGCCATAGGAAATGCTATAGCATTTCCTATAGCATTTCTTGTTTACATTTTTTACAACCTTAAATTTCGAACCAATTGAAAAAATAATGATTTTAGGGCTTATAGATTGGAATTTTAATATTACAAGCGTTCTCATGCAAAAATATGCAAGGATTAAATTGTTGACGAGAAATGTCATAGGAAATGCTATAACATTTCCTATAGAATTTCTTTATTTTAAATTTTTTACAACCTTAAATTTCGAAACAATTGAAAAAATAATGATAATAGGGCTTATACATTAGAATTTTAATATTACAAGCGTTCTCATGCCAAATTATGCAAGGATTAAATTGTTGACGAGAAATGCCATAGGAAATGCTATAGCATTTCCTATAGCATTTCTTTATTTTACATTGTTTACGACCTAAAATTTCGAACCTATTGAAAAAGTAATGATTTTAGGGCTTATACATTGGAATTTGAATATAACAAGAGTTCTTGTGCAAAAATATGTAAGGATTAAATTGTTGACAAGAAATGCCATAGGAAATGCTATTTCCTATAATATTTCTTTATTTTACATTGTTTACAACCAAAAATTTCGAACCAATTGAAAAAATAATGATTTTAGGGCTCATACATTAGAATTTTAATATTACAAGCGTTCTCATGCAAAAATATGCAAGGATTAAATTGTTGACGAGAAATGCCATAGGAAATGCTATAACATTTCCTATAGCATTTCTTTATTTTACATTTTTTACAACCTTAAATTTCGAACCAATTGAAAAAATAATGATTTTAGGGCTTATACATTGGAATTTTAATATTACAAGCGTTTTCATGCCAAATTATGCAAGGATTAAATTGTTGACGAGAAATGTCATAGGAAATGCTATATCATTTCCTATAGCATGTCTTTATTTTACATTGTTTACGACCTAAAATTTCAAACCAATTGAAAAAATAATGATTTTAGGGTTTATACATTGAAATTTCAATATAACAAGAGTTCTCATGCAAAAATATGCAAGGATTAAATTGTTGACGAAAAATGCCATAGGAAATGCTATTACATTTGCTATAGGATTTCTTTATTTTACATTTTTTACAACCTAAAATCTCAAACAAATTGAAAAAATAACGATTTTATAGCTTATGCATTGGAATTTGAATATAACAAGAGTTCTCATGCAAAAATATGCAAGGATCAAGTTGTTGTCGAGAAATGCCACAGGAAATGCTACAGCATTTCCTATAGCTTTTCTTTATCTTATATTGTTTACGACCTAAAATCTCAAACCAATTGAAAAAATAATTATTTTAGGGCTTATACATTGGAATTTTATAATTACAAGAGTTCTCATCCAAAAATATGCAATGATTAAATTGTTGACGAGAAATGATATAGCATTTGCTATAGCATTTCTTTATTTTACATTTTTAACGACCTAAAATCTCAAACCAATTGAAAAAATAACGATTTTATAGCTTATACATTGGAATTTGAATATAAATAGATTTCTGATGCAAAAATATTCAAGGATCAAATTTTTGATGAGAAATACCATAGGAAATGGCATTTCCTATGGTATTTCTTTATTTTACAATGATTATGACCTAAAATCTCAATCCAATTGAAAAATTAAGGATTTTAGGGTTTATACATTGGAATTTGAATATAACAAGAGTTCTCATGGAAAAATATGCAAGGATTAAATTGTTGACGAGAAATGCCATAGGAAATGCTATAGCATTTCCTATAGCATTTCTTTATTTTACATTTTTTACGACCTTAAATCTCAAATCAATTGAAAATATAATTATTGTAAGGCTTATACATTGGAATTTTATAATTACTAGAGTTCTCATCCAAAAATATACAAGGATTAAATTGTTGACGAGAAATGCTATAGCATTTGCTATAGCATTTCTTAATTTTACATTTTTAACGACCTAAAATCTCAAACCAATTGAAAAAATAACGATTTTATAGCTTATACATTGGAATTTGAATATAACTAGAGTTCTAATGCAAAAATATTCAAGGATCAAATTGTTGACGAGAAATGCCATAGAAAATGCTAGCATTTCCTATAGCATTTCTTTATTTTACAATGTTTAGGACCCAAAATCTCAAGCCAATTGAAAAAATAACGATTTTATAGCTTATGCATTAAAATTTGAATATAACAAGAGTTCTCATGCAAAAATATGCAAGGATCAAATTGTTGACAATAAATGCCAAAGGAAATGCCATAGCATTTCATATAGCATTTCTTTATTTTACATTGTTTACGACCTAAAATCTCAAACCAATTGAAAAAATAATGATTTTAGAGCTTAAACATTGGAATTTTATAATTACAAGAGTTCTCATGCAAAAATATAAAAGGATTAATTTGTTGAAGAGAAATGTCATAGGAAATGTTATAGCATTTGCTATAGCATTTCTTTACTTTACATTTTATACGAACTAAAATCTCAAACCAATTGAAAAAATAACGATTTTATAGCTTATACATTGGAATTTCAATATAACAAGAGTTCTAATGCAAAAATATTCAGGGATCAAATTGTTGACGAGAAATTCCATAGGAAATGCTATACCATTTCCTATAGCATTTATTTATTTGACAATGTTTATGACCTAAAATCTCAAACCAAGTGAAAAAATAACGATTTTATAGCTTACACATTGGAATTTGAATATAACAAGAGTTCTCATGGAAAAATACGCAAGGATTAAATTGTTGACGAGAAATGCCATAGGAAATGCTATAGCATTTGCTATAGCATTTCTTTATTTTACATTTTCACGACCTAAAATCTCAAACCATTTGAAAAAATAACGATTTTATAGCTTATGCATTGGAATTTGAATATAAAAAGAGTTCTCATGCAAAATATGCAAGGATCAAATAGTTGACGAGAAATGACATAGGAAATGTTGTAACATTTATTTATTTTACATTGTTTACGACCTTATATCTCAAACCAATTAAAAAAATAATGTTTTTAGTACTAATATATTGGAATTTTAATATTACAAGAGTTCTCATGCAAAAATATGCAAGGATTAATTTGTTAATGAAAAATGCCATAGGAAATGCTATAGCATTTGCTATAGCATTTCTTTATTTTATATTTTTTACGACCTAAACACTCAAACCAATTTATAAAATAACGATTTTATAGCTTATGCATTTGGAGTTTGAATATAACAAGAGGTCTCATGCAAAAATATGCAAGGGCCAAATTGTTGATGAGAAATGCCATAGGAAATTCTATAGCATTTCCTAAAGCATTTCTTTATTTTACATTGTTTACGACCTAAATTCTCAAACCAATTAAAAAATAATGATTTTAGGGCTTATACATTGGAATTTTATAATTATAAGAGTTCTCATGCAAAAATATGCAAGGATTAAATTGTTGACGAGAAAAGCCATAGGAAATGCTATAGCATTTGCTATAGCATTTTTTTGTTTTAAATTTTTTACGACCTATAATCTCAAACCAATTGAAAAAATAAAGATTTAATAGGTTATGCATTGGAATTTGAATATAACAAGAGTTCTCATGCAAAAATATGCAAGGATCAAATTGTTGACGAGAAATTCCATAGGAAATGCTCCTATAGCATTTCTTTATTTTACCTTGTTTACGACCTAAAATCTTAATCCAATTGAAAAAATAATGTTTTAAGTGCTTAAACATTGGAATTTTAATATTACAAGAGTTCTCATGCAAAACTATGCAAGGATTAAATTGGTAAAAAGAAATGTCATAGGAAATACTATAGCATTTGCTATAGGATTACTTTATTTTACATTTTTTACGACCTAAAATATCAAACCAATTGAAAAAATAAATATTTTATAGCTGATGCATTTGAATTTGAATATAACAAGAGTTCTCATGTAAAAATATGCAAGGATCAAATTGTTGACGAGAAATGCCATAGGAAATTTTCTTTATTTTACAATGTTTACGACCTAAAATCTCAAACCAATTGAAAAAATAATGGTTTTAGGGCTTATACATTAGAATTTTAATATTACAAGCTTTGTCATGCTAAAATATGCAAGGATTAAATTGTTGACAAGAAATGACATAGGAAATGCTATAGCATTTCTTTATTTTAAAATTTTTACGACCTAAAATATCAAACCAATTGAAAAAATAACGATTTTATAGCTTATACATTGGAATTTGAATATAACTAGAGTTCTAATGCAAAAAATTTCAAGGATCATATTGTTCACGAGAAATGCCATAGGAAATGGCATTTCTTTATTTTACAATGTTTATGACCTAAAATCTCAAACCAATTGAAAAATTAAGGATTTTATAGCTTATACATTTGAAGTTCATATAGTGTTCTTGATATTCATATATTATTTTCAATGTTGATTTGAGTATTGGTGTTCTTGACAATCATGTCGTGTTTTATATATTGACCTAAAATCTCAAACCAATTAAAAAAATAACGATGTTTGGGCTTATATATTGGAATTTGAATGTAACAAGAATTCTCATGCAAAAATATGTAAGGATTAAATTGTTGACGAGAAGTGCTATAGGAAATGCTATAGCTATTCCTATAGCATTTCTTTATTTTACATTGTTTAATGGCGTTACATCATCAATGGTACTAAAAATTAATAAGACTTTATTTTGGGACCAATATATCTTCATTTTAAGAGTCGTAGTCTTCAATGGGTTCGATTACTAAATTCGACCACTAGTATACAACATAGATTACACAATGGCTTAGAAACGTAGAGTAAAATTTACAGAACTGTATTTAATCCTCGCATACATGAGATTTTTTACTTTTAGTCGAATTTTCACGTTTAGGCCCCAAAATCGATATTTTTGCTTATGGCAATCTTTTTTCTATTTCTTAGAAACGTTTTTCGTGTTATTGATGTTGAAATATTGTTTCTATTGTTATATAGAATTTTTGAAGTTCATATATTGTTCTTGATATTCATATATTATTGTTAATGTTGATTTGAGTATTGGTGTTCTTGACGATCATTACGTGTTTTATATATTGAACTAAAATCTCAAACCAGTTGAAAAAATAACGATTTTCGCTTATATATTGGAATTTGAATATAACAATAATTCTCATGCAAAAATATGTAAGGATTAAATTGTTTACGAGAAATGCTATTGGAAATGCAATTGCATTTCCTATAGCATTTCTTTATTTTACATTGATTACAATCGTTACATCATCAATGGTACTAAAAATTAATAAGACTTTATTTATGGACAAATATACTTCATTATAAGAGTCGTAGTCTTCAATGGGTTCGATTACTAAATTCAACCACTAGTATACGAACATAGATTATACAAAGGCTTAGAAACGTAGAGTAAAATTTACACGACTGTATTTAATCCTCGAATTAGGTCGGGAGGTCTAAAAATCATGCAATAGATATCATCATAAACAATATAGAGCTTTTCATAGAGTGATCTCGCATACATGAGATTTTTTACTTTTAGTCGAATATTTATGTTTAGGCCCCAAAATCGATATTTTTGCTTATGGCAATCTTTTTTCTATTTTTTCGAAACGTTTTTCGTGTTATTATTGTTGATATATTTTTTTTATTGTTCGTATAGAATTTTTGAAGTTCATATAGTGTTCTAGATATTCATATATAATTTTTAATGTTGATTTGAGTATTAGTGTTCTTGACGATCATATCGTGTTTTATATATTGACCTAAAATCGCAAACCAATTGAAAAAATAACGATTTTTGGGCTTATATATTGGAATTTGAATATAACAAGAATTCTCATGCAAAAATATGTAAGGATTAAATTGTTGACGAGAAATGCTATAGGAAATCCAATAGCATTTCCTATAGCATTTCTTTATTTTACATTATTTACAGTCGTTACATCATCAATGGTACTAATTAATAAGACTTTATTTTGGGACCAATATATCTTCATTATAAGAATTGTAGTCTTCAATGGGTTCGATTACTAAATTCAACCACTAGTATACGAACATAAATTATACAATGGCTTAGAAACGTAGAGTAAAATTTACACAACTATATTTAATCCTCGAATTGGGTCGGAAGGTCTAACAAATATGCAATAGATATCATCATAAACAATATAGAGCTTTGCACAGAGTGATCTCGCAGCCATGGGATTTTTTACTTTTAGTCGAATTTTGACGTTTAGGCCCCAAAATCGATATTTTTGCTTATGGCAATCTTTTTTCTATTTTTTTAGAAATGTTTTTCGTGTTATTATTGTTGATATATTGTTTTAATTGTTCATATAGAATTTTTGAAGTTCATATAGTGTTCTTAATATTCATATATTATTTTAAATGTTGATTTGAGTATCGGTGTTCTTGACGATCATATCGTGTTTTATATATTGACCTAAATTCTCAAACCAATTGAAAAATAAATACGATTTTTAGGCTTATATATTGGAATTTGAATATAATAAGAATTCTCATGCAAAAATATGTAAGGATTAAATTGTTGACGAGAAATGCTATAGGAAATGCTATATTTTACATTGTTTACAGTCGTTACATCATCAATGGTACTAAAAATTAATAAGACTTTATTTTGGGACCAATATATCTTCATTATAAGAATCGTAGTCTTCAATGGGTTTGGTTACTAAATTCAACCACTAGTATACGAACATAGACTATACAATGGCTTAGAAACGTAGAGTAAAATTTACACCACTGTATTTAATCCTCGAATTAGGTCGAAAGGTCTAAAAAATATGCAATAGATATCATCATAAACAATTTAGAGCTTTGCTTAGAGTGATCTCGCATACATGAAATTTTTTACTTTTAGTCGAATTTTGACGTTTAGTCCCCAAAATCGATATTTTTGCTTATGGCAATCTTTTTTCTATTTTTTAGAAACGTTTTTCGTGTTATATATGTTGATATATTGTTTTTATTGTTCATATAGAATTTTTGAAGTTCATATAGTGTTCTTGATATTCATATATTATTTTTAATGTTGATATACTATTGGTGTTCTTAACGATCATATCGTGTTTTATATATTGACCTAAAATCTCATACCAATTGAAAAATTAACGATTTTTGGGCTAATATATTGGAATTTGAATATAACAAGAATTCTGATGCAAAAATATGTAAGGATTAAATTGTTGACGAGAACTGCTATAGGAAATGCTATATTTTACATTGTTTACAGTCGTTACATCATCAATGGTACTAATAATTAATAAGACTTTATTTTGGGACCAATATATCTTCATTATAAGAGTCGTAGTCTTCAATGGGTTCGATTACTAAATTCAACCACTACTATACGAACATAGACTATACAATGGCTTAGAAACGTAGAGTAAAATTTACACAACTGTATTTAATCCTCGAATTAGGTCGGGAGATCTAAAAAATATGCAATAGATATCATCATAAACAATTTAGAGCTTTGCACAGAGTGATCTCGCGTACATGAGATTTTTTACATTTAGTCGAATTTTGACGTTTAGTCCCCAAAATCAATATTTTTGTTATGGCAATCTTTTTCTATTTTTTAGAAACGTTTTTCGTGTTATATATGTTGATATTTTTTTTATTGTTCATATAGAATTTTTAAAGTTCATATAGTGTTCTCTATATTCATATATTATTTTTAATGTTGATTTTAGTATTGGTGTTCTTGTCGATCATATCGAGTTTTACATATTGACCTAAAATCTCAAACCAATTGAAAAAATAACGATTTTTGGGCTTATATATTGGAATTTGAATATAACAAGAATTCTCATGCAAAAATATGTAAGGATTAAATTGTTGACGAGAACTGCTATAGGAAATGCTATATTTTACATTGTTTACAGTCGTTACATCATCAATGGTACTAATAATTAATAAGATTTTATTTTGGGACCAATATATATTCATTATAAGAGTCGTAGTCTTCAAAGGGTTTGATTACTAAATTCAACAACTAGTATACGAACATAGATTATACAATGGTTTAGAAACGTAGAGTAAAATTTACACAACTGTATTTAATCTTCGAATTAGGTCGGGATGTCTAAAAAATATGCAATAGATATCTTCATAAAAATTTTAGAGCTTTGCACAGACTGATCTCGCATACATGAGGTTTTTTACTTTTAGTTGAATTTTGACGTTTAGTCCCCAAAATCGATATTTTTGCTTATGGCAATCCTTTTTCTATTTTTTAGAAATGTTTTTCTTGTTATTTATGTTGATATATTGTTTATATTGTTCATATAGAATTTTTGAAGTTCATATAGTGTTCTTTATATTCATATATCTTTTTTAATGTTGATTTAAGGATTGGTGTTCTTGACGATCATATCGTGTTTTATATATTTACCTAAAATCTCAAACCATTAGAAAAAATAAATAAAAAATTGGCTTATATATTGAAATTTTAATATAACAAAAATTCTCATGCAAAAATATGTAAGGATTAAATTCTTGACGAGAAATGCTATAGGAAATGCTATAGCATTTCCTATAGCATTTCTTTATTTTACATTTTTTACAGGCGTTACATAATCAAGGGTACTAAAAATTAATAAGACTTTATTTTGGTACCAGTATATCTTCATTACAAGAGTCGTAGTCTTCAATGGGTTCGATTACTAAATTCGACGACTAGTATACGAACATAGATTATACAATGGCTTAGAAACGTAGAGCAAAATTTACACAACTGTATTTAATCCTCGAATTAGGTCGGGATGTCTAAAAAATATGCAATAGATATTATCATTAACAATATAGAGCTTTGCACAGAGTGATCTCGCATACATGAGAATTTTTACTTTTAGTCGAATTTTGATGTTAGGCCCCAAAATTGATTTTTTCGCTTATGGCAATCTTTTTTCTATTTTTTAGAAACGTTTTCCGTGTTATTGATGTTGATATATTTTTTTTATTGTTCTTATAGAATTTTTGAAGTTCATATAATGTTCCTAATATTCATATATTATTTTTAATGTTGATTTAAGTATTGGTGTTCTTGACAATCATATCGTGTTTTATATATTGACTTAAAATCTCAAACCAATTGAGAAAATAACAATTTTTGGGCATATATATTGGAATTTGAATATAACAAGAATTCTCATGCAAAAATATGTAAGGATTAAATTGTTGATGAGAAATGCTATAGGAAATGCTATATTTTACATCGTTTATAGTCGTTACATCGTCAATCGTACTAAAAATTAATAAGAGTCGTAGTATTCAATGGGTTCGATTACTAAATTCAACCAATAATATACGAACATAGATTATACAATGGCTTAGAAACGTAGGGTAAAATTTACACAACTGTATTTAATCGTCGAATTAGGTCGGGAGGTCTAAAAAATATGCAATAGATATAATCATAAACAATAAAGAACTTTGCACAGAGTGATCTCGCATGCATGAGATTTTTTACTTTTAGTCGAATTTTGACGTTTAGGCCCCAAAATCAATATTTTTGCTTATAGCAATCTTTTTTCTATTTTTTAGAAACGTTTTTCGTGTTATTGATGTTGATATATTGTTTTTATTGTTCATATAGAATTTTTGAAGTTCATATAGTGTTCTTGATATTCATATATTATTTTTAATGTTGATTTGAGTATTGGTGTTCTTGACGATCATATCGTGTTTTATATATTGACCTAAAATCTCAAACCAATTGAAAAAATATTGATTTTTGGGCTTATATATTGGAATTTGAATATAACAAGAATTCTCATGCAAAAATATGTAAGGATTAATATGTTGGCGAGAACTGCTATAGGAAATGCTATATTTTACATTGTTTACAGTCGTTACATCATCAATGGTACTAATAAATAATAAGACTTTATTTTGGGACCAATATATCTTCATTATAAGAGTCGTAGTCTTCAATGGGTTCGATTACTAAATTCCACCACTAGTTTACGAACATAGACTATACAATGGCTTAGAAACGTAGAGTAAATTTTACACAATTGTATTTAATCCTCGAATTAGGTCGGGAGGTCTAAAAAATATGCAATAGATATCATCATAAACAATTTATAGCTTTGCATAGAGTAATCTCGCATACATTAGATTTTTTACTTTTTTTCGAATTTTGACGTTTAGTCCCCAATATTGATATTTTTGCTTATGGCAATCTTTTTTCTATTTTTTAGAAACGTTTTTCGTGTTATTGATGTTGATATATTGTTTTTATTGTTCATATAGAATTTTTGAAGTTCATATAGTGTTCTTGATATTCATATATTATTTTTAATGTTGATTTGAGTATTGGTGTTCTTGACGATCATATCGTGTTTTATATATTGACCTAAAATCTCAAACCAATTGAAAAAATATTGATTTTTGGGCTTATATATTGGAATTTGAATATAACAAGAATTCTCATGCAAAAATATGTAAGGATTAATATGTTGGCGAGAACTGCTATAGGAAATGCTATATTTTACATTGTTTACAGTCGTTACATCATCAATGGTACTAATAAATAATAAGACTTTATTTTGGGACCAATATATCTTCATTATAAGAGTCGTAGTCTTCAATGGGTTCGATTACTAAATTCCACCACTAGTTTACGAACATAGACTATACAATGGCTTAGAAACGTAGAGTAAATTTTACACAATTGTATTTAATCCTCGAATTAGGTCGGGAGGTCTAAAAAATATGCAATAGATATCATCATAAACAATTTATAGCTTTGCATAGAGTAATCTCGCATACATGAGATTTTTTACTTTTTTTCGAATTTTGACGTTTAGTCCCCAATATTGATATTTTTGCTTATGGCAATCTTTTTTCTATTTTTTAGAAACGTTTTTCGTGTTATTGATGTTGATATATTGTTTTTATTGTTCCTATAGAATTTTTGAAGTTCATATAGTGTTCTTGATATTCATATATTATTTTTAATGTTGATTTGAGTATTGGTGTTCTTGACGATCATATCGTGTTTTATATATTGACCTAAAATCTAGAACCAATTGAAAAAATAATATTTTTGGGCTTATATATTGGAATTTGAATATAACAAGTATTCTCATGCAAAAATATGTGAGGAATAAATTGTTGACGAGAAATGCTATAGGAAATGCTATAGCATTTCCTATAGCATTTCTTTATTTTAAATTGTTTACAGGCGTTACATCATCAATGGTACTAAAAATTAATAAGACTTTATATTGGGACCAATATATCTTCATTATAAGAGTCGTAGTCTTCAATGGGTTCAATTACTAAATTCGACAACTAGTATACGAACATAGATTATACAATAGCTTAGAAACGTATAGTAAAATTTACACAACTGTATTTAATCCTCAAACTAGGTCGGGTGGTCTAAAAAATATGCAAAAGATATTATCATAAAACATATAGAGCTTTGCACAGAGTGATCTCACATACATGAGATTTTTTATTTTTAGTCGAATTTTGACATTAGGCCCCATAGTCGATATTTTTTCTTATGGCAATCTTTTTTTATTTTTTATAAACGTTTTCCGTGTTGTTGATGTTGATATATTGTTTTTATTGTTCATATAGAATTTTTGAAGTTCATATAGTGTTCCTGATATTCATATATTATTTTTAATGTTGATTTGAGTATTGGTGTTCTTGACGATCATATCGTGTTTTATATATTCACTTAAAATCTCAAACCTATTGAAAAAATAACGATTTTTGGGCTTATATATTGGAATTTGAATATAACAAGAATTCTCATGCAAAAATATGTAAGGATTAAATTGTTGACAAGATATGCTATAGGAAATGCTATATTTTACATTGTTTACAGTCGTTACATCATTAATCGTACTAAAAATTAATAATATTTTATTTTGGACCAATATATCTTAATTATATGAGTCGTAGTATTCAATAGGTTCGATTACTAAATTCAACCACTAGTATACGAACATAGATTATACAATGGCTTAGAAACGTAGAGTAAAATTTACACAACTGTATTTAATCCTCGAATTAGGTCGGGATGTCTAAAAAATATGCAATATATATTATCATTAACAATATAGAGCTTTGCACAGAGTGATCTGGCATACATGAGATTTTTTACTTTTTGTCGAATTTTGACGTTTAGGCCCCAAAATCGATATTTTTTCTTATGGCAATCTTTTTTCTATTTTTTAGAAACGTGTTTCGTGTTAGTGATGTTGATATATTGTTTTTATTGTTCATATAGAATTTTTGAAGTTCATATAGTGTTCTTGATATTCATATATTATTTTTAATGGTTATTTGAGTATTCGTGTTCTTGACAATCATATTGTGTTTTATATATTGACCTAAAATCTAAAACCATTAGAAAATATTGATTTTTTGGCTTATATATTGGAATTTTAATATAATAGGAATTCTCATGCAAAAATATGTAAGTATTAAATTGTTGACGAGAAATGCTATAGCATTTCCTATAGCATTTCTTTATTTTACATTGTTTAAAGTCTTTACATCATCAATGGTACTAAAAATTAACAAAACTTTATTTTGGGACCAATATATCTTCATTATAAGAGTCGTAGTCTTCAATGGGTTCGATTACTAAATTCAACCACTAGTATAGGAACATAGATTATACAATGGCTTAGAAACGTAGTGTAAAATTTACACAACTGTATTTAATCCTCAAATTAGGTCGGGAGGTCTAAAAAATATGCAATAGATATCATCATAAACAATATATAGCTTTGCACAGAGTGATCTCGCATACATGAGACTTTTTACTTTTAGTCGAATTTTGCTTATGGCAATCTTTTTTCTACTTTTTAGATATTTTTTTCGTGTTATTGATGTTGATATATTGTTTTTATTGTTCATATAGAATCTTTGAAGTTCATATATTGTTCTTGATATTCATTTATTATTTTTAATGTTGATTTGAGTATTGGTGTTCTTGACGATCATATCGTGTTTTTATATATTGACCTAAAATCTCAAACCAATTGAAAAAATAACGATTATAGGGCTTATATATTGGAATTTGAATATAACAAGAATTCTCATGCAAAAATATGTAAGGATTAAATTGTTGACGAGAAATGCTATAGCATTTCCTATAGCATTTTTTTATTTTACATTGTTTACACTCGATACATCATCAATGGTACTAAAAATTACTAAGACTTTATTTTGGGACTAGTATATCTTCATTATTAGATTTGTAGTCTTCACTGGGTTCGATTACTAAATTCAACCAGTAGTATCGAAACATAAATTATACAATGGCTTAGAAACGTAGAGTAGAATTTACATAACTATATTTAATCCTCGAATTAGGTCGGGAGGTCTTAAAATTATGCAATAGATAACATCATAAACAATAAAGAGCTTTTCACAGAGTGATCCCGCATACATGTTATTTTTTAATTTTAGTCGAATTTTGATGTTTAAGCCCAAAATTTTATATTTTTTCTTATGGAAATCTTTTTTCTATTTTTTAGAGACGTTTTTCGTGTTATTGATGTTGATATATTGTTTTTATTGTTCATATAGAATTTTTGAAGTTCGTATAGTGTTCTTGATTTTCATATATTATTTTTAATGTTGATTTGGGTATTGGTGTTTTTGATGTTCATATCGTGTTTTTATATATTGACCGAAAATCTTAAAACAATTGAAAAAAAAAAAAACAATTTTAGGGCTTATACTTTGGAATTTGAATATAACAAGAATTTTTCATGCAAAAATATGTCACGATTAAATTGTTGACGAGAAATGCTATAGGAAATGCTATATAGCATTTCTTTATTTTACATTGTTTACAGTCGATACATCATCAATGGTACTAAAAATTAATAAAACATTATTTTGGGACCAATATATCTTTATTATAAGAGTCGTAGTCTTCAATGGGTTCGATTACTAAATTCAACCACTAATATAGGAACATAGATTATATAGTGGCTTAGAAATGTAGAGTAAAATTTACACAACTGTATTTAATCCTCAAATTAGGTCGGGAGGTCTAAAAAATATGCAATAGATATCATCATAAACAATATAGAGCTTTGCAAAGAGTGATCTTGCATACATGAGATTTTTTACTTTTAGTTGCCTCTGCACAGAAACGAGTGGCCCTGATACCAAATGATGTAGATCGGACTACGGGAATTAAAGAACGCTTCTTTTCGAGTGAAAAACACGACTTCTCTCAAAGTAAAAACTTGAATTTTTTATTCATAATGGCTGCCTATAATAAAACGTGAACCAGCCTTATAAAAGGCTTAGGGTTTAAACTGATTCCTTAAAAATAGGAACTAACCCTATTATCTCTCTAATTAAAATAAAAGAAAACAATAAATAATAAATAAACTTAAATAAATTAGTATTTGATCGGCATCAAGTTTTGAATTTTGTTCTTAGTTCCTCCTACGTAGAATCCTAGTTCCGCCATTGCCGGGTTATTATTATAACAATATTTTTTCGTGTATTAAGAACATATTCCGTGTATACAAAAGTAGATTTTGTCACCTTTCTCTTATTCTTAAGTATTTCTTTCGCAACTACGTGTAACTAAATTGTGTATTATGAACAAAATAGCAACTTATTTATCACAAAATACAACGCTCTGTTGCTAAAGTGGTCGAAAAAAATATGCAATAGATATCATCATAAATAATATAGAGCTTTGCAAAGAGTGATCTTGCATACATGAGATTTTTTACTTTTAGTTGCCTCTGCACAGAAACGAGTGGCCCTGATACCAAATGATGTAGATCGGACTACGGGAATTAAAGAACGCTTCTTTTCGAGTGAAAAACACGACTTCTCTCAAAGTAAAAACTTGAATTTTTTATTCATAATGGCTGCCTATAATAAAACGTGAACCAGCCTTATAAAAGGCTTAGGGTTTAAACTGATTCCTTAAAAATAGGAACTAACCCTATTATCTCTCTAATTAAAATAAAAGAAAACAATAAATAATAAATAAACTTAAATAAATTAGTATTTGATCGGCATCAAGTTTTGAATTTTGTTCTTAGTTCCTCCTACGTAGAATCCTAGTTCCGCCATTGCCGGGTTATTATTATAACAATATTTTTTCGTGTATTAAGAACATATTCCGTGTATACAAAAGTAGATTTTGTCACCTTTCTCTTATTCTTAAGTATTTCTTTCGCAACTACGTGTAACTAAATTGTGTATTATGAACAAAATAGCAACTTATTTATCACAAAATACAACGCTCTGTTGCTAAAGTGGTCGAGAGAATCTTGTGCCGGAATCACATCACATGCCTGTATTATTGGATTTCTTATAACGTTATAATCTTATATGATCCAAATAATCATCATGACTCACATGAGATAGTGTATGCACACCCATTGTTCTCTTTTAAATGTGTGTACCTAACCTACCATATGAACCAATCAGGTTTTGAGCTGTGTTTTTGTCAGCAACAACACGAACTCTGCAACACGAGATCAGAATCTAACGACCCAAGATTGAGATTCAACTCATGATTTATTGCATTTAATTTTTCTGAGTCCACCCCAACAGAAAGCATCAAACCACAGTTCGGTTTGGTTCCGAATCTCATAAAATACACAAAGAATTGCTGTCACTCTCACCTATCAAGCTACTCCCTAGACCTATTTCTTTTGTCCATTTTGTTTATTAATTATTAAATACGAGAGATCAACCCAGTTGAGAAGAGCCCACTCAGACACACTTTAAGAAAAAAAGAAAAGGAAAAAATAGGGTTTATTATCAGATTCATAAATATTCAATTTCAATCGAACCCAGAAGAAAAGGAAGAGTCTTTTCGCTTTTTTTCATGGCGGGTATGAATCAAAATCCAAACTTGCATCAGAATCAGAATCAGAATCAAACCCAGAATTTCAACCTCCAGAACCTCCTCAAAATCCCATCTTCGGGTCCCACATTTCCCGCCCCAACCGCCCCGGCGACGAGCCAGCACTTCCAGATGCAGCCGCAGCCTCCCACGAGCCCCGGCGCCGGCGGCGCGCGGCTGACGGCCCTGCTAAACTCGGCGGCGGCTGCTCCGTACGATTCGCCGGGCTCGCCGATGCGGCTGCCGAGCCGGAAGGCGCCGCGGGGGCGGCACCTGAGCGGCGAGCGCGCCGTGTACGATGTGGACGTGAGGCTTCAGGGCGAGGCGCAGCCGCAGCTGGAGGTCACGCCTATCACCAAGTACGCCTCCGATCCGACGCTGCTCGTCGGCCGCCAGATCGCCGTGAACCGGTCCTACATCTGCTACGGCCTCAAGCCCGGCACGATTAGGGTTATCGACATCAACACTGCCCTCCGAGCTCTGCTTCGAGGCCACACCCAGGTAATTTCTCTTGTTCGATTCTCAGATTCTCAGAGTATTGAATTCACTGTTTTATTTGTTGTTGTTGTCATCAGAGAGTGACGGACATGGCGTTCTTCGCCGAGGACGTTCCCGTGCTCGCTAGGTAGCCTGCGTATCCTTGCTCGATTTTGAGATTTCGTGATTGCTTGCGAGTTGTTTGAACGGACTTCCTTTCTGTGCAGCGCGAGTGTTGACGGACGGGTTTTTGTGTGGAAGATCAACGAAGTCAAGGACGAGGAGGACAAGCCTCAAATCTCCGGGTTGGTCGTTCTCGCGATCCAGATCGTTGTGGAAGGTAAATCCGTCCACCCGCGGGTCTGCTGGCATCCTCACAAGCAGGTGATAATGAGGTGGCTTTGTTTGCATTGCACCGTTGATGATGTATTGGAATTGTAACTTGACTGGCTTTAAACTCGTTTGTTTTACAGGAAAATTTGATGGTTTCCGTCGGGAACTGCATCCTCAAGATTGATTTGCTGCGAGTGGGTAGAGGCAAAAAATATTCAGCTCAGGAACCTCTTCTGTGTCCGATCGATAAACTCATTGACGGGGTTACGTTAGTTGGGAGGCACGATGGTCAGATTACCGAGCTTTCTATGTGTCAATGGATGGCGAGCCGTTTAGCTTCAGCATCCATGGATGGCACGGTTAGTATTTATTTATTAAATTGTAATAAGGCTTATTCACAGTGTGAAACTACTATCAAATAAGTGTCGTTTGGTCTTTCATTAGCAGCAATCTAGTAGGAGTTTTGAAGTTTTTCTTGCTTCACTAAATCCCGACGAAACAATTAGCTAAAACAGGGTCTGATATTATTTTTAGCATTTTTATGTACATAATTTTTCACTCTGAAAAATTCGAGAAAAAGAACTAACAATCGGAATTCGAGGATCAAATGGTGACTTCAAAGAAATATTGTTCATGATAACTTAGAGAAAATTTGTCGTCTTTGCAGGTGAAGATCTGGGCGGACCGTAAGGCATCGCCACTTGCTGTTTTTCGACCACATGATGGTCAACCTGTGATTTCAGTGACGTTTTTAACTGCTCCACATCGCCCTGATCACATCGTGCTTATCACTGCGGTAGTACCAGAGCTTATTTCTCCTTGCCGTGGAATTTGATACTTGCATCTTGGTTTGTTGATCCTTCAGACTGTGGTTAACTGATATCTAGTTCAATGACTCGGATCTCTTGTAAAACAATTACGCGGGGCTGCTATCGGTTTTTTTGTTAAAAAATAATATAAAATCAAGTCCAAATCAAACAAAACAAGTTTCCAAATGAAAATAACATGGCTCAAATTGTAATAAGATATCCGAATATAAAAAAGCATAGTGCGTGATATATTGTTTGAAACTAGTGTTTACTGATTACCAGTTTTTAGGGGTAAAAAATGATTTCTTTTTTTCTTTTCGGGTAAGCGGTTTTCGGTAAAATGAATTCACTACTAAAAATAATCACTTGCTTGATCAAAAATGCTGAACGTTCTTTCATTTATTTCTCTTTTTACAGGGACCACTGAACAAGGAATTGAAGATGTGGTCGTCCTCAAGCGAAGAAGGATGGCTATTACCTTGCGATGCTGAATCATGGCACTGTACTCAGACTTTGGAGATCATTAGTTCCGCTGAATCCAAGCCCGAGGAAGAGAAGTTCTTCAACCAGGCCGTTGCTCTGCCTCGGGCAGGCCTGTTTCTACTTGCAAATGCCAAAAAGAATGCCATGTACGTCGTACATATTGAGTACGGCCCCCACCCGGCTTCAACCCGCATGGACTACATCGCTGAGTTCACCGTCACGATGCCTATTCTGAGCCTCACCGGTACCAGTGACAGCTCACCAGATGGTGATCATGTCGTGCAGATATATTGTGTCCAAACACAGGCTATTCAACAATATGCGTTGGAGTTGTCTCAGTGCCTTCCACCACCTTTGGAATTGGAGAAGACAAAAGCTACAGATTCCGAAGACGCTAAACCTAATGAGACTGCCATGGTTCATACCAACCCCGAAAGTTCCGCTGAGGCGTCTTCTTCAGTTGTGGATTTACCGAGTTCTTCAAATGATGTGGATAATCATAAAGATGATGCGTCTACTGTTAATCCCGCTGCTGCATTTAAACACCCGACCCACCTCATCACTCCAGCGGAGATATTCTCCACGTCTACATCTGCTGACTCGAGCGTGAAGGCTCAGATCATTGGTGCCAAAAGTGATGCAGAGAGCGTTCAAGCGGACGCCGAAGTTGGTGGTGAAACGGGTAATTCAGCAAATGATGAGGACAAAGCTCCTCCGAAGAAAAAGGAGAGAGCTTTCTACTCACAGGCATCGGGGCTCAGCTTTCAGGTGGCTCGTGATTGTGGCCTTGAAACAGTTACAAGTGAAGGAGTTGTAGAGGGAAAAGAAACGGTTCAAGATACGACGAAGTCTGTCCCTACAAAAGCTGATGAACCAGAACCTCTGCATCGAAGCCCTAGCATAGTTGCAAAAGGGAAAAAGCAGAAGGGAAAGAACTCTCAAGTGTCGGGTCAATCTTCCTCGTCCCCAAGCCCTTTTAACTCCACGGGCTCATCCAATGAAGTTGATGGCAGTTCGGAGGCCGTGTTACCCCAGTTGTCGGCCATGAAGACTACGCTGGACCAGGTACCGTTTAAAATATCGACGTCATATCGATAGTAGTTCCACGGTTTGACCAGCTCGCTAGTTTCTATGAGTTATTAACAAAAAGCCGATTTGATTCGCTTCTGTTCAAACATCTCATACCTTTGTGAATCTCTTTTTTTTTTATGTGCATGCTCTTAAAGGGCTAAATATTGGAAAACATTCGCATTGGAAAACATCGAGTGATAATTTAGTAATGTTAGTTACAACCGGGACCATTCAAGGCTTAACTAATCAAGGTTCTAATGTATCTGGATTTGACTTAATGTTCATAATTATAAGTAAAATAATTTATAACAAATTCGTTGCTATTTGTACCAAACTCTTGAAAATAATTTCTACTCTATAGTTATTGGCTGCGCAAAAAGAGCTGCAAAAACAGATGAGTGCACTAGTTTCGGCCCCCATTGCCAAAGAAGGCAGACGCTTGGAAGGTGTTTTGGGCCGGAACATGGAAAAGACGATCAAGGCAAGTTCAGACGCTTTGTGGGCCCGTCTGCAAGAAGAAACCACTAAGCAAGAGAAACTAGAACAAGACCATACACAGCAACTCACAAACTTGATCACTAATTCAATAAACAAGGACTTGCCTGCTATGTTGGAGAAAACTGTCAAGAAGGAAATAGCGGCAATTGGATCGGCCATAGCCCGTTCGATGAATCAAATTTTGGAGAAAACTGTATCTGTGGCTATTACAGAATCTTTTCAGGTACTTAAGTTGCATCTAGTTTATCGAATCTTTCGAGATATTTATTTATATGAGATCACATGTGGTGAAATACATTAGGGATTTCTCGTGACTCATTTAGGGAGCGAGAGTCGGAATGATACACGTTTAAATGATCTCGTTTTTTTTTTTTTCTTTTTCAGAAAGGAGTTGGAGAAAGGGCTGTGGTTCAGTTAGAGAAATCTGTCAGTTCGAAGCTCGAAACCACGCTGGCAAGGCAAATCCAGTCACAGTTCCAAATTTCCGGAAAACAAGCTCTCCAGGTGAACATCGGACCTAATTCATCAGAGAACAATATGATTCTGCTAAACCTAAAACTTGATGAGAAATCATTGATGATAATTCATCTGTATCAACAAAATAGGACTTTTCCGGGTTTCTTATTGAGTTCAACAGACAAATGTTGCTCGTCCAAATATATAAAATCGTTAGTGTTGTCGAATTCTGTTTTGATCAGGATGCATTAAAATCAAGCTTGGAAGGTTCTATTATTCCGGCATTTGAAGCGTCGTGCAAAACTATGTTCGAGCAAGTTGATGCAACGTTTCAGAAAGGGTTCGTCAAACACAATACCGTCGCCCAACAGCAGTTTGAATCCTCGCATTCTCCGCTCGCTGTTGCTCTGCGGGTACGTATCACCAAAATCCCTAGTCTGCCAGTGGAAACATTTTATGGACTTTGTAAATATTGGCTGTAAATATATAAACAGTTAATGATGAAGTCAGACTAAATCAGTCACTTAATTGACTGATGTAATTATTAGACATATGCAATGACCCCGCGATATCGATCTTGTCACGAACCTTGAACCGAATGAATGTCATTTCCTTAGTAATTTGTCGTACTGCCAATGATAGATTGTGATGCTCGTTTCGCAGGATGCAATTAATTCGGCATCAACAGTGACTCGAACGTTGAGCGGTGAATTAGCCGACGGTCAGCGTAAGCTGATGGCCCTTGCTGCTGCCAGTGCCACCTCCAAAGCATCAAACCCCTCGGGAATGCAGCTGAGCAATGGACCGCTCACTTCTGTACAAGAAATGGTGCTCTCTCACTACAAGAAATGCCGAAAACAATTCTACGGGGCTTTTTTTTCTTTCTAACTGTTCAATGTGTGGCAGGCCGAATCACCGGTTGACCCACTCGAAGAATTATCTAGGCTTGTAGGTGAGCGCAAATTTGAGGAAGCATTCACCGCAGCCTTGCAAAAAAGCGACGTCTCAATTGTTTCCTGGCTGTGCTCTCAGGTACAAGTCCTCATATCGACTTCTTGACCTTCTTTTGCGGGTCTTTCTACCTAGATTTGTCTATAGAAACTTCTCGTTTTCTAAATAAAAACAAGTGTTGGGAAATACGTTAGGACTTAACTAGATCGTGCCACTTTGAATCGGATGGCTTGTTTTGGGACATGCTTCATCGATCTTACTTACTTTTTTGGGAACATTTGACTACGAGCAACTACGAAACAAAAAGGGCAAAGAGGGTATTTAGGTTTATTAAGGGTATTTTCGTAACTTTTGTTTAAATCAGGGAAATTATGTATCAATAAAAGTCAGCTGCCAACGAGATGGGGGGCTATGCAGAAATTCACCAAGAGTCTTCGGGATTATTATTTTAGCTACGAAAATACCGATCTGAATCTATCAACTAAACCGATCTGAATTAACTAAACCATCTATCAACTAAACCGATCTGGATAAATACCGATCTGAATCTATCAACTAAACCAGAGTTTCATGATCGTTCTTCGTTCTGGCAGGTGGATCTACAGGGAATTCTATCACTTACGCCGCTCCCGCTAAACCAGGGGATTCTTCTTGCCCTTCTCCAGCAGTTGGCGTGTGACGTCAGCAACGAGACCCAGAGAAAGGTTGCGTGGATGACCGCCGTGGCCATGGCCATCAATCCCACAGATCCAATGATTGCAATGCATGTCCGGCCTATATTTGATCAGGTCTATCAGATTCTCGGCCGCCACCGGAATCTTCCCTCCACACCAGCCTCGGACACGAACAGCCTCCGCCTTCTGATGCACGTCATCAACTCCGTGCTGATGAGCTGTAAATGACAGGTTTGCCCTTGCCAGGCGATTCTCAGTGCCTCTCTGGTTGTACAGATATCCAGGCAATGCTATTTTGGGAAGAATAAGATCCGAGCCTTAACTTTTATGTTTTGATGTTTTGTAATTTGTATAAACTCCATGAACTAATTGCTAATGTAGAAAATTTTATCTTCTTTCGATCCTCCTGCCCATCTAAAACTGTATTTTTTCGGGCTCTATTTTGAATTACTGATTATTCGATTCAGTAAGATTAGAACCCGATAATCGATTGTGATAGAGAAAAACCCACTTCTGATACAAACCGAAAAAAGTATCTCTTAGTCATAAATATTATTCCAAAGAAAAAACTGAATATACTTCTGGATTAGTTCTTTAAAGCGGGTTCGGTTTTAAAACCTGGTTTTAGTATGAAATCCGGATTTAAAAATCCGGACCCGGGTTTTTATTTTATACACTCCGTATCCAGGTTCTGCATATCACAACCAAGTAATGGCTCATTACATTTATTACCGCACCCTGCAACATCAAACACAATACATACATCACTCATCATCATAGTCATAATATATATTATACGCAAGGTATTAAATTTCTCGAATATCCATCGGCATGCCCATCAAAAATCTTTTTTCGAGGATATGCAAAACGATATATCCATCAACATATCCATCGACTTACCTATGAGATACACACCGTAAAATGAAAATTGCGAAATGACATCGGCAAGCGGTATTTAAAACCATGATTATACGTAAGCATATTACGTCGGGGGGAACGAGAAGAAGATAGTAATTATTGATTATTCCTCTCAAAATTCTGGCTATATTTAGAATCGGTCAAAGTATACGGTAACATTTGAATGATGCACTCATAAATAAATAAACTGTTGTATAATAGTAATAAAAACCATTCTTTTCTTGTTGTTGGCGAGAGAGAGAGAAGCGTAAGAAGAGGAAACCGAAGAAGCAAAGCAAGGATGGATCGGTTTCATTTCATTCGGGCAAATAAGCGTGACACACTCTGGTATGTGGCTTAACATGTTTTGCCTTAAAATGGCGTACAAGGCCACGTCATCACCATCCCCATCATACCATGCACATGAATTGATGAGCTTCACATTCCCACACCACTCTCTCTCTCGAGATCATGAAAACCATATTCTCTCTCTGATCATCTCGCTTCTTCCTCTATATTTACAACTGGGGTTTTCTTTCTCACTCCTTTCTTGTACGTATTGATCATGACACATGCATGGCAACGACCATGAGTGGCTTATACTTTTAGCAAACAGAATAATATCAATGTCTCGTCTGTATCTATCTGTCTATCAATGTAAAGATACCTTCTTTTCACGATCTAATATCTTCTCTTTTGTGCAGAGAACGAAAGGGTTTCTCTGATCTCTCTCATGGATCAGAATCACGATCACAACAAAAAGAAGAGAGTTCGGAAAGATCAACAAGGAGATTCATCGTCGTCGTCGTCATCATCATCGGAGAAGAAGATGAAACAAGCTAAGAAACAACAAATCCAAGATTGTCATCACGCTGACAAGATCGATACTGCGAAAGCCGCCGCCTCCGATTCCGACGTGGCGGCTTTCGGGGTGTTTGATTTCCCGTGGCTGAAGGACGGTGTCGGCGCGGCAAGATCCGACGAGTGGAAGCTCGACGATGGATTTTTGTCGGAGCTTCAGAAAGAGACCGACGAAATCTCCGCCGGCATAGAGTTTCCGTTCCCGGGAAGTTGCTCGTTCTCTCGTGCTTTTCCGATCTCCGACTGTCCGTTCCCGGCTGAGAAGTTCGACGAGGAGGATTACGAGCGGTGTCGGTCGTCGCCGCTGCCGCTCGAGGACATCGGGTTTGAGACGGCGGAGAGTTTGGATCGGATTTGGAGCGCCTTTGCTTAAATGTAAGATTCAGAGTATAGATTTAAACAATTATATCAATTAAATCTTCAAACTTTAATCGAAAATGCAAGTTTTCTTTCCTAAAGTAGTTGAATTTTTCAATGTACAAACTAGGCATGTGTTGTAATATTGATATTTGAATCTGTTACAACTTACATTACGTAACATTATATATATATATATATATATACATATACATGATCTGCGTATGTCAAAGGTTTTAGGCTTTTAGCACTTTTGGACCACTTAGATTAGAATATTGTTGGTAGTGGTTAAAACTTTCCGCGATTTTTGGGATATTTGCGACATAAGTATTTAATTTGTAATTGCGACATAAACTTCTGTTAAGCTAGAAGTACTTGTGCGCCTTAAGTTTAACACCTGTTGAATAATTGATGTTTTCAGAGTTATCTTCACATATATTACATGCATCTGTCGTATAACTAAACTGTACAAGGTAGAAATTGAGCCTCTCGAACACTAGTTCGTATCCTTTGGGTACTATTGCTGCAATTAGGGGTGAAAATTTTGTACTCGGTTCCCGGTTTTGTCCCGGTACCGAACCGTTTTTGGCAAAAAATCAATTTTTTATTTTTAGTATAACCTAAAAAGGGACGTCCCGGTTCCGGTTTAAAAAACCAAAACCAAAACCAATTCAAAATAGGAAATTCCCGGTTTTCTTGTCCCGATTCCGGTTTTATGTCGTTTTGTTATAAGTTTGTCGTTTTTTAGCATGTCATTTCTTTTAAGTCGATTACTATTATGTTCTTAATCTCTTATTTTATTTTTTCAGCCCATTATTTTAACATGTCATTTATTTTTCAGCCATTACACAGTATTTTATTTAACACGTCATTTCTTATATGTCGTTTTGTTATAAAAAATAATTTGTTTGTACTCGGTATTTACTATTTAGCATTTTAGACTCGGTTTTTTGCACTGAGATTTGAATTTGGTATTGATAAGTTCACGACGTGAACTCGGATCTTGCATTTCTTTATTTTGTATTTTGCTTTTGTACTCGGATTTGGTATTTTACGTTTTGGATTTACTTGGATTTGGTATTTTTCATTTTGGATTTACTCGGATTTGGTAATTTTCATGTTTCTATCTTGGATTTTGTCCCGGATTTGTCCCGGTTTTTGTCCCGAATTTTTGTCCTAAAAAAATCGGGATTTTAATCGGTGTCCCGGTCCCGGTTCTGATTTAAATAAAAAACAAGGACTTTTCAGAACCAAAACCAAAACCGGGACAGAAAACTGTGTCCCGATTTTTCCGGTACAGGACAAAAAATAGTCAAATTCCCGGTTACCGGTTCTGATTTCAGCCTTAGCTGCAATGAAAAGATCGAGAATTTGCTGCGGACTTAGTACTTATGCCGTAAGAATTCCCATATTTAATTGTGCATTTACTTATTTCTATTTAAGGCGGATAGTAGGAGTATTTTACACTAAATATGGGATTATTGTTATAAATTTTATGTATAGGTGCCTAATTTAAGTTAAGTACATCATTTCGAGAGTTTCCACAAGGATTTCATTACCCATATAGTTTTTACCGTCATTCGCTATTACATTTAATTGTTTGATTATCTAATAGTTTTGAAAATTAAATTAAAAACAAAACAAAACGTATAAGTAGTGCATTATCTTAGGCAAACTAATGTGTTCTAAATTCATATACTTGAAAATGTGTTAATTCCTTTGTTTATGACACATTGACATATGCATATGCCCATTTTAATCCCTTTTGTTTATGACCCATTTATACATGCATATGCCTATACTAATTCCTTTTATTTATGAAACATTATGCATCATTGCATATGGCAATTCCAATTCCTTACTCTATGAAGAGACAAAGGGTTAAAGCATTAATGAGTTTTACGGAAGAAAAAAAAAACACTATAACTTGAAGCTACTTTGATGAAACTACAAAGACAAAGAAGCATGCCTTGAGATATTCAAGAAAGCACGTGAGTCATGAGATAAAAAGTTTCAATGCCTATGCATGTTTTCATGCCTTGTCTTCGTCTTTTTGGGCTCAATTCAAACATATCTTGGCTCTACCTACCCAAGAATTGTGGCCTCTTTACATCATCAATACAACTTATACAATACATGAAAGAAAGAAAAAATATATATTAAAAAGCAAGGGGCACTCCTAGTAATAAAGCGAATACCGGACTCAGGAATCCGGTATTCCTTACATCCGAAATCGGAATTTAATTGCTTGTTAGATATTTTTTCATCAATTTTGATACTTGTTATTTAAATTTGAATCTTCAAATCTAGGTTTGAGCGGTCGTGATTAGTTTACTTTTCTAAAAATACATCCAAAGTCGGTAAATTTTGATTCCGTTTAATTTGGTTTTTTTTCTTTCAAAACTATAATTATTATATTTTGGATTTACTCACGAATTAAACTAGAGATACAACAAATTTTCCCATCCTAATCCAAAAGCTTTTCATCTTTTCTTTTGCTTCTTTTGTTTGTTCTCTTAGGGTTGCTTGGAGTTCAGAGTTTCTATGTTATCATTTGATTCATAGCTCCATTAAAGACGCTTTCCATCTAGTCGGAGCTAGATTCCATATATGAAATTGTATAACCTATAAAATAACAAACCGTAATTACTGTATGAAAAAATAATGAAAATGATTATTAAAAAAAAAAAACTTTGGAATCAGTAACGAAGAAGCATACAGTGAATGAGACATTATAAATATATATAGCATAGGAAAGGTTACAAAGTGAGATTCTTCGTAACAGTATCAGCCAGTTACTGTGTAGCTGTAGCAAATTTAGAGAGCCAATTCAGTTACTGAAACTTAGAGATTATATTTATTTTTTTTTGTTTTTTTTTATGTAGTCTCTTATTTAGTAAAATAATTATATTCGACATTTCATTTTATATTTTTTGTCTCTGCGTAACTCTTAAATTTTATATTTTTGTTTATATATAGCTTTTGATTTTGTATATTTGTCCCACTTTAATCCTTCATGTGTATCATACAAAGTCTATGATATAGTTATTTTACGATTTAAAGTCATAGAAAGACAAAATTACGAAATCAAGAACAACGAATAATGTTTGTCATATAAATTAATTTAAATATATATATATATAATAATATCATGATATCAAACAGGCTTTTATTAAGTGGGGTGTCTGTTTGGTGAGAAAATACAATAGTTCTGTGAATGTTCCTCTAGGAGATTGGCATTGAGATTTATTATTATTGTTGCTAAATATCAAAATAAATATGATAATGAACATGGGACCCAAGCATTTTTATTTTTTTTTAATATTTATCACAAATATGTACCCTAACATGTTTGTCCATGCTTCTTGTTCATATATATATAACATGAAAAAGTTCATAAACAAAAATGGCTACTCAGAATGAGATTTCATGAGACACCATTTGCTCTGAACAAGCACTTATTTATGTTTGTTTACCTAGATAAATGGGCTGACTTATTGATTCCAAGGTTATATATTTTTCAGGGTATTTACGAAATTAGTACCAAAAATATTGTTATTTTTTTTAAGTTATAAGTAAGTTGTTTGTTTATCACAAGTTAAGTACCTAACATTGTAATTTATGTGGCTTCATGAAGACCCGTTGGTGTTCAGATTGGATACTAGTTATTACAATATTTTGGATGTACCGTAAACTAAATTATCTCACGCTCTCGGAAGTACTAACATGTGTGTCCAAGACTTAACGGTACGGTTAAAATTTTGTTACAATCAATAAAAACAGTAAGCGGAATTTAGAGATAAGCAAAATAGTGAAGATTAAAAGCTTCGGCCGTGTAAAATAGTGTACATTGAGAACTTCATCCGTGAAAATAAAATAAAAATTATGTCATTACAAAAACAAAAATATTTACAGGTTGAGACACCCCAAAACACTACTTAACTATGCAGATTTCCCTATATATATATATATATATTTCTCATTCAATTTATCTAGACTCTCAACAAATATATGTGTTTGTTTTTGTTATATATACCAAGGGAATAATAAATGGCTTAAAAGATGAGAGCAATAATAGAAGAAGATGGTCCCAACAGAGATTTCAAAGGGCCCATCACATTTCTGCCGACACTTTGAGAATCTTCTTTCTTATATATGCTAAATTGTGGTCTTGAACTCACCAATATCTACTTTATTAGAGGTTACACTCAAACGGTAGAGAGTTAGGGCAAATCCGTAAGTTCTCACAGATGAGTTATTGAAAAAGAAGATGTTTATAATATTAGTAGGTTTTTTAATAGTTTCTCATCGTACAATTTTATGCATACGGTTGTGTAGATAAATGTGTATAATTTTTATTTCATTTTATCGACACACTATCTTATTCGAAAAATAGCTTGGTTGTAATTTAAGAGTCAAATGGCTATCAAAAATTAACATATAGTTCCATTCAAACAAACAAAAAAATAGCATATAGTTCTTCGAATAATGTAATGCTTGGTGATTGGACGGTTTATAAAAGTTTATTTAATCATATCAATAACAATTTAAATGAAGAAAAAAAAAACAATCTGTGCTTTATTCGGTATTGGTGGTGCGTATCATCTGATGATATATTAAATTTTTGAAATAATAATAATAATAACAATAATAATAGTAGGAGGGTAAGCGTGGTGGTGGATGATGGCATGGACATAAATAATAATTATCAATAAATGCCATAAATAATAAATTGATTTAAACCCACTATTGACTCCATTTGTTGAGGATTATAATCACAAAGGAAGAAAAAGAAGAAGAATAAAACATAGGCAAGTAATTCTTTAGTGATGATAAATTTGTGCTGTCTATTTTTTTTGGTAGTTATGTTGCGACAGATGAATACAGACGAGTGATTTATTTATTTTATAGAGAGCATAGTTGTCACTCATAATTATGTTCTATCTGCTACATGTTTTCTTTTTTTTTTCTTTGGCTTTTGTCTAGTAAATGTTAATCCCGACTTAAAGGACCAAATTAATTAGGGGTAATTAAGCTATAATTAATAAAGTCGTTGGTTTTATTTGCTTTTTTAAAAAAAAATATTTACGAGAATTACATTCATATGTTATAAAAATCTGACTTGTATTATCAATATATTTTTTTGTGACAAACATTCTCAATAATATAACAAAATCTAAGAAAGTTTTTTTTTTTTTTTTTTTACTCATAGGCGGTCAAAAGAGAAAAATAATGTGAACATATTTTACATCGTCGCATAAAACTGTATGGTAGGGAATATATCAAAATTTGTTGCCACTAAAAAATTTGGAATATAAGTTAATATTTCCTAACATGTGATTTTTTCAACCGCGTGTATCTTATTTTTAAATTAAGAAGTCTGCACATTTTGCCATTTTCTTTCACATTTAGTAATAAAAAAAAAATGGTCTTTATGATTTTTTTAATGTTCATTTGCCTCTCCCTTTAAAAAATAGCATAGTATATATATTTTTTCTCTATAATTTTATATAGATTTATCTTTGATTGTCAATTAGTGAAAATTACAGCAAAAATATACTTGATTCATAAATACTTTTTAAAACATTTTTATTTCTAGTTTATTTAAAATTTTGATAAGTCTGTTAATGAACGATTAAAATACCAAATATACACATGTATCATAATTTTTTTTTATCATTTTTATTATTAAAATTAGAAAATTAAACCTTAAATCTTTGATAAATAATAACACCAATATTTAATTATTTTTTGGCCGAGATTGAGAGTTGACAAATGTCCTCTATTATTAATTTATTAATTCAAAGCGACTCGTGAATGTCTGATACATCTCTAATTCGACAGTGAGAGAGCCAATAATCAATTTAAATACAAAATAAATCACGGGTTAGTACTCTTATATAAAATCTCGAAAGAAAGGGTTGTCTACCCTTTGTACATGCATCAATTAATCATAAAAAATAGGATTAGTTATCTCCAAATCAAAAAATAAAATAAAACAATAAAATATGCAACTCAATGATGATTTTCACCACTAAAAAAAAACATCATGAATTCATTGCTTCCAAGTTTTAGCAACTTAGTACTATTCATCATTTTACCACTTTGACAAGCTTGGCTAGGTATAATTGTTGATTTTTGCAATAATTAGTAACTACTAGCATATTTGATAACAATTCATGGTATAATATAATCCAAGAGGAATAAATAAAGGCATAAATAAATCATAGTAAGTAGAAAATCAATTATTATCCATATTTAAATCTTCATGAATCACAATACATGTTAGGTGCACCATATGACATTTACTTGGTATTTAATAATTTTGCAACTATATAGTACGATGCCATGGATGATGCACTCATGACTAGTGTAATCTATTTTATTACTAAAGATTACTATTTTCCCAGTCTCCAATAATATGACATGAATTAAACTAAAATAGGACAGCTTATAGTTTGTCTCTAATTAATCTATATATTATCATAAAACATATTTCATTCAATTTAAAGAGATTTATTAACAAGTAGTATTTTTCAGAATACTCGTCGATAACTCGAAAAACGAGAATGACAATTTCGCAATCTTTATTCTCCCTCTTTCTCTTTGTGCTACATGCACTATAAACGTCGACACACATCTATGCTTGAAAATTAGAATTGTATTAATTTAAGTAAAATTGTGTCTTTAATTATAAAATTCACTTGTTCCCTTCGACTTCCGGAAAGTGAGTTTACCGTTGGCTCCCGCCTCCCATGTTAAATAATCTACACTCACATCGATCAACTTAATTACTCTGCGTCGAATTTTACATAGAAAAACATCACAAGTTGACAACTAACTAAACAACATGTATTATGATTTTTTTTGTTTACATAAATAAATAAATGGATGTAAAAATAGTATTGGAACCGTTGGGGAGACGAAAAGGGAAGAGGCGTCAATCACGCGTGTGTTCCAGCTGACGTGCGTGCCAGGCAACTAGCATTCCCAGCTCTGCTATTTTTATATCCGAGTGTATTACACGCGCTCTTCATCCGCGTGTGATTCCCCAATGCAACATGTTTTAAGTTTTAACAGACTTTCATACATTATGCTGATTGGGAAAGAAAGAGTAAAAAGAAGAGCTTAATTGAAAGAAAAAGAAAAATAATAACTGGCACAATTGTCCCTTAATTATGCTTATCATTACACTTGTGCCTCTTAAATTTTAGAGAAATTTTTAATATGTAAAGTTGTTTCAGGGATAGTTCACATTTATGACTTCTATAAATTAATACTCGATAAATTAATACCTCGATTAATTTTCTTTGGTCCCGATTATACTAACGTAGTTTAGTTTTTACCTCGATAAATTAATAAACTCGATAATATAATAAATTTCTATGATCCCAACCTTATAAATTTATAGAGGTTCAACTGTATATTAATCCTCTCAAATATTATGTGAGCTATTGAATATGTAACTTATTGATTATTTTACAAAAGTCATGGAATTGCGAGCAAATAGAAGATCCCGAGTTGTAACACTCTGTTATTAAGTCGTGTGATTTGCAATAATAAATATTTCAAATTATTTTAAGAGTTAAAAGTTCTAGTATTTCTTTTAATTTTATGATGACATGGCATAATTTTATTCACTTTTTCAACTCATTTAACAAAATTCTAAATGTACGGTAAAATCTTGAACACGTATCATTACTTTTTTTATATATTACTTTTTACTGTTTTTTCTTTGTTAGTAATGAGAAGAATTTAACAATAAATGTACAATTTTTAAACAAATAATAAACCTTATTATTTATGTGGCTTTTAAACTTATTTACGGTAACAATGAATTAGCTTATAAAAATATAAAATACTACCACCCGAAACAAAAATTGAAGGAGCGAAGTGCAATATCAACATCACAACCAATTTATAGAAAAGCCCCCCCAAAAAATACATATCATATCATATCATATCGCTATCACATATCTTTAAATTAAAAAAAAAAAACATGTGAAGATAAAATAAAAAACAAAAAACAAAAAGAAAAACACAAGGCTACGGACGGATAACATACATACATAGCTTCTCTCTCTCTCTAGATTCATACTCATTCATTCTGTTGCTCTCTCTCCCCAAATTCATCCTTCTCTCTCTCATCACTCAACAAAATCTTTCCTTTTGCGCGTTCAGTTGAGAATGAGAGATTCGTGAAGACATTGATGATCGATCAGCAACAGAGAAGAAGCTCGCTTTGAAGGCACCCAAATCGGTTTCTGTTTGGGTGTAATCAGGAAAGATGATGGTCAGGAATGTAGTGATCGGAATGCTGTTCATCACGGTGATAGCTCCGATTGTTCTTTACACCGATCGACTCGGAACTTTCCAGACCTTTTCCTCTTCCTGTAAGTATTTCAATCACTAGTTTTTTTCTTCTTTTTTTGGTTGAATCTCATATCGGTTTGTCTTTTCGCAGCTTCGAATGATTTCGTTGAAGACGTTACCACTTTCGTAAGGCCTCGATTTCGCAATTTCGTTTCATTCTGCTCCCAAAATTTCCTGTCTGATTTTTTTTTTTTTTGTTGACCTAGGCTTTCAATGGAAACTCCGGGCGTTTGAATCTGCTTCCTCAGGTTGGTATTTTCGTAATTTTTTCAATCAGAATAATCGTAGTATTTGGATTTTTTGGGTGATTTTTTCTTCTCTTTCTGCTATTGGTTTCTGAAATTCCAGATCTTTGGACTTGAAACCCCTAATTTTGAAATTCAGGAACCATCAACTAAAATCAAGGAACCAATCGGATTAGTTTACACGGATAATGTGGCTCATTCTCTCCCTGATTCCAACGGTCAAGCGAGCAAAATCTCTGCCGTTGGCGGCGAATCCGAAGAGGATTCGGGTATGAACTTCTCGGGTTTTTGAATATTTAGCTTCTTTGTTGTTTTATAGTGGGGGTTACTCTCGTCCATTAATATCTTATCTTTAATGATTAACCTTAATTTTACTTAGGTCTGGAATTAGGAGAATCAAGGGAACATGCCTCGGCCAGAGTTTTATCGACCACGACGGATAAGAGCCGACTGGAAACCAAAAGCATTATCAGAGAAGTTACCGATGAGACTCGGGAAGGAAACAAGGTGAATCCCAATTCAGACGGTGAAGGAGACAGCAAGGAAGGGGGTGTAGATGTGAAATCCGTCGAGTCTCAGCCGAAAATTGAAGATGTTGCTGTAGCCACGGTACTGTTTTGGTTCCTCCTTCTCCATATCGATATCATTCTTCGGAAATTATTATGAGATTAGGTTATTTAACTGAGAGCTTGTAAACTTATCGCCGACCTTTCGTATCGTTGTAATGATTACTTTGTCATACTATTAAATTTGTGTTTCTTTTTTCTTACTGCTGCGTAGGAGGGGAATCATGAACAAACCACCGAAGCTACCAACAGAGGTGATAAGAGGAGAGCTAGAAGAAGTAAACCGGAGAAACAGAATGATCGCCCGATCATAGTAGATACTAAAGTGCGACTTCTTAGAGATCAGCTAGTAAGAGCAAGAGTCTACCTTTCCCTTCCCGCCACACGAAACAACCCTCACTTCACGAGGGATCTTCGGCTGCGAATGAAGGAGGTTCAGCGGGCACTCGGTGATGCAAGCAAGGACTCCGAGTTGGCAAGGAAGTATGTGGCTCTAGATATAATTGTTAGAATTCGATTGCTTTCTGATATGAACCCGTCTCATGTAGCTTGTTAATAAGATAAGCCCAAATATAGAATTCACCCCTAAAACCCGAAAAGAAAGATATCTCACGAGTTTAGAATCCATTAATTAATACCATTCTTAATCGAGATGGGATAGTAAAATAACACCATGCTTCTGACACCGAAGTCCACGCCGACCCACTCCAATTGGCCACTATGGATTCCCTATCTCGGCTCAGACACCAATTATTACGAGCTCATCTCATAATGGGCATGTAGCAACGAGAGATAAGCCAATGAGTAGTTTTCACTCTTAAAAACCGGCTTACAAGGGGAGGGATCGCCTTGATTTATAAACCGTCAATTAAGCTCATTCTTTATAGATGTTAAATTGTAATAATTTTCTGAATTATTCAATCAACAATATGTTTTGTTAACACTATATTGATTCGCGTTGAACGTTATTGATGTAACTGCAGTGCGGATGAGAAATTAAAGGCAATGGAGCAGACACTGGCCAAAGGTAAGCAGATTCAAGACGAGTGTGCTGTGGCAGTGAAGAAACTCCGGGCTATGCTCCAGTCTACGGAAGAGCAACTTCGTGCGCACAAGAAGCAGACTTTGTTCTTGACCCAATTGACTGCAAAAACGCTCCCCAAGGGTCTCCACTGTCTTCCGCTGCGCCTCACCACGGAATACTACTCCTTGAATGCTTCCGAGCAGCAGTTCCCTAATCAAGAGAAATTGGAAGATCCCGAGTTGTACCATTACGCCCTTTTTTCGGATAATGTATTGGCAGCTGCAGTTGTTGTTAACTCGACAATCACACACGCTAAGGTATGCTTTTCTTTATCTTCTCGTCACATATATATTAGTTTAATTACGAATGATTTCAACAGATTGAATCTTTCATATTTGTTCATATTTGTTAATTGTCAATCGTTTGCTTTGCTGTATTCCGTATTGGCAGCATCCGTCAAAGCACGTTTTCCACATTGTTACGGACAGACTCAACTATGCAGCAATGAGAATGTGGTTCTTAGCAAATCTTCCCGGCAAAGCCACCATACAAGTCCAAAACATTGAGGAATTCACGTGGTTGAATGCGAGCTATAGTCCAGTTCTCAAGCAGTTGAGGTCGCAGTCAATGATAGATTATTACTTCAGAGCTCACAGGGGCAATTCCGATTCAAACCTAAAGTTCCGGAACCCTAAATATTTATCCATTCTTAATCACCTCCGGTTTTACCTACCAGAAATCTTTCCGAAACTCCATAAGGTTCTTTTCTTGGACGACGACATAGTTGTGCAGAAGGATCTCACTCCACTTTGGTCACTCGATTTGAAGGGCAACGTTAATGGGGCTGTTGAGACTTGTGGAGAAAGCTTCCATCGTTTCGATCGCTACCTTAACTTCTCTAATCCTCTCATAGCAGATAACTTTGACCCCCATGCTTGTGGGTGGGCATATGGAATGAACGTCTTCGATTTGGATGAGTGGAAGAGGCAAAACATCACTGAGGTGTATCACTCGTGGCAGAATCTGGTACGTAACATGCCTTAACTGTAGCTTCGATCGAAGTAGATGTGCGGTGTAACCTAATATTAACGGTCTTGTTACGTCTTCACATCGTTGTCTTAGAATGAACGATGATTATAAGATTTTGTTACACAACACTCTTACTGTAGTCTATGATTACTAACTTCGTTTTGGAAGATATTTTGTTGTTAAACCGCATGCTACAAATGCCGACTTTGCATAAGCTGTAGACCGGTCTCATAACCCCTTTTTTACTTCTTATTTTTCAGAATCACGACAGGCAGTTGTGGAAGTTGGGAACCCTTCCACCGGGTCTAATAACATTTTCGAAAAGGACATTTCCGCTCGACAGATTCTGGCATGTGCTGGGCCTGGGGTACAACCCTAACGTGAACCAGCGGGACATTGAACGAGCAGCGGTCGTACACTACAACGGAAACATGAAACCGTGGCTCGAAATCGTCATATCCAAGTACCGCGGCTTGTGGGCAAAGCACGTCGATTACGATCACGTCTATCTCAGAGAGTGCAACATCAATCCGTAGGTACCTTTATTTAGCGTTCGGAAAGCAAGACTGTTCAAATTTACCGGTCTGCTTCTCTCTCTGTGTAGCCAATTTTGATTCAAAGCTACCGCCTCTCTCTCTAATTTGATTCTTTCTGTATACAATTTATTTTTTCGTATTAGGCTTCGAATCGGCTTTCTTTGCTTTAAGTTTTATCTGCAGAACCAAACGTGTAAATAATGGAGCTTACGATATTTATTCAATTACCATTAGTACATGTCTTCTTCTTATTGTGTACCATATACTCATTCAGATTTCCATGTAAGCTTTCAGTATTTGTTTATATCATAGCTTATATATACGTACACATATATATTGGGTTATGCATGTTATGGGAAATCTGGGGACAGGCTGTTGTATATAACATCACAGCTGTTGTAGTGATATATATATATATACACTCTCTTTTGGGGTTTTGGCTTGGTCAATAAAGTCGAAAGAAATGTGGTGTCATATCTATACTTGGTGTATTATGTATCTTCCATGTGTGTTCACATGGCCATGGACCCATCTGTCACCTGCTTTTGCCCAACTCTCGGGTCCCATGGGCCAGGGAAACGCTGACGTGGGACCCAGTAAAACAGTCCAACGGCACAGCAGCGCCCCGAGCTGAATGTCGCGGCATGAAGGGGTATCTCGGCATACTGTAGAGTTCTCCGGCCGCGGTAGCCACATGCCAGGTCCCGGGTGCGGCAGGCAAATGGGTGAACGGTTTTAGAATCCAGTTAGGGACTGTTGATAGTTGATATCATTCAAATAAATTGGTCAATCTTGCCATGGGTTAATGCTGCGCAATTTAGGGGTAAAACCCAATCCAAAATTCGAATTTTTTTTCTCTTTCTTTGAAACCACTTAAACCAGATCTTGATTCCGTGTTAAACTTTAAGAAAAAAAAAAAAAAGACATTCTCGGAGGGAACTTCATAAAGTAGTAATTCTCAACCCACCACAAATTTTATTACTAACACTTCGAGTTTTCATAATTCTCAAAGGTCAAAACAACTTTTTCAAATTTCATATACCAAAATACCCTTGTAAAATGGACATATCGGGTCTTGAAAAATGAACATACTGCGTGGCGGTATTTCAGTTCATAAAATTTGAAAATGTTATTTTAAGAATTATGAAAATTTAGATTTAGTAATAAAATTTGTGGTATATTTGAAGATTATTTTATGAAATTTCCATCTCGGATCACATTTAAATCGACATTTTTTTCTTTGTCACTAAGTTCTGAATTTAAAGCTGTTAAATGAATTCTCTTTGTAGTAATATTGAATACACATATATATATATATATGTATAATATGTGTGTGATAAATCATTCAAAAATATTGAGCATTGAGATTGGAGATAGCATCCCAACTAGTTCGGAGGTGGATCTGATGTTCATGCCATTTGTCTTTATTTCTCAATTAATTTTCACCGAATATTCAACCCACAAAAATCCCTAAAAGGGTCGTCATTGATTTATACACTTTTATTTTACAACTACAATTAGTTTGGAGATCTCAAAATTAAGTCTTGTTCACAATTTAGAGGAATCACAGATTATGGGTACATTTTGATTAAATTGGAAAGTAGATGGTGTTTTTTGTCACACAAATAAATGTAAAAAAACCAAACCTGTCTTTAATCACATTAAATCGTCAAAAACGTACAACGACAAAATCTATGACCTCACTCCAACTATTAACACTCTTCACGTGAAAACCGAACCAAACTAATCCATCCAAAGAAATGGCCACAAACTACGCTCTCTCTCTCCTCCTACTCTCGCTCTTCCTCCTCTCCGCCGCCGCAGCCCCGCCGCCGCCGGATCTCGTGACCTCCGTCTGCAACGCCACGTCCAACTACACCTTCTGCGTGGCGGCGCTCCTGTCCGACCCGCGCGCGCCGACGGCCGACGCCTACGGGCTGGCCTTCGTCGCCTTCGGGATGGCCTACTTCAACGCCTCGGCCACGCAGGACGTCGTCGCCGGCCTCCTCGCCAAAGGCGGGCGCCCGGCTGCTCCTTTGCAAGCGTGCCGCGGCGACTACGCCAAGGCGGCGGCCGCGCTGGAGATGGCCTACGACGACCTCAACTCGGAGACGTTCTTCGAGCTGGCCGAGCTCGCGAACCGGGCCTCGCGACACGCCCGGCACTGCCAGGGCGCGTTCCGCGGCGCGGGGGAGAGCCCGCTGGCCGCGAGGAATCACGGGCTGAAGGGGCTATGCGAGATTTGCGTGGCCGTGTCCAAGCTCTTCACTGGGGGATTTTAGCATAACAATTATATGATATGATGATTATATTTGAGCACATGTTGATAATATTATTATGTCAATAAAATAATCAAAAGTAGGGGTGAAACCGGTACCGATAATCGGTAAATTAGTATTTTTTGGTATTGGTATTGAATAATCGAGATTTTTTTTTTTGGTATTGGTATTGGTATCGGTTCTAAAATTTATTGGTTTTTTATCAAACCGATACCGAGACCGAGACCGAGAAAAAATAAACGAAAACCGATAAATAAACCGAGACATAAACCGAGACATAAACGAAAACCGATAAATAAACCGAGACATAAACGAAAACCGATAAATAAACCGAGACATAAATAACCCGGGGAAAAATCCAAAAATAATACAAAATACCATGTCCGAAATATAAAAATACATGTCTAATACATAAAAACATCAAACATAATTAAAACATGTCATTTATTTTTCTTTGATTTTGGTTTCGCCTTCTCTTTTTTCTTTGATTTCGCCTCGTTTTTTTTCTTGGCCATGTTACTAATACCACCGGTAAGAGCGGAGGGGACGGAAGTTGAAACGGGAACTTCAAAGTTTTCTTCTACAATAAACAATTAAAAGAAACTTTCATTTAACAAATATAAAAGCATAATTATTACATATATATTATATTCAATGTTACAAACCTATTTGCATTGTAATATAAAATCTGTTATATTATAAAAAAAACGACGTGTAGTATAATAAAACACGACATGTAGTTCAAAACCGAAACCGATACCGATATTCGAGAAATTTGGTATCAGTATCGTTTCTCGGTATCGGTATCGGTTTCCGATACCGATAAGTATCGGTTCTCGGTTTTAAACTAAATTTATCGGTTTTTTTTTTAAACCGATCCGAGATCGATACCGATACCGAGACGATACCGATAAACGGTGACAAAATTTTCACCCCTAATCAAAAGGTTGCGTTTCAGTTCTTTTCTCGAATGTGATTGGAGATTATGAATTTTGTGTCATAGGTTCGTATGACTTGTGATTAGGATTAGGAATCTTTTTTTTTTTTTCATGAATTGTTTGTCGGCAAAGAAAATGAAGGATATAATTATTTTAGTTGTAATAATTGTATGGTTTATTCGGGTGATTATAAAAGGGGTCCAATTTGATTGCTTTGTTTTGTTGCAGTTTCTTACATGTCTTGTGGAAAAAAACAAATTACTAAAAAATATCATTCTCTATAAAAGGACAATATATGGATAATGATATTGATTGAGACGAGGTTTAATCAAAGTAAGATAACAATTAACATGTTTTTCAAAGATTTTTTTATTTATTTATTATTATTATTATATATATGAGGATCTTTGGACACTCCTACCCTATGGTGATTCAAACTCAAAATCTTTAATGTATTAAGTGATGTACTTGTTACCACTAGACCAAGCACGTCTTGTCCACATTTCAAAGATAAAATACACTAAAATTTTAATGAAATAATACCTTAGTTTGGTCTTTAATTCTAATTAATACAATTAAAATCTTTTCTATAAATTAATAAAACTTGAGATGTTACCTTAAGTTCTAAATATTTGATATAAGTCGTAAGTTCGATATTAGTATTTTGATTACGATTTCATAAAATTTGAATAAACGCAGCATAACATAAACCAAATAATTCACGAACATTAGAACCAAACAATCAACCATTTTTTTTATTCGGAATCAAACTGTCTAAATTTTTTGAGAGTTCTTCAACGTAATTGTTCTCCCTCACTCTCTTTCTCAAGCTATCTTTTATCTCTTTGTGTTTGTATATAGCGTAGCTTTTACAGTTTACACGTATGAAATTATGAAAAATATCTATTTCCGATTACATTACATGTATTCAATTATTATTAGAGACTCTAATTTCAGAAGTATATTCAACAAAATAAACCACGTGTCAGTCCTTAGTCGCATGGCAATCGGGTTTTCATTACGGGTCGGCCAACAAAAAAACCGGCTCTAGTCGATGTGGATCGTATCCAAAATGATCAAACGACACCGAATCCATTTAAACGACATAAACTGGTCGGTCTCTTATTACTTCTCTTTTTCACATGACGTTGGATTTTTTTATGTTGATATTTTTCATGTTCTTACATTTCTTTAGTGTTTTTAATGTTCACGTAGTGTTCTCGAGGTTCATATGGTGTTCTTGATATTCATATAATAATTTTAATGTTAAATTTGATTTTGGTGTTCTTGATGTTCATATTCTGTACTCGAGTATGCATATATGCTCTAAAAAATTTACTTAAAATATACAATCAATTCAAAATGTAACGTTTTTATGGCCTCTACATTAAAATTTGACAATAAGAAAATTCTCATGGAAAAATATGTAAGGATTAAATTGCCGACGATAGCATTTCCTGTAGCAGTTATATGTTCTACACGGTTTACAGTCATTACAACATCAACGGAACTATAAATTATTAAAGATTTATTTTGGGACCATATTATATTCGTAATAAGAGTCGTAGTATCCAGTGTGACCCATAACTAAATTCAATCACTAGTACGAAACATAGATTATACCACGGCTCCGAATCGTAAACGTAAATTTTCACCACACTATTTAAGTCTCAAGTAAGGTAGGGAGGTCTAAATTTTGTGAAGCGGATATCGTCATCAATAAGAAAAATCTTGGCACACAAAGATCTCAAATACGTGAGTTTTTTTGGATTTTAACCGACTTTCAAGGTTTAAGCCCTCAAAATGAAGATTTGTTTTTTCGGATAAATATTTTTGGATTTTTTGTGTGGATTTAATTTTGTGTTCTTTACATTCTTATAGTGTTTTAATGTTCACTTAGTGTTCAGGTTCATATGGTGTTCTTGATATTCATATACTGTTTTTAATGTTAATTTGATTTTGATTTTCTTGATGTTCAAATTGTGTACTCGAGTAAGCATATGTGCTCCATAAAATTGACCTGAAATGTACAATCAATTCAAAAAGTAACGTTTTTAGGGCTTGTTATGTACATTGGAATTTGACTATAAAAAAATTCTCATAGAAAAATACGTAAGGATTAAATTGCCGACGATAAATGCTACAGGAAATGCTATACATTTATATGTATTACACGGTTTACAGTCATTACAACATCAACATAAATATATATTATTAAAAAATTCTTTTGGGACCCGTATTATATTCGTAATAAGAGTCGTAGTATCCAGTAGACCCATAACTAAATTCAATCACTAATACGAAACATAGTACCACGAATCGTAGAGTAAAATTTCACCATGCTATTTAATTCTCGAGTAAGATAGGGAGGTCTAAACTTTGTGAAGAGTTCTCGAGGTTCATATGGTGTCATTGATGTTCATATAATATTTTTATGTTAATTAGATTTCGGTATTCTTGATGTTCACGATGTGTACTCGAATGCACATGTATTTTAAGAAATTGACCTGTATACAATCAATTCAAAAAGTAATGTGTTTTGAGCTTATACATTGAAATTTGACTACAAAAAAATTCTCATGAATAAATATGTAAGGATTAAATTGCCGACGATGGATGCTAAAAGATATGCTATAACATTCCATGTACCATTTATACGTTCTACACGATTTACAGTGATTTACAGTGGTTACAAAATGTTAACATCAACGGCACTATTAATTATTAAAAAAATCTTTACGGACTACGTTACATGTATTCAATTATTATTAAAGAGTCTAATTTCATAAGTATAATCAATAAACCACGTGTCAGTCCTTAGGCGCATGGCAATCGGGTTTTCATTACGGGTCGGTCAACCAATCTGGGTCGGGTCGTTGTGGGCCGTATCCAAAAACGGTCAAACGACATCGAATGCATCTAAACGACATATACTGGTGAGTCTCCAGCGATTACTTGTCCTTGTTACATGACGTTGGTTGATTTCATCCCACGACGCCATTGACAGGGTGCTTCCAAGCTCAGCCAAAGCTTCCAAATTTCCAGCAGCTTCATAGTAAGCAACTGTCCCTTCAATCCTTCCAAACCCTGTATTCTCCTGCCTGCTTGTTTTCGAAAGCTCAAACATTTTCAGGTTTTTTTTTTCTCTGCGTTTAAAAAGCTCAATTCTTTCTTGAGATATGCAAACCCTATCTGAATCTTGATCCTTTTTTCTGTGCGTAGTCTGGGTTTATGCTTACTCGAAAATATACTGGGAAGGTGTATGAAGAAATGCCTCACTGGACTTAAAGAGTCGATAACAATACATCTCTATGCATATTATATATATATATATATGTTTTTTTGGCTGAAATATTTATATTTTGATTGTGGTTGATATACTAGGACGCAAAGAACGTTTAACTAAATGATCCAGAGCCCACCAACTGTATCATCTTCATTCCGGGAGTCCTCTCATAATGGTGAAGTATATCTATGTCTATATTTATATAATTATGTCTTTTTTGGATAATGTGTTTTGCAGTGATTTGATCGAATCGTCTTGTTACTATTCCGGCAGGCTTTTTCCCGAGTGTAATCGAGTTCAAGAGGCCTTATTTATCAGCCTTCAGGTCGTACAGTGATACATTTAGATTCAAGGTTTGTGTTTTCTCGCTTATATATCTTTGAATATTACTAGTTTATGGTTCTGTGTTCTGCATATTTTTATTTCGGAATAGGCCTTATGTGAGTGAATTCATCTAAGCCTTTCTGCTGCCTCGGGAATTGTTTTTTCTTCATCCTCGTACTCTTTTTTTTTATGTGCAGTTTGACCACAATGAACAGGTTCATAAAGCTCGAACCGCAATTTCCAGAACTAGAATATGCGCGAGTCAATACTCAACGCCGAATCCGGGTTACAGACGACGAAGATCGATACCTCAAAACGTTGATCTTCCAGCAATACTACCCAAGAATAAGAAGAAACCATATCCCATTCCCTTGAGCAAGATCCAGCAAGCTGCTAGACAAGACAAAAGGCTAGCAGATATGGGTATTGAGAAGCCCCTTGAACCCCCAAAAAACGGACTGCTCGTCCCTGGCCTCGTTCCCGTTGCTTATCAAGTGCTCGAAGCGTGGAAGATCTTGATCAAAGGCGTCGCACAGCTCATGCATGTAATCCCTGTACATGCTTGCAGGTAATTATGCCCATGCCATGTTTTTTAAGATCTTAAATCAAAAAACAAAAGCCAAACAAAGGTTTGTTATTTGCAGCGAATGCTCGGAGGTCCACGTTGGCCTGAACGCCCACCGCATTCAGAATTGCCTCGGCCCGAGAAGTGCAAAGCGCCGAAGCCACCACCTGTGGATCAAGGGCTCTATAAACGAGATATTAATCCCCGTCGACTCCTACCATCTCTTCGACCCTTTTGGCCGGAGAGTCAAACACGAAACCCGATTCCAGTTCGACCGGATTCCCGCCGTTGTTGAGCTATGCATACAAGCCGGCGTCGACATCCCCGAGTACCCTTCCCGCCGGAGAACCAGCCCCGTCCGCATGATGGGCCGGAAAGTGATCGAGCGAGGTGGATACCTCGAACCGCCTCCGATCCCTCCCTCTTCAGACCCCTCCCCGCTTTCTGACCTCGACACAGCCTATCTCCGGCCGCCGCCTCCATCACCATCCGATGTGCCTCGCATCGCGCAGGAGACCATGGACGCGTACGAAGTGGTTAGCTTGGGTGTGACAAGGCTGATGAAGAAGTACACCGTGAAGGCGTGCGGGTACTGCTCGGAGGTCCACGTGGGGCCATGGGGCCACAATGCCAAGCTCTGCGGCGAGTTCAAGCACCAGTGGCGGGACGGGAAGCACGGGTGGCAGAACGCGGTTGTGGAGGAAGTGCTTCCTCCGAACTTCGTGTGGCACGTCAGAGACCCGGCTGGGCCACCTCTCAAGGCTGCGCTGAAGCGATTCTACGGGAAAGCCCCAGCTGTGGTGGAGCTCTGCTTGCAGGCCGGTGCGGTGGTGCCTGAGCGGTACAAGCCGATGATGAGGCTTGACATTGTGATTCCCGACAGTGAAGAGTCGAGCCTCGTGGCCTGATTGTAATGTAAATGTCAAGTAACTATTGAGGACAGTCTCATGTAAGATGTTCTGTATTGGTAAGTAATGTAAATGTCAGACTCGCTGGTCATAGGAAATGTGATGGTTTAGAACCTAATCCTAACGGAATTGATCGAATTAAACCGGGAAATAGGAGTGTGAAATCGATCAACATTACAATATTGGATAGCCAAATAATTCAAATCAGTTACTGGTTTGGTTAAAGTTTTAGGCTAAAGATTAAAATCATATTTTTAGGCTAAAGTACCCATATTGTTTTGAGTACCGTGAATGTCCGATATCTTTTATCTTTTTTATTGATTCCACAGGACGTGGAATGAATATCCAATATAATTTTGCTCGCAATGAACACTTTATTGATCGACGAGGCTCTTGTGTAATTCGAGAGAAAGATAAGAAAAAAATTATGTCTTTGATCTTCAGTAAGAAAACTAATCATCATCATGCCTAACTTACGTTAAGAGCCTATACTTTAATCCCATATTTAGTATAAAATGTATTTGATACTACGTATGGAAATAGATTTTTTACTAATTTAAATAGATTTAATACTTGTTTATGAATCAGCTATAATATGGATGAATCTTTATCCAAGAAACCAGAAACCAGTGTTTGCTGGTCTCAGTTTTGGATTAGGACTGATGGATCTCCAAATACGATAAGATATCCGAATTTTACCCAGGGCCGCACCTAAGAGAAGACGGAGTAGGTCTGCGCCTACTGTAAAAAACATGATAATAATTCCATATTTAGGGACCCCAAAATACTTAATTTTAAGAGCCCCAAAATTACTTTAAAGTTTAAAGCTTAAACTATATTTGACCATTATTTTTTTCTTCTCAAAATGCTAGATGAGTCATATTTGAATGAGCAGTTATTTATTATGCAAATATATATTTTTGTATCGAAATTCAATTTTGCAATTTTGGTAGGGCTAAAATTACTCCTCGCTTCCGACCCCGAAAATCTGTGGCACGGTTCTGATTTTATACTATTTATATTTTTTGTAACGGTCTTGCCAATATAGGGCAAAGATAGTGAAGTGTGTACTATTGGTAGTGCAAGTGTTTTAACGGTTACTTTTATTAGTCAAATAAAGAGTGTTTTTTCTTCGAATCCTTTTTAGTACAACAATCTTTCAGATTCTATATAAAACTAGTTCAACTCAGTCACACAAGAAGAATTCTCCAACTAATTGGTGTTTTAGCTGTTGAGTGATACAAAAATGTAAACGATAGTGATTGCGGCGTGGTGTAAATGATTTGGGATCGACTTTAACTAGATTTGAGTCTAATCATATCAATTATCAAACACGATCAAAATAACTCGTGAATATGGCATAAACACGATGAGACCTAATTATACACAGATTGAAAAACCAAATATTCATTTTATATCTTTGTTGTATATTGTCAAGTATTTTAATACTGATAGTAAAAAAAAATTGTTATTTATTCCATTATTGATCATGCTCATATTTTTGTGGCACACATTGTCCGTGCTTGGCCCAATTCAAGGGCGGGTAGAGTCCGCCCGCACTTAGTGCTTTGTTCTTAAAATTAAATTAAGAATTCAAAATTAAAAGAAAAATACAATGATCGGTAAGCACCAACTGCCTGCGTCCAACTTGGCGCAGAGGGCAATTGAGCACGGGCGTCGAGTTCGATCGTGGTGCGGAGCAAAATGAGCGCAGGTAACCCGTGCCCGAGTCGAGTAAAGAGGTCTATAATCCAATGAATGAACTTGTGTGTCCCACCATATTGATATTCAACGAGTTTAAGATCTTGACATGAGACGACAAATAACTTTTTAATCGAAAGATCTAAAGATAGATGATTAGAATTTAGAGGCAAATTCCTCCAAACAAACAAGATTTTATTTTTAATGTGCACTTCCGACCACACAAACTTTTTTCTAAGCACATCCATGATGTGAAAAAGTACCAAAATGTAGAGGGAAAAAAAATCTGTAAGTGGTCAAACCAACACCACAGATTATGAACAAAATAATTTAATTTAATTTAATTGATCCATGTATAACAAGGGAATCTTTTATCAAACCTGCTTAAAATTTGGAACTTCTCTATACAAGTTTGACCAAGTCAAATGACAGAGCAATCAAACACATTTGTGCTTTGTAGCAAATATTTATTATTATTGAGGACAGCACAAGCCTTTTTTTTTTTTGTTTTTTTGTTCTCTACTTTTCATGTGAAGAAGAAGCATCGTTGAGAGAGCTTTTTGCTTTTCTTTTCTTTTCTTTTCTTTTTCTTTTTTTTTTCTTACCGAAAATAAATATAAAATAAAAGAGATTCCCCAGAATTATCAATACTGTCAATTGCACACTTTACCTCATCGGTCGTTTTCTAATTTCTAAACCCAAGTACCAAAATCTAGTGCTCATCAAATTTATACAAAAAAAATTGATAAATTGGTTATTACTTTATAGGAAAATCAATAGTTACTAGTTAGCCTATAGTTAGCTCACCAATACTTTAAAAAATAATGGGTCAATTATGTTTTATATTATAATAATAATAAAAAAAAAGTGGCATGCAAACATTATATTATAAGAATTTGATTATCAAGTTGATCAATAAAACATTAAACAAAAGGTTAGATCACTATATATCCAACACTTGTAATATGTGGAGGAAAATCTATCTCATATCTACATTTTTTAGAGATAAAATATCACCCCAATCATGAAAAATGTGACGTTTTAGTGATGCCCTTTTTGTCTTTGAGCCAATAGGCAAATGATATGGCAATAATATTTGAGTTTTCAATATGGTTGGTAAAAGTTCAAATGTTTAATGATATATGTGCATTGCATATACATTGGTCGATCAACATCACAAACACACGACAAACAAACAAACACACTAAACCAAACCAAACCATTGTTTTGAATATTGAAAAGTGAAGTAGATTCTCTAATGTTGATTTGATTCATATCCATTGAATTTGAACCCCTTTAGAAGCTTTTGCACTTGTACTTTGGTCGTTAATGGTGAGAAGTAAAGAGGATCTTCTTCAAATGGGGGTAATCCCAATATTCATATATTGTATGAATGTGCCCTTTTTGGGTCAAAAGTGACTGGCTTGCAAATCTTGAGGTCCCAAAGTGGAAGACTTGAAGGCAATGGCTTGAAGAAAAGCATTTTTGGCGCCAAGTATGTGAAGTTTGCAACATGGCTTTTCTTTGTTTGCCCTATGGACTATGGCATATAAAGCCCAAGCTACAAAAGCCGAAAAAGAAAAGAAAAGAAACTAAATAAATAAATCATTTCATACTATTATTATTTTGTTATAATATATTCAAAATTATCTATGGATAAATGATACAACTTTCAAATTCAAACGCAACGGTTCCTTCTATTCTCCCTTGTGCTTTAGCTTTATTTGTAATATGATTGACAATTTGTGACCGAATTTTGAGACACGGTAGGATTACGATACGGCATAAATATATAAATTATCTATGTGTTTTTTTACTGTTAATTTTTTTATGTTTGTATTAGTTGTATCAATTAAGATCAACGCGATTAAAATCATATATGAACAACAAGATAACATGATTAACTCTGAATCTTAAACACGATAAATAAAAATCTACATGAAATAATGTAAAAACGACGAAGACATAATCACACACAAAACAAAAGTAATCGCGGGCTACCACCCCGTAATTACTATATAATTTATTAATAAATAGTATTAATATTATTATCGACACTGCATGGCTTTTGTTGCTTCACTTGTTTAATTATTGGAAGGGTGTGACGAAATAGGAGTAGGTAGTATGCCAACTGCAAAATTCAGAACAATAATATAGCCAAACCTACTGCAAGAAGAAAGAAAAAGCATTAAATACTATTTGATTCCTTTTGGAGGCAAAAGTGATCAAATGTGAGCTATGCCTATGCTCAAGCCAACCATACAAAAAAAAAAGGTTACTATTATTGTTTCCTCCACAAGGGAATGTCTTTATTAAGTAGAACTAGAAATGCTTTATTTGGGCTTTCAAAAAAAAAAGAAATGCTTTATTTGGTTTACAAAAAAAAAGAAATGCTTTATTTGGTGATATTTGTGCAAAAGTTCCTAATTCGTACCAAGTGTGCTTGTATATATCCAATTTCTTTTTGAGCGGCAATAGTGCTCAAAAGCCACGATAGTATTGAGGTCCGATTTCCTCCATGTTGAGTTGACGTCTGCTAAGTTTTTATATAAGTTGAATAAAAATGTTCTAAAAAATCTTAAATTTATATGTTTTTCGTGTAACAACCTTTAACTGGACTTTATGTAGTGGCTTTTAAGAGCTACTACAACTAAAAAATTAAATTAAAATTATTGACACACTTAGTTTAAAATCGTGTACTTATACCGCATGTATTTTCTTTAATTTATGAGCGTCGTGTTAAAAGAGAGGGCTAGTTTAGTTTTCTTTTGTCCTTATACTCAATTAATTAATAAATAAATTAATTCAATATTTGTCTTGTATGTTAGAAACTATATTAATTTAGGGGCCAAATGCATATTTATGCAACACCTGCATTGAGCTTCCTTGATTTATTGCAATATAAAACACCACCAATGACATCATGCTTTGCGGCTCCAAAGTCATATTAATCAAAGACATATATTTATATACATTTAAGCGATCACACAACTACTTATTCTACTATTTTACGAGAAGTTTTGAGTTCAATCTCAACGACATGTTGTATGTAATTGCAACTAATAGTATTTACAGCCAGTAATATTAATTATTTTTACACTATGGATATATCTCACAACGTAGTTGTGAATATCAAAAAAATTAAAAGTAAGTTATATTAATATATTTGAAATTATGTTTGAGAGAAAGAAATAATCAAAGGAGAAAGAAAGAGGGACCTTGCATGCACTGAAAAAATAAAGCAGTGAGAAGGGTCCATCTGTACCTAAAGAATTGTACAGTGACTGCCTACTGGTTTCTTTATATATATTAAGTTTAATTACAGTATGTTTTATTTATTTATGGGGTTTGACCGACGTATATATATTAAATGAAATTAAATTAAACAAGTTTTGTTATCCTAAATCCGTTTCCACAAAGATCTTTTGTTTGTATAGCATTGAATAGATCATGTAAGCGCGTGAACCCCACTAACAATAATTAATACATTTTATTATAAAAATTGAAAATCATATACTAATCGCATTGATGGAGATATTTAATCCTTTGTATTCGACCAATCAATGCTTACTAAAATTATTATTAGTGTTATGGGTAATTTTCGGAATTGATTTTCGAAATAAGTTAATTAAACGGGAATTATTAATATAATTTTCGTTAATTAATTATATAATTTGATTAATCTTTATTAATCAAATTAATCAATTTCAAACCCAAATTTTCCTCCGGAAGCCTGTTTTCGAAAAACAAAGTGTCCCGGTGTTCGCAAAAATATGAAAAACCCCAAAAACGACATAAAATTTACGAAAACGGACCCGGGACGCACCCGGGAGCAAAAATAACCGAGGAAACACCCGCGGGGCCCACAGGGGCGGCGGCTGTCAGGGCCACGCCACGTGGCGGCTTCCTGCGCCGCCACTCGCCCGCGGGCCCCATCCGGGGTCGCTCCAGCCCCCCATTTGGGGGCAGCCCACACCCGATCGCGCCACATGGCGCGATCTCGATCGCCCGTGTCCCCTCAGCGGGACACGCCCACTTGCGGGCCTCGGTCCCCGCGCGGGACGCGTGTAAGGCCCCGATGGGCCTGATCGGGGCGCACGGGATGCCGCGCCTGCCCACTTGCTGGGGCGGGCCCTCACGGCCACGTGTGGGGCAGGGATTACCCCTGCCCATTGATCTCACACAAGGCGGGCCCCCCTCGGGGGCTTGGTGGCCGTCCGATCTCGCGCGGACGGCCGAGATCGGACCATCTTTTCCAGGGACCAAAATGCAATTATGAAATTGTCCCCCCCCCCCCCCCCCGAGACAATATTTTACTGCATTTGGGCCCCTGGACCCTATTATAAATAGAAGCTCAGTTCAGTTGAAACGGTAACTCATTCAAACTCACTCGACTCGAGTTCTCTCTCTCTCTATCCCCGATATACTCGCCTCCCCTCAAATATTATACTAATGTTGAGCGTCGGAGGTGAATCAGGGGGTACCCCCCTGTTTCCCTTGACCTCGGGTGTTACATTTTTCAGGCTCAGAAAGTGAGATAGTTCATAAAAGCGGAAGCCCTGGAGGAATTTTCATAAGACCACGACCCGCCTGATAGGCTCCGTTCCACATTGTGTCCAGCCTATCTTCAGTCCACTATACGGCTGTTGGGATAGCCTGGGGACAAGTGACGGGGCCCACTATTTAGGTCGTAGGGTCAGGTCTGAGAAAATCCCTCTAAGATCCGGACGACCGAGGGATCACCCTGAGAGGGATCTCTGGATCAATATATTGGACGAATGCACTCCCCCGTTCACCGGTACCCCCGATCCGCGTGGATTCCGAACCTGTACAAAACCCGGCCTGGTCATCTCCAGGCTCTGCGGTAACAGGTAGCGAGCCACCCCGATCGCCCGGACCCTGAACGGCCACGAGACCTTCGATCCAAGAAAGTCCAGAGACACCAACTCAGAGTCCCCGAATCGGTCAATTAAAACCTCACCTCGAAGTCAACGCCGACCACCCCAAAGTCAACGGGATCAGAAGGATAGATCACAGACAGCAAAATCTGTCATCCCCGTAACAAAGGCCAACCAAGGCCCACATAGAAGTCTACAAAAGCCCGCCACGTCACCAGCGACATTGGGCCAGGCACACAACTTGGGCCTCAACAGTGTTTGATCCAAAAAACGGCATCAACAATTAGTTTTACCCATATTGAAATGGGACTGACTTTTTTTTTTTTCTATGGCAATAGCTTCTTCTTTTCATAAATCTTGATGTCCTAAAAACTAAGAAGAGAAGAAAATTCATCTTGAATACATTTAAAATATTTTATAACTTATTGAATAACAACTTCGAAGTCGTGGTTGTTTTATGAAGTTTAGTTCATAAAAATCGGTATGTGATGATGGAATCGATATTGAATATGATTTTAAAATAGTATTGTGTCGAATTTAGTCTTACATTAATTAGTCGAATAGTGTTGAAATAATCCGTATTATTCCATCAACAATTTTGTTATTTATTATATATATAATTGATAATTTGATTCAAAATAGTATTAACAGCATAGATAATTTTTATGTGAAATAATGATTTTACATTATTTATTGTGTGACTTGTGCTTATTTAAAAACAAAAAAAACTTCTTAATCTTTGTTTGGATGTCAGTATTTAAAATTGTTGCAATTTAATACTTTTCAAAATATTTATCATTCTATATGTTCTTCACTTCTTTGATGATGGACAGGTAAACAAATTTAATATGAAATTAATAGCTTGTCTTGTGTTGAAAATTTGAAAAATGAAGTTATTGATATAATAATAAATGCGAAAATCATGCAAAAATATTTTAGTAAATGTGCTTGAAACGCACAAAATTGTGTCTACCAAAATCAAAAGACCAAACTGATTTGACACGTAATTTAATCATCCAATAAAAAAAGCTCAAAATTAAAAGTAAATAGTATGGACTAAAGTGGTGAATAAAAACTCTTTAAATAAACAAAAAGTGGTTTCATGAAATCATTCAAAAATAAAAATAAAAATAAATTAAAAGCCTGCGAATAATCTAGTGTGAAACTTACACAATATTTATTTTTTATTATTTTTATATATGGAATAAGAATAAGTGAAAATTACACTCTTATATATACACATATTACACACTCAATATCGTTTCGATGAGAGAGAAAGGAAGAACATTTGTTGCTATACACATATATAGCTTGTATATATCATCACTCTCTCTGGTTCTTCACCTCCATTTCCAAGAGAGATGAGAGACGAAGGAAGACGAGGAGCTTCGTCCAGGATAAGGAAAGCGGCGACCAAGATGATACTCGCCGCTGCCAACGCCTGCGGTTCCTTCTCTCGCAAGAAGGCCATCGTTGATCCAGTCGCCTTCGACCATTCTTCCGTCAGTTTTTTTTTTGTTTGTTTAATCGTCGAATTGTGAAAAAAAAAATGGAAGATAATGCTTTTCGTAATTTGTGAATTTGTTGCAGATCTCTGGTTCGTCTCCGCAGAAGACGAGGAATGTGTTCGCAGAGGAGGAGGAATTCGAGGCCTCGAGTGTCGGCAATGCCTTGCCTTCATCGAAGGTAAAACGACTCGTCCTTCTCCATAATCAACGATGATGATATGAATTTGTTCGAAATCGCCATAAATTTGAATGTTGATTTGAGAGCATGTGAAATCAATTCAATTTTTTCAGTGGGGAGAAAGAAGCATTAATTTAAAGCAATAATAGAAGGTGGGATATAATTGAATGAAATGAATGGGCAAAAAGAGAGTATGGTGTGGGATGTGAAAGCTCATGAGGTGAGGCCTATCACATGTGAATTATGGCCTTGTTTGGTGCCCAAATAGGCTATCATTGTGCAGCTCTAGATAAAGCTCCCTTCTCAGGGGCCACTACTACTAAACCGCTTGTGAAATGCAATTAAAGATTGTAATTTCATTCTTCGAGTCACAACCCACCATTGTTGTAGGTTCATTAATCACATCGCTTTGCTTCTTTTGTTCTTCCTTTTCTTGTCTGTTGTTGGTAGATGGAACTTCACTCGGATGAGCAGTTTACTGAGCTTTACAACTTTTGTCTCTCGTTCCTAGATTGACGTCTTAGGACCCGAGCTAATAATCAAACCGAAATAAGAACGCGTTATTGATAAACAATACCCTGGTCTCTAAGAACGCTCCTTAGATTAGCTCGAACACCATGTATTAACCCCTAAAATACGCCTAATAAAGAAAAATGTGGGTCTGTCTGTCTAACAGCATCAAAGCAACCGCTGCTTTGACAGAAAGAAAAAAAATAGAGCTCGTGGCCGGCAGTGCCAGCTGCGAGCCTCTTCGCTCGCAGCGGCCGACGCTTGCTGGCCATCTCCAATCCTAGGCCTAGTCGAAGCTGTCAAATAGCAGGAACCAAGCAAGTGTTTGTTGAACTTTTAGCTCTTCATATTTCCACCACCAGATATGAATCTGTTTGTGGATTGCAATTTTATTCTAGATTTCTTATATGGTCAAGGATTTCTTATAATTCTCGAGTACTCCTCCTATATATGGGATTCGGATTCAGTAATACCGTATCTGGAAGAAAAGAAAAAAAAAACTGAACTGAAATGAATTGGAAATTATAGGAGAAAAAATAATCCGAAATCAGTTCCATTTTTACGGTTCAATAAGCTAATTAATTTAGACCGTCGGAATAAGTCATTATTAAAATAAATAATTGAAAAACCACCACTCTCTAGCCTTGTATTGTAATTTACTTTTTATCAATATAATGTTTCTTTTAAAAAAAAAAAAAAAAATTGAAAAACAAAACAAAAGATTGTGGTTCCAAAAAAAGAAATAATCCGACTTTATCTTTTTAAGATGTTGGTCCTCCATATTAACTGGACTATTCTCAAGCATGCGAGCATAATAAAGCGTCACCAGAGTCGCATTAACATTAACTACCATCATCAATCCACATTATTTATTAGAAAATGTAGCAGAATAAGCACGCTTGTTTCTCTTCTCACACACAGACCCTAAGACAACACACTGCTTCTATACATTACAGTATGTTAATTATGTACATTGTATTTACTTCACCATATATATCACGTGATAATCGCTGTTGTTGGTTTCTGGTGATCTATTGAGCAGAGTACGTGCGCCATCTGTCTAGACCCACTGAGCTACAGCGGCAGCAAAGGAAGCAGCCCCGGGCAGGCGATATTCACGGCGCAATGCTCACACGCGTTCCACTTCGCCTGCATCGCCTCCAACGTCCGCCACGGCAGTGTCACGTGCCCCATCTGCCGGGCCCACTGGACACAGCTCCCCCGCAACCTCCACCTCAGCCCGGGCCTCACTGCAGCCGCCGACCCCATCCTCCGCATCCTCGACGACTCCATCGCCAGCTTCCGCGTCCACCGCCGCTCCTTCCTCCGATCCGCCCGCTACGACGACGACGATCCCACCGAGCCCGACATTGACTCCGACGGCCCTCGCCTACGCCTCCACCTCTCTCTCATCCCCATTCAGCCATGCCATAACCCGCACCATTACTTGACCGACACGTCAACCTTGAGCAAGGCCTACCTCTCAATCAAACTCTCCAGCCAACGAGCCACAGACCTGGTCCTGGTGGCGAGCCCCAACGGCCCGCACCTCAGGCTGCTCAAGCAATGCATGGCCTTAGTGGTCTTCTCGCTCCGACCGGTGGATCGGCTCGCCATCGTGACGCACTCCTCCGCCGCGGCCAGGGTTTTCCCATTACGACGCATGACGTCTTACGGGAAGCGCACAGCGCTCCAGGTCATTGACCGGCTCTTCTACATGGGGCAAGCCGACCCTGCCGAAGGGCTGAGGAAAGGGGTCAAGATCCTTGGCGACAGGGCACACCGCAACCCGGAGGCTGCCATTCTGCACCTCTCTGACACTCCTATACGCTCCGCTCTGGACATGCCTACGTCTGCCCCGGTGCACCAATTCCACGTGGGGTTCGGACCCGGGGCGACCACCGGGCTCGTAGTGCGTGAGTTCGAGGAGCTCCTAGGGGGGCTGCTGAGGGGTGGGCCAGTGCAAGACTTGCAGCTGCGGATCCGAGCTGGGCCGGAGCTTGCCCACGGCCGGGTGGTGCGCATCGGCGAGCTTCGCGGCGGCGAGGAGAGGCGGGTTCTGCTCGACTTGGGCGAGGACGGGGCACACGCTTGCGTGGAGTACAGCTACTGCGAGGAAGTTGGTGAGGTCAAAGAGAGGTTTGTGTCAGGGGAGAGCTTTGTCGGTGTCGGAGACGGCAAGAGCTGTAGTAGCAGTAGCTCGAGTGCCGGCGATGACCTGGCAGCGCAGCCGCCGGGTACTGAAGGTGGCGATGTGGCGGTTTGCGGTGCGAGGCCGAGCAGTGTGGAGGGCTGGGAGTACCGTGATCCGTACATGGCTAGAAGGTGGGCTAAGCATTTGCATGGCTACAGGCTTTGAATTGAATCTTGATGTTTCTCTCTTTTTAGTTTTTTATTTTTACATTATTATTGCGAACTTGTTATAAATATAATATATATGTGACTTGTGGTTGGTATGTATATGAATTGGAAAGGACTCCAATTTTTTTTATTTATTGACGGGTAAATTTGTAGCTGGGTTTTTCTAACATTCTATGAAGCTTTCAGAATTCTAGCTTAAATGAAAAGCCATTACATTTGATTGAAAAAAAAAATAAAAAATTGCAATGTAGATAAAATGATAATAGTACAAGTAAAAAAAATGTAACAAAATAAATATATTAAAATGGCTCTTCACAAATTGTAATGTGCTCTTGTAACCTAACAAGCTGTAATTTAAATAATAGTAAATAAAAATAAAATAAAATGAGGAAATGTATTTAAATAAATGTGACACATGACATTAGTTGACTCTGAAAGTCTAAACAAATGTGACCCATCACTCCAATACGGCAACATCCTCGAGCCTCGCTGGATTGCACTACGAGTTTGGTCGCTCCACATTATTACCATTTTACCCATATACTTCTTTTTTTTAGCTAAAAATGCCCCAAAAAGAAAAAAATAAAAGTAACTTTTCAGCGCTTACGATATAAACTCGTCAGAGAAGCAAATGGTCCTCCAAAAACCCACTTGGATTGCAAAGCTGAACAGTAAAAAACAAGCAAACAACCAGCTTCTCAGAGGGTAAAAGTGAAAGAAAAAACCAGGGAACAGACAAAACTCAACAAAAAACAAATACTGGGGCAGGCTCGTACGGCCGTATCTTTCACTTTTGTTTTTCACTTTTACCATCATCACATTCACCTTCAAGAAGTTCTCACTTTTACGGTTTTACCCCTCGAGAAATTCTCGTGAGCTGCTTTATCATTTTCCTTGACTGCAACTTTCTCGGGAAAGTGAGAGAAAATGTTTCCGAGGCTGATTCAGGGAGGCGACGGAATGCTAGGTCAGGACGATCTCCAGCACCAAATCCACGGCCTCGTCGGAGCCCACGCCCAGGCCCTGCGCCCCGACCCCTGCCTCGTCCTCACCTCCGATCCCAAGCCTCGCCTCCGCTGGACCGCCGACCTCCACGAGCGCTTCGTCGACGCCGTCACTCAGCTCGGAGGTCCCGGAAGTGAGTACCGACTCCATTCGCTCTTGATTCAACTCTTTTTTCTTTTTTTCAGAAGCGAAATTTGCTCGGGTTTAGGTTTCCGGATTTCTCGGTGTTCCTTTTCAATTGAGCCTCGAGAGTCGCTTTTATGTCTGAATGCGCTCTGTGCGTTACAGAAACGCTGTTGAAATGCCGCTTAAGAATCGCTTCTTACAGATTTGGGGACAGAATTGAGTCTTTATTGTGAGGGATTCGGTTGAGGAGTTTGGATTCTAGCGCATTTATGGCTTCTGATTCTTTGTCGCTGGAGATTTATTGGTCCATTGAAGTTCCTGTTTTGGCAAAAAGTGTACTAGAAAATGTATGCTCTTTTGCCTCTTGGTCGATCTGTTCAGCATAATCTGTTGTTTAAGAGATTCAGATGTTCTCCATCTACGAAGACATGGGCATATGCTCGAATTTATCTCCTTTTCATGGAATCTGGAGCTCTTAAGTCTTAGAATTTCATTCATATGGTGATTCTGGAAAGATGATATGAATAGCTTGAAAAAATGCAACTTTGGAACAGCATAGGTGATGTGAAATTCATTTTCAAGCCGCATTCCGACAACCCCCTCTCCCTCGTATGACAACCTAAATAACTTGAATTTTTGTATGAATTTTACTCTTTCCTGACTTCTAATCTCAAACTTTGATTCAGTAGGAAGAAGCAAAACCAGAGTATCTATCACTTTATATTCTGTTCAATTTCTTTGTTTCTTTGTTGTGATTCAACAGTCAAATACTTGAGATGAGGCGATTGATTAGATTTTACCCGTGCCAATGGCTCCTTCTTATGATCCCAAATCGACTAAAATATGGGATTAGTTGATGGTTCATGTAGAACTTCTAATTAATGTAATATTGCGGTTCGATTGAAATTTATCCTTTAGTTTATCAATGTAAAGGCTTATATGGTCATAACAGATCTGAAGTAAGAAGCTTCAGTCATTCCCCGAATTTCACTTCTTTGCTTATCAGCACGCTATCATACTACAAAAAGTTACACTTTTTGCCATCAGTTACCGATTTTTTTTTTTGAATGCTTAATTGCAGAAGCTACGCCAAAGGCGATCATGCGGACAATGAATGTGAAGGGACTGACTCTTTTTCATTTAAAGAGTCACCTACAGGTTTGTTTTCATGACTTATCTGTAACTTTGGTAAATAGGTTTAGCTGTTTTTTTCAGGGAACATAAGCTTAAACTGTTGTATAGTGTAAGTAAAATTATTATGGATTTTTCAGTAATTTATTTTAACGTTTTATTTTTTATTTATTCGTGTGTTTCAGAAGTACAGATTAGGCATACAGTCAGGAAAAGATATGGGCGACATGTCCAAAGATGGTGAGCTCAGCTTCTTTCATATATCTTTGTAGATCTCTTGCCTCTTTTAGCTATATATGATTTAGTTCCTTTATGTTTCTGCTGTTAAAATAATCTTAGTGTTGTTTCATCAACAACGTTGTACTAATTTCTTTAAACTCCGATGCTGAAAAGTTAAAAATATCATTTTTATGACAATCTCTTATTGATCCTTGTTGCTTTTGACATTGTTTTCAAATCGATATGGGGATTTCAGCTTCCTTCATGATAGATAGCCCAAGGACCGGTAATTCCTCTCCGAATATGCCATCGTCTGACATTAATGAGTAAGAACCACTGTTTTTGTTTTTCTTCATACTTCTAAATTACACCGTACATTGAGGTTTTTTTATGAATCAGCGACCAAGTAAAAGACTTTTTTCTTTCTTAGGGGTTTCGAAGTCAAGGAGGCACTGAGAGCGCAAATGGAAGTGCAAAGTAAATTACATTTACAAGTCGAGGTAATTCTATTGACACGAGTATATGTTTTTCGAAACTGATTTTAAGAGAATCGGGCTTGACTTGAATACGACGACACTCTTTTTGGATTGGTATTCAGGCAGAGAAGCACCTGCACATACGCCAGACGGCCGAACGGAGGTACATGGCCATGCTCGAGAGAGCTTGCAGAATGCTCGCTAATCAATTCATCGGAGGTTCGGTGATCAATCAAGGGTTTGAGAGCAAAACAACGATGAACCCCTCGATCGACTCGCTCGGTTTCTACACATCTCAACCCGCGGAGGTTGCAGGAGCGGCGGGCCCGGACGAAGGGCAGAATGGTCTCTTCCCATCGAGAGCCGACTGTTCCACCGAGAGCTGCCTGACGTCGCACGAGAGCCCCGGTGGGTTGGCCCTGGAAGGGTCAACAGGCGGAGGAAGGAACTCGATTTGGAACGATGCCAAGGTTAGAACCCTGGAGGTCAAGGTGGCACGAGTTGATTCTCACGGGATTGCCGGGTATGGCATGTAAGATCAGAATTCTCCAGTTATGAGTAAGAGGAGCCTCTAGCTCGCCCGTCTATTGGAGCCTTCGTGTAAGTGTAAAAAGAAAAGGGAATAGTTTTTTCGTAGCCGGTATGAGGCGAGAGCGGAAATTCGGGCTCTGAAATTGTAAATTAAAGTACGTAGTGATTTAGAATTTGGGATAATTTATGACTAAGAGCAAACTGTCTTCATTCCCTTAAAACTTGATCGCAGCAAATAATTCTTTGAACTTATTTATAGACACGTATTTCATTTAGTAGCATGAAATTCATTTATGTAACATTAACGTGTCTCGTGCCAAAAGTAAAAAAAATATAGAAAATTGTATGATTGTCTTAAACAAAATTATAACATGTTTTTTTGATAAATTTGAGGGGCCATCAATAACACAACTTGTGCAAGCACAAACTGAAGATTTCTTGGTAATGAGTGGTACAACTCGCTATGGGTCAAGGACAGGGACACAATTGCCAAAAATCAAGGTTTTGGGTAGTGAAGGACCACTTTGATAAACACAGGTACTGATGTATACAACTCGGTCTACTGCGATGGTTTATTTTTACCAAATTATTAAATGCTGTCTTCCATTTCCGTGTAGTGCATTTCCTGAAACCTAATAACTAAACATATGACCTTAAACACATAAGTTTCTATATGGTAAAAAGGTGAGCTTGAGCCTCGATTTTTGTCCGGTTTCTAATCCGTTTTAAGTTTTGGATTCGGATTTTTTAAATGAGTTTCTAGACTTTTGTTATATTTTATTTGTAATATATGGATTTTGGAGTTAGAAATAGTACAAGATTGTGTAGGTTTGTTTAAAGGCAACTTGTGTAAAATGTCTAATCAAGGAGTGGAAATTCGTGTTCATGTCGTGTCGTGTTTTAGTCGTATCTTTACTTATTTTAAGTAGATTCAAACCTGCCCCGTTACTTATTTTCAGACCCGCCCCATTTACAAATCGTGTTTATCGTGTCGACCTGTTTAATCTATTTTACTTATTCAAGAACTTTTAGATAATAAATTAATTCCCATTAGACTCAATTAACTTACTTATTTAATCATATTGCCTAAAATTTTATAATTTAGTAATAATTTGTTATATTCATCAACTGCAATGTAAATAAATCAAATAAAAACATAAAAAGTTCATACATAATAAGTATCAAATAATTAATAATAAAAATAAAATGCATAAAGTAGAACTCTTTGTTCTATAATGGTGTATAGTTGGGTCACATCATGTTATCATGTTCGATACAGTCGAATTCAAAATCATTTATGGTCGACCAAAACTCATTAACACCGTGTCATAACCGTATCACGGAAGGACTTGAATTTTTAATTTTTGTGTTCTTTCTTGTCCTAAACATTTTGTATGAAGTTCATACTTCCCTAATAGAAATGTTTCATCGAACAATGGAGGTTAGATAAGTCAATTCACCCAAAGAAATATAAATCGCACATCCAAATAAGCCCTAACGAATCACACTCTGCGTAACCGAAGACCAGCCATGTCCGAACAACCAACCACCACCGACGACGACGACGAAGCTATAAACCCATTCACAATGATCCTCCCTGACCACGGCCACGCCGACCATCCGCCACGCGCCGCCCCAGGGGAGCCTCTGCTGCGCCTCCACCGCCTCCCCTCGACGGGCGCCACGCTGGCGATCCGCAAGCTCCCCTCGCAGGGCCTCTCCTTCCAGCTCTGGCCGGCGGCCACCGCGCTCGTCGCGCTCCTCGACGCGCACCGCCGCGAGCCCCTTGGCGCCCGCGCTGCCCCCGGATCGGCGCCAGCTCAGCGTCCTGGAGCTCGGGTCGGGTACGGGGCTGGTGGGGCTCGCCGCGGCGGCGGCGCTCGGGGCCCGCGTCACGGTCACCGACCTCCCCCACGTGGTCCCCAACCTGCGGTTCAACGCGGCGGCGAACGGCGCCGTTGTGGGAGCCGGCGGAGGGAGCGTCGCCGTGTCGGCCCTGAGGTGGGGGGAGGACGCTGACGTGGAGAGGGCGGTGGCGGCGAGTGGCGGGGGGTTCGACGTTATCGTGGGGTCGGATGTAGTGTATCACGACCACCTGTACGAGCCTCTGCTCAAAACGCTGCGTTTGCTGCTTCCCCCGGGGGGGAAAACGACGTCGTTTGTGATGGCGCATCTGAGGAGGTGGAAGAAGGAGTCGTCGTTTTTCAAGAAGGCGAGGAAGGCGTTCCACGTGGACACCCTCTTCGAGGGCAAGCCTTTGGAAGGCGCGAGGCTTGGAGTTGTCGTTTACCGCTTTTCTCCCAAGGGAAATTAATGGATAATGCTGACGTGGATTTGAATTTCTTATTTTCCTTCGCTTAATTTGAGGATTAAATTGTAATTTGGACTGAAAACTTTTTTTTTTTATTTGAAAATGCATTTGTTTTTGTTAACTCTACAACAGAGTATATGTGAATTATGAAGATCACTCTCTCTCATCATTAGAAATTTAGAAGCAAAAATTACAGAAGATAGAAGATAAAAAATTATTAATTATATATAAAAAAGTATAACATATATCTAATTCGAGACAATAATATTAGGCTTTTGGGATTTTTCTTAAATGATCGATCTGAAAAGGCTTTAAAGCCTAATAAATCATAAATACTCAAAGTCAACAAGTGTGAAGCAATACATTTTTCTATTTAATTATTTTTATCAATTTCAAATAGAGAATATGTTAAATATCTGGATGAACACATAATTATGTATTTTCGGTATGATCTAATAGCAATATGCTAAAAAATCGATCAACACCCATAAAAGAAGTAGATAGAAAAATATGTCGCTTTAAATATGATTGTTTTTGGCACTTTTGTCATTATTTTTTCACTTTAAACTCTTGTCGACTCAATTGGTCAAAGTTTAAATACTTTTAAATTTTAACCAACTATTTCCATTAATTTTAATTAGAAGGTTTGAAGATTGTGTTCTTCATGTCTATTTTTTTTCAGCTATAAATCTATCTATCCTTTTATTTTATTTAGTTTCCTCACTAAATTATGTAATTATCTTTTCCATGATTTATTTGAGGTTAATAAACTATGAAAATTCATTTTTTATCGTAAAAAATCATAAAAATGAAATGATATTTGTATTGTATCAAGATTGAGTACAAAGCTGAGGGACATTGTATGTAGCCATGGCTTTGTTTTGATCAAAGTGAATAGAAAAGCAAAAATAATGCTTTTGGTTAAGTTTCCTTGTTGTCATCAAATCAGCATCTTTCTTGGTCTATTCTCACCATTATTATTTTTCCGTCCCAACAAGAATGGCATTGTAAATGAAATTAATAAAGGGATAATAGCGGCATAAGTCCTCAACCTTTACTCAACTGGGGCGGCATAGCCCCAACCCCATTTAATAGCGGTATAAGTACAAAAAGATGATTTCCATCCATATTTGACTAGCGGAAGTAGTCAACGTTTGCGTGGTTAGCTTCTCATCAACATGGACGCCACGTAATCAGACATGTCACCATACACGTCATCCTCGCGTCATCAAATTTAATGCAATCGCCATTAATTTTGCATTAAATTTGATGACACGAGGATGACATGTATGGTGACATGTCGGATTACGTGTCGTCCACGTTGACGAGAAACTGACCACGCAAACGTTGACTACTTCCGTTAGTCAAATATGGACGGAAATCATCTTTTGATACTTATACCGCTATTAAATGAGGTTGGGGCTATGCCGCCCCAGTTGAGTAAATGTTGAGGACTTATGCCGCTATTATCCCATTAATAAACGATATTTGTGACATAAATATCTAATTTTGTACTAAGTGTGTTGTCATATTCTAATTTTTTTGTTTTTTTTTTATGAAAATGGTACCCAAAAGCCATAAAATAATAAATTCTTTTTATGTTTTTATTGAAATATGTTACATGAAGAACATATGTACGTACTCGTTCAAACTCTCGAAAAGTAACAATTATCTAACGTATTTATTAAACTAATAAATATATGCGTGTCTCAAACGTAACTTAACATATGCTAACTCAACAGGAATGAAATTGGATCACAAAATAATTTTTTGACCTTTTTAACTGTTATTGCGTGAGAAGTGAGAATGTACCCAATAATATAAGATTGAATATTTGACATAAATATCACAATTAATAAATCAAATGGCAAATGCATAGTAAGTAAGTGAGGAAGGTGGACACGTAGTGAGTCTCTCTTTGTAATAATAAATAAATGATATAACAGAAAGATCCAAACAAATATGAGACGTAGCTCTAAAAGTAAAGATGACAAATTTGCCGGAAAGGAATCTATAAGGGAGATTCCGTTGAGGCCGGTTCACATGACACATGTCGTTTATCTCTGTTAATCCACAAGCCAATCATCTCAACATTACATGCTCATTGGCTAGTATTTCAACGGTTTTTCAATAGTGATAATGTATGGTATATGAAATATAAATTATGGAACTATTATTATATTACTAAGTAATATTATTTTAAATATTATTAATCGGAATACCTCCAACAATCGATATACCTTATATTTTGATTGATAAAATCAGCATTTAATACTTATATCCGAATACAGGTTATATGATAGATGCATTTTTCATCTTTTATAATAGAAGTTTCGATTTATTAGTTGTTAAAAATCAAAACGAATACTTGTTTGCTCACCCATATACATAACATAACTAACAACATTTAATCTTTTATTATATAAGTTAGACTTTAGGTCAGCGTAAGAAAATTTTAATTCTTTTTAAACTATTTACCCACTACAAAAAACCATTATTTTTTTTTTTTTTTTTTTGGCTCTAGCTATGGAGAAGTCTACCGTTTGGTTATTTTCCATTATGTGCTAATGGGGTTTGACAATGGTACCTTATTTAAAACGCCAATATTTCTTTATCATTATTGAACATTTTAAATATATAAAATTATAAATCACGAGTCTTTCTATTATCCTCTTTGCGTTAGTGGGTTAAGATAGGAATACAAAAGACTAATAATTAGGATAAAATTAGGTAATTAGAAAGATAAATTTAATCTTTGGAGAAATTCTTTGATGGGTAACAATTTTAGAATAGATACTACTACTAGCTAGTGATGTTATAATTAATATGGGTTCATCATTATCTCATATGTGAGTCATCACTCCTTAATATTAATGCATGTATGTAAAATGTCATTCATAAAATTCGGTAAAAAGAAGGATATACAAAATTACAAACTCCTAAAAGATTACACTAAAATTAGAAATTAAGCATTATAGCACTAATTTAGCATGTGATTTAATGTAACATTTGAGCCTATATCTAATAGCATTTGATGCAAGTGAAGCCATCCATTCATTAACTACATTAAACATAAATGCAACTTCATTGAAGGCTAAACGTAACTTTGTTAAGGACATTTTTTAAACCAAACTTAGACTATAATTTCACATTTAATCTTAGTTAGAAAGTTAGAAAATTGTGTTTTTTCATGTCTATTTATATTAAGCTCCAAATTTATTTATTCTTCTATTTATTTAGTTTGTGAGTTTGTTCATTATATTATTTTATATTTTGTTTTTGACGGATTAATTTGATGTTATATATATAAGCAATGAAAATTCAATTTTTTTTTTATCATAATTAAATTATATTTCTTTTTTCAATGATTGTAATTTGTAATGGACAGGTAAAGAAACACAATGATGAACATATAAATACGGAAATAAAAATGTACGAAAAAACTTGAGAAGATGAAATAAATGTTTATCTAGATAATTTATGGACAGAGAAATAAATGAAAGTTGGGACCAATAAAGATTCAAAGGCATAGAATTTTCCTGCGTGCTTCTTACAATTTCTGGCCCAGAAATTAGGAGAGAGGAGAGAGAGAAAACAAATAAAATGGAAGTGAGAGAATATATATTAAATTATGAATAAATATATATAAGTTTGTTTGCTTACTATTGATTGAGTATTGAATAATCATGTTCTCTCTCCTTTTCTCTACTCTGTACGTCTGGAATCTTTCTCAAAGAGAGAGAGAAGAAGAGAGAAAATGAAATATCACACGCGCTATTAATTGGACTCCCGATTTCTTCGATGCCCATTTTCCATTTTTCATAAAGACACTTCCTTTTGTCAATATTCTCTCTCACTCTTCCAAAAAAAAAAAAAACAGATAGACAAGACGAAGAAGCAGTGTCCATAGCTGGAGCTCGCGAGGATTCGAGCTCGTTCGCGTGTTCTCGAGCTCCCTGGATCTGGGTACGTGCTCTTTCATCTTTTACTCAAACATTTTTGGGCAGATTAGAGCTAATCGAGGTCAAACTTTCTGAACTGTTTTTTTTTTTTTTTGGGATTCGTTGTGGGTCTGTGTCTGTCTTTGTCGTCTTCCCCTATCTGTTTTTGCGGTTGTTTAGTTGATAATTTGTTTCCCTTTTGGGATTGATCAGTTTGTTTGCCTTGCAATTTCGAAACCCTAATTGCTGTCTTATCAGTGCAATCTAGTCATGGCCCAGATTCCAGAATTTCACTAGCTCCACCCATACCATACATGTCTTTATGTACTTAACTACTCACTAACATAGGGAAAAATTATTCGGATCGAAGTCTGGTACTTATGCCGTTAGAAATGAAAACGAGTTTGTAACTTTGTAATTGTATTGGTATTCTTTGGGGGGCAACTTGTGTAAAATGTTCAAAAGTCTTATTTAAGCTATGGAAAGACTTGAAATTTTGAGTTTTTTCGTTGTTTTTTTGTCTTGACCTTTTGTGTTTGTTCACATACTTCCATATTATAAATGATTATAGGTAGTTTTGGCTAGTTGGAATTGTCTTGGATAATTAAGGACAGTCCCCTAGGGTTTGATATTACAAGAAGATTCGGGAAGTAGAACAAGAGTTCATCGAACGGTCGTTACGTGTTTCTTGATTTGTTGTCTTGCGTTACTGGTTAGTTGCATTCGGAACAAAACGAACGACTATATAATATGCCTTTATTGTACCGAGCGTCTTGAGTTTTATATAGGATTTTTGTGATTTATTGATGGGTTTCTACTTTCTCCTTGATAGATACGCGACAAAGTATCAACGGGCGCCGTAACTAGTTTGTAATTTATGTGAGACAAATCCCTTGGACATGGTCGAATTTTAGAGGGTGAGAGATACAATGGATGGTATGAATGGAGGGAACAACGCCAACAATCCGAGTCTTGCCTCGAAACAGAGGCTGCGATGGACTCATGAGCTTCATGAACGCTTTGTTGATGCCGTTGGACAGCTCGGTGGACCAGACCGTGAGTCGTTTTTTAATTATCTTATTTCGCGGAATACTTTTTTTTTAATTGATAATTCACATTATAAAAATCAATATCTATTTCGTAGGCGCTACCCCGAAGGGCGTTCTCAGAGTCATGGGTGTACAAGGATTAACGATTTATCACGTCAAAAGCCATTTACAGGTATAAAATAAACGCAAAGGCGATTGAGTATGTTCTTATTATTGGTATTTTTGTAAACTTCGTTAAACTCGAAAGGTGATATTTGAATATTTCCGGTTGTTTTTTTACTTTTTTTTTATGCGATCAGAAATATCGACTTGCAAAATACCTACCCGACTCCTCATCTGATGGTACGTTTTGCACTGACGACACTTTTTCTCATAAATGATTTAGTTCATTTTCAGTAGCTACAAACAAATATCTTAATTTAATTTGTGTTTTCATGTAAGGATTAAAAGCTGACAAGAAAGAGCAAGGAGATGACATTTCTAATATAGACGGATCATCGTAAGTGGCGCTTCCTGTATCCTTAATTTCCGTTCCATTATCGTTAGATAAATTTGTCATGTAATTTAGTTCAAATTTGAACTTTGTTTTAGACGAATTATCCGCTAAGTCATGTCGCTCAAAGTCATTAAATTATGAAATCTCAACCGAAATTACCCGGGATTTTATGAGATAAGTTTGGCAGCTAATGTCTCGTGTTTACGTTAAGGTTGTACATATATATTTCTAAATATAGAAGGTCAAAAGAAGTTTCAAGTTATTTTCTCCAAATGATTGCTGTATATTCCTGATATATTATCTGCAAAGACAATTATTTCTGATATTTGTAATCACGTTTAGTTCCTGATTCAATTTCGGTTTTGCTTTGCAGTGGAATGCAAATTACGGAAGCATTAAAGCTGCAAATGGAGGTTCAGAAGCGGCTTCACGAGCAATTAGAGGTTCTCGTTTACTTCATATTAAGTAGTACTTATCTTCTGTTTGGCATGTTTTGCTTATTATCTTGTTATTGATTTCTTAGAACGGAGCGAAGTAAAAGGAAAAAAGGAAAAGAAATTAGCAATGTCAGACTTTTTTTTCCGACTCCCGATTTATCAAAATTAACTTTCACTTTGATAACATTGTACACCAGGTTCAGAGACAGCTTCAGTTACGCATAGAAGCGCAAGGCAAGTACTTGAAGAAGATCATCGAAGAGCAACAGAGACTAAGCGGGGTTCTCTCGGAGTCTCCCGCTCTTGAATCTGACAAGGTCGACCCAACAACGCCAGCACCGACCTCCGAGCCTCCCCACGCGGACCAGACACCCAAGGAGTGCGCCTTAGCAAAGAGCGTCTCCATCGACGAGTCCTTTTCGTCCCACCACGAGCCGTCGACGCCAGACTCCGCCTGTCGCATCAGCTCACCTCCCGAGAGCCCCAAGGGCGAGAGGTCCGCGAAGAAGCAACGGGTCGGCGCAGCGCAGTTTCCCAACCCAGAGCTCGTGATGATGCACCAGATATTGGAGTCGAGTGTGAGCTCGGCCTATCAGGCGCCTCACTCGGTTTTCCACGCCGGAGAGCAGTTCGAGTCGAACTCGGTCGGGAACGACGCCCCGCAAGAAAGCAGCGACCTATGAATCCCGGGCTCTGGAGTTGTGCCGTGTATTAGTGTAATGTTATATATAGACGTTTTGAGACAAGTAGATTAAAAACAAAACACGTTGATCAAAATAACGAGGTTTGATTGAATCTGAGAGCGTTGTGAACAAAGGGTAACTAGGGTTTCGGTTGTTTATTAACGCTGACTTAGATTTTATGCAATGTTTTTTTTATGCAATGTTTTATGCAATGGTTCTTCTTTCCTTAACCCATACCAGAGTAGACAAAAGACCCGGATCGGGTCAGTTTCCGAAGGGCCGGAAAATCTGACCAAATCATAGGAAGACTCAAAATCCGTTCTACTTCAAACTTGTTTTTACTTTTTAAAAGTTAAAAATAACAAATGTTAATATGTACATAACAAGTTACTTACTTTAGAGTATTTTCGTCAACTATGTTGTTTTCTCTAATTTGTAGAACTTTAATTATAACTTTTATTCGAGAATTAATTTTTTAACTGTTTTACAATAATTTAATAATCTAATCTATATTAATGATTCCATTTGGTAACTAATAATTATAAGTATTACCAAATTTAATTATGTGTTTGTTATGCATAAGCTTATATATGTATTTTTTAAATGAGGCAAATAAATCACGTGTGGCTTATAAATCAACATTTTCTTTACGAGTAAAAACTATAGTGCCAACTTTTTAAAAGTTTAGAAGGCATTGCTGATAAAATCTAGAACTTATCGGGCAAAATACAAATTCGGAGACCGTTGCCGCCGGATACTCTTTTTATTTTTCATTTTCTTGGTAAAAAGGAAAAAAGGGCAAAGTTTACCAGGATCACAACGTGAAGTTGATTAGCATTCTGTAGTTAACCAAACAATATTCTATCGAGTAATACAAGAAAATATACAATCCCAATGAAACATAGTGGCAACTTTTCTATGATCAGGTTAACCCCACACCTAGCTATTTTTGCCGGAACGGCAAGCTATTAAGAACGAGCACCAACAACGGCGAAAAAAAAAAAAACTATTTTACGGAAATTTTGCTTTCCTCAAACACCGGAGTGATTTGAAGAAACTTATGCCTTGAATCTTGCACTTGCATGGCACACCGCAGTTAGAATCAGAATCCAAGCCTGTTGACTAAACTATAATGGAAGGATCAAACACGTATATGGTGAGAGAACACAGCAGTTACGAAGGCGGTTGTTTCCGCTGAATTACTCTCTTCAGAATGCTGATACGTAAACGCCTACTTAGAGCCTCTATCATCTCGAGTTTTTCGCTTTTGGGCTTCTTTGAGTTCTTTTTTTCTTCTTTTGTTGAGTCGGACGTTTGTTGCGTGTTGCGAAGGGGTGTGGCAAACGCCTTCAGAGTCTTCTAACATTCACAAAAAAAAAAAAACAAATCATCAAAATAATCAGAAAAAGCTTGCACCGATTTGGTAATTTTTTGCCAAGGAATGACAGCGTTTCAGTATATTGAGATCGAAATCGAGAGAGAGAGAGACCTGGTTAGCATCATCTGCTGTGGTGCATTCTGCAGAAGAATCTTCATCACTACCACCTAAAGATGAGCATCTTCCCCAACTCTCTCTATTCGAGCTTGTATACGAGCAACATTCTTCGTTTTGCGTGTTTGGCTTATCCTGATAAAAAAATTACAATGTGTCAACATGTTTATCGGAAATAACCTACAAAAAAGATCATTACGTAGTCATTTTTTGCGATTAAAAACCGGAATGAAAAAAATCAATTAGACCAACAAGCTTAATATTTGATGTTGCATGTTATGCATATCGAAGATTTAGTAACTCTCTCAAGAGTATTTCCATCTAGAGAAAACCCATTTTCTTGATCGATCAACTTCCAAGCTTAGTATACCGATGAATCAGATAATGACTCAAATCATGGAGGTTATAGAAAAGAAAACCTGTAATTGGGCTGATGCTTGACTGGTAAACGCAGTAATGTCACCAAGCACAGAATCCTGCAATCATTAATGTCATATAGCCATTCAGCATAAAATGACCATCACCGAACACAGGTGGACAGAAACCAGAGAGAAGCATACAGTAGCAACAGGGGCAATATCGGAAAGAAGTTGATCCACGGATTTTGTGTTTGAAACAACAGGGGGAGCAGAAGAAGAACTTGCTGCATCAGTACCCGCAGCGTGAACTCCAGTAATTATCTCGTATAACAAACCCTGAAATCAAGCAGAAGAAAAATTAATGATAATCCTTCGGTCATTATCATAAGATCGTAAAATTTTAAGCTACTTTACACCCAATAATCACTTTCCATAAGTTTACCAACTATGAGTAGCTGCAGCAAGATTTAAAATAACGTATTAAAGTTATGTGTGTATTTTATTTTATTTTGATGGTGAGGTGAGGCATAAGTCACGATTATAAACCATCTAGTTCAATGAAACATTAAATCCCTAATTAAACTCAAACATCTAATAAAACTGAAATTCAAACATAGCATCAAATGTGTGTCATAACTCAAATTCAAATAGTAATGCCCCATAAAATGTCTAAGCATATAAAATAAAGTTAAGTCTTTGGCCTTTTTTTTTTTTGCCTTCTTTTAAGCTCCGAAAATAGGTTAGGATTTTGAATCTTTTATTCAAGAACCTAGCTGGCAGTGGCGATATATAGATAGATTATGTATATATAGGGAATCACCTCATCCATTCCGGCACCGACCTTCAAATCCCCCAAGTCATAATACTTGTCGGGCTTACAAGAATTACCAGAAGAAATTTGTGGAGGGTGAAGAACATTGAAGAAGAAGATAGAGACTGAATCGTAATAGAACTGTGGTCGCGAGGAGTTATGGTCGCCATCAAAATATACCACGTTTTTATCTCCCTGCAGAAAACGAATTCTCCTAATAACTTTACTGAAGTTATCCAAAATGGGATTATTTACAACATACCGAGGGTTGTACCGATAATTTTCATAATAACCCGCAGGTTTTCCGATAATATTTACAAAATACCGAGGGTTGTACAAAACAAAAGTTCAAATACTATATCTCATATTAGTATATTGTGCTTAGTGTTAGTTGTATATCAATAAAATATTATGGTATATGATATATCAATATTATTTATAAAATGGATATTGAAGTGTAATATATACTTATACAATGCTAATATTATCATTATATACAAAATCCGTTGGTAAAGCCTATGAAAAAACCCAAGGGTAAACCCGTTACCTGTTGATGAACCCGCAATTTCACCCATCTTTTCTTCATCGGTAACGGTTTTTTAAACCTTGGTTTAAACTATAGTACAAGAATTGAGTCTGCTCGAAAAGTATACAATACCGCGTAGGATTTATATATGACATCAGAATGATGGGGTTGGATGAATTTGTCATCCTTAGCATGTCCAAATAAAGCAGGAATGAATGTCTTGGATGCAACCTGCAACCGGTATTGTGTGTTTATTCACAGAACATCAGTCCAATGCTAGTTAACATAAGCTTTTAGCATTACTTTTTTTTTTCTTCCTTTCTTCCTTTCATAAATAGGTAAGTATAGAAGATGCACTATATGAAACTTTGGAAACACGAACCTGTAAGCTATTAAGACTCATTATATCAAATTTCGCCTTCTTCTCAATTACCCGACGCATGTATTGCACTGCCATCTTAACCTGATAAAGAGGGCAGAGAAAAATTTAAGCATCTTAATAACATGACCAATAAGATGTAAAAGCATGAAGAGATCAAATGTAATTAGCACGTCACGGAATAGCAGGAAAGTCTTTCGCCGTAATTACTTTATGCAAATATGATAAATATGGTACAACTCTATCAAATACTTCTTGCGGACCCAGGATATCAACTTGTAAATACAAAGTGTGAAGTTGCGAGACATTACTGTGAATTTCGGAAGCCGGATTTTGTACACATCCACTAGTTCCATCATTAGACCATACAAGTTTGAAAAGGCGCTATCCAACACCATTCCAGCTATTGAGGGGTCTTCTGCTCCATATAGAAGGCTACACGACAAAATGCAAATTTGAACATATAAATAAAAAGTGGAACGAAATGATAAAAAAAGAAAAACTACCCAATAGCATAATAATTATTGCGTACCAAGTGACTGCACCCATCGATCGTCCCCATAGACCAATTCGTGAAATTTGTTTGTTGCTTCTTAAATGTGAGACGACGATCTTTAGGTCATCTTTCTGCACAGAACGGCGAGGCTTTAGACATTTGAAAAGAGACAAAACCAAAATCTATAAATAATAAAATAGTTATAAACAGGAAATGAACCTCGTGCCAACCAAGGCTGACATAGTCACCATCAGACAAGCCCGAACCCGAAAAATCAAGGGTGAAGACAGTAATGTTCGATGGAAGAAGAATCACAGCAGCCTCATTCGCATCGGCTCTGCATCCACTGAATTATTGCACATGTGCGTAAATGCGCCAGTTCTAGCTTTGCTCTAAAGGGTACCCATAATAAGGGCTTAAAATATTTACCGATAACCGGAGCGAAAATCGATCGAATTTTAATTGAATATTTGGCCACGTCCGGATAACCGAAAAATCAATTATAGTTAACAGAAAACAGGTGTAAAGGCTGAAAAAGATAATACGGAATAACCGGAACCGGACTTTTAAACTTCCGAACCTGTTTCCATGGCAATACACAACACAAGGAAGAGGAGAATCTTCCGGAAAAGGGGAGGGCATGTAGTGACTGCAGCGCAACACGTGTCCTCTCGCATTCCTGAGCTGCAAATAGCGAAAAACAAGCCCGCAGGCAAACTGTCAGGCACTACCATGTAACACACATTTGCTGGAAATCCATGAAGAAAGCTTAAAGACTGAAATGGCACTGGCAAATAGTGTCCGTACTCGCCTCCAAGTCTTGTCGCTGGTACGTTCTTCCCGCGAGGCTAAATTCCCTTTCCCACAGATACTGATCAGGATTATAATCCGCCCTGTTAACCAAAAGGCTTAGAATTATCGGTTTCGAATCTGTCTAGTGTTTCTATTTTATCGTTATCACGCACTAAGCTTGAAGAACACCTTCCCAAAAATGGCAGAAAAAGCGAGACAATTGCGCGAAATCGGTACCTGGGAGGGCGAATCACGAAATTGATGAACTGCTCAATCATCTCGCTTCAACCTTGTTTCATGAATCCACTCGCTTCTCAACAAGTTGGACTCTCCGCCATTTTTAGAAACTCGAAACCCCCATCTCCTAAAATTCCAATCAACACAACGCCAATCACAGCTCGAACCAGGAATTCAGCTCGACTGGCTTGCAATTCAAGATCCGACGCAACGAAGAGGCTCAACACCGAAAAAGCTGCAAACCTTGAGAAATTGACAGTTCCCAGAGAAGGAAGGAGCGAATTCCCAGATCTCCGAGCTCTCAGTCCCCGAAATTCCCCATTTTCTAGGTCTCCGAACTCGAGTCAAAGCGTGATCTTGGAGCTGAATCAAGGACGAACTGAGAGCAAGGAAGGCATAGCTAAGCAAGGAAGGAGAGTCAGGGTGTTGGTCGTGTCTCCTCTCTTTCTTCCATTGACGTCCGTACGGAGGCGAGGAGAGAGAGTGAACGACGACCACAGGCACTGACTGGTGAACAGCTCAGAGAGCAAGCAACGAAGCATTAATAACACAAAGCCCACTTCTCTATTTCTTTTCCTTTTTTATTTATTTTCTTTTTGTTTTGATCGATCGAGCACACTACAATCTCCAAAGCAGACTTCTTAATATTAGCTTCATCTTTTCTTATTTAATATTACAGCTGCTAAATTAATGGGAAATTGCGGTACAAATACTTAAATTTTGATTGATTGAGACGCCAAGAATAGCAGTAAAAATTATCTAAAATTAATAAATATGAGACGATGACAGGTATTCGATATTTCAAGTGACATTAACTGTAAAAAAATCACGACTAAATTTTCTATTTTTACTCTGTCGTTATTGTTATTATTAATTCTATCACTTGTTATAAAAGTCTTGACAATATTTTAAAAATAAGAAGAAAAAAAACATCGTATTCAATACTTAAAAGCACACTTAAATTAATTGAAAAAGTTGTTAAAATTTTATAAAAAATTAAATAGTGGATACTAAAAAATAAAAATTAATATCCTATTCAAAATTTAATCGTAAATAATTAAAGTTCACGCTATATACAAAATTAAAATTTTATGTAAAAGAAATAATTGTGAATAATTGAATATAACGAGATAATGATGACTTAATGAGTAAGATAACAAGAAGCTGACTTTAATAGCTTTTAAAAGTCCTCCTCTTTTAAGTTTTAACTGACCCAACCGCAAACAACCCCAGTAGTACAATACAACTACTCCAACGTGGAATTGGTATGGAGTGGAGATAACATAAAATTAATTCATATTTTCAGAAAGTGAAAAGAAGGTAAGCAAACGAGGGTTCAATTGAATATAAATGTTAACTAGACTGTGTAGAGTTAACTTCAAAATTTGTGGCAAAAGTATTTTACTTTATTTTATTTTTTGTATTATTTTCATCAATGATGACGTAAACAACGTAAACCGCGACGCTATTGAGAAAATGAGTTGAGAATTCGAGAGAGCAAGTAAAAATGAAAATAATAATCGGCGTAGTTGATGCTCTAAAAATCTGCGTTTACATTCATGTTTATTTTGATTATTTTGATGTTCATAAATTTGATCGTTTGAGTTTATTTTTTAATATTTTTATACTGATGAAAATAATAAAAATTATTGAAAAAGTGAATGAAATCTATTGATCCACTAAGAAAAATAAACTTAAATATTTTACCATAATTTTTTAAAATTATGATAACTTGATTACTTTTTATTTATAAATAACTTGATTACTTTTGTGGGGCGTCAAATTCAGACACATTAAAAAAGAAGAAAATTATGTACAAGGGGTGGACTTCTGCGCATGTGCGACTCACATGCATGTTGTTGTCGCCACGTTGATAGTTATTTGTTGATATAGTATAAAAAAAAAAAAAAGAAGCTAAAATCTAGGGCATTTGGTCACGTAAAGTAGGAACTTGGAAGGTTTCATCTTGCTAATTGGGTGAAGTAAAAGTTGAGGCCGTTGTAAAGCTTCATGGTTAGGTTTAACCTCTCTACAAGATTACCTACGAGCATGCCAATTTCTTATCTCAACCAATGGAAAAAACCGTCACTGCAATGACCCGATTTTACGGAGTGGTTAATAAGTTCGGGTATATGAAAAGGTAATTATAGATTTTTAGATGTCGAAACCGATTTGTGCCGATTAGATATTCGATAATCAGCAAGTGTTTTGCAAAATTTTATAATTATTAGTATTTCTAAAGATGAAAAAAAAAAATGGTTATTATTTTTCTAGATTATGTAAAATTTGGATTCTTTAAATTAAATGAAACAGTAATTATTATTTTTTTCTCTTTTGGTTGGCCGGTATTACAACCAATTTTCTACCGGCAAACCGGCAGCTGCCACCTGCACTTCGAACCTTCATCTCACAACTAATATTAATACAATAAAAATACAATAATGGTAAATTAGTGCCCATCGATCTTGAGAATTCCAAAGGTTATTCAAGATTAAATTAAAATTTTCTAATTACTTGAATAGGTAAAAGCTTTTCAACCGCTTAGCTGAAAGGGTAGAATTGACATTGAGAATTTCTACATGAAAATCTAACACGAATTAGACAAATGAAGTACCTTTCTCTTTTTCATAGCAATTTGAGACACAGATCATACAAAACCATAATAGTTTCAGCTCTTGTAACTTTCAGCATCGTTGACGAGTTCTTACTCTTACGCGAAGAGATTCACTACCGGCGATTCTGGATGAAACTCATGTGACTTTGAATGGGTTTCGATCTCCTTCCGAGTATGCAAACTTGTCGTCGAGAACACAGATGGTATTGCTTTTACACGCTCAGATAAATCTTGCGAGAGTTTGCCGTAATATAAGCTCGTATTTACTAATGATTATGGTTAGTGTTCAAAAATTCGAGACTTAAGGGCTACTCGGTTTCACAATGCCCTGCAACTTCCACCCACCAAGTCCCGCTAAAGAAAATGCCTGCAAATTAAAAACATTTGATCATTAAAAAAAAATCACGGGCGATATGGTCAAAGTTTTTGCATTTTCCCGGGTTCTTTTTTTTCCTCAGAACATGTTGCCCGGCTTACTGCTCAGAAACACGCCTTACTTAGTAAAATAAATGTAAGAAATATTCGTAGACCATTATCAAACATAAAATCCCGGGAGCTTATATATAGAAAATTTTTCTAGAGTTCTTGAGTTGCATATTGCAGAGTCGGTTAAATATGTGACCTATTATGTTAAAGTTATTAAAAGGGTAAAATTTGTTTCTTTTATTTTAATAGGCTTATATTCGAAGACCCCTAAGACCATTTTACCCTTAATTGCTTAAAGGAATCTGATCATTATTTAACAGGGGTAATATGCAACTGTACAAAAGTTTTAGAAGGAAACAGCTACAAAGTTAAGTTTGGGGAATTTTGCTGCCAATACTATGTGAAGAACTTCAAATGATATTGGTAACTTTCATACAGATAAGATCTTGAGCCGGACAAAACGAAAACATAAAATCAAATTATGCCGATAAGTGAAAAAGTATATGCATGAAGATCTATGATAAGATGGAGCAGAAGGTTGTTCCTAACAATTCTCCATTAAGAAAGAAGTCAAACGGAGGCGCCCGAGCTTGGCACACAAAATTTGATTAAGTTCCAGCCGTCAAAAATGTATAACCTAGAGAGAATATGAAATGCATACATGGATTTATATTATTCCAAATATTTGTTTATTTTTATATTATGAACCGCTGAGAACATTCCACAAGGAACATTTGACCCAGCCACCGCCCCTGTTTGAGCTAACATTAACGTGATATGTTTTGAATTTGCTAGCAGGAACTTGATAATACTTTGTAAGAGAACTTATTATAACTAGGAAAAAATCCTAAATAAACAAACCTCGACCCAGGAGTTCCCAGTAGTTTCGAGCAAAGCAGCATTGCACGTCTTTAGTTCTACAGAAGCGCCAGAAAACATCGAGGCTGCTTCCTCCCAACCCCTATTATGTCCCATACACCTGCGAATTTATCTCATCATTGTCAAGAAGTCTTTATCGCTCCCTTGTTCTTATGCGAATATACCACGAGGAGGAGCAGTAATTTGCATAGATTTGACTAAAATGTCACACATTTTCATTTTCCATTTTCGCCTTCCATGACATACAGTTTCCATTTTCGCCTTCCATGACATACACAGTTGTAGAACAAGTTTCTGTTACGGTAACCAAATTTCCAAGGTTAAGCGTTCCGGTTTACCATCTTAGATTGGAAACTCATAGGAAGAAAATGTACATGGAAACGGCCAGCTTTGTCTATTCTGAATCTGAACCATTAGCAATTTGCATAATTCAACAAATTACTAAACAAATGAAGCTGAGAACTCACATTATGGTAGCGATTTCGTCGTTCGAATATCTGCAGATAACATTTTGAAGGTGCTCGGCAGTCTGCCCGTCCATGGCTGCAATGGAATAGAAGCTCGAAACGAACTGCACTTCGGCCTCCGAAAACCCTTGCACTTCCTCCTGCAAAATCTTAAGCGTCTCCTTCGTCCTCAACGCATCGCTACACCCAAGAGACACACAACAGTACCAAGAAAACTCGATAAGTTCGATAATCAAAGCAAATCAAAAGGCATCATCAACTCATCCAAAATCCAACCTGGACAGAATAAGCTGAGGTATCCAATCCAACTCGCGAAGCTTGTGAGCGACTTTAATGGCGTCGGATTGACCCGTTTTACTCAGAGGCCGATCGTGATCTAAACAAAAAAAAAATGCTTCACTATCCAAATACGTACAATCAAACAGCCAAACAACAGCACAAGAAGAGAAGAAGAACCTCTGAGCGAGCGGTCCTTCCACGAGCTCTTGGCGTGACGGAGAAGAATGAGGCGGCGAGAGTTCGAGTCTCTCGGCTTCGACGGAGCATCACCCTCGTCGGAGACCGACTGGCCTTGGTCGATCACTAGAGACGACCAGCTTCGGCCGAAGCTCCGGCGACGAAGCGAGGGTTTGGATCGAACCAGAGGCTTCGGAATCGGATTTTCTAGGCTTATCTGAACACTCGGTATCGTCACCGCATTCATACTGATTCCTCCGTTGCTGTTCTCCGACGAGACCGAGAGTAGAGAGAGAGATAGTGAGAGAGTGTTCTCTTTCTCTCTCCTAATCCGCAGAGATCAAAACGACGCTTCGTTTCATCGTAAACGACACGAAACGAGAGCCTGCAGACAGATAACCCGCCAATTGTACGGATAATTTAATCTTTATCTTTTACGTAATTGGTATAAATGCCCCCTAGATTTTAACTAGTGGCGTATTTTGACTTTTGATTTATAGTTTGTGGCAGTACAAGATATAATGTTAGAGATATTTGCGATATAAATGTTGAGGCATGATTTCGTGTTTAATTTATATAAAATAAAACATTAATTTATGATATATTTCACTTTGAGCTTGATAAAAGCGTCAAACCCGACTTACGAAGAAAGTCAACAAATGGCAACAAAAATAAAAGCCTGTCATTAAAGAAAGCCCATAGATGAGGAGAAATCAAGTCCAGGGAAGCAGCTTCGTCGACTCAAGATTCCTGGTCGACGAGAACATAGGTATTCATCGAAGAGCGCATAGGTTATTAGCACGTCGGATTCCAACGGTTAATGTAATAATACAATCATATATTCATCAATATTTTCTTACACCATTCTTACTTCCCTAACCATTTTGTTACGTCTGATTTGGTTTTAACTTTCACAGAAGAGACCCGAGTCTCAAAGCATAATAAATTGGATTTGCACCAGATGTCAAGAAAATGATTGTTGAGGCGATTTTTTCCCTAAATAATAAATATCTCATTTTATACTAAATAAATATAGTATATTCAAAATTTTGTGACCATTATATTCAAATGTCGCAAAACAATATAGAAATTGAGTTTATTCGTTTTGAGTTATTATCTGTTAATTTTGAAGTTTAATCGTGATATGCTTATTGTGTAACATACCTTAGAAGTTAGAGCATAGACAAAACTGAACATTGACATTTTTTTAAAGCTTTTGAGTAATATTACAACCAAAAAAGACCAAAGTATAAAATTAAGTATTTATGCCGCAATAATCATTTTGCGCTATGAAGCTAAGGGCAATATGGTAAATAGAGGTGGATTTGACCGCCATCCGTTGCCACCTGTATCTCATTGCATGTTGTGAGGAGAGAAGAAGTGAGCGCAACTGTTGGTCGTTCGTGTGTGTGAAACGAAACGAAGTGTATCATAAAAGCCAATAAATAATAATCAGGATATTTTATTTCTTTTTCTTTTTTGCTAAATATAAATACTTTTTTTCACGAATAAAAAAACCACCGAATCGGTGGCCTCAAGAGATTTCCAGTGGCGAAACCACGACGGCTCAGTCGCCATCGCCGCCGTGTAAGAGATCATTCCTTTTTCTCTTTGCTGACTTCTATATATAGATCGCTTTCTCGTGTTCCAAGAGAGATCGATTTTTTTTTTTTCACGTTGAGATTGTGGGAGATTTTTAGTTTCGGAAGCAGATCGCGTGTTGATCGAAGCTCCAAGAACTGCGATTGCAGAGATTTTCTTGTTTGTGAGGTTTGATTTTATTTTCCTTTTTTCATTTCTTTCGATTTCTTGCCGATTTTATCTGCAGTCTAGGGTTTTTTGGATTTGCAGTTTGTACGGCGATTCATGGTTGTTTGCTTGTTTTGCCTTGTCCTAAGTCCAGATTTTTTTTTATTGGAATTTTTTTTTTGGTAATTGGGTCGTTTATGAAAAATGATCTAGCAGTTCTTCACAACAGAGTTTGGAGTTTATTTAATGGATTGTGAAATGGAATTTAGGCTTCGAAGCACGGGGTTATGATTTCGTTTTGCTGCCGTGAAGATGAATGTGACTGTCGGTCTTCATCTTCTGTATGATTTACAGTGCAATGAGATTCTAATTTATTGTTTTTATGTGATGCTCTCGTGGCTTCGACGTGCTGGTGTTGGCTATGGGACAGAATCTAGGTTAATATGGCCGAATTTGAAGGGGAAGAGTTGGATCACGTTGTGGATGAGAACGAGATGGCAGAAGAAGACGAGAGTGTGTATTTCAGTGGTAGAGTTGCTGGTGAATCCGATTCAGATGAGGAGGACGAAGATGAATATGATATGGTTCGTTCCCGTTCTTGCGTGAATTAGTCAGAAATACCGGCACGTCTTTTTTTATTATGTTTCTTATTGTGTGGTTTTGCAGGAAAGTAAAATCACCGACACGTCCGCTGCGGATGCTAGGAGAGGGAAGGATATTCAAGGGATTCTGTGGGAGAGGGTGACGATTTCGAGGGAGAGGTATAGGCAAACTAGAGTCGAGGAGTATAAGAATTACGAAAATGTTCCGCAATCAGGAGAAGGTTCCGAGAAGGTTAATTTCACGGTCCATTAATATCTTGAACTTTTTTGTTGCTCTGGGCTATAAACTTACCATGTACCCTTTTTTATAGGAATGCAAAATAACCAAGAAAGACGGATCGTTCTATTCCTTTTGGCGAAATAATAGAGCTGTAAAATCAACAATCTTCCACTTTCAAGTATGTCCAGTTTATCGACTCATTTGTTTTGAAGCAGCGTTGTTTCTTAATGATTTTGATAATGTTTTTGTTTATTACTGTTGATGGCATCGTTTGTATTTGTAGTTGCGGAACTTGGTTTGGTCTACAACGAAGCATGATGTCTATCTTTTGTCGCACTTCTCAGTCCTTCATTGGTCTGCAATAACAGGCCAGAAAACTGAAGTTCTTGATGTTTCCGGGCACGTTGCCCCGTGTGAGGTGCCTTCTTCTTTCAAGATCTCCTGTTATCCATTATTATAATATGTTTATTTAGCTTGCTTTTGTTTTCTGGATTCGATCTCAATAAGTAATTACTGAGAATTTAAATCCGCTCAATATATCTTACAGAAACACCCTGGAAGTATCTTGGAAGGATTTAGTCAGACCCAAGTTAGTACACTGGCTGTTCGGGACAACTTGTTAATTGCCGGTGGATTTCAGGGGGAGCTTATTTGCAAGGTAAATCTTTCTTCCTCTGTTACATTTATGTAATGTTTAATTTTGTTAGGAATAAAATTATTACAGTAAATAGTGATTAGGGTTACCTAACCTATATATTAGGGGCCAATTTCAAGGGGAGGCGGCTAGTCAGATATGGCATATTTTCTCTTATGTCTTTAGGGAGAGCTTGGGTCGTGTTTTTGAAGAAACGGTTGCTACATTTGTTATTCAGAACTTCTATTTATTCAATAAAATTATCGGGAATCCATCTCTTATAGGAATTTTGTTGGTTTGTGTTTTATTTCTACCTTGGTTCCTGTCAATTCCCAAATAACCTATGCTTATGTGCCATGTCTGAACTTAGTTAGAGCCTTACTTAAATATCAGAAAGTTATTCCTTAAAATTCTACATTGTATTAGAGTCCTAACCTTATTCAGCTTGAAATTTCTTATTTGCTTTTGGGGACGGGTTTAAAGTTCATTGTTTGCCTCTGTCAATATGCAGTATCTGGATCGACCGGGAATAAGCTACTGTTCCAGGACAACATATGATGATAATGCAATCACAAATGCTATCGAGATTTACGATGGGCCCAGGTTTCTCTTCTTTGTAGTTTTTCTGTGTATTAATACATTTTTGCCTTTTTTTCTTCATGTGCTTACCTATGTTGTTTCCACAGTGGTGCTGTTCATTTCATGGCTTCAAATAATGATTGCGGAGTTCGGGACTTCAATATGGAGAGATTTCAGATTTCGAAGGAATTTACTTTCCCTTGGCCTGTAAATGTAAGTGTTTCCAATATAGAAACTTACAGCTACTATATAGAGTGAAATAGAGGGTAAATTTGTTTACTCTTTGGTACTAAAGAGATATCTTAAACTCAGTATAATTCTAACAATTATTTTGCATTACCAACATTTTTGTGGGTATATCTTTTCATCTTGCTACGGAACAAAGTGTGATGAACCTCGTATTATGTCACACTAAATTAAGAAAGGCACGGTCTACTAGTCCGCTTCGGGTTCAAGTGTCACGTATGTGAGTCTTGATAACGTGTGTGGTGTAAGCGTACAAGATTTGAGAAAGCTAGTCATAGATAACTAGCTAAATTTTCTTACATTTAGAGTTTGTCAAGGTAAGAAAAGATAGGGAAAAAGGCGTTACACTGTTCGAAGGCCCGTGATGAGATCACAGACCTGGGACCACAGAAAGCAAGTTATTTAATTGAGTAGTTGGATTTGGTGAGGATAACTACGACCATTGAATACCGTTTATGTCACCCGATCTATTCTGATGCCTTTATTGCAGCACTCGTCTCTAAGTTCTAACGGAAAGCTTCTAGCCATCGTCGGCGATAATCCTGATGGGCTGCTTGTCGACTCTCAAACTGGGAAGGTAGGAGACTTTTAAACCTCAATATACTGGTAAAGGTCAACTCCTCGGCCAGATGTTGACTTTTGTTGTCTCTGCAGACCATATCAACTCTAAAAGGACACCTGGACTTCTCGTTTGCGTCCGCCTGGCAGCCCCACGGTCACATCTTTGCCACGGGAAACCAAGACAAGACTTGCCGGATCTGGGACACTCGGAATCTGTCCAAATCCGTGGCGGTTCTGAAAGGCAATTTGGGAGCGATCCGCTCGATACGCTTCACCTCCGACGGGCGGTTCATGGCGATGGCGGAGCCCGCCGACTTCGTGCACATCTTTGATGTGAAGAGCGGGTTCGATCGCGAGCAGGAGGTTGACTTTTTCGGCGAGATCTCCGGCGTGTCTTTCAGCCCCGACGCGGAGTCGCTGTTCATTGGCGTATGGGACCGCACCTACGGCAGCCTGCTTCACTACAACCGGAACCGGGACAACTCGTACCTCGACTCCATGTTGTGAACGGGATTGGATGCGTATTCGTGTGTACAATTATTGCTACTTTTTGAATTGCTTTGGTGATTCGAGTGGTGTTGCTTTGTTAATAGTAGGAGAGTGAGTGTAAAATAAATGAGATTATAACTTACGTTTTAGTGCCTTTCTCAAGAAACCGAACTTTTGTCATCTCCTGGGTTTTCTGGCTTATGTTATCTGGATAATGCGGGTAGGGGTGTGCAATACGTTGGATTGAGCCGCCCCAAATCCAATTTGTTCGCTTTATGCTGGAGAAAATATGCACGATCGAAAAACATTAAGTTATAATAGTCGAACACGGTCGCAGCCTACAATTTATAGTGATTTGGACGGGTCAGATTAGAGCGGACGGCTTTGAGATCGGGTTCAGTCCAAAGATTTTGGATCCAAGAAAGCATAACTTTAAACGTAGGGTGAATGTCTTACATTTACCGTACTATTCTTCTATTAACAAAATACAGTTGGTGAATTAGAAAGTTCTCAAAGCAAAACTTAATTTCATATGCTAGTGGCAAAAGTCAAATTATGAAATGAGCATTTTTCTGTCTAATTTTTTGTTACGCGTGTTGGTTAATTTTTATAGCACCGTCCTATTAAATCACACATGAGATACACATACACACTTATGTGTTCATCCAATTATCCAACATTTCCTCATTTGAATTTAACGGAAAAAGAAAAAAAAAAGAAAGAAAAAAGGGTGATGAAAAATGTGTCTCCTCATATTTGTTGATTTTGAGTATCGTTGCCGCTATTTTTTCACTTTAGACTAATTATGACTCCAATGATAAAAGTCTTGAGTACTTTTGTCACGATTATCCCAATATATAATTAAGTTGCTACCTTATTCTAGGGATGTATAGAAAAACCCAAACCTATGCACCAAAAACTTGTTACCGAAAGATCCAAAATACAGAATAATTGGATCTGGGTGTATATAACAAGGTATTCGGTATTCGGTATTCAGTTTCAACTTTATAACCGGTACGAAAGACTCATCTATACTAGAGACTTTATTTAATAATTTACATTATGAATAATTATTGTAATAAATTAACTTTTATAAACAAAATTATCATACTATATAACTCAATCATACTGTTTACAATTTACGATGTCCTTAGTCACGAATAGAATAACAGCGTTCTTATCTATAGACTTTCTTTGGAGCGCTCTGCTCACTGACTTTCTCTACAGTATCGCTCCGTCACTTGTCGTTCGACATAAATGTCTTTTTATGTATTATTTCAAATAAAAAAAAATACTATTTCATCAATTTTTTATTTATTTTATTTTTTACTAAAGTATAAACAAAGAGTCTAATTTGGTCCAAAACCAAATTTAAGATTAAATTTCGACCCACAAGGGTATTCGGAGCAAACGAATTTTATGTAAAGGAGGCTTCAAATTAAATAATAGAATGTAGGTCATTTTAATAGTAAAACGGATAGAGAATAACTTATTGTGCAACCCTAGTTTATACATAAACTTCAATATCAAAATAATGTAATATATTTTTGTAGAATATTGTAAATTCTGTTTCAATCTGCGATTTACATCCCACCACGTACAGTTTGAGAATCAACCTGTAAACCCATGGTTTATCATCACTATATATATATATATATATCACTTCACTTCATTCATATACACGTGAACAATACCCAAATTTCATACAACACATATACAACATGTATTGTGTATACGAATACATACATATGATATGATATGATTGCACCGTGTATAGCTCCTAGCTGCAGCCTCCCGGAGCGAACCCAATCCTGGCCTTGGCCACGTCATACACCACCCGGAAACTCTGCTGCTGCCGGTTTCCGATTATCGCAATCCCGTCGCTCGCAGCAAAAGCGAGGCACACCACACCCTCATCCACCTCCACTAGCACGTTCTCCGCGCCCAGTCGCAGCTCCGCGCCCCCGCCGAACACCAACCGCACTGCTGGGACCGCCCGGGCCGCCGCTGCCATACCGCCTTTATAGCATCTGTCCAGTATTGAGACCGGCTCCGCCTCTGCCAGCTTCCCTGCCACGGCCTTTGCGAACGCGTTGCTCAGCGCGTTGTATACCACCCTGGGCAGTCGCGTGATCACGGTCCCGGAGTCGATGATCGTCGGGACGCTGTAGGCACTCGCCGCCGCCGCCACCGGCTTCTCCCCCACCGAGACGGAGTTCAGCCGCAGGAAGTACAGGCTCGGGTTCTTCGTGTCTGTTAGCATCGGGGTGAACACGCAATTTTCAGCCACCGAAGCAGCAACTCCAACAGAGAGGAACCCGCCTCGCCCCCGCTTCACCGACGGTAGGCAGTACGCGAAGGCGTTACCGTATTTCGCCGAGGCCTGATTGAGGAGCGAGAGTCGGTCGCGGGCGAGGCCGAGCAGCCCAGCAGCCTGCCCGAACAGGCCTTGGTTGTCCTGCCCGCAGCCGAAGATGAAGCCGGGCAGCGCCTGGGCCGGGGCGAGGGCGAGGCGGTCGCGGCTGAGGTAGCCGACGGAGAAGGAAGCGTCTCCGTAGGAAGCGGTGTAGATGCAGGTGTCGGAGCGGTCACAGAACGGATCGTTGAGCGTGGCGCGCTTGGTGGCAGCACATTCCGGGGACCCGCACTTGAGCTTCGCGTAAGTGGCAGAACCAGCAGGGTCGAAGACGGGACCCGCCTGCGAGTGGCAGTACACTGTGCAGGGCTGGCACTGCAGCCACGACAGCGAGCTCCCAGTGTCCATCACGACCGCGTAGTACTTCGCAGGGCTTCCGACCCCGATTTTCACGTAGTAGTTCCCGGTGCCGATCGACATGCCCGGGTTCAGCGGTATGTTGATGGATTTGAGATCTGTTTGTTTCTGTTTGGAAGAGGATCGGAGCCGGTTGATTTGGGTTTGGTCGCCGGAGAGGAGGGACCGGAGGGAGTTGACTCGGGATTCGTCTCCGGAGAGGAGGGCTTGGAAGAAAGATTTGGTGGAGTTTGGTTGGGTAATATGGTAGAGGCTCAACTCTATGTTAGACTGCTTTTCATCTGCAAAACAACAAGCTTCATGGTTTATCTCAAAGATTTGCTCCGAAAAACCGGCTTTTACCGGTGCATTTTTTTATTTCCACCGGCAAAAACACTATTTTTCCGGCCACTTTTACTACAACTGTAGTCTTAACCGGCAAAAACCGTGGTTTTTACCCCTACACAGCTCCCAAAATATCCGATAAAATTCGTTTTCAAACAAGCTTAATACAGCATATCATATATAATTAAGAAATTAATAATTTCCAATATTCTTTTTTACTGTTGATCATAAATAATATATATATGTACATGCCTTGCAAGAGATTGGATGAAGAAGAGAGTGGTGTGGTGGCGAGCATGAGAAGGAGAAAACCCAGAAAGCAAAGTGACCCCATGTCTGACCTGACACACAGTCGCTCCTCTTTGTTTAGAGAAGACTGATAATATTGGAAGAAGGCTTTGAAGAAGCTTATTATATACATTTCCATATATATTTAATGGTGTTGTTATGAGTTAAACCATTTTTCTTTCTGCTCTCTTAATTGTTGTGATGTCCTCTTAGACGCCACGATCAGAGAGAAAGTGGGGCTTTGAGTTTGGAAGGAAAGGAAGAGTCTTGGCAATGGCGATCAAAGAGACCCCATTAACATAATGATGTGATAGACACAGCTTTAGTAAGCAAAAGGGGTTATTTATTTACACTGAGATTTGAGGGCAATAAATTTCTTGTTCTAGTGCTCATTAATAGTAAGAAATTGTGGAATGAGATTCGGTACTTTCTGTTTGGTATGCCAAACCAAGCTAAAATGGGAACTTCTTTGCAAACTACATTAACTAACATAGGTGTTGTAAAGAATAGAAATAGATAGATCGATGTTTGAGATCATGTCCGACTTTGTCCGCTTTTGTTTACCCTTAAAATCTGATCGGTTCAATGGTCATCATTTTTTTAGGGATAATAGCGGCATAAGTCCTCAACCTTTACTTAACTGGGGCGGCATAGCCCCAACCCCATTTAATAGCGGTATAAGTACTAAAAGATGATTTCCGTCCATATTTGACTAACGGAAGTAGTCAACGTTTGCGCGGTCAGCGTCTCGTCAACGTGGACGCCACGTAATCCGACATGTCACCATACACGTCATCCTCGTGTCATCAAATTTAATGCAAAATTAAGAGTGATGGAGGGATTCAATTAATTTTGCATTAAATTTGATGACGCGAGGATGACATGTATGGTGACATGTCGGACTATGTGGCGTCCACGTTGAAGAGAAGCTGACCACGCAAACGTTGACTACTTCCATTAGTCAAATATGGACGGAAATCATCTTTTGGTACTTATACCGCTATTAAATGAGGTTGGGGCTATGCCGCCCCAGTTGAGTAAAGGTTGAGGACTTATGCCGCTATTATCCCTTTTTTTTATAATCTTTAAAAATTCTATAGATATACTTGTGATTATCGACTTTCGAGTCTCAAATTTTGTAAGGATCATATTATTACATGTGCAACACGAGTAAGAGCATAATTACTGGATTTGACGAGCTTTCTTTCGTGACGAAATTGAAGCTTTCATTCGACGTTTCCAACCATTCCGTGCAAGTTTAGTTTCCATTTAACTACAAATTATTTTCTAACAATTATCATCTAAAGATTGGTAATTCGCTAAAAAGAAAGAAAATGATTGGAAAATCAGCCATAAAGAAAAAATGGTATGAATAATTGCAAAACAATGTGAAATGGGCATAAAGATAAGATTATTGGTGTGAGTAAACCTTGATTAATTAAGATTAGAGAAGAAGACAAAGAGATTCATAAAGAAAGCCACATGAGATGACACAACTTTGGCATAATGTCAAGTCACAACCACCATGCAAGCAAAACTTTTCATGCTGTGAATGTGAACGTGACTATCTTTTTGTGATTAAACCTTCTAAACACTTTTTTAGTGATTAGTACAATCTGACATAATCACAATCTGTACACTGATTCTTAAACTTCGCAAACTAGGATCAAGTACCGGAATTTTGGTCCTTTTTCGAATGAGTCTCGATCATTTAAAATTGGACCATCATAGGGCAAAAATCCGGCCATATTGATTTTTTGAAATCATTTCTATGCTAAATTTTTGTAAGTGTTAAAAAATGAAGAAAAACAAAACAAATGACTGACAAGGGCTGTGATTGGGATTTTTTTTCGTTGCCTCAGCGGGTCTTTATTCTCGAGTTTTCTTAATTTTAACATAAAAGACCTAGTTCTCGAGATAAAAGTGGGTCGGGACGGGGCCAAAACCGGGATGTGAGTCACAACTTCCACCCGACCTTAAACTTGGTTTGACGAATCAAAGAGTGTCGGTAGTGAGAGATGAGATAATGCACTAACTAATCACTTAATAATCTTGGTTGAAGGTGTCCCGAATTCAGTCTTTTTATTATTATTAAATAGTTAATAGGAGGAGGGAGGGTGACATTGACAAACATTGACAATGAGTTTGGGTTTGACAAGCAGGCCAAAAGTACCTAACTTTATTCAATGCCTAACAATATTAATCTTCTCATTCTAAAATCAAATTATTGGTGTTTTGTTTAAATGAGTGGTGACAATTGACGAGACAAACTCCAATCAGAGTTTTACATTACAACCCTCTCACTCATCGACTTTGCATAGTGCCTCTTCTTCTTTTTAGTTTTAAGTTTTATCAATGACTATATACAAAAACACAACACTTTATATATTGTTTACTTTTAAAGACAAATCAAAATTTTAAATAAGTAAATTAAAAAAAAAATCATTTTTTTATTAACTTGAGTAACCTACCATCCGATTTCCTGATTTTTTCTAGTTCTAATCCACATGCAGCTTTTGGAAAACGAATCTGCAGCCTGGTTATAAACCGAAAGCAATATTTTTATAACCAGATCTGGTCTGGATGCGATTTTAAACCCGTATTTCCGGGTTCCACACCCCTACATAAACCCATGTAAATCGGATATGATGCCTATATAGTTTTAATGCAAACTCAATTGTCTCGTAACTATTCAATGCAATAATATCTCCAAACCCACATTACCACCCGACCCGGATGATAAAGGTGCCCATCTATTATTTGTACATGCGAAAGCATAAATATCCAATATAAGGCGATTGACTTTGGACCACAAAGTAATCAGTAGGTTGCTTAAGCAACAAGGCATCACGTGGATACATCGATCATCCATGATATAGCTGTGACAAGTCCCAATTGCAAACCCCTAATATCAAAATCTGGGAGCTGTGATTCAAGAGCCTAAAAATGGGTACTTCACGTGATATAGATCAACGTTAAACACATGTTATTCATACCATACATGGAAAAATAGAAATACACCGGAGAAATATTTAAATGAAAAAAACCAAGGATTTGCTTCACCGGCGGAAAGCATTGCCGTTTTCGGACCGGTTCTGGGAGTAATGTGTTCGGCGACGAACACTCTCTGCAATCGATGCACTCCCGCCCTTTTCTGTACCGTAGATGCTCTTCTGGGCCGCGTCCAAGAAATTCTTGCCGGTTGTTGATGTGGCAGCCCGAGAAGCTTCCAGCTCGTCGGCCTCGGCAGCCTTCTTCAGGCGTTTCCATCGCTGGTCTTCGTGGAGCTCGGCGTTCATCTGCATCTCTCGCAGCCGAGCCTCTTGTTCTTCTTTCGAAAGCTTCGGAGCTGCCTTGCGTCGCTTGTTTTGTGTCGCCTGCTGGTCTTCGGTCTTGTCATTATTCTGTTCTGGTTTGCTTTGATTTGACAGAATTTGTCGGTAGTTATCATTTTCTCTCCTTTCCCCCGCGTTTCCTCTGTCTGACCGGTCACGTGGTGATTGGTCTTTGTACCTCGAGGCAGGAAAAGTTCCTGTTTCTCGTCTGTCTCTCGTGGTTTCTCTGTCTGACAAACCAGCTGGTGATTGCTCTCTGTGCTTTGAGCCCCGATGGTTTCCGTTTTCACGTCTGTTTCTCACAGTGCCTCGATCCGATTGGTTTATGGGTGACTGTTCTCTGTTCTTTGAGCCCCGATAGTTTTCATCTCGTCTGTTTCTTGCAGAATCTCGATCTATTCGGTCATCAGGTGACTGCTCTCTGTACTTCGAGCTCCGATAGCTTTCGTTTTCTCGTCTGTTTCTCACAGTATCTCGATCTGATTGATTACCGGGTGACAGTTGTCTATAGTTTGAACCCCGATGGTTTTCGTTTTCTCGTCTGCTTCTCAAAGTTTCTCGATCTGATGGGTCACCGGGTGACAGTTCTCTGTACTTCGAACCCCGATGGTTCTCGTTTTCTCGTCTGTTTCTCAAAATATCTCGGTCTGATTGGTCACGGGGCGACTGTTGTCTATACTTCGAATCCCAATAGTTTTCGTTTTCTCGTCTGTTTCTCACAGTATCTCGATTCGATGGGTCATCGGGTGACTGTTCTCTGTACTTCGAGTTCGGATAGCTCTTCTTCTCGCTTCGTATGTCTTTCCTGTTCGATTCATCTTCTGAATCTGAGTGCGAATCACGGTTTGAGCTCTTCCTACGATCAGTCTTATTCCTTTCCTCGTCGTCGATGCTGGACGATGAATGCTTTTGATGCTTTGAGCTACTGTGACGGTGTTTCTTACGATGTTCCTTTTCATCATCGGAATTCTTACTTATCTTCTTCTTCTTCTTCTTCTTCTTCTTCTTGTGCTTCTCTTCAACCTGTTAAAAAAAATAAAATAAACAAGGTTTAGACCATAGCTGATATCAAATAAAGGCATATTCGTTACATCAGCTTTTGCATTTATTTTCAGGGCACATACTGAAACTCTCGAATACTGTTGAGCTCAAATATTAAAAAAAATACACGTATTTCGAGTTAAAAAAAATGAGAATAGCAAGACGAGGAGATAAAGACTACCAGTAATACATGAAACTAGTATTAAAAGCAAAAAAATACAATTTTGGTGTATATTTTTATGTGTTGCATCGTGATATTTGTATCTTAAATTCAATTTCTTTGTATGTTCCTTATTGTGTGGCTTAGTACCTTCTTCGAATGTAAATATGAATAGAAAGACCTCTATAACCCTTAAGTGTCATGGCGATATCACGTCCTCGCAACGACGATAAGACATACAAATTCCATTTCTGGTATCAAAAAGTCTAAATCTATCTATCAACCTCATCGAGAACCATCTTTACCCTCGAGAAGTTATAAACAAGTCAAATGCTAAACGAACTTAGATCCAATCAAAAAGCACCAAGATAATTGGAATCACCAAATCGATATCTGAACTCTGAAGTCTGAACTACGAAAAATGGCAGCTTGAATTGAAGAGTTGATAAAGCACTTACAGATTTGCGAATCATGGCCATCTGCACAGGATTGTTCTTGACCCGGGCCAAAGCCTCTTGCTCACGCTGCCGTATCATCAGCAGGGGATCGGTGTGGAGTTTCCTCCACTGATCATTGGCAGATTGCGGCTTCTCTTCGAACAAAGCTCCAGGCACAGCTGATTGCTGATATAAGTGCCATCAAAATAACAATTAAAATCCGTTTTGTCAAAGCTGAAAGCAGGGAAATTGAACAAACACGGGGAATCCAGAGCTCAATAAAATACCTGGGAAGTCGCAGCGGCTGAAGATGAAGGTGCCTCGTCCGGCTTAGGGAATGCCTCGAGGGCTTTGAAGCCCTCAGAAGCGCTGGCTTTCCCGACGGCTAAGCCCGATTCGTACAGGAAATCCAACCTCTCTTGCTTACTGAAATTCAATCAATCAAAAATCGTTAAAACCCTAACCCTACAATTGAGACAAACCCCAAATTACATCTATCAAAATCCGCTTCACTGTTTAGAAATCGGAAGATTTAAACGAAATCACACTATAACCAAAATCCCTAACCCTGGAATCGAAACACGAGACTCAATTGATCATATCTTGCCTACTAAAATCGAATCAATGAGCGAGAAGACTTACGGTAGGAGACCGGCTTGCTCCTGGAGCTGACGAAACTCGGCTCGCTCTCTCTCCTCGTGAATCTGCTTTCGCAGCTCTTCGAGCTTCTTCTGCTCGGCGTCGTGCTTCTGCTCGGCCTTCCACACGTTCTCGATGTTCCTGAGGCTTCCCGTGTGCCACCCCTTCTTGTTCAAGAATTTCATCCCCATTTTCGCTGATCTTCGTCTTCTTCCTGTGCCCTAATTCGGAGTTGCAGAGACTGAATTCGCCTCTCAGATTTCACAACCGTTGATCTCTGAAATTTCTCTTCTCATTTACTTCTCTTTTTCTTTTTTAATTTCCTTTTATTTTATATAGTTTTCTGCCTTCTGTCGTTTACCATTAAGCAAAATTGTCGTTTCCGTTCTAAATGTTTTATGTCGCTTGTCTGAAAGCTCATTTGTTTTCCAGCGTAACATGTTTTTTTTCTTTTTTTCAGCCTAAAATGTTTCTGTCGTTTATCTGAAACAAAAGTTGTCCGTTCTAACCTAAGAAGTATTGTCGTTCATCTAAACGCAAATTTGTCGTTTCTACATAAGATTGCGTCCTTTATCATTTACATTTGTCGTTTCCAACCTAAGATGTCTTACGTCGTTTAGGATAAATGTCGTACCATAGGAATCATATGAGTTTTTTTTTTCAAGGATAATCCAGGCAAAAATACCCAAATTTTTACTAATTGAGGCGGTAAGGATCTTATGGGAAAAAAGGATAGCAAAAATATCAAAAGTCTACAAAGGTGAAGTAACACATTTTTCATCATTTTTTTTTTCTTTCATCGACTTTAAAAGAGAAAATGCTTAATAGTTAGATACACATGATAAATGTATATTTTAGGTGTACGCATCGCCTCAATTTGTCGAGTGTGGATACTTTGATCTTTTTTTTTTATTCACGTTGGTCAAATTGGTCAATCGCTTCAATTGGTCAAATTTGAATACTTTTGTCGCAATTATCCATTCTTTCGAGACAAATTTTTTTCTTCTGAAAAACAAAATAAAAAATCGACATTTATTTCTTCTAAAAAATAAAATAAAAAATCTAAAATTGATATTAGTGAATTCACTATATTCATACAAAATCTTGTAGACAAATATTATTGAGAACTCTGATGATATATTTCCACAAAATATGAAATAATAATCTACAAGAATGAGAAAAGGTTGACTTCATCTTGCAAAGTGAGTATGCAATTGAATAATTTGAGCCCTTAAACTAGATTCATCCATTTGTGTGGCATGTGTTCGAGACAACATATCTCCACATTCTTCAACCAGCCCTCTCTCGCCTCCCACTATCTTTGCTAGCTCTGACATCAAAACCTCTGTTTCTTCTGCCTGAAATTGCACCAAACAGATCAATAGGTATACCCGAGTCCGTTTTCTTGGCCCGACATGCCTCGCATCTATGCCGGCCAAACATTGTTTTCTCGGATCGCAAATTAGGATTCACTAGGGATTTTGTGTAAGTTACGTTTTTGGATTTAACTTTTTCGACCATATTCCAAATTGGACTTTTACGTGTAGTTCTTCTGTCGATTTATCTTTACCTTTAAATCCTAACTAGCCCTGTGAGAAGAAACAAAAAAAATCTCGTTCTACATCGCATGTTCGAACCTTCACAAGAAGAATCATTTATTCAAAATCTAAGCTTGTCAAGCAACTGACTACGAGGAATTAAGTTGTACTTTTGGTTTTGACTTCAGTTCTTCACAAGATGTGTTCTATTTAAATCTTGAAAGTAAATATCTTCAAGGGAAATTAATGTACCTTTGGTACGAGATGTTGAACGTTCGAAACCATGGACTCCATCACTTTCATGGCCGAGTTCAGAGACTCCTGAAACTCCTTTATATCAACCTACAATGACACATTTATGCAAATCAGTCATAGCAATTCAATATAGAAGCTCATGCCAAGTTCAATTGGTATGAATATAAGAACATACTTTGACATTGGCACCAAGAGGAAGCTGAATCGAAGCATTCAACAAAGCTTGAATTGATTCAGCCAGAGAAACTGAATAATCTTCTTCCATATCAGACCACTGATCCATACATGGAATCTGAAGCATTGTGAATAATGTTTGCGTTAAGATTACAGCTCAACAGAGTAATGTAAAAGCCGCAAATTCGGAATAGTAGTGTAAAAGCCGCAAAATCGGAACTTGAAGAAAGTGAAGGACTTTACTTGGGCTTCAAGGATTGCAGAGAGAGTTTTTGTTCTTTGCAGAACTCCAAGCTCTAATCTTTTCTTCGTTACTGAATCGTGCATCTCCGACAGCTTAGCCCGGAGAGAATTGACTTTCGTCTGCGACAAAGGCGGAAACCGGAAGAATATTGGAAAATTCAGTTGTAAGAATTAGACAATGGCGATATGGACATAACTAGAATTTCAAGAAATGACTAACCTCTGTCTCTCGCTGCTGAGCTCCGACGGAAGCCTCGGCTCTGGCATTGGCGAATCGCCATTGAAGATACCTGTTTTGAAGCAGTCTCAAGGAGTGCACGTCTTCTTGATGACTCGGTACCTTCTTCCCCGCCACCTTCTTCGTCTCTGTCCCGGCCTTTGAAGCCGCACCAGGTGGCACCGGAGGCAGGCATAGTTTTGGCGCTCCGTTGATCGCTCTTTCGCTGTCAGCCGACACAAATGGCGAGTTGAAATGACGGGATTTCAAGGATTCGGTGCTTGTCCTGTGGCCGCTCTTCGGTCTCCCAGAAAAGGTCGGGACTAGCGCGTCGGAGTCAGCCGGAAAAGGTGGAAGGGACTGCACGGAGGAGCTCAGCTGACCGTGGCGATCGGCATCGGAGTTGGCCTCCGGCGGCAGAGACATGACGCTCGACTGCAAGAGCTTAGCCGCGGCCGAGGAAGCCATAGCGTGACTTCCGGAAAATTTCTGCTGCGGCATGGCTCGGAACCTCGACGCCACCGACATCGTCCGGTCGAAACTCGCCGACACCGTCGCCTTGTCGCCTTTCCCGTGGTGGACAGGAGACGGTCGGTTTCCGATGTTCTCCTTGAGCAGCTTGGCCGACCTCTGTCTTCGAAGAGTCGAGGGAGGGATTTGCTCGAACGCGACCTCGGAGCTCTGAATCTGAGCCTGGGGAGGTTGAATCTCGCCATTGGAGGACGACAAGGTCTGTTCCATGTCGAGCTGCCTCCGGCGACGGTTTTCGGAGCTGGATCTCGGCCTAGGGTTTTGATCGGAGGTGTTGGGCATGGGAGTCGAGCCCAGATTGTGCCTCTGAAGCGGCGATCTCGCAGGCAAGTGATGACGAGGCGAATCGCCATTGGAAGAGGAAGAATGTGAGACCGAAGGGGACATGAACCTTGAGCTCACCTCCCGGACTCTCGGCCGCCGGGTGGTCGCCGGCGGCTGCGGAGGAGGTCCAGACGCGAGCGGCGGGGGATTCTCGACCGCTGATTCCGCCATTTGGGAAGCCTGATTAAACGGTGGATTTTTCGCTCGGAGAAGAAGAAGGAGAGTGATCAGGTAATGGGACAGTGTTGATTGCGAATAACTAGCCGTTAGTGTTTAGGGGTGTCGAAGCTGTAACGGTTCTTTTTTTCTTTCTTTTCTTTTTTCAAAAGCACAGAGTCATTATAGATTTATTGATTAAATAAGTCAATTAACAAACTCGTAACTAAACGCATAAGACTTTAAAACTTTGTAACAAAAAAATAATGCCTATTACGAATTGATTTGACAAATAAATTGATCGGAAAAGTGGATGAGAAATTATGAATACCCACCGAATTCAACAAAATCTCGAACACGATTTTATGACCACCAATGTTTAAACCGCGAGATTGCTTAGAAATTTTTAGAATAAATAAGGATATATAATTGAAATTTGAGAAGAAGAAAAAAATCAATTTTTCCAATACTTAGAGTTGCTCTAAAATTTTGGCATAATACTAATTTTTTAAAAGTGATATTTGCCACAAAAAATTCTTTAAAATTAGGTGAAAATATCAGCTTGCATTAAAAAAAATGGTTATCACAATGATAAGGAGAGGCAAGCATTAATTTGGTCCTTAAATAGGAGAATTCTCCACTATTATTTGGAGAATTCCTGTCATCAAATTCCGTACCAATTATTCCCCGAAGCTTAACACCAAATGAAGAAAAACCCACTTCGTCAAAGAAAGTCAAACTCTTGACTTGTACTGTTTATAACTTACTGTCATTTTGGTCTCTCCGCTTTTTTTTACATTATTTTTTTTCATTTTTTTCTGAATATTTCAGTAAACTTGTACGTGGAAAGATGGAATTCTGACATTAAATAATTGTGCTGAAGGTTCATATGATTAGAACATTACCCACTTTAACACTACAATAATGCGGTCATAAATGGGAATACCCAAAACTAGGCTGCTACATTTCCTAACAAAGTTTTTTGTAGTTTATACTGTGTGGCTATGGTTGATGAGGACGAGTAGGTATATTTATGTACAGCCTGTCTAATTCCCGTCACATACGGTCCAAGCAGACCGTATTGTCATCGTAACACTATTATCCTTGGCCGTGGTAGCCCTCTCTTCTGGAACTGGAGCTCGGCATCGGTTCGTCTTTGCAAGACAAAAGAAAAACACAGCGGTCAGAATCGTAGAAGCTGGGTATTGGTGATGCAGAAATGTTGACAAGCGAGTCTAGTTACCATGATGACTTTCTTCCTCTCCGTTTTGACTAGTGAAGAACGGCGTGAGGTAGTTGCGATCCAATGCTGTGAATGATGTCGTGCTGCAGAGATATATATGGTGATGGGTGATCAATTCGGAACATTCTTCAGTGGTACTAAGATCTCGAAGCATTGATTTTAGGGGTGAAAAGTTTATACCTCGTTTTTGTTTTTGTTTTTTTTGTTTTTCTAATAACCCGGAAACAAGGATTTCCCCGTCCAAACTTTCAAAACGGGAGCAGTAACGTAATATATATATATATATATATATAATGCGAGCCGTGAGGCAAATTGTTTTAGTTTTTTATTTATTTTAAATCCGGTATGGAAATGGTTTTTCCCACTCCCAGTTCCTAATGCTGGACAAAACTAATTTTCCACCTACCCGTTCTAATAAAATCAGTTCTTACAAAAGCGGGACCGGGACAAAGATATCCCAAAATTCCAGTTATCAGTCTCAGTTTCACCCCTTCTGATGTATATGCGAAATGAGATGATACCTCTTGTGGAATTCTTTAAGTTTCATCTTTATCCTGTTCCCCGAGGACGGCTCCTCCTCATCGTAAGGAGGAGAATAATATCCATCGTTCCCTGCAAAAGTACGGGGCTGCGGAGCAAGATAGCCATGGTTCCCTTCCAACATCTGAAACATTAAAAAAAAAAAAAAAGTATTGGTAAAAATTAAAATCACACTCTAAAATGAAAGTTAGGGGGGGTAGTACACCAAGGGTCAAAGTGTAAAGGGTACTTGTACCAATTAATCTTATACATATAATTTTTGCAATACTTACATCACCTAGTGGACCATCACTGTCACCATCACCGACAACTTGTAGCGCCTCAAGCATCGGGCCCGTCGAGCCACCAATAAGCAGAACCTGAGGAACCGCAGGTCAATACCATGAAAACGACAAGGATACTAGGATCCAAATTCACAGAATCTATATTATGTATAGATCCAAATTCACAGAATCTATATTATATATAGAACAAGAAAATGAGTTCCGTACTGTCAGAACAACTATAGCAGTGGTTGCTGTGAATATAGTCTGGCCATGTCCATCAGGGAGATCATGAACCGATTGCAAAGCGAGGGCAAAAGCCATAGCTCCACGAAGCCCTAATTGAGAGATTGAGCACATACCGCAAATGAGGACCAATGAATTATGTGATAGGACCCGGGATAAAAATACGAGGGAAACAAAACTACTTTATAGATAGACGTAATCCTGGTCTCTAATTCTAGACCAGGAAGATTCTCTCAGTGATGTTCAATAGAAAAACTCAACTAATCTAACATATCGACTAACCTAGATTAGCCACATATATAAATATATACATATATATATATATAGGATTAGAAACCATAATCATATTTATTGTAAATACCACTAATACCCATACTTAATGAAAATACCTAAATACATAATACGTAAAAATAAAGTCTTAACATTATGCATCATGAACAAGGAGATCCATTGAATCTATTCCTTACCACTGTACCATAGAGCTTTCTGATGTTTTAAGGGTATTTTTCGATGTGCAGGTCTTGCCAAATTGATCAAGTATGCACATGAAAAAACATTTGTAGCCCTGCAAGCAAACAATGATCAAACACTTTGGCGGACTATAATTTCCCCCAAAAGAGAGAGACATGCATAATGTAATTATGATGAAATAGAAAAATAAACTGATTAAGCTTATAATGAGTAAAAATCCAGAAGATGTACCTCGCAACTACAATAAATATCTAGGGCGGGAAGAAAGTAAAGGAAAACCAGAACGATTCAAATGAAAAATAAAAACTTCAAAAATATGCAGATATTTTAAGGATACGATTGAGAAAAAAATAAATCCGACATGTGACCAACTATGTTGTTCCATGGCAATGTCAAAGCCCATGTATATAAATCTGCAAGAAAATGATCTTGATTAAGAAGCATGCGCATATGCCAAATAAGTTTCCAACACAAGATTTATTAAATTAAAGCAAGAAAATATATGATACTGAGAGTTCTACGTTATCTTACATAAAAGTCTCCGCTAATGACGATATCAAATGGAAAAAGGAAGATACAAAGCGTTGAGAATTTTCCGACAAATTTGAGAAGGTGTAGTGCTTCATGACCTATAAATTAGAGAGCTCTGATGTTACTGCACTGTTGCCGCAATGTGAACTTTATACTTAAATGATAACATAATATTTGCACTTACCATTCCTGTGAACAATATCGACACAATACCCGAGAGGCCAAGACCTTCTGCAAGCATGTACCTGAAAAAGACGGTTCAAGGTTAACACACACGCAAGAGTACAATAGAACCTCTATAAATTAATATTGCCGGGACCAGAGAATTCATTATATTATCGAGGTATAATTGTGTGATATTAGTTATAAAGACCGTACAAAAGTATTACTTAATCGAGGCTAGAAATCTATCGAGCATTAGTTTAACGAGTTTCTACTGTATATACAGAAAAATTGAAAAAAATTACATGAGAAGAATTACCCTAAAAGTTGGGAAAGAAGTCACTTACGAGAAGTATGGAAAAAGAACGAAAAGACAACATTCCAAGTTCTGCAGGCTGAAAAAAGAATATGGCAGAAGATGTTAAGAGTTTCAGAAATTTTAGATGCACAGAAAAAAGCTCTAATAAAAGTGCTCACTTGTCAATGTCCAATCCCGCATACTTAAAAAGGTTCTGATAATTAAGGTTCACATTTCATTCACTTAATAAGGTGAGTATAATTTACTATGCCAAATCAAGAATGCTTGATAAAAAGGATATCAATGCAGAAATAAATCCAACGCCAACCCCTGCAAAGCAATATGCATGTTAGTAGACGGTCTCAAGATTGAACACATGACTAAAACACGCAAAGAGCTAGAAAGCTTGGAGAAAAACATGAACCGGACCTGAAGACATTGATCCGACAAAGGTCTCAAGAAACCTGACAACAACCATGAAGAAGTTTTCTCCTGATGATGCATGACTTTTTACCATTGCCATCGTCCTAATCATAGAAAATTACATGGTTAAAGCCAAAAGTTCACACACATTTCTAGCCTACAATAACGTTAGGTTCGTGTTTTGCAGTCAACATACCTGTACAAGGAAATTGCCATCTACCGTGCAGCGAAACGCAAACATGGTTAATCTTTAAAGTGCAGATACAAAGTTAGAAATGTGAACTATTTATAGCATATAACAATATCTCACTGCATCATTCAATACGGATTCTCCAAAAACCAGGGCATATAGGTTCATATCTGAGCCAAGTTCCTGTAATTGATGCCACGTAAAATCCACCATATTACATTGTGGACAATGCATTTTGATAAAGTAATCTGGCTATAAATCAAAGAAGAAACAAATTACTTGAAATATGGAAAGAACAGTAACGGGGTCGGTGGCTGATATAAGAGCACCGAACATAAGGCACTCCACGAACGGAAGCTTATACATGAGGAACGCAAGACCACCGAGGTAACTACAGAACAGACGAAACCACTCAATAAGACTTCTTTCTTCTGATAAGAAATACGAAAGCTCTTCTTGTATATGACGAGAAATCTTACACTAGAACGCCAGTAACGACTGAAGATATAAAGGTTCCTAGGATAGCAAACGTGACAATGGCTCCAAAGTTTGAGAAGAAAGGTTTCTACGCAAACAAAAAAGTATTTGTCAAAAGCCGTTTCGAAGACGATCCTGCGAATTTCAAACACACAAAACCCAGATGTATCACAATGAACCCAGAATCTTACCGGTGCTAGACTGAAACCTGACTGAGTAAAGCGCTAGATCGTCAAAGAAAACCAATTCGAATTGAATTCTAACTATGTGTACCTAAACTAAGCAAACAGATAGCGAAAATAAAGCAAAATAAATTAACACTCTAGAGTTTGGATATAATATGATCGGAGGTAAGAGGAACAAGAAGAAGAACTCCTCGTGAAAATTGAACCACGATCTGCAAAAAGACCAGCAAATTCAAAAACTCTCAACCAAAATTGAACACCAAGGACGAGGTGATCTTGGGATTAATCGAAGCTGACCTGATGCTGTTTTCAGTATTCGAGATGTTTGCGAGTCCACCAACAATCAAACCTGCCAGAAGAAAAATTGGCGAGTTTAAGAACCCTAACTGACCTCCACGGTCCACGCCATAGCTAGGGGAAATCACGAGCGAAGATACCTATCAAGAGCGAAGCACTGGCCTCGGGGAGGTAATAGAACTTGTGGCGGCGAAGGAGATGGCCGAGGACGAAGGAGAGGACGAGCATCATGATCTGGAGGAGGATGCCGACTCCGGCGGCTTGCTGCTCCTTCCCCGGCGCCGGCGACGGGAGCGAGCTCCCGTTCGCCTGCGACGGCGATATCCCGAAGCCCATCAGGTGGACGTCCTCGGTCGCCATTGCTGGACCTTGGAAGCGATCCTCGCCGATCGCCAATTCCGTCCAGAAACTTCGAGTTCGAACTTCGAAGACGCTTCGAGCGTTTTCTCCTTCCGATTTCGCGGAATCGTTTCCAGTTTTGTACGAAAATGGAGTTTAATTAACGCTAATTGTGATTATCAATTAACTTCGAGTTTCGACTATTACTTCCAATTAATTAATTATGCTCTGTTTCTCCACATATATTTAAAATATTAAATTAAAAATTGGAGCTACTGATCGAGTTACATCTGTAGAGTTTGTAACTATAATATATTTTTTTCCTCAATATTTAAAGAGAAAATAGCGGCATAAATACTTTTAAATTATCCTAAGTTACAAGTATATTTTCATACCTCCAAAGTAGTGCAAAAAATATTATAAGTGAAAAATTAAAAATATGTCGAGTTCTTCGTTTACGGTGTCACTGTCCGTACGCAAAGTGTCATGGGTGGCTCGTTGATAAAGCCACGTCATTACCACATTTCAATCGAAATTTCATGTTTTGCCAACGTGTAAAAGCAATTTTTTTTCCTTCACATCGTTTTCCGACAAATGTATTTTCCTTCACAATATGCAATGATTCAAAACGTGAAACTGAGTGAAGTGGATATTAAATATATATATATAATTTAAAATGATTTAAGAGTATTTATGCCACAATTTTTCATCAATTCGTTAATTCGCAATAGCAAAAACATTTGTTAATTAAAAAAGAATGGTAGGTAGGTGGGTACTAATTAGCAATTACTAAGGACTCCTAGAAAGTACATGTCGTTTACAAATTTTATATGTTTCTTCTTTAAGCTACATGTCGTTCAGAGAATGTCCAAGGAATGATCGAATGATTATGATCCAAACAGTTGATAATAATATGTATCTTTCCATCTGAGATAAAAATAATGTTAATCTTACAACAAACTTTTTGTTCTCTCTCTCTCTTTGTTTACTCTGTCTCTCTATAAGTGAATTTTGTATTTTGATCACCCCTTACATATAAATAAAAACATAATCCTATTTCCCAACTAAAAATGTTGCGAGAAACTTCAAAATGTGATGAAAAATAACAATAAAACTCTTTTAATACATCATACAGTTTAAATAATCTAATATAAAAGCAGAAAATTAGATTTTGGCATAGAAAACCCAGAAAACCCTCTAAAACAAAGAATATAAAAGCCACAGATCATAATGCCGCTCATTAATCTTTACTATAATTACAAAGTAGTACTAAACTAAGTAGTCCGACGTCGACGTGTACATGTAAAATTTAAAGAGGGAATTTTCTCAATGACGCATGCTTAATCGTCATGAAAAATCGTGTTTTTCTCCTAGCAGTTGGCTACAGAGCTACGAAATCGCACTTCAACCGATCAAAACATACTCCTAGATATGAAATTCGAAACCGGATTTTGGATTTTTCTCTTTCCCCTTATAGACCCTCGTCCTTGTTTTTTCGTTGCTTCCTCTCTAGCCCAATAACCACCTCTCATTGGACTCATAGACTCAGTCTCAAGTTATTGGGCCATAGGCCCAACATAGAATACAAGCAAGCCGGTTCACATTGGATCATGCGGTAATTGCGATATCAATACTTAATTTATGATCAAAGTTGGTGGCATATATTCAAACTCTAAAAGTGGCGGCATAGTAAAAAATGAGTTGACCAATATCGTTGTTCATTTCCTTGTTAGTGTCCGCCACATAGTTGTTAACTGCAGGCCGCTTGTATGCCACGTGGATGCCTCGTTTGTCATATGGTAGCGGTGAGTTTTAAATTGATGAATTTTATTGTTTTGGTTCAATTAATTTTTTTAATTTTAATTTAGTAATTGTGACTAATGTGGCTGTACACATGACATCTCACGTTGGAGAGTTAGCAAGGTGTTAACGAATACATGGTGACAGAAAAAAAAAAAAAAAAAAAAAAAAAAAAAAAACGGCGATATTGGTCAACCCCTTAAAACATTCCTTATGTACTGTTGTCATCACTTTTAGGGGTTGAGTATGTCACTTATGTTGACTAAAAATTAAATATCTATGACGCAATTAAGGCTTGAATCATTGATTATCAGTACAAGCTCTCAAGTTTACTCTTCTTCCTATTTCTTGCTTTCAAAATTCTCATGTTGGGTCTGACCGTGCGTTATTTTATTAATAGTAAGAGTTTACACGTTAGAAAGATAAGAGCATACAGAAGAAGAAAAATTGATCTTTGAATATATGAGTTAAAGAGAGTTATGTTGAATTCCATACATACAAAACTCCAACAAAAAATTATCACAACGTGACAAATACTCTAATGACTCGTGAACTTTAGTCTGTTCATGAAGCAGACATCCTACTAACCCGTTCTAATTATTTGTATGATTGTTTTTCTTCTTCTTTCACAAAATTTGTAAAGTTCTAGATCTTTAATACAGCCCGGAATCTCGATCTCGGAAACGATTATTTTTTCGCTTCCGAACCTCATTCTCTCACAAGCCAAGTCAGAGAGACGAAACAAGTGACAATAAGAGAGAATTTTGGTTCAACTCCACTGTATAAACAAACGTTACTAATGTAAACTAAAGTTGTATAAAACGTATATCTAAACTTATTGAAAAATGACTCAGCTATAATAAAGTACTTATAATGTATAAACGATAACATATGTAAAACTTAAATTGCCGAAATTGAAATAGCCCCAACTTGTTATTTCCGAGCTTATTATACTCATGCTCTCATGCATGGTAGAGACATTTTTTGAACTAATTATATATTAAAGATGAACAAACATTGGGTTGATCTATGGAGTGAGATTAAGCTAGATTTGGTTGAGCATAATGTGTCGATGAGTCAATGAGCGACAAGATGACAAGAAATTATCGACAAGGGAGCGTCGACGAGGCATGAGACGACGAGGTCGAGACGCACTCGACAAGGTAATTGAGTCTATAGAAATTGTTAAGAAAGATGCGAGTTGGTTTAGTATTTTTTCTTCTTTAATTTTTTGTGTTCTTTTACGTCAATTCACAATCGGATAAAATAGTATTATTGAACAAGAATATATAATGTTATGCGTGTTTTTCCAACGAATAAAACGTTAGGGCCCAACCCAATAAGTTTTGCCATAGGCCAAAAAAAAAAGACCAGCCTAACAAAAAAGTCAACAAGGTCAACGACCCCACCCGAGAAAGTCAAATAAAGTCAAGGTCCGATTCGAGGAGCCAAAACGGAACATCCGCGCGCCCCAAAAGGCAAAAACGTGCCTTCGGGGCACCCTACGCGCCCCAAAGGCACGAAATCGGTCCTTCCATCCTCTATAAATACAAGGGTAACCCAGCCACAATCAGGAAGCCATTCCCGAGCCGAAAAAACCTATGTTCATATTTTTACTCCCCGACACCTAAAATTTCGTACTAATGTTGAGCGTCGGAGTGAGCGATGGAGGTCTCACCTCCGCCCTCCTCTAAAGTTCACATTTCCTTCTCTTTTTTCAGGTTCAGGGATTGAAGCAAGGTTCTCCGAGACAACTTTCCGGATCGCCAAAGACGAAGAAGCAAGCACTTAGCACGTCAAAATCTCGCTTTTAATTTCTTTTTTCAAGTTCATGGAACGAAGTGAGCTTCCCAGGAACCATTGGCGGCCCATAATAAGCTATTGGGCCGGATTTTACTAATCTAATTTCAAGCATTAACATATAATATTTAAAAAAATTCGGTACAAGAGCGAAGATAACATGACATATTTAGAGTATGCGACAAACTTTCCAGTTTCCACGATAGATTTAATTCAAGACCTTACAAAATACAATAAAATGCTTGTTTTATTTATTTATTTATTTATATATCACTAAATAGCACATCAAATGTTTCAAAACCTTCTAAGAAGGAAATTTTGTCCTGCCACGTAACTTAAATTTCCAAACTTGTCGTGACGTTGCATGGAATTGTTAATTGTTATTTAAGATTGCAAGCCATAAGTAAACTCATTATAATAGACAAAGAAAGAGTACTAGACTCGTTAAAGTCTATAAAAATTCGGATTTATATATTAAAGAATTGATTTATATAAATGCCAAATATATATCATGTCAACGAAGGAAATACGAAAACGACAGATTTAAGACTTATTATAGCTAATGATAATGACAATTCATTTTTAAAGAGTCCGAGGTCAAATAAATACATAAAAAAAAAACATCGAAATGCATTAATTTAACTTTTTGTTTAAAGAGCATTAATTTAACTATTTAAACATATAAATATTTAAATTAAATAATAGCAGTAGTTCATTATCTTCAATATAGGACAAAATTAGCCGATCTAGCATGTGAATGAACCTCAAAAGGTTTTTCCTATCTTTTTGAATTTATAACTTTATTATCTTTAATTTATTTATAATCTATTGTTATTCTTTCTTATAAAATTGTCAAAATCAAAGGACACAAAATTATGAATTCTCCATTTATCGTCGCTTTTATAAAGAGTGGTGATCAAATGGTTGGTGGGTGCATTGACTCATTTGGATTTTGGAAGTAGAGAAAATATGTTTTATCGATTTTAATATTCTTTGAGACTAATTTTTATTTTTTTTAGATTAGCAAGAATAGACGTTCAAATTCATTTATCTTTATATTATTACAATTTTACTTCATAAAGATTGAGATCTCTTAATGAATTTGAGATGATACGAGAATTAGAAGTAGAGGTGTCAAGTGGGCCGGGTCGGCCCAGGCCCACCTGCCCCGACTCGTAAAAAAAGCGGGTTCACCCCGCCCCGTCCCGTTTTTTTGTGGGCCGGGCTAGACTCGCCCCTATCAAAAGGGTCAGGCTGGGTTATGCTTTTATAGGCCCGCCCCAAACTCGCCCCGCCCCGCTCAAAAGCTCACCCCGACCCGCCCCGTTCAAAATCCCGCCCCGAAGCCCACATAAACCCGCCCCGTTTAAAAAAGCCCACATAAACCATATTTTTACTTGTTTTACTGTTTATTTTTTTGGGTATTGGTCGCTTTCAAATGTCATTGTCGTTTTTTGGTGCCCTAATAAATCAAGTAATCCACCATATCGTCAACTTTTATCCTTTTTTCTTTTACAATATTGACAATGTTTACTAATAATTCAGTCGTTTTTGTTTCTGATATCGTTTGTAATTGTTATGTATCATTTGATAACTCTATTTCTATTTTATGGCAGTGACTGTGAGGCTCATAAATGATTTATAAAAAATTATAATAAAAATATTATAATTAATATTATAAAAATAAAAAATTACTCTAAATATTGTATTGTTATAGAAATTAACAATTATCTTTATATTACATGATTTATTAATTTATTTTGTACATATATTCTACTAAATGTAGCTCTTAAATTTTTTAATTAATTTTTTTAAATTTATTAATCAAAATTCGATAATCGATTATTCTCTAGTTTTAATTTTAGTTTGAGAATGAATTAATCAATTACGACATTGCGTGATTTCATGTATAAAACATGATTTCTTAATTCACTAGTTTCACCTTTACAATTTATAACTACTGGCCACGTTCATAAATCATTATTCTAATTTTATATTCAATAGTTAATTTCAAAATCACTCATTATCATTTTATTATTCAATTAGCACTATCATATTCACTATTTAACATCTAAATCTTGAAATTCACGAATCAATTCAACGTTCATTAATTTTAAACTATCAAGTTATAATTCGCTAATCAATTTCATAACTTACTAATCAATTTCATTATTCACGAGGTATAGACCTTCGGTTTGACGATTCACTAATCTCTTTCATATTAACATATTCATTTAGATTTTATAATTGATTAGTTTCAAGTTTCAACTTTACAATTTATAATTATTAATCACGTTCATTATTCACTATTCTAATTTTATTATTCACTAATTAATTTTAAAATCACGTATTCTCATTTTATTGTTCACTTTCACTTTCATGTTCACTATTCAATCTTTACATCTTGAAATTCATGAATCAATTCAACATTCATTCATGCTATACTTTCAAGTTATAATTTGTTATTCATTCATTCATGTATTTACTCTCTGTAAAAATCCAACCCGTTTTGGTTTATGAAAAGCCCACCAAATTCGACCCGTAAAAGCCCACTAAACTCGACTCGTAAAACCCCACTAAACCGACTCGTAAAAAGCCCGCCCCGCCTCGCCCCGCGACATTGTGGGTTCGGGTTCATGGGCCGGGGTGGGCCTTGATGCCTTTTCCAAAACCCGCCCCGCCCCGCCCCGCACATTGAACGGGACAGGTCGAGCCCGCCCCGTTTAACATGCGGGTTTAACGGGTTGTGGGCCGGGTTGGCCCACCCCGGCCCACTTGACACCTCTAATTAGAAGTAGAACCATGATTTTTATATTGATTTTATTGCTGGGTCCCACCCTATATCTTATTGACTAATGTCTGACATGCCCAAGAGGCCCAACCGAAAGCCCATTCAGGCCCAAACCGCATTTAAAGCACAATAGTGTTTGACTTGATGTGTCCTCGGGGTCAAGTCAATCACTGTACTTTCTAACTTATTATCTGAGCAAACTTTCTTCAAGCTTTCTGTCCCAGGGTCTTATATCTATCTATCTATATGTATTATGTATGTACACATATTTTAAGCCATATATAGCATTGACATTAGTGTATTATACATTATTTTATACATAAATTTCAGGAGCTTAGTATATTGCTAAGCTAAACGACAAAACAGCTAGCTCTCTGCGCCTCAGGGCCATCAAATTGACACTATTTTAAGAAACTTACCAATAAAATAACCCAAATCCATTGTAATTGGATTGCATAACTTTTGACAAATTGCATGTGGATTGTGGGGATATATTAATTTAATTCCATGTTTTCCCCTTTATTTTAATTCAATAATTTATCATAAGACACAGCAATTTCATACCCTCCAAGTTGGTTATTCCCATCTTATAATATTGCAAGAGGGAATAAATAAAAAGCCAAAAAGAAAAAGAAAAAAAGAGTAATAAAGTTTCAGAAGTCAAAAGTGTTTTTATTATTATTTATTTATGGGATATTTGCGGCAAAAGTATCGCAAGTTAGTTTTTAGGGCATATTTTAAATTTCAATTTGTTGTGGAAAAAGTTTTAAACCAGGGAAACAAATGTCGAGGAAACGACTGTAGGTGATGGTGACTTCCGCTTCGTATCTAGAGCCAATGACTAAAATCGTTCATGTTGGGTCGTATCGTACATGACACCTGGTATAGATGAACAAAGGCGGACCACTTGAACGAGATGATTCGTCTTTACTTAAATATGTAGCAAAGTTGAATAAGTAAAAAGGCTCTTGAAACTAAATCCTATAAAATAAGTCAATAGGAACTCGACCAAAGGCTCAACCAAGAAGAAATTTTCTTAGTCCAAGGAGAAACTTAATTCAAATTTCACTTTTTTCGGGCGTTAGCCGCCTGAGTAAGGATAGTAAACCAAAATAATTTTACCATAAAACATCAGGACCTTTTTTAAAAAAAAATTATGAAATTTTTACCACGATAAAAATAAAAATTTACTTTTTTTTTTGAAACTTTTGCGACAACCAAAAGAAATTTGTAATACACCGTATTTAAGGAGAATTTCAAGGTACTTTTACCACAAACATCCTTTTATTTAATTTTGTTTTTGTTTTTGTCAAACTTGCAAGGAAATACCCACGTAAACAAAACAAAAAAAGGGAAAAAGAAAAAGAGAAGGATTCACTCTTTATTGCAAATGATGCTTTGTTATCTTTGCTTTGGTTGTCCTCAAACACACGCAAGTGCTGTGTTGGGACTTGGGATGATATTTTGTGTCTTTTTTTATTATCCACTTATTTTGTATACACAAAAAATAATATATATATATACACATATATTTCTTTACCCAGAATAAATCCTATATTTATTTTATCTTCTTTTGGGTTGCTTTAGCCAACAAATTTCAAATTTAGTTTGCATAGTACCATAGAGACAAAACTAGCATATCTTAAAGCTAAAGAAATTGATTTATTCTTTACTTTTTTTAGAATCTAACGTAGTTTTAAATTAGTATCACTAAACTTGACCTAATCCGAGTTATTCTCTTACACGAAAGTGACTATGTGACATGATGCATTTTCTATATCCACTTGAACGGGTGATATTACATAACTATTCTTTCTTAGTTTATCATTTTGTTTATTCTTTTTTTTTCTTCATAAATTTGGTTTCCTTTTAATTGCTTTGAAACTAAAAATAAAATAAAATTAACCCACCCCCTTGAATTTTGTTATTTTCTACCATTCTCTCCCGAATTTAACTAATTTGTAAAATCATTCTCAAAGTTTCACACCCCACTTGATTTTCTCACGCAGGGTATTGGCGTATTCCTTTTTTTTATTATTATTCTAATTTAATAATATTGAATAAGCTCAAAGGGTATTGGATTTGGCGTATTGCTAATATTAATCGTTGATATATTTATTAAGAGAAACTGCACCAAATAATTAAATTAAAATATTGATTATTACCCACTTTCAAAATTAGCTATTACTCTCGAGAATCTATTTATTAAAATAAAATAAAAATGATAAACAATAATAAGAGGGATGATGATGATGAGCACAACACAGCGACACACACTACCAGCCGCCCACAACCAAAGTAAACGCTTTTCAAAGGATTTCATTAATATTTATCATTTCCTCCATCAACGTCACTTCCCATTTCCCTTCTCTCTCTTCCTGTTCCGAGAGTCAATGGAGGTTCTTGGGAGCTCCACGGACCAACCCAGATGACACTCTCCAGGGACTTCATCTTCACATGGAAGCTCTCTCGTCGTCGTCTTCGTCTTCCTCGTCGAGAACAAACCCAACTTGCGTTTGACCCCTCTCTCATTATGATCCTCAAGCCGACGATCACCTTATCAGTCACCATCGACTAGCTTTGCCCAGTTGCCCAGAACTCGGAAAAACCCCAAAACCATGGAGTCTTCTTCTTCGATGAAGCTCGCCGTGCTCTCTGTTCTGGTTCTCTCCCTGTGGCCGGCTCTGCTGGGGAGCTTCGCGGCGAGCGTCTGCGACGAGGTCGAGAGAGACTCGCTCATGGCCTTCTTCGCGAACCTCTCGTCCCCGGCTCCGCTCGAGTGGGGAAACTCGTCGGATTGCTGCGACTGGGAGGGGGTTCGCTGCGACGAGAATGGCGTGATCGGGCTACACCTCCCTTCCAGAGAGCTCAAGGCCATGGTGTTCCCGACCTTCACGAACCTCTCGCGCCTCGCCGAGCTCAACCTCTCGCGCAACTCTCTCTACGGCTCGCTGCCGCCGGAGTTCTTCGCCGTCCTGAAGAGCCTGCGGGTGCTCGACCTGAGCTTCAACCGCTTCCATGGCGGATTGCCCTCCTCCTCGCTGTCCGCCATGGATTTCCGTACGATCGACCTCTCGAGCAACCTCTTCGACGGTCCGGTCCCCAAGGCCCTGCTCAGCCCCTCGCTCGCGAGCTTCAACGTCAGCAACAACAGCCTCTCCGGTCGAATCCCTAACTTCTGCTCCCAATCTCCGAGGCTGCGATCCTCCGATTTCTCTTTCAATGAGTTCTCCGGCGAGATTCCCGCCGGAATCAGGGACTGCTCCGAGCTCGAGATCTTCCGTGCGGGGTTCAACAACCTCGTCGGACCGATTCCCGACGAGCTCTACGACGTCGTTTCGCTGACGCAAATCTCCTTGCCGGTGAACAACCTCTCTGGACCGATACGAAACGGAGTCGTCAAGCTTCTCCGGCTCCAAACCCTAGAGCTCTTCTCCAACCAGCTCACCGGTCCGATCCCCGGCGAAATCGGACGGTTGGGGAAGCTCGAGAAGCTTCTTCTTCACATCAACAGCCTGACTGGTAAGATTCCGGCTTCCATTTCGAATTTGACCAATCTGTCGACGTTGAATTTGCGAGTCAACGCTCTCACTGGCGATATCTCCGGCCTTGACTTCTCCGACCTCCAACTGCTGTCGACGCTTGACCTCGGCAACAACTACCTCACCGGCGAGATTCCGGCGAGCCTGTACAAGTGTAAGTCTCTCACGGCCGTGAGATTCGCCGCGAATAATCTCCGGGGCCAAATCTCGCCGGAGGTTCTGAATCTGACGTCGCTGTCGTTCCTCACCGTCTCGAACAACAGCTTCAGCAACCTCACCGGAGCGCTCGCCATTCTCAAGCAGAGCAAAACTCTGACCACTCTGGTTATGTCCAAGAACTTCTGGCACGAGGACATGCCTCAGGACGAGGGCGTTGTGGAGGCCGACGAGTTTCCGAGCCTTGTCGTCCTCGGGATTGGCGGTTGTTCGCTCAAAGGGAAATTTCCGGTTTGGATTGCCAAGCTGAAGAACCTCCAGGTGCTGGATTTGTCGGTCAACAGGTTGACTGGGCAGATTCCGGGCTGGTTGGGAAGCTTTTCAAACTTGTTCTACTTGGATTTGAACACAAATTTGCTCTCTGGCGGATTTCCTCTCGAGCTTTGCGGTCTTCCAGCGCTGACTTCCGGGCCATCGAAGCCTCGGAACTACTTGGAGCTTCCCGTGTTTGTAATGCCGAACAATGCCACCAATCAGCAGTATAATCAGCTTTCGAATCTTCCACCAGCGATATACCTCAGCGGAAATAACCTAACCGGAAAAATTCCAGTGGAAATCGGACAATTGAAGTTTCTTCACGTCTTGGAGCTTAACAACAACAGCTTCAGTGGCTCGATCCCCGATCAACTCTCCAACTTAACTAACTTGGAGCGATTGGACTTATCACGGAACCATCTCACCGGAGAAATTCCGTCTTCCCTAAGAGGTCTGCACTTCTTGTCGTTCTTCAGCGTGGCATATAATGACCTCACAGGACCGGTGCCATCCGGCAGCCAGTTCGACACATTTGGCCGCTCGAGCTTTGAGGGAAACCTGGGACTCTGTGGCCTTCAGGCTGGACTACGCTCGTGTTCCTCCCCGGCGACCCCAACTCACCGGAAACCTAGCAAGAAGCTCCTCGCCGGAGTCGTGGCCGGAGCTTGCTTCGGCGCAGCCTTCATCATCACATTGGGGTTTGCTCTATGGGTCTTCTCCACGAGAAGGATCCTTCCCCGTGGCGACAGCGACAAGATCGACTTCGACACGATATCCAGCAACTCAAACGCGGTCGTGCCCGAGATGGAGCATGACGCGAGCATTGTGGTGCTGTTCTCTGACGCAGCGGCCGAGATCAAAGACCTCGGCCTCGTTGAGATCCTGAAGGCCACAGACAACTTCAACCAAGCTAACATCATTGGCTGTGGTGGGTTCGGGCTCGTCTACAAGGCGACTCTGGCAAACGGGACCAAACTCGCCATCAAGAAGCTCTCCGGTGACTTAGGGCTAATGGAGCGGGAATTCAAAGCCGAGGTCGAAGCTCTATCCACGGCCCAACACGAGAACCTCGTCTCCCTCCAAGGCTACTGCGTCCACGACGGATTCCGGATCCTCATATACTCCTACATGGAGAACGGAAGCCTCGATTTCTGGCTGCACGAAAAACCCGACGGACCCTCGCAGCTCGACTGGCCTACCCGGCTCAAAATCCTGCAAGGCGCGAGCTTCGGGCTTGCCTACATGCACGAGATCTGCGAGCCCCACATCGTCCACCGAGACATCAAGTCCAGCAACATCCTGCTCGACGAGGATTTCAAGGCCCATGTGGCCGACTTCGGCCTCTCTCGGCTGATCCTGCCTTACGAGACGCACGTAACGACCGATCTCGTCGGCACCCTCGGCTACATACCGCCCGAGTATGGGCAGGCCTGGGTGGCCACGCTGCGCGGCGACATGTACAGCTTCGGCGTGGTGATGCTCGAGCTCCTCACGGGAAAGCGGCCCGTCGAGGTTTTCAAGCCGCGCGTCTCGCGCGAGCTCGTCGCGTGGGTGGTGAAGATGCGGGGCGAGGGGAAGCAGAGCGAGGTGTTCGACCCGCTCCTGCGGGGGAAGGGGTTCGAGGAGGAGATGGGGCGGGTGCTGGACGTGGCGTGCATGTGCGTGAACCACAACCCGTTCAAGAGGCCGAGCATCAAGGAGGTTGTGCACTGGCTCAACAATGTGGGAGACGGTGGTTGTAACGGCGAGAACGTGTAATTTGCATACAGCTTTTGCACAGAGAAAAATCAACTATATCTATTTTTTGTTTGTCCATCTATATATATATATGTTTGGTTTTTGAAGCTTCTCTTGGATGGAGTTTCGTCCGGTTAACGCGGGAATCCAGGCGTCGGAAGTTTTTCTTCTTGTAAAGAAGGTGTGACTTGAATTAAACTATGTACAATGATAATAATCAGTGTTAATATATTGAACATTTTACACTTGTCTTGACTACTGAAGACAAAGAAACCATTTTTTTTCACATATTAAAAATTTGGCTTGTAATTAGATCAGAACTGTGTTCTCTTTGAAGAAAAGATCTTATCTTGGTATGGAGATTATTATAACTCAGTGCTTGTCTCGACTCTCAATGCTTTTAATGTGATAAATATGGAATTCTGCCTCTTTTAGTTTAAATTCAAAGGAACAACATGGAATTTTGAATCCCGATTCCGAAGTAAAACAGGAATTTTGGAATATCGGATTCGGAATTTATAAAATTTAAATAGTTAAGTTATCGAGATCACAGCCAACTTCAATTAGCCATTACAAAATAATTAGAACTCAGGAATCGGAACGAAAAAGAATCTGATTTCTGGATTCTATTTTTTAATATGATAATAGATTTAAGAAAGAAAAAAAAAAAAAAAAAAACGGAACTAAGAACCCCGGCAGCAAAAATGGAATTTCATTTAAAAAGACTAAAAATTCTTAACTAATCGAGATCCAACGGCCAACCTCAATTAGCTATGATAAAGTAGACAAATTTGGTAGATTTTAAACATACCGACGAAAAAGAATTGAAATTCCGGATTTTTTAGAAAACCCAGAAGTTCAGTTATGAGCAACGGTTTTTTAAGTTGCTTTCCTTGATATGTCCGAATCAGTTAGGATCAACGGTTTTTCAGTTACTTTCCCTGATCTTCTTCCGTTTCTTCTGTTTTATAACTAGACTCCAGCTGTCAAAAAAACTAGACTCCAGTCTTTAGAGGAGAGTAGGAGACTACAACTATAAAGAAAAGCATTGAGTAAAGTCAAGCTTTGACTTTCCGAAGCTTAAGAAAACGACAAACAACAGGTGAGGAGAGAGAAACATACAAATACGGTAACGTAGCAGCGCGAAGAATGGAGAAGGAGGAGAGAGATGAAGCAGAGAGAGCTCACTGTGATACTGTGCCTCGCATGGGCGGCGACGATCCTCTACGGCGAAATGATCGCCTTCTGGCTTCCTTCCCTCTCGTCCTGCTCATGGCCTCACCTTCTTCGCGACTCCACGGTAAGCTTCGATCGTTTTTGGTGTGGATCTAGGGTTTTCTGGTTTCCGAGTCGCTGATTAGGAGTCGACCGTCGGAGATCTGGAATGCGCGCGGGCTAAAGAAGCTCAATCCAGTTAGACTGTGTTCTGCGATTTGACCTCTAAAGCTGTGTCAATGCCTGTTACGAGTCTCGTTGAACTGTTTGCGTTTCGAGATTTATGCATTTCGTTTGTTGATTGACAGTAGATTGTTCGTCGTATGAACTGGGTTAGACTGGAAAGTAGGAACTCGATCAAGAATTTAGATGAGTCGTTAAATTTAATCCACACACAACAATGACCAATCTTTAACTGCGGATTTAGTCGTAATTGATGACTCTATCATCTGTAGATTCGTATGAGCTTGAGCTCGGGTAAGCTCGAGTTCTAAGCTTGTAAAGAAATATATTAACTGGATTTCTAGAGGCTGCTAGACCGATTGCGCTAATGAACAGTTGACTGCGAATTCAGGTGGATGGAGCGAGGAAGCCGAACGATTATGTTAAAATTGCTGTTATTGCAGACCCACAGGTTAACACATTTTCTGAATTGCTATTTGTGTTATTAATTAATCCAATCTATTTTTCTCTTCTGAATGTTTAGTTGTCTTTTTAAAACTCATACAGGTTATGGATAAAACATCGCTTCCTCTTGCTCCGAAGTCATTTGCTTTGGAATTTGTTCAATTTTACACCGATTTATACATGCGCCGTGCTTTCATTTCCTCGATCCTCCCGTTCAAGCCGGACGTGATTTTGCATTTAGGCGATCACTTCGATGGAGGTCCTTATTTGTCAGATGAAGAGTAAGAATCCTTATGCCTTGTGTCTTTTTATAGTATTAAGCTTGAAATAACCATTTTGGTTTAACGATTCACTTAAGGTCTAGAATTTTGAATCTCGATTTTTATCCTGTTAAATGGTAAAACCCCTTGAAATTCTTGTCCAATCAGATGGCAGGAATCATTAAGCCGTTTCAAACACATATTCGGTCTTGACATGCAAAGAAAGCACAGGGATGTTCAAGTTCACTTCCTATCGGGAAACCATGACATTGGCTACGAATATATCAACGCTCATAGGTCAGAGGTAAATCTGTTCATACTTCATATCACCCTTCACGGGTTTTTGAGTGCCACAGTGCATCAAAATTAGGAAGTTGAAGTGTCTAGACAACTGATATTTTTGGTAATTTCCTCTACAGGTTGTCAGTCGCTTTGAAAAGGAGTTTGGAAAAAGGAACTATCGTTTTGTAGCCGGAAAAGTTGAGTTTATCGCGATTGATGCCCAAACTATAGATGGTAAAAGTTGTTAGCAATCAGTATAGTTATGTTCTACCTCTTTGGTTAGGATGTAATAGCAATTGATGTGAGTTCAAATAGCAATTATATCTCTTCATAGTTACGATTAAATTGAAAAAGAAAACAATAATATGTATTCTAGACCGCAGTGTTTGCCGATTGGGTATTACTGTTTTGTACTCGCAAATAACAATAATATGTATTCGACAGCACGCAATCGAAAAGATCCAGTTTCCTCGCCTCTGGATTTTGTCAAGAATGTTTCCCTTGGTATATTCACCACACTCATGCTGGTTCACTATTGTTATGCTCATTTTTACGATATTATCCTTATTCAAATATTTATTTTCTATTTTGTAGATGCTCAACTATATCCCAGAGTCTTATTGACACATATTCCTTTGTACCGACCTGACCAGACGGACTGCGGCCCGAACCGTAACACTCCAGTTATCAATCAGGTATTTATAATCCAATCATTCTCAAAATATCCATTTGCTCATTTGACAAATTTACGCAAGAATAATGTTTTTTTTTTTTCCTTTTGTGAAGCGAATCTCACGCACCACTAATGGAGAAATAAGGTTTGTGAACTAACCCAGATAGCACATTTAATTGCTTGTTATTATTCATGATTTTGGTTTAACCTCTATTCAATAAACAGATACCAGAATTACGTCTCCGATGAGTCATCAGACTTCTTACTAGAGTTGCTCAAGCCCGTAAGAATTTAATATCTCGTTCACTTTGAAGTGTCTTCTAAAGTTTCTCAATCAGTAATAAGTACTTCCTAACACTCACACAGGTACTTGTCTTGTCGGGTCACGATCATGATCAGTGCACTGTAATTCATGCGTCAACATCCGGGCCGGTGACTGAGGTAAGGATCCACATTTTCTTTTTTTGCTCGATGAAGCTCTCTACTAAAGGGCCCACCGTAACAACCGTCTTCTGCAGCACACTGTGGGGACCATCAGTTGGCAACAGGGAAATCTGTTCCCGTCGTTCATGTTGCTGTCTGTTAGTAATTTCGTACTTCCGAACACTTCAACTCCCAATGAAGCCGTGAGAGCTCAGTTGTGTTTTCTTCCTACGCAACTTTACATATATATGTGGTAAGTTTCTCTAATTCCTGGAGTTCCAGCCACTATTTTCTTATACTTTGATTACAAGTTTGGTGGTTATTCGAAATCCGGGTTTATGGGAGCTGGTTCTATTCCAAATTTCAACGCATACTGGTCGGAGTTACGGAATATCCCATAAATTCAGATTTTTCAATTACCATATACTTTGGATCAGTTCTACTCGAATTCTGGTTGGTCTTACCACAGATTCCCCCAAATTCGGGTTCTCAAAAACGGATGCTTCAGGAACTGATTTTTTCGGGTTTTTTCTTCAGGTATATTGCACTATTTATTTTCACCCTTCTCGCTCTGCTGCTCTGGCCGACGAGCAGCACGAGTTTTTGGCACGAAACAAGAGATCTCCTAACCCACGGAAAAGAGCTTCTGGGCGCTGCTTTCAGCGTAACAAAAGAGAAAAACGAAGATCCGGACGCCGAGTACGAGATGATCTGGGACGCCGAGGGATCGATGCACTTAGTCAAGAAAGCCAGAACCGCTCCCAAACCATCCCGCTCGAGCGACACGAATCCCGAAAGGTATCTTTAAGCACTCCTCCGCTCTCTGCTCGGAGTTTCGATGTAGTAAGTAACCGCGTGTGGTTTCAGGGGCAGCGCGGTAATTCGAGCGGCGGCCCGGAAGAATAATAATGCGGAGGAATGTGAGGAGAGTGTGAGCGTGGATATGAGTCGGGTGGCACAGAGGGGCAACAGGTGGTGGAGGAAGATTGTGATCCAGAGAGTGTTGCGCACATTGCTAATGCTCGCCATCATTGCCGCCGTGAACGTGCCTCTCTACATCATCTTGCTTTTCAACCACTGGATTGACCAATAATATGCTACTCACTTAAAGGTAATAGGATTTTGCACCATCTTTTTATTTTAAATTAAATCTATTTATTTCTATTTTTAGTGCTCTTTTTAGGGGAATGAGGATGTATCACATACAATTTATTTACACACATACACACACGTTATATTTCTACCAAAATTGGGTGATATGATAGAGGAAGTCATGTATGATTGAAAGGGATTTACTATGCAACGTTGTTTATACGTAGAAGTCCCTTCACAAAATTATTTGTCTAAGAAAGTTATATTTGTATATATAATATGTGTACTGTAGGAGTATGAATGTCTAAGAAAGTTATATTTTGTATATATAATGTCAATGGATGGATTTTGGTCAATTCTGAAGATGTAACATTTGAGATTTTAACCGCCAAAATAACATTAGGAGTTAGGACCATACCACCCATTTGAACTAAATATTAGGTATTTACACTACAAATATCTCATAATATAAATACTATAAATTGAAGGCCCTTAAAGATGTAAAATGGGACCAACTAAAGAAGAAGCGAGAAACGACAACTAATATGCGGAACAGACCAAAACTGGCTGAACGCAAGAAAGCGAAGGAAATGAAAAGAGTAATACAAAACGACAACATGAGACGAAGTTCAAGTACGAAACGACGATGCTGAAGCTATGTGGCAAGACCCTGAGAGAACACGGATCACGGAGGTGGACAATAATCTGAGAGAAGGCGAGATTGATAAAACCTAATTAGAAGAGGTAATAATTAAAAGTTGCAAATACCTAAATATAAACTAACAGCTTGACTTGAGTCTTCGACATGAATTGATAGTAATAGTTAAGAAAATTAAGGAAACATGGTGTCGACAAGAGACAAGAACCTAGGAACACGCATCCAAATATATATCAAGGCGAAAGAGCTTGAAGTCTTGAAGGGACTCAGATCACGATAAACACAAGAGACAAAAATAGAAGAAGGAAGGAACTACTCTCAACTTGAAACGATTCCGGGCCTAACGTTCTCCTTTAACTCCTAACAGGAATCGGAACGGAGTCCCGGCTCCCACTTCGGAGATATTCGAATCCTGGTGACACCATAAATTAAAAACACTCACCTTGCCACAAAATGTGAGACATTATGTGCTTCAATTTGAAGAAATTATATTGCTTACTGGGGTGAATATGACGAGCTCAAGAGAAGCAGTAGTTCCTCCTAAATTTTTATAGAAAACGATAAAAATTTATCCGAATTTTCCTTTTTTTTTTTTGTATTTTTCAATTAACCTTATTTATATATATATATATATAAAAATACTACTCCTAATTATGCTTAATTAGGCCCCTGAAATTTGAATTAATCCAGCTAGATCCGACATTCTTTTTAATCTTCCACTCCTCTAAGAATGCCAATAAAATTTGTTCCAAATTACAATTATAAATAGAGAAATGAACATCACAGGTTGAGTATTTGATCTTGTACCTTTCAATTGTATAAGGTTCAAACTCAAGTATAATTGAAAAAATGTTTCACTCTACCAAAAAATAAATAAATGAAAATACTGCTTCGTATATTCGACACAACAAGTAAATCAGAACTGAAAGAAAAAATATAAATGAAACAACGAAATTGCAAACGCAGAAAGAAACAGCTTTTTATTCCATAACATCGATAGTATTACATTACGTACAACACTTCATACATAATAACCAATTACAACAAGTGATTCAACAACTCTTATTCATGATCACATCTTATTCTGAGTTGTGACAAACATAACAAAGAACATTATTACAAACTTGACAATAGCTAGGTAGACAAAAACGACATGAAATGAAAGATTCAAAGTGGCTAAAAGTCAACACGTACGTAGTTCATGGAGTCCCTATGCTTTCTAAGGGTGATAGATAAAAACACCAATTATCTCTCTCTCTCTCTCTCTTACATATATATACCCCTAAGAAAACATGGGAAAAACTAAACATAACAAACAAAAACAAGTCACTTAAGTCTTAAAAAGATTATACACCATGCCTAATATGTATTCCAGTCAAACCCTTCTTTATCTCCGTCGGCTTCATCGAATCGCATGCCCTAGAAGTACTCCGGTGGCGAAAAACGCGCGTGCGGGTGCAGAATCTCTTCCCGTGCACCCTCAAAAACCCTAGATTGGCATCCACGCCAAACCAGGTAAAAAGAAGAAGTAGAGGAGTGCAAAGAAAAGAGACGCCAAAACCCATTCGCGCCAAAACCCTAAGATCGGTTTTCCTCGAGAAGAAGACGGAGACGAAGAAGTGCTATTAAAGAGTAGTACTACCAAGGAGAGGGACTAATAATTATTCTTGACGTCGACGAGAGTGCCGTTTCGATTACTCATCTCCTTGAATGTACCAACACAGGAGCATGGTGGCGCAGCGGCGGAGGATGTAGATCCGAGCCCGCTGCTGCTTTACGAGCGAAGCGCATTTCCGGGAGAACCCGTTGCCGTGCTTTTTGTTGCCCTTCGAAGGGACCGCAGCCTTCGACGAGTTGTAGTGCTGAATCACAACGTCCATGGTTTAATATGGATCGAAAAAAGGGAAGAGAAAGAAGAAGAAGATGTGTTTCTTGTGGTGTTACTGAGAGCGTTGGAGAGTCCTGAAGAGGCCTGAGGGTTTGAGGAGGGTAAAAAGGGTATATATAGAAGAGGAGAAGAGAGATCAGAGATGAGTATTATTATAATGGGAAAGGAGAGAGGAAGTTGACTGAGTTTGAAGCTAGCTAGGGTTTGGAGACAGTGAACATGGTCAGGGTTCGGAAACTGAGGGATACTTTTTAATCAATATTGTAAAGCGGAGTGAACGTGGGGTTTTGGGAGTGATAATATTATTACAACGTATAACTTGACTATATTCTATTATTTTCTCCCCATAATTAAAATTTATTTATGGGTAGTTTGTAAATAGCAAAATGCTCCACGGAATTTGTTTCTTGATACACTTCGCCTCTTAGATTTTTAATTTTAGCCGCAATGGTCTGCATTAATTCATTCTCCAATGCATTAAAAATTACTACAAGTAAATTCAACAAGGTGATTTCTATATGGATATGTTTCAATTTTGTTATTTTTCTTAAGTTTAACTTCAAGGATTACAATGATCTTTAATTGCATCACATTGATGATCTCGTCCAACGGTAATCAATTGAAAAACTAGTATCGAATAAGTCAATATTTTGTGTCAAATTTGTGCATTGATCGGTGTGTGCTACTTTTTGAAGCAGTAGTAGAGGGCATTGTTTGTCAACAACTTATGAAGTTCAACGAGCAATGTGCATCACTATATATATAAATTCTGGTTAATTATTGTCAATTACTCTAGTATTATAATATAAAAATAAATATGTATATCAAAAGAAATACTCTAGTATTCTGATTAATTTGTTTTGTCGTTAAAAGTCAAACATTTGTAGCATTAGACCACAGTTTTACCACAATTTTGTTCACTTACGTGATCTTATCTCATCAACCGTTTATAGTAAGGTATATATACTAGATGATCTTTAATATCACTAATACTTCTTTAATCCTATCACTCTCTTATCAAATTGTTTTTGTATCAGTTTTGATATCCTTGAACTTATCACTTTGGATCATATTACCCCTTGAATTTTATTTTGTATCAATTCGCCCCCTAAACTTATCATGTTACCCCCTGATTATTTTTTACTTTATATTTAATGGAAAACCGTTAATATTTTTACAAAAAAATGCAGCATTTGATAGATCTTGAATATTCAAATAGAGAAGTAATAAAAAAAATCAAGGAACAAAATTGATACAAATTTATAACTACTAGGGATAAATTGATACAAAATAAAGTTCAAGGGGTAATATGATAAAAAAACTGATAAGTTAAGGGGGGCAATACAAAATAAAATTTAAAGGACAATCTGATATAGAGTGCCAAGTTCAAAGGGGTATGAGTGATACTATTATCATATATATATGTATGTATATAGTTGCATAAAATATATATTGTAATTAGGAAGAGTAAAGATATGGAAAAGTGGTGTGCATGAAAAGAGGAGATGTGTTGAATGAAGACACAGGGAACACAGTCCCGGCAATCTCACCTCATTTTTTGAGGACCCTAGTTCGTTTGGTTGGATTCTCTATCTCATGCACATATTCCCATGCATATATTATTATGCCCACCATAATATAATATTTACAAGAACAAAATAGCCACACAGATTAGATACTTAAATATATTGAACATTATATATATATATAGTATATGTATTGATATGTAATAGGAAGCGAAGTGCCAACTGTTGGGTTGGAAAAATCATGTGTAACATGAGTTCTTGATCTTCAAATTGCATATCTACTTAAGTACACTACACCAGTGCTGTCATTTGAATGACACTTTTTTTAAATGTATGTATGTATAGTGGAATATGCTTGTATTAGTTTAATCGGATTAGCCAGCTAATAGGGATTTTATTTTACTATGCCATGGATTCTTTTTCTTTCTTTATGGGTTTTTTGCTAGGTAATTTACTGTAACTTCAAGCAATTTATGTATAGTTTAATCAGAAGAAGGTTTCACGAGATGAGAGTATCATGATCATATTCTCTAATTCTAATATAGTGAGATTAATATATGCAATATTATTAAGATTTCAATTTTTTTCTTTTGGTTTAAGATCAATCTTAATTATTACCCTTCCTTTTTTTTTCTTTTTTTTTTTTCCGGTGAAATATATTACGAAATGATTTATTTTTTGTTAAGAAGACGTTTTTGAAATCGGATACTCAAGATGTTAATGACGTTGTCACGACATGTATATCAACACACACAAATAAAGCCCAAATTACCAAATATGCGTATAAGTAAAGAGACAAAAGAACACGCGATATTTGATAACGCAGTTCGCGAACCCCTCGTGAGAACCTACTCATTTGGGTACTGACCCAGATACTTTATTCCATTGGAAAACATTCAACAATGTTACACGGTTATACAAAACACTTATAAAAGTTTCTCAAGGGAAATAGACAACTCTCACTCAAGACCATGCGCAACTGGTGATCCAACTCCAGGAAAAAAGCGTGAACTCCTCTTCGAAAACGGCCTTGGGTGCATCAAGTGTCCACTGCCAGTCGTCACTCCACGAATGAGATCACAAGACCCTCCAGCTTCCTCCAAGGTACTCCTATCGGAAACGGCCTTAACTGCTTCAACCGTCGAACAACCGGTCGTCACTCCTCGAATGAGATCGCAAGACCCCCCCAGCTTACTTTGAGCAGATTTTTACATTTTCACGTGCTAGTTGATAACCACAACCAGCAAAGGTTATATAGCCGCTCGAGATGGCTTCCAAATAAGGCTATTAGGGCTCCACGATCTTGGGTGATTGAAGGGGTGATTGACAATCTTCAATCACAACTATTCAAGGTGTTGATGCTGCAATCCACTCTTTGATTATGCAAATACATAATGAAGATCGTGGTAATGACTTTGAAGATCTTTGATTAACTCCACTGAAGATCTTGGACAATAACTCTGTTGTCGAGTTGGCAGTTGTTCCGAAAACTCCTCTGACAACCTTATCCAGTCTGAACCTGGCAATAAAATCTTCAGCAATAAATGTCCTCCATGAATGACGAAATTCTCCCTACAGCTATGATATCTTGTCCTTGTGCATCTTGACTTTATTATGTATCTATATAAACTACGAAGTACGATGCAGTGTTCTTAAGAGTTTTAGCCTACGTAGTAGTAATAATAATAATAATAATAATAATAATAATAATAATAATAAGCTCATGGCTAACTCATATATATATATATATATATATATATAATGTTTCTCGTATTAAGATTATACTAAACCTAATTGAGGATAATATATATATATATATATATATATATCATATTGATTCATGTCCAATGGTCATCGATCGAGTCACCAATATGCTTAATGACTGAGCGAAAAAAGATCTCCCATGATCTGGTACATACTAAAGCTTGGGAAAATCAACATATTATATATATATACACAATTTATATGACACATTCAAAGCACCAAAATGATAGAAATCTAAGCATATCTTGAGATAATATAATGACGCAAACGTAGTTGATCATGTTCTAACATTGGCGATTGAAGATTTGATATCAGAATCTATATCCTCTTATTAATCAGTTTTCAGGTTAGCTATAGCTAGTCAATGCAGACAAACCCTATCCTTTTAGATATTCTTGTTCCTCACCCATAGACATATTCATATTATATATATTATCTATGTATAGGTTAAAATTTAAAGCTTAAACTGAACAACACACAATAATTATCACTAACCAAAGTTTATATATACATACATATATATATTAGGGCCGGTCTTGACTTTGCCGAAACCCTATGCGAATAGAATAGTGATTTTAGAGGCCCTTTCAAAATCGTAAAAGTAAATTTAGTCGATTATATAATTAATAACTATCAATTCAAACACGTCCCATCTATTTTTTTTTTTATAGAAAAAGATACTAAATAAATATCTATATAATCAAATTTCTCAAATATTGAAAATATATATAAAGGAGTTTAAATTTAAACTTTTTTTTTTTACTATAAACGCGAGCCAGTTAGGCCTCCTCACATACGTGGCCCCATATATATTATTTATATTTATTGACCTCTCATAGTCGTAATAGAATAGAAATGGGTGGCTTTGTTTTTGGTCCGAATAAGATGCTAACATCAAAGGACTAGACGCCAAAAGAAAATAGTGACAAAAAGGATTATGACTTTAGTAATCAACTTTACGTGTATATAACTATATATACGCAATTATAAAGCTTTGCATGTATAGGTGATTATGGCTGTGTTTGGTAGCCAACTCAAACTGTTTTGTGTTTTCTTTACTCAGAGTTTTGTAGTTGTAGTGTAAAACATCGTTGTAGTTGATTTCAAATAACTGTTTGGTACAAATTTTTATTTTTCTTATTTAGATAATGAAAAAACAAAATAATTGTTTGGTACATGATTCTGTTTTTTATTTTAAAAAAAATACATTTTTAATATATTACTAAACTAAATATAATCACATTAATAATAAAAACATATAATTACATAAAATATAATAACATTAATAATAAAAATATATAATTACATAAAGCACTACATAATCATACAAATTAGAGAAATTATGTGTTCAACACATAAACATCATGAATAATATTTTCACGTTTCATTGGCAATAAAATCTCTAAACTCTGTATATGTAATCGTTGAGCATTTGCATTTGCGTTGGTCTATTGGATTCCATCATCTCTTGGTGCACCTTCATCTAAGACTCCTTCAGAATTTCCACCTTTGAAATCATCCATTGAATACAATCCTGATCAGTCCTCAAACTCCCAAATGTATAAATAAAATCATAGCTACTAAACTATATGCATAAATAAAACCATAGATTTTGCCCTTTTTCATAGTTCTCCTCTCTGCTAGTCAATGTAAATTCAGCACTATATATGCAAATCTATACATATAAATGAACGAATAAAAGCAATAAATATTTTGTGTCTACTAAACTATAGTAATTAGTCCATGAATACAATCCTCAATCGCTAAGTTCAAAATAAACTTTTTGCCACAGTTTTTCCCCTTTTGCATTGTTCTCCAATCGGCAAATTAAACAAAAAGCTAGAACAACAATCTAAGACGGCAACCAAGAACAACAAAGAGAGATAAAAAAAAAACTTAATGAGAATCATCATAAACAACAAAAAAGCCATACATTTAAATTTCACAATCACACTTATTGATTTCTAATTTCCACCAAATAGCACCATGAAATTTACTTACAAGTGACTGTGGAGGACGACGGTGGAGCTCGGCGAGAGAGAGAAGTCGACGCTCGGTGGAGGGCAGTGGTGGAGCTCGGAGAGAGAAGAGAAGTCTGACCCTCGGTGGAGATCAGTGAGAGAGAGAAGTCGACGCTTGGTGGAGGACTGCGGTGTCGCTCGGCGAAAGAGAAGCTGACGGTCGGCGGCAGAGCTCGACGAGAGAGAGAAGTCGAGGTCGGCGGTAAAGGTCGGATGTGAGGTAAGGTCGAAGGGAAAGAGACAGTAAAAAAAATGAGTGAAGAAAAGAGAAAAGAGCATTAATGCTCATCTGACTTTTGTGAAGGATTTCTAAAAAAGAAAACAAAAGCAATTAAATTAAACTCATAAAAAATCTCACCAAACACACTTTCTGTCATTTGCTTTATACTGTTTAAGTTCAAAAAGTAAAACAGCCTTTTCAAGATGGGTAACAAACACAACCTATATATCTTTAGTTTAGAGTTTAGTATCTCTCGACAATTTTACCCTTTCAGAATGTAATAAATTAATAAATTTTTGAGCGAATGACATAATTTTGATCTTAAGTATTAATCCGAAAGTTTTTGTTAGTAGTTGTTGATTTTAATTGTGAGCAATCTATATTATACAAATATTTTTTTTGGCCAGAGTAGTAATTTTGTCTAATTAGTTACATACAAAATTACAAAAAAGTACTTCATTTTAGTCGAAAATTTTAAAGTTCATAAACATAATGCAATGTACTTCACCGTGATAAAGTTTCATGATGAATAATGGTGAATATATCCGAGAAAATTCAACTATGATTAAGTAATAAAAAACAAAAAACAAAAGAAAACTATATATATTTGTTAGTTGTTTTTTATTATTATATACAAATGAAATAAGAAGTCACTGACTTTGTATTTTTATGGTCTTTCACTATGTAAAAAATGATTATATAATTTCCTAACTTTGTATTTTTATGTAATCTCTAACTTTACTTTTAATTTATTTTCTATTAAATAATTAATGTACCCTTATAAGGTCAAATAGAGATAAAGACCCAAAGTTGCTAATTATTAAAAAGTCATAAAATATAGAGCCATATAAAGACAAACATATAAGATGTATGGTCTATATAGATATAAAATACATTTGAAAAATATGAGCAAAGTTTTTAATAAATTATGTACTAATTTTTTTTTGAAAAAAAAATTGTTAATTAAACTAAGACAAGTTTTAGTATTTCACGTATGAGGTGCAAAATACAAAGTTGGGAGTATAATATAGTCAATTTACAAAGTCACGGGCTAATTAAGGATAAAAATCAAAAGCTTCTTGTAAATTTGTCCACCTTATTGTCGATTTTATACAAATTATGTAGCAATAATTAGTGATGAGAATTGAGAGCTTAAAGTGGTGCTATATTTATTCAGTGATATGAATATGAAGCATTAAAAAATAAAAAATAAAACAAATCATTCTAGCGAGCTCAAAAAATGAAGAAACAATGTCAATATAGATAACTACAATCTTCAACAATTAAGCTACTTCTTGGAACATGCCTTTTAAGTTTTAACGTTATCGAAGTAATGAAAATACTTTTCGTATCTAAATAATTGTGTAATGTATTGAACACTAATTCTTGTTCATCCTTGTACATCTATACAAGTTCAATGTATAACCTAGAGTGTAGCAAAAGCTACACTAAATTCCAGCGTTATTTACATACTATTGTATTGTACTAAATGTGTACTTTAAATAAATTAGCTTATGTGATCATTAATCAAGATTAATTTGGCTATAAAAGTACATATGTCACAATGATTTACACTCTTGATAATCATAATCATTGGGATTATTAATGTACACTCTTCTTCAAGATACTTGTACTCGATTAGATTTGCCCTTCCTCTAATAAAGGGTCCTAATGCAAAGTTCAAATGAATAAAAAAAAGTCAAAGTCAAAGTTTCAACACGCCTTGATTATCAATAAACTATATCGTACTGCTTGATTTTTATTTTTTTTTGTTAATATTTTTATTTCAAATTATATTATTTTGGAAGTAAAGGAAGCCCTTTTAATCTCATGGTCGCAATGGCCAAGTTGTTTGATATTATTAACAGTTCTCTGCATGTAGACAGTGAGTTTTAACCAGTAAATAAAGTAATTACTTTTTGAAAATAAAGATAATTAAACCACTTTGATTAGTTATTTTCACACTTTTATAAATCTGCCTCAGATCGACCGCCCAATTTTGTGTCAGAAAACACACAAAAACAAATAGTATATACGTGTTTGAGTTGTGATTAAAGCCCAGTTAAGATCAAGATTAATTGAAAGGCCCAAAGTGCTACATTGAAAAATGGGGTTTTACAAAATGTCATGTGATTTCTTTAATTCGATATTATCAATCCCAAAGTTTGATTAGTTGTGCACTTAGTTCTAAATGTGAACATAATATATGTAAGAATATTATCAAAAATCAAAGACTACGTAAGCACAAAGATATAAAATCATGACCTGCATAAGGTCAAATGTAGAAAGTATAGGGGCTATATAGAGATAACTTTACAAAGATATAGACAAAGTTCTTAATAAAAAAGTGCACTAATATCTTACTAGATTAAAGCTTTAGTAAGTTAAGCATAAGTTTAACCTTTCGTATATGAACTAAAAATTGAAAATTTAGGATTTTGTTTATAAAATGAAAAAAGCTCAATATAAGAACAAATTCAAAGTGGAGAGTAAGATGTAATCATTTTTTTGCAAAATAAATGGCTACATAAATACACGAATACAAAGTGGGGTTCTAATTATTTGTCTAAGATAAACCAAAAAAGTGAAGGAACAATTATATAACCGGAGTCTTCCAATGAGGGTTGCTTCTGGGAAAATACCTTTGTGGCTTTATTGAAGTGATAATATCTAAGTTTTGTTTATATATTAAGTGACCATATTATAACACAAATACAATGTATAACCTAGAGTGGAGTAAAAGCTTACATTAATCTCCCCAAGTACAATTATTACAATGAATTGCACACTTAACAACATTATCATTGGGATTAATGTACACGCTTGAAGATACTTAGAGACTAGCTTAGATTTGCTCTTCCGATTATGAAGGTCTCTAAAACGAAGCTCTAAATAATAAACTAAGTAAAGGTCAAACTTTCAACACGCTTTGATTATCAAGAAAGAAACCATTTTTTCTTGATTTCTTTTATAATGTTGCTATTATGAAAGTATACGAAACCTTCCTAATCAACGACGGGATGGCTGGAAGTTTAGCGGGGCCCGATGATACTTTGTAATTTTCATGTATTATATGACCAACAATTTTGCTAACATAAGAAATTCAATTATTCAAAAGAAAATATTCGCGTGTCTAAGTATTTGATGTACTATTAAAGCCTAAAAAAAATATTGTGATCATAAAATCTAAATATGATCAGATGGTAAAGAGGCCCAAAGCCCACTTAGATGAACTTCCACTATATTATTAACATTATTTTTGGCACTAGCTTCATAACTCTACTCCTAGAATTGTTTTAGGGATTTTTTTTCATTAGAAAAGTGGATTAGAGTAATTCTAGCAGATATAAATCAAATATTAGGCAGACAAACAAACACTTTTAATAAATCGTATATTAATATCTTATTAGATTAAGGTTTTAATAAGTTAAAACATATTAACCTCTAGGATATGAACTAAAATTTAAAAAAAAACTAAGATTTTGTTTATAAAATGAAAAAAACTTAATACAGAGTAAGAGTACGATGTTATATTTTTTTTTGAAATAAACAACTACATATAAATACGCAATTACAAAGTCAAGCTTCTAATAATATTTCTATGAGCCTCTTCCATATAATGAAGTTTGCTTTGCAAATGGGGCAGGGCCGAATGGCCTGCTTCACTAGTTGAGCCTGGGCCCAGATCTAGTGAAATCCAGGATCAGGACCAAGTCCAACAACCAAATGTAAGAGTCAGCTAGCGTGCTTGGCACGCGCTTGCAAGCTCCGCGCGGGTTTGGGCATTGGCCAAGCCCAATTGATCCGTGGGTCGGATATGACCTTCTCGGTAATAAATATTTACTTATTTTGTTTAAGTAATTGTCAAAAAATATGATTTTTCTTTTATATTTTTAACTGTTCATAATAATTTCATTAAAAGAAAATTATATTTTCTTCGTAGCCCCATATAGCATAGTATTTGTGGAACATTTGATGATGTAAATAAAAATAATAATAACATATTGTTTAAGGGAATGATAATTTTAGCTAGAGGTGAACCTTTTAGACCCAACGGCCCAACCCGATGCGTTAAAGACCCGACTCCAATCTAGCCCGTTCAATTCAACGCGTTCAAATTGGGTCGATTCGGGTCGGGTCGGGTCGGGCCCGACTATTATTTGGATCGGGGTAGAAATCACAAATCTATTTTGTAAAAATCATGTTTCAATTTGACTTGTTTGCTCAATAACCTTTGTTTAAAGGGTAGGCCGCGACTAATGTACCTAATGTTTGATTTTTTACGGATTATGTACCCAATGTTTATTTTTGGCGGCTAATGTACTCAATGTTTGATCCGTTAGATATTTTCGTGTTTTCCGTCAGTTGATTGTCAGAGAGTGATTCATCCTCTATAGGTACACTTTTCGTATTTTTGACATAACTCACTCATTTTTTGTCCAAATTTTATGCACGACCTATGGTTTGAAAGATAAGAGATATATCTACAACTTTGGTGTTTTAAGTTTTGTAAAATAAATTTTAGAAAAATATGAAATTTTAAATACAACGTAAGACTGAGTTATTTCAAATACAACGTCAATTTCTTTTAATATAAGTATATATTTGATATTTTACACTAAATAAATTTAAATTTTGAGTTCTTACCATAGTTAATTTAATTTCGAATGGGTTGGGTCTTAAAATGGGTCTTAAAACCTGTCTGAAAATATGTATTTTTTATTTCATCTATATAATCAGACAAATCAAATTGTAAAGAATATGTACAAATTTCATAGCCAAGAATCAATTCTCTAACTTTTTATGTTATCACTTTGATCCTCTTTATATCCGAGCTGCGTAGATAATTTTTATGAAAATATTTTTAATGGACAATAAATATATGTAACAAAACAAAATAGCTACCGTTTCCGGAAAAAGAAGAAGAGCAAAACACCGACGAGATACATGTGTCCTATTTGTGATCTCATATTTTCTGGAGTAACAGAGGCTGAGATCATCAAATGCAAACAAATATTGCCGTTTGCATTCTCGTTTGCATTTGATCTCAGCCTCTATTTCCCCATAAACACGAGAAGTACATGTCTATGCGAGAATACCGTTATCTATTAAAAAAAGAAGAAGTGAGAATACCATTTGACAAACACACATATATATATTCAGCACCGTATTTTGAAAAAATATACAATTCTTAACAAATTATCTACAACAGAATCGAGCTGTATTACTATTAGATAAGAAAGTTAATAGAGGAATTAAAGTATAAAAAAGTCCCGTAATAAATGGGCAACAAGTCTAAAAAAAAGAAGAAGCTGATATTTCATATTATAAATATAAATATAGTTAAAACGAATTAGAAATAGAATACGATGGTTAACTACTAAATATTCAAATACACAAAAGAAACAAAATATAGAAACAACTTGCAAGTCAAAATGGCTTATTTAATTTCCATGCGAATATTTATGAAAAATAAAATAAAAAAGGTTGACTACTGACGTAATCATAGGGTCTGTTGAAAATAAAATTCATAAATAGAAACGAATATATAATTATTACTTTTAACCTTTCTTAGAATATTACAGCTTGTTACAACTTACAACAAACGTATTAATTTATCATTTTTTTAACAAAAATCACCAATTTTCATGTCTATTAGAAATTGTTGCGACACATTTGAAATAAAAAATTCATGTTCAATCGTGCATTATATATAAACCCTCGATTCACAGCCGTTAACACAATTTTGAATATTTCACCTGACCCTCTGAATCTTTTAATATTACGTCGACGCAAACTATAGTTAATGATTCTTCGATAATTACGGTATGGTCGACATAATATCGAAAGACGTAGAGTGTCTTGTATTGCATTCCAATCACGACTCGAACCGTGCTTCTCGTTACGACGCTACTAATGCTTTCGTGTTGTATAAAACCCTAGATCAACAGAAATCAACAAAAAAAAATGATAATTCACACGACCTTCTGATTCTTCTGATATTATGTCAACGCAAATTGTAGTTAATGATTCTTAGATGATTACGGTTTAGTCCACGTAATATTGAAATATGAAGAGTGTCTTGAATTGACGTTCCAATCACATTCATATTGTAGAGAATATATATTTTACAAATTTCAATATAGCCAAGAACTAATTTTCTAAATTCTTTTTTTTTACATCTTTATATCCTCTTTCGTGTTTTATGGAAATATTTTTACGAAATAGCTACGGTATCCGGAAAAAGAAGAAGAACAAAACACCGACGAGATACATGTGTCGTATTTGTGAACTCACATTTCTGGAGTAACAGAGGCTGGGATCAAATGCAAACAAATTTTGCCGTTTTGCATTCTCGTTTGCATTTCAGCCTCTATTTTACCAGAAACACGAGAAGTAGATGTAATGTACATGTGATCATACCATAACCCATTAAAAAAAAAGTGAGAACACCATTTAACAAACACACACATATATATTCAAGACTTGTGTCAAATGGGGTCAAACTTTCAAGACTTGTGTCAGAAAAGGGCCAATCTCAATATATATAATCCCTTCGAAGCAGTCAATTAATGGTCAACCCAAATATCATATAACATACCATGCCATCGAGACGATGGACTCGGAACTTTCTTCTGCTAGAGGTAACTTAGTTATATTTCTTACGTTTGTAAAAAAAAAAGGCATTAGAAATTATATAACGATACAGAAGATCATGAAATTTTTGTTTTTGTTCACGATTTCGCGAAATAATCTGTATCGAAAATGTTGCCATGTTTCGTAAGATTAATGAGGGAGCTATTAATTCAGTAAACGATTTATATCATGGTAGAAAAATAATAAGAAATGAAAGCTTATTGCTGATACAATGTAAAAAAGTTTATTGCTAGGATAATATTTAACTTATTATAATATATCATCCTTAGAACCGTCCATGTAACTTTGTGGGAATATGTGCTTATTTTCACAAATTTTATCATCCTTGACTCAAGTAAAATGAAATATGAATGTTTTCAGCCTCGTAAGATATTTAAATTTAAGTGTACGTGTAGTATATTGATTCAGCCGGTTATATTGTATAATAGCCTATTTTCTGATAATAAAAAAACCCAACTTAACAGTTCAGGATTCAAGTATATCTATATAAAAAAAAACATATTAAAAACCCTAACAAAATTTGTTATGGTTACAACTTAATCCAATTGAGGCTAAAAAGTAAAAAACATAACCGATCTAATTATAGAAGCAGTTTCTTTTAACAGCAAACATATTTACAGTTAATTCAGTTAAAAGTGATGTTGGTTTTTATTTCAGCTATCGGTTTACATTTGGAATATCTGCAAAATAGCTATTCAATTCTGGCGAAACAACAGCCACACTCTGCCTTAGCCAGTCGTTGATGAATCGTTGGAAGCCTTTGGACGAAGTGACGGAACCAGGATTTCATAATGAGGGGGGGAGGGGGATTTTTTTTTTATCCCTATTAAATTAATTTTCTTAATTTATACATTTAAATTGATAATTTTTTACAATTGTTATCATATTATAGTATAAAATACCCACTGCATTTCAAAACTGAGTTCTATATCTATTGAAATTTTAAAAATCTAAAAAGATACCTTAAAAGGAAAATTTACAATTTAATTATGAAATAAAATAATCTAACCAAATGCAAGTCAATATATATAATAAAAATAATCTTCCTATTTTTTAATTACTTTTCAAAAAAATTAACTCCAAACAAAAGATATATTTTCGTAAAAAATGAAAGTAGACGAATAATAAAAATTTCAAAAATTATTAATAATAGTAATTTTGATATTTTAAAAATTATATTCATTAGAGGGCATATAAAAGAAAATAGACTTTAAAGATATGCTTTTGTTATTTTTAAAACTTGAGGCTATATTTTTGTGATGATATAAAAAAAGTAAAACTCTCTTTATATTGAACATTATTTAAAAGGGTTAATTGCGGCAAAAATACTCAAACTTTGGTCAAATTCGCGACTGTGTATACAACTTTTGTAAATGGCGGCAATAATACCCAAACTTGACATTTGGGAGTTGACCAACCAATTCCGTCCAGAAACACTGTACAACCGTTGGTCGACTCTCAAATGCCAAGTTTGGGTATTATTACCGTCATTTATAAAGATTATATACACAATCGCGAATTTGACCAAAGTTTGGGTATAAATACCGCAATTAGCCCTTATCTAAAATACAAGTCATCGATAAAAATTAAAACCAAACTTTTTTTTTATTTTTTTTTTTAGGGAAAATTAAAACCAAACCTGGTGACTAACAATTCTGCTGATCCCAAAGAAAAGAAGACAACAAAAGCCCAACACATTTGCTTCTTAGCTCCGTTCGCCGTCGCGGCTCTGCTCAGCGCCTCTCGCCTCGACGAAATCTGTCCATCGATTTCAGGTAAAAAGACTCGACTCATATACACGATACTGAGTGATTCATTCTACATGATATTATTATTGTATTATTAGGGATTAAGGGTTACTGATTTTTGGGGTTATTAATTTTTAGGGTTACTGATATTGGGGATTTAGAATTACTGCTGTGTTTGCTGGTTATTGTTTGAAGACCCGGATCTGTTGCTGTTTTTTTGTTGTGTTTGAAGAAAAAAACAGCAACAGATCCGTTGATTGTTGCAGGATATGATGTTGATTGTTTGCTGTGTTTTTATTTAAGTGTGGATTAATTCTGTTACAAATGGTTTTAATTTCATTTTCTGGATCAAAAGATGATGATATTCTGATAAGTTAACCGGATGATTAACTTGTAGTTGTGTTAACTTTCTCAGATTAGGGTGAAATTTTAAATTGATTTGATCTTTTTATTAGGATTTAGATTGTATATTTGGATTATAAAATTCAAGTTTCATTTGACTGCATTTTCTGGATGTTTAACTTGTAGCTGTGTAGATTTTTCTCAGATTAGGGTGTGAAATTTTGGGATTAATTTTATTTGATTTGTTTCTCAGGCCTGTAGTCTTAGTTATAAAAATTGATTTGATCTCTTATTACGATTTAGATTGTATATTTTGATTATAAAAATAAAGTTTCATTTGACTGCATTTTCTGGATGTTTAACTTGTAGTTGCCTGTGTTATAAAGTCGATCTTTTATGAGGATTTAGGTATCTTTTTGGTGAGATGGTGACGACGCAAGAGATTATCGACGATCCGGACGTGGTGGTTACTATGAGTGAAGAACGATACCCGGAACTCATAGACCCTCCGCCACCTCACGGCAATGATGACATCATCCTCTCAATCATGGTCACTCCCACGCTATACACCGAGCACGAAGGAGAAGGCTCGCGTTGGGCCATACGCTGCAAAATTTTCACTCTGGGACCCGCCGCCATATTGCGCAAAAACCCGAAGCCCAACTTCATCGACGACCTATGCGATGAGTTCAACCTCTCGCCCATAGCCGCTGGCCTAATCGCCGACACCATCTTCACCCTCATGACCTCCGAAATCGCCAATTGGAGCACCGACAAATGTGCCCGCATCAGAACTCTCCGACTCGAGGCTGATGTCCGTGCCTTCGTCCACGAGCTACCTCCGCTCTCGGAAATTCCCTTTTCCGTTGAAGGTGAAAATGAAAATGAAAATGAAAATGACTATGAGGATGACATCATCGGTTCTGATTTTGGTGATGACGAGCTTATTAGATTTGAGGCGGCGGATAAAGACTCGGTGGAGGCTTTAGTGAGAGTGGCAGCGGGAAAAGCGGCGACTTGTCAGATTTGTTTGGACGAGGTTGCGGTCGGGGAGGAAGTGACCCGCTTGCCCTGTGAGCATTGCTTCCACGGGAATTGCATTGTTCGGTGGTTCGAGCGGAGCAAGTTCTGCCCGCTCTGCCGCTTTCAGCTGCCATAGTTTCTATTATCTTTATGTACTAGTTACAAATTAGAAAGAAAAAAAAAATGAGAATGTTTAATTTATTTGTTATATTGTGTGTTAATAATGTATTCACTTATTTTATTTGAGAATAGAAGGAAGAAAAAGTATTTGTAGGTTAATTATGAGTATTATTTATGAGTAGGTTAATTATTTAGGAATTAGTTAATTGAAGTTAGATCGGCGTTAGTATATTATTAACAACTTATAATATTAGTCATGTGATATTGTGAAAAAGGTTTGAAATAATGTATTATAATTAGTATTGGACAATGATTTTCTACGTGCTAAATCACTTTTTATTGATTGATCTCTGAAGAATAAAGTTCGAAACTTTAGAGTTATTATTAGCCTAAGTGGCATTAACGTCACCCAACTTTGAATATTGTTGCTTTTTGCCCCCTAGACTATAGTTATCGCCATCGATGTCCCTTAACTTTCCTAAATGGGTATGGTGACCTATGCTTGTGCGCAATGCATGACTTACTTCGAGAATAATATCATGAGTTATGTATTCGAGTGAGATCATTATAGTTCTCGTACAAAGAACTATCGGAGAAAATCATAAGATCAACAAAATTCTCTATAATAATTCATGTGTATGGGTAACATTTTCTGTCATTTTTAATGTGTCAGAGGACGAAAATAAGCTATATATAACTAATCATAACTAGAAAATCACTAAGTAAGTAAGTTAAAGCTGGATTGCGATTTTGATAAACAATTTAATTTAAATATCGTATCTAGTTTAATGAAAGTATTGAAACTATTGCCGCTAAATTATAGACTAAAGATATAACAACGCTTTCTATATAAAATTGGGTACGTACGTAGAGCTCAGAGGCCGAATTCAATAACGATAAAGGTCCACAGTATTGGGCCCACACAAAACAATACTATCAAATTTATTATCAAAAAATGCAATTCACACAAAAATATATTTCCTAAATCTAGATTACTTTACATCTGAAAATCTCACTCTCCATAAGCTCTTTTGTACACCAAAAAATAAGTATATGTGTGTGTATATATAATTATATATATATATATGTGTGTGTAAATGTAAATAATAAAGAGTAAAGTGTTTCAGTTTCCACTACACAGCCAAATATTCTGAGACTCCATATTCGTAATCACCAGCTTCAAGTCTTCAACCAAACATTTTTCAAACACGATTCTTCGTTCTTCATAAACAACCAACGCGAATGCCAAAAAGGCTTCACTTATGGAGGTAATTACTGCAGATTTCGAAATCGCCATTAATTTACTTTGCATGCATTTCAGTATGAGCTCTGGGTATTCAGTAATGGTGGGAAAAAATTATTTATGATATCGAGTTTCACGTTGGTTTTGCTTGATGAGCTGACCCCAGCTCCGGTTTCGGCTAATTCGAAGAACCCGGATTTTCTTTCGCAAAAATTGAAGAAATTTCATCGATTGTGCAGGGTTGGATTTTGATCACATCAAATTGTAATTTCTTATATATATATATATATAGGTGTATATATCGATGGGGAATTCGGAGCAGGTCAAGAAGAGAGTGGCGTTTGTGCTGATTTATGGTTTGAAAGATGTGGCGATACCGAGGTTCGGACTCAAGAGGCGGCGAGAATCCCCAATCTCGACGCCATCGCCTCTGCCGGGGTGAACGGGCTGATGGACCCTGTGGAGGCGGGCCTGGGCTGCGGAAGCGCCACGCCGCACCTCTCGCTCCTCGGCTACGATCCGAGGGTTTACTATCGCGGCCAAGGAGCGTTCGAGTCTATGGGCGCTGGGTTGGCCATGTCACCCGGTGATATCGCCTTTAAATTCTTATTCCGGTGTTTACTCTTATGTTTAATTTGTTCGGGATTTTATGTTCTTACGTTCATGATGCTAGTTTTAATTCATGTTACTCGGAGATCGCTTTTGTTATCTTCTAGCTCGGGTTTATTGTTATCGGTTTGAAAATCTGTTACCAGTTTTTGGAGTTTTCGACCCGCATCAGTTACGCCACCAATTATTACTGGTTTTCTGTTTTACTGAATTTTTCAGGGCTTATGGAAAAATTGGCTCGTTAACCGATCCTGGTACTGGTTACTGGAGAAATGGTTTACGAGGACCAGGATGGATTATTAAAAATACCGAAAACTAGTACCGGACTAGAATAAATCCCGAAAAATGGTTCCCTGTCCAGTTTGCGCCCCTAATTCTAGCATTTTGATTGCAATTTTTATTTTTGGGTTTCTGTAGTCTAATTTTGCAACTTTGGATGAGAAAACCGGAGTGGTTATCAGTAGAAGAGCCGATAGGCACTTTGAGAAAGAAGGCCCGATACTTTGTGCAGCGCTTGATGGAATGAAATTGCCATCTTTCCCGGAGTATGAAGTAAGAGTCAGGTGGATATTCTTGTGAATTTCGTATAATTGGGTTCGTTTACACGTCGAAGTTTAGGCCTTAAGGATTGTAGTTTAAGTTGCTCGGAGAGGATTCCTGACTTGGTATTGTTTCGAACAGGTATGCTACAGAGCATCGGTGTGGAGTGGTCGTAAAAGGGCCGAAACTGAGCGGGAACATATCAGGAACGGACCCACTAAAGGACAACCATCTGCTTTTGAAGGCCGAGGCTCTAGACGATACTGAAGAAGCGAAACACACTGCGAACGTCGTTAATGAGCTGTCAAAGGAAATATCGCGGATTGGTCTCTCACCCGCTCAATGCAGAGCGGGCAGCGGAAGGGAAGAACATTGCCAATCAGGTACTCTTACGAGGCTGTGGTATTAGAATCGATGTCCGTTGCCTTGTATTATTACGTTCTTCGTGGCAATAATTCTTCTAAGAAGAGTTTGTAAACAGTGTTCGTCTTTTCCAAAATTTGAAATATAGGTTCCACCATTTGAAAAGAAACATGGACTGTGGCCATGCATGGTGGCCCCCACGAAAATCATCACCGGCTTAGGCTTATCTCTCGGCATTGACATCCTTGAAGCCCCCGGAGCAACCGGAGACTATCGTACTCTTTTAACGTCAAAGGCAAGTGCAATAGCCCAGGCACTATCTGCTCCTTTGCGATCCTGTCCCGACGTTTTCGTGCCCGGCCAAGATGAGCACAAACCGGGCCGCTCTGATGGCTACGATTTTGGATTTCTTCACATAAAGGTGGCAAACCCTTTTTGCTTCTGTCTCTCGTTGTTCTTTATAGTGCATATTTATAATGTAGAGCTATAATAATATAAAGTGAGGTTTTAGAACTCGGTTCTAAAACACGGTGTCTTGACATTCCTCTACGGCCTGAAATGGCAGGCGATAGACGATGCAGGCCACGATAAGGCGAGCATCTACAAAGTCAAAGGCTTGGAGGCTGTTGACCGAGCTATCGGACAGCTTGCACGGTTTCTTTGGGAGGCCGAATCTAGTGGGGGTTTCAAGTACTTCTTGTGTGTCACAGGGGATCACTCCACCCCCGTCGAGTACGGAGACCACAGCTTCGAGCCAGTCCCGTTCTCCATATGTCGCCTGAGCGACTTTGTCAGTGCAGTCGGTGTGGATTCCATATTGGGAGTTTCGACCGATCCGTTCCCTCTTCCGACCATCGAATCGGGAGAGGAACTGGAGGATAGAGTAGGAACCGAACAGGAGGCGACCAAGAAGCAACTTCGAGCCTTTGCCGGTGATTCGGTCTGTGAGTTGAACGAGGTTGCCGCCTCGAGAGGGTGCCTCGGACGTTTTCCGGGCGGGGAGATGATGGGAATCATAAAGAGATATCTTGATTGGATGAATAGAGTATTCTAATCCAAGTTCTGGAGTTTGTTGTAGCATTATGACTAAATTATTTTACTTGACACTTTCTCCTTCCATTATACTTAATTTTATATTCAATAATGGAAATTTACATATATGATAACACTTGTGGTTTCATAATGGATTTGCTTTTTTACCTTTTAAATTGCAGGCACTTGTATCTCCCTTTTATACCTTTTTGTCATAAAGTTTGCATCAACAATTAATTTAATGCTTTATAGTTTCAAAACTTGTAAGTTTGATTGTTCCAAAATTTGTGATCAACACTGATTTTGATCGGAATCTTATTGATGGTTCGTACCGAGGGCCGGTTTATAAACCTTCAATTAACGCTCATATTATGACACCGATACTCACGTTGTCCATTCCGGATAGCCTACTCTGCCGTGTCTAATGTGCGAGATTCTTAATATATACTCTCAAGCTAATGGCTCTTTTGGCTCACTTATCCTAATCCTAGGTCGAATCTCATTATTTTTGGACTGTTGTTCATTTGAACTTAAGACCCCCCAAAAACAAGCTACTTAAGAAACAACGAGAAAGCGCCAAACAACATAAGATTCTTAACCATTCATAGGAATAATACAAGTTGATTAATAAGATGCACAAATATAGCTGTTGACTTGTTTGAACACATTGAGAATGGGATGCTAAGTCAACTCGTGGAACACCATTATTAGTCAATCTCTCTGTTTGAGAGTATTTAATTGCATAAAAACGTGATAATATAATATGAGAAGGGTGAGAGAGATATTGAAAATGAGATATTAGTTCTAAAGAAAATTATATTTTCTTCGTAGCCCCATATAGCATAGTATTTGTGGAACATTTGATGATATAAATAAAAATAATAATAACATATTCTTTAAGGGAATGATAATTTTAGCTAGAGGTGAACCTTTTAGACCCAACGGCCCAACCCGATGCGTTAAAGACCCGATCCCAATCTAACCCGTTCAATTCAACGCGTTCAAATTGGGTCGAGTGGGGTCGGGCCGGGCCGGGCCCGACTATTATTTGGATCGGGGTAAAAATGGCAAATCTATTTTGTAAAAATCATGTTTCAATTTGACTTGTTTGCTCAATAACCTTTGTTTAAAGGGTAAGCCGCGACTAATGTACCTAATGTTTGATTTTTTGCTGATTATGTACCCAATGTTTATTTTCGGCGGCTAATGTACCCAATGTTTGATCCGTTAGATATTTTCGTGTTTTCCGTCAGTTGATTATCAGAGAGTGATTCATCCTCTATAGGTACACTTTTCGTATTTTTGACATAACTCACTCATTTTTTGTCCAAATTTTATGCACGACCTATGGTTGGAAAGATACGAGATATATCTATAACTTTGGTGTTTTAAGTTTTGTAAAATAAATTTTAGAAAAATATGAAATTTTAAATACAACGTAAGACTGAGTTATTTCAAATACAACGTCAATTTCTTTTAATATAAGTATATATTTGATATTTTACACTAAATAAATTTAAATTTTGAGTTCTTACCATGGTTAATTTAATTTCGAATGGGTTGGGTCTTAAAACCTATTTGAAAATATGTATTTTTTATTTCATCTATATAATCATACAAATCAAATTGTAAAGAATATGTACAAATTTCATAGCCAAGAATCAATTCTCTAACTTTTTTTTTTATCACTTTGATCCTCTTTATATCCGAGCTGCGTAGATAATTTTTATGATAATATTTTTAATGGACAATAAATATATGTAACAAAACAAAATAGCTACCGTTTCCGGAAAAAGAAGAAGAGCAAAACACCGACGAGATACATGTGTCCTATTTGTGATCTCATATTTTCTGGAGTAACAGAGGCTGAGATCATCAAATGCAAACAAATATTGCCGTTTGCATTTGATCTCAGCCTCTATTTCCCCAGAAACACGAGAAGTACATGTCTATGTGAGAATTTATCTATTAAAAAAAGAAAAGTGAGAATACCATTTGACAAACACACACATATATATATATATATATATTAATATATATATTCAGCACCGTATTTTGAAAAATATACAATTCTTAACAAATTATCTACAACAGAATCGAGCTGTATTACTATTAGATAAGAAAGTTAATAGAGGAATTAAAATATAAAAAAGTCCCGTAATAAATGGGCAACAAGTCTAGAAAAAAGAAGAAGCTGATATTTCATATTATAAATATAAATATAGTTAAAACGAATTAGAAATAGAATACGATGGTTAACGACTAAATATTCAAATACACAAAAGAAACAAAATATAGAAACAACTCGCAAGTCAAAATGGCTTATTTAATTTCCATGCGAATATTTATGAAAAATAAAATAAAAAAGGTTGACTACTGACGTAATCATAGGGTCTGTTGAAAATAAAATTCATAAATAGAAACGAATATATAATTATTATTTTTAACCTTTCTTAGAATATTACAGCTTGTTACAACAAACGTATTAATTTATCATTTTTGTAACAAAAATCACCAATTTTTATGTATATTAGAAATTGTTGCGACACATTTGAAATAAAAAATTCATGTTCAATCGTGCATTATATATAAACCCTCGATTCACAGCCGTTAACACAATTTTGAATATTTCACCTGACCCTCTGAATCTTTTAATATTACGTCGACGCAAACTATAGTTAATGATTCTTCGATAATTACGGTATGGTCGACATAATATCGAAAGACGTAGAGTGTCTTGTATTGCATTCCAATCACGACTCGAACCGTGCTTCTCGTTACGACGCTACTAATGCTTTCGGGTTGTATAAAACCCTAGATCAACAGAAATCAACAAAAAAAAATGATAATTCACACGACCTTCTGATTCTTCTGATATTATGTCAACGCAAATTGTAGTTAATGATTCTTAGATGATTACGGTTTAGTCCACGTAATATTGAAATATGAAGAGTGTCTTGAATTGACGTTCCAATCACACTCATATTGTAGAGAATATATATTTTACAAATTTCAATATAGCCAAGAACTAATTTTCTAAATTTTTTTTTTTTTTTTACATCTTTATATCCTCTTTCGTGTTTTATGGAAATATTTTTACGAAATAGCTACGGTATCCGGAAAAAGAAGAACAAAACACCGACGAGATACATGTGTCGTATTTGTGAACTCACATTTCTGGAGTAACAGAGGCTGGGATCAAATGCAAACAAATTTTGCCGTTTTGCATTCTCGTTTGCATTTCAGCCTCTATTTTACCAGAAACACGAGAAGTAGATGTAATGTACATGTGATCATACCATAACCCATTAAAAAAAAGTGAGAATACCATTTAACAAAAACACACATATATATTCAAGACTTGTGTCAAATGGGGTCAAACTTTCAAGACTTGTGTCAGAAAAGGGCCAATCTCAATATATATAATCCCTTCGAAGCAGTCAATTAATGGTCAACCCAAATATCATATAACATACCATGCCATCGAGACGATGGACTCGGAACTTTCTTCTGCTAGAGGTAACTTAGTTATATTTCTTACGTTTGTAAAAAAAAAAGGCATTAGAAATTATATAACGATACAGAAGATCATGAAATTTTTGTTTTTGTTCACGATTTCGCAAAATTATCTGTATCGAAAATGTTGCCATGTTTCGTAAGATTAATGAGGGAGCTATTAATTCAGTAAACGATTTATATCATGGTAGAAAAATAATAAGAAATGAAAGCTTATTGCTGATACAATGTAAAAAAGTTTATTGCTAGGATAATATTTAACTAATTATATTATATCATCCTTAGAACCGTCCATGTAACTTTGTGGGAATATGTGCTTATTTTCACAAATTTTATCATCCTTGACTCAAGTAAAATGAAATATGAATGTTTTCAGCCTCGTAAGATATTTAAATTTAAGTGTACGTGTAATATATTGATTCAGCCGGTTAAATTCTATAATAGCCTATTTTCTGATAATAAAAAAACCCAACTTAACAGTTCAGGCTTCAAGTATATCTATAAAAAAAAATACATTTTAAAAAACCCTAACAAAATTTGTTATAATTACAACTTAATCTAATTGAGGCTAAAAAGTAAAAAACATAACCGATCTAATTATAGAAGCAGTTTCTTTTAACAGCAAACATATTTACAGTTAATTCAGTTAAAAGTGATGTTGGTTTTTATTTCAGCTATCGGTTTACATTTGGAATATCTGCAAAATAACTATTCAATTATGGCGAAACAACAGCCACGCGCTGCCTTAGCCAGTCGTTGATGAATCGTTGAAAGCCTTTGGACGAAGTGACGGAACCAGGATTTTATAATGAGGGGGGAGGGGGATTTTTTTTTTATCCCTATTATATTAATTTTCTTAATTTATATATTTAAATTGATAATTTTTTACAATTGTTATCATATTATAGTATAAAATACCCACTGCATTTCAAAACTGAGTTCTATATCTATTGAAATTTTAAAAATCTAAAAAGCTACCTTAAAAGGAAAAATTTACAATTTAATTATGAAATAAAATAATCTAACCAAATGCAAGTCAATATATATAATAAAACTATTTTTGTTTGCTAAAAAGTCTATGATTTACTAACTTTTTTTTTTTAAATTATGATTTACCAATCCTAAATCTACTCGTTTTTAACTTGTTATCATACTTTCTAATATATATGCATGTCATGAATGGAAAGAAAATCTTTCTATTATATTATACATAATTCGATGTACAAGACGTTGAAATGTGTCACTGTGTCACATAATAACATATAAATAAAATAATATAAAGAGTATATAAATCACTCTGCCCAATGCCAAAATCTGTAAACCATCATCAATCTCACACTTGAACGTAAAGAATAAGAAGAAAAAATTAACTTGAAATTTCATCTTCTTCAACGAATATATTCACAAACTCGGAGCAAAGGATCTAAAGGGGCCTGTGAACTATGTTTTGAACATGGTTAAGCCACCACGAAATCGAATACACTAGCTCGAAAATTTTTGGGGGGCCACGGCCCCGTTTGGGATTGATGTAGCGTCGATTTTCTGGCGAGAAAAGCCTTGCCATTGGAAACTCCAGTTGTAAATACGTTATTTTTTTATCTGGTTTTGCTACGATTTAGCTAACAAAGTTTTATAATGAAAGTTACATCGTTTATATACTTGTTTGATTATTTTGGGTAAATATTTCTAAGTGTATCGTGCAATTTTTTAATCTAGAATTTGTACCCACCTTTTGTTTGATAAAATGTTTAAGTAAGACTTATAATGCAAAGTAACATATTGTTTTATAATTATTTGCTTGATATTTATCTAATTATACTAATGAATGTGAAGCGTGAAATTTATAAGAGTATCACCATAATTATTTTTTGCTATAAACTGATCAACTTCTTGCTTTTAAAATTAAATGATCTAACTCACGTTCTATAACAACTCTTTTGATGGTAGATTTTTTCACTTCATTTTGCTAATGAATTTTCCGGTATGATTTTACATGTTTATTGTCTTTGTTCGTAAAAAAAAAAAAAAGGTACGGAATTTTTTTTCCGGCCCCCCCTATTCTAAAATCTTGGATCCGTCAGTATATATATGAGCCTGTAATGAATTAAATAATAATAAAAAAAACCAAACGAATTTCACTAATGGATAATTACAAATTGGAAAGAAAAACTTGTAGGGTAGAACAATGAAACTATTGCAATGCCTATAACACAACTTGTGTGGTACAATGCTTGTATATTAGTGTACAAATTTATTATTGAATGCTTCTTTAATAAAAGCAGAGTTTATTTACCTTAAGGAGAAATACACGAAGACGACAAAAAGATAAGAAAACACAAAACTTTATTTATATTGGGAAAATTTATTTTTTATACTCTTAATTTTTTATTTTTGACAAAAATATACCCTCAAGTTTTAAAAACAACTAAAATGTATCCTTGGTGTATGATTTGATAATTTTACTCTTCATCTTTATTGAGGGCGTTTCGACACTCAACAATCACAAGGAATTACTTCCTTTGAGTTTAAAGAGAAGAGTTTGGTTTTTCCCGTTTATGTAACGCTCGCCTTGAATAACCACGCTAAACGTTTTAGTTATTACTAAGCGAGGTTACATTCTCTTTTTTTTTTCTTTTTTTCTTTTTATAAATAAAATTTCTATAAAACCGAAACTTTAATATCATATATACATTTCGTCATAAACGACGTCGTTCAAAACATAAGTTTCTGATTTTTTGTATTTTTACATCTTCATATATTGTTCTTGTGATACAGTTTAAAAAGATTTCTACTTACCTCGAGCCTTTAGTTGTTGCCCTCTGAGAAGTGCCGAGCCCTCACCAAATCGGGTGTGCTAATTTTCTATTAAATATCATATACGCCAACATAGCATTACTATATAACTATTAAGAAATTATAGCTTTAAAATCTACTCTTAAAACTTTCCAAAAATCAAGCTTTATTTTGTGTAAAAATCCATGTACTCTTTTACTAAAATTGAGAGTACTCAAATGATAGCAATTTATAAGCCAAACATTCTCCAATACTAATTCACTATCCAAAGTTCCCAAAGGTTAATATTAATCTCAAATAAAGTTTAAAAGTATCTTTCTTAGACTAAAATTTATCTAAAATTCTTAAAAATAATTTAGCACAAAACTAAAACTAAATACATAATCAGTAATTTTATGTAAACATAACTTCAATATTTTTTTAACTATGAAGAATTTTACGTAGTTTGTTTCCACATGTGAGCCTCTACTAAAAACAACACCAATTCAAGATATTTCAAGACACTTCATCATATTCTACACAAGTTTAGTTATAACCTATAAGGAAAATGGTGCGGAGAAGATGGAGGTGATAATATTAAGTGGTGATTAAAATAGAGATTTTTGATTTAAAATAATGACAATTTTGCTTCTTTGGTAAGGAAGTATAAACCGACACTGATGCTAAGGCAATAGTGCATGGGAATAGAAATTTGACACTTGGTTTGAGATTAAGTAGAACACGGTTGCTTAAGAAGATATATAAATATATATGTATACATATAGCTTGTTATGTAGTGTTTTCAATAGTTTATAAAACTCAAAAGTGGAGAACATATATTAGGCCTATATTAGATATTGTGGGTAAAATTATTTATGTAAAATCAATCATCCAAATTTTTTACATATTTAAGATATATTAAGATATCACCAAACCACACCAAGAAAAATATTACTAATGTAACTTATTAGTTATTCCAAATACGTGTATATATATATATAAATATATATATATAAATGTATACAATTAATTAGCACATCGGTTTTTTCTTGGCGAGTCTCGCTTCTCACACTGCAGCTAAAGAGTCAAATTTATGTCAAGAATAAATAATATAACGATATATATTTATCACTAATAAATATTGTTTTCCTTAATATTTTCACATAGTCGAATATTCTATCATATTACTTAATATCTACGTATGTGAGGATATCGGGTATTACAGTTTATTAGCTAAGAACACTCGATGGAAATATATATTATGGGGGGTTATATTGATGATGATGAGATTACACGAGGCATTTGTGTTAGGCAAAGAGCCCTGAGGCCGAATACATAAGTATTAAGATACTAAGAATGAATCAGAGGTGTATTTTTCCTCCTAGGATCGAACCCCCGTCAACTGACGCTGGTTGTGCCTTAAATAAGCGAGCTTTCTCCTTGGTTTCCCGTCCATTGTGGTGTCTTTTGTCGTTTTCCATCACGCATTCCCAGGAGTGATTTTGGAGAAGCATGGCGTCCTCGTCCTCGCGTGATTTGCGCTGCTGATTGGTCCTTGGTCGGCGTCGGGCGGCATGGGCTTCATTAAATGCGCGTGCTGGTTTGTACTTGGCCCTCTCTTGTGTCAGAGAGGCATCAAGCTCCATTCTTCGACAGTGTATCTTTCAAAACTGAGTTTATCTTAAAAATCTGAGTTCTATATCTATTGAAATTTTAAAAATCTAAAAAGATACCTTAAAAGGAAAATTTACAATTTAATTATGAAATAAAATAATCTAACCAAATGCAAGTCAATATATATAATAAAAATAATCTTCCTATTTTTTAATTACTTTTCAAAAAAATTAACTCCAAACAAAAGATATATTTTCGTAAAAAATGAAAGTAGACGAATAATAAAAATTTCAAAAATTATTAATAATAGTAATTTTGATATTTTAAAAATTATATTCATTAGAGGGCATATAAAAGAAAATAGACTTTAAAGATATGCTTTTGTTATTTTTAAAACTTGAGGCTATATTTTTGTGATGATATAAAAAAAGTAAAACTCTCTTTATATTGAACATTATTTAAAAGGGTTAATTGCGGCAAAAATACTCAAACTTTGGTCAAATTCGCGACTGTGTATACAACTTTTGTAAATGGCGGCAATAATACCCAAACTTGACATTTGGGAGTTGACCAACCAATTCCGTCCAGAAACACTGTACAACCGTTGGTCGACTCTCAAATGCCAAGTTTGGGTATTATTACCGTCATTTATAAAGATTATATACACAATCGCGAATTTGACCAAAGTTTAGGTATAAATACCGCAATTAGCCCTTATCTAAAATACAAGTCATCGATAAAAATTAAAACCAAACTTTTTTTTTATTTTTTTTTTTAGGGAAAATTAAAACCAAACCTGGTGACTAACAATTCTGCTGATCCCAAAGAAAAGAAGACAACAAAAGCCCAACACATTTGCTTCTTAGCTCCGTTCGCCGTCGCGGCTCTGCTCAGCGCCTCTCGCCTCGACGAAATCTGTCCATCGATTTCAGGTAAAAAGACTCGACTCATATACACGATACTGAGTGATTCATTCTACATGATATTATTATTGTATTATTAGGGATTAAGGGTTACTGATTTTTGGGGTTATTAATTTTTAGGGTTACTGATATTGGGGATTTAGAATTACTGCTGTGTTTGCTGGTTATTGTTTGAAGACCCGGATCTGTTGCTGTTTTTTTGTTGTGTTTGAAGAAAAAAACAGCAACAGATCCGTTGATTGTTGCAGGATATGATGTTGATTGTTTGCTGTGTTTTTATTTAAGTGTGGATTAATTCTGTTACAAATGGTTTTAATTTCATTTTCTGGATCAAAAGATGATGATATTCTGATAAGTTAACCGGATGATTAACTTGTAGTTGTGTTAACTTTCTCAGATTAGGGTGAAATTTTAAATTGATTTGATCTTTTTATTAGGATTTAGATTGTATATTTGGATTATAAAATTCAAGTTTCATTTGACTGCATTTTCTGGATGTTTAACTTGTAGCTGTGTAGATTTTTCTCAGATTAGGGTGTGAAATTTTGGGATTAATTTTATTTGATTTGTTTCTCAGGCCTGTAGTCTTAGTTATAAAAATTGATTTGATCTCTTATTACGATTTAGATTGTATATTTTGATTATAAAAATAAAGTTTCATTTGACTGCATTTTCTGGATGTTTAACTTGTAGTTGCCTGTGTTATAAAGTCGATCTTTTATGAGGATTTAGGTATCTTTTTGGTGAGATGGTGACGACGCAAGAGATTATCGACGATCCGGACGTGGTGGTTACTATGAGTGAAGAACGATACCCGGAACTCATAGACCCTCCGCCACCTCACGGCAATGATGACATCATCCTCTCAATCATGGTCACTCCCACGCTATACACCGAGCACGAAGGAGAAGGCTCGCGTTGGGCCATACGCTGCAAAATTTTCACTCTGGGACCCGCCGCCATATTGCGCAAAAACCCGAAGCCCAACTTCATCGACGACCTATGCGATGAGTTCAACCTCTCGCCCATAGCCGCTGGCCTAATCGCCGACACCATCTTCACCCTCATGACCTCCGAAATCGCCAATTGGAGCACCGACAAATGTGCCCGCATCAGAACTCTCCGACTCGAGGCTGATGTCCGTGCCTTCGTCCACGAGCTACCTCCGCTCTCGGAAATTCCCTTTTCCGTTGAAGGTGAAAATGAAAATGAAAATGAAAATGACTATGAGGATGACATCATCGGTTCTGATTTTGGTGATGACGAGCTTATTAGATTTGAGGCGGCGGATAAAGACTCGGTGGAGGCTTTAGTGAGAGTGGCAGCGGGAAAAGCGGCGACTTGTCAGATTTGTTTGGACGAGGTTGCGGTCGGGGAGGAAGTGACCCGCTTGCCCTGTGAGCATTGCTTCCACGGGAATTGCATTGTTCGGTGGTTCGAGCGGAGCAAGTTCTGCCCGCTCTGCCGCTTTCAGCTGCCATAGTTTCTATTATCTTTATGTACTAGTTACAAATTAGAAAGAAAAAAAAAATGAGAATGTTTAATTTATTTGTTATATTGTGTGTTAATAATGTATTCACTTATTTTATTTGAGAATAGAAGGAAGAAAAAGTATTTGTAGGTTAATTATGAGTATTATTTATGAGTAGGTTAATTATTTAGGAATTAGTTAATTGAAGTTAGATCGGCGTTAGTATATTATTAACAACTTATAATATTAGTCATGTGATATTGTGAAAAAGGTTTGAAATAATGTATTATAATTAGTATTGGACAATGATTTTCTACGTGCTAAATCACTTTTTATTGATTGATCTCTGAAGAATAAAGTTCGAAACTTTAGAGTTATTATTAGCCTAAGTGGCATTAACGTCACCCAACTTTGAATATTGTTGCTTTTTGCCCCCTAGACTATAGTTATCGCCATCGATGTCCCTTAACTTTCCTAAATGGGTATGGTGACCTATGCTTGTGCGCAATGCATGACTTACTTCGAGAATAATATCATGAGTTATGTATTCGAGTGAGATCATTATAGTTCTCGTACAAAGAACTATCGGAGAAAATCATAAGATCAACAAAATTCTCTATAATAATTCATGTGTATGGGTAACATTTTCTGTCATTTTTAATGTGTCAGAGGACGAAAATAAGCTATATATAACTAATCATAACTAGAAAATCACTAAGTAAGTAAGTTAAAGCTGGATTGCGATTTTGATAAACAATTTAATTTAAATATCGTATCTAGTTTAATGAAAGTATTGAAACTATTGCCGCTAAATTATAGACTAAAGATATAACAACGCTTTCTATATAAAATTGGGTACGTACGTAGAGCTCAGAGGCCGAATTCAATAACGATAAAGGTCCACAGTATTGGGCCCACACAAAACAATACTATCAAATTTATTATCAAAAAATGCAATTCACACAAAAATATATTTCCTAAATCTAGATTACTTTACATCTGAAAATCTCACTCTCCATAAGCTCTTTTGTACACCAAAAAATAAGTATATGTGTGTGTATATATAATTATATATATATATGTGTGTGTAAATGTAAATAATAAAGAGTAAAGTGTTTCAGTTTCCACTACACAGCCAAATATTCTGAGACTCCATATTCGTAATCACCAGCTTCAAGTCTTCAACCAAACATTTTTCAAACACGATTCTTCGTTCTTCATAAACAACCAACGCGAATGCCAAAAAGGCTTCACTTATGGAGGTAATTACTGCAGATTTCGAAATCGCCATTAATTTACTTTGCATGCATTTCAGTATGAGCTCTGGGTATTCAGTAATGGTGGGAAAAAATTATTTATGATATCGAGTTTCACGTTGGTTTTGCTTGATGAGCTGACCCCAGCTCCGGTTTCGGCTAATTCGAAGAACCCGGATTTTCTTTCGCAAAAATTGAAGAAATTTCATCGATTGTGCAGGGTTGGATTTTGATCACATCAAATTGTAATTTCTTATATATATATATATATATAGGTGTATATATCGATGGGGAATTCGGAGCAGGTCAAGAAGAGAGTGGCGTTTGTGCTGATTTATGGTTTGAAAGATGTGGCGATACCGAGGTTCGGACTCAAGAGGCGGCGAGAATCCCCAATCTCGACGCCATCGCCTCCGCCGGGGTGAACGGGCTGATGGACCCTGTGGAGGCGGGCCTGGGCTGCGGAAGCGCCACGCCGCACCTCTCGCTCCTCGGCTACGATCCGAGGGTTTACTATCGCGGCCAAGGAGCGTTCGAGTCTATGGGCGCTGGGTTGGCCATGTCACCCGGTGATATCGCCTTTAAATTCTTATTCCGGTGTTTACTCTTATGTTTAATTTGTTCGGGATTTTATGTTCTTACGTTCATGATGCTAGTTTTAATTCATGTTACTCGGAGATCGCTTTTGTTATCTTCTAGCTCGGGTTTATTGTTATCGGTTTGAAAATCTGTTACCAGTTTTTGGAGTTTTCGACCCGCATCAGTTACGCCACCAATTATTACTGGTTTTCTGTTTTACTGAATTTTTCAGGGCTTATGGAAAAATTGGCTCGTTAACCGATCCTGGTACTGGTTACTGGAGAAATGGTTTACGAGGACCAGGATGGATTATTAAAAATACCGAAAACTAGTACCGGACTAGAATAAATCCCGAAAAATGGTTCCCTGTCCAGTTTGCGCCCCTAATTCTAGCATTTTGATTGCAATTTTTATTTTTGGGTTTCTGTAGTCTAATTTTGCAACTTTGGATGAGAAAACCGGAGTGGTTATCAGTAGAAGAGCCGATAGGCACTTTGAGAAAGAAGGCCCGATACTTTGTGCAGCGCTTGATGGAATGAAATTGCCATCTTTCCCGGAGTATGAAGTAAGAGTCAGGTGGATATTCTTGTGAATTTCGTATAATTGGGTTCGTTTACACGTCGAAGTTTAGGCCTTAAGGATTGTAGTTTAAGTTGCTCGGAGAGGATTCCTGACTTGGTATTGTTTCGAACAGGTATGCTACAGAGCATCGGTGTGGAGTGGTCGTAAAAGGGCCGAAACTGAGCGGGAACATATCAGGAACGGACCCACTAAAGGACAACCATCTGCTTTTGAAGGCCGAGGCTCTAGACGATACTGAAGAAGCGAAACACACTGCGAACGTCGTTAATGAGCTGTCAAAGGAAATATCGCGGATTGGTCTCTCACCCGCTCAATGCAGAGCGGGCAGCGGAAGGGAAGAACATTGCCAATCAGGTACTCTTACGAGGCTGTGGTATTAGAATCGATGTCCGTTGCCTTGTATTATTACGTTCTTCGTGGCAATAATTCTTCTAAGAAGAGTTTGTAAACAGTGTTCGTCTTTTCCAAAATTTGAAATATAGGTTCCACCATTTGAAAAGAAACATGGACTGTGGCCATGCATGGTGGCCCCCACGAAAATCATCACCGGCTTAGGCTTATCTCTCGGCATTGACATCCTTGAAGCCCCCGGAGCAACCGGAGACTATCGTACTCTTTTAACGTCAAAGGCAAGTGCAATAGCCCAGGCACTATCTGCTCCTTTGCGATCCTGTCCCGACGTTTTCGTGCCCGGCCAAGATGAGCACAAACCGGGCCGCTCTGATGGCTACGATTTTGGATTTCTTCACATAAAGGTGGCAAACCCTTTTTGCTTCTGTCTCTCGTTGTTCTTTATAGTGCATATTTATAATGTAGAGCTATAATAATATAAAGTGAGGTTTTAGAACTCGGTTCTAAAACACGGTGTCTTGACATTCCTCTACGGCCTGAAATGGCAGGCGATAGACGATGCAGGCCACGATAAGGCGAGCATCTACAAAGTCAAAGGCTTGGAGGCTGTTGACCGAGCTATCGGACAGCTTGCACGGTTTCTTTGGGAGGCCGAATCTAGTGGGGGTTTCAAGTACTTCTTGTGTGTCACAGGGGATCACTCCACCCCCGTCGAGTACGGAGACCACAGCTTCGAGCCAGTCCCGTTCTCCATATGTCGCCTGAGCGACTTTGTCAGTGCAGTCGGTGTGGATTCCATATTGGGAGTTTCGACCGATCCGTTCCCTCTTCCGACCATCGAATCGGGAGAGGAACTGGAGGATAGAGTAGGAACCGAACAGGAGGCGACCAAGAAGCAACTTCGAGCCTTTGCCGGTGATTCGGTCTGTGAGTTGAACGAGGTTGCCGCCTCGAGAGGGTGCCTCGGACGTTTTCCGGGCGGGGAGATGATGGGAATCATAAAGAGATATCTTGATTGGATGAATAGAGTATTCTAATCCAAGTTCTGGAGTTTGTTGTAGCATTATGACTAAATTATTTTACTTGACACTTTCTCCTTCCATTATACTTAATTTTATATTCAATAATGGAAATTTACATATATGATAACACTTGTGGTTTCATAATGGATTTGCTTTTTTACCTTTTAAATTGCAGGCACTTGTATCTCCCTTTTATACCTTTTTGTCATAAAGTTTGCATCAACAATTAATTTAATGCTTTATAGTTTCAAAACTTGTAAGTTTGATTGTTCCAAAATTTGTGATCAACACTGATTTTGATCGGAATCTTATTGATGGTTCGTACCGAGGGCCGGTTTATAAACCTTCAATTAACGCTCATATTATGACACCGATACTCACGTTGTCCATTCCGGATAGCCTACTCTGCCGTGTCTAATGTGCGAGATTCTTAATATATACTCTCAAGCTAATGGCTCTTTTGGCTCACTTATCCTAATCCTAGGTCGAATCTCATTATTTTTGGACTGTTGTTCATTTGAACTTAAGACCCCCCAAAAACAAGCTACTTAAGAAACAACGAGAAAGCGCCAAACAACATAAGATTCTTAACCATTCATAGGAATAATACAAGTTGATTAATAAGATGCACAAATATAGCTGTTGACTTGTTTGAACACATTGAGAATGGGATGCTAAGTCAACTCGTGGAACACCATTATTAGTCAATCTCTCTGTTTGAGAGTATTTAATTGCATAAAAACGTGATAATATAATATGAGAAGGGTGAGAGAGATATTGAAAATGAGAACTATTAGAATGCTTGGCACAACTACAAGCTACATAAAATTGCTAATAATTTTATTTGAGGAAAATGTTAGTTCTAAAGATCGGCCACGTAGGACTTTATGGACACAAACGGCACAAAGCAACGGCCACCAAACTTGTGCTTGCATAAACGATTCCGGCTAAAAACCATGAGATCTACCTATATCGTTTAACTATAAGATCTAAATCAGAAAAGAAAAAATGTAAATCTAGCTAGTTTTTGGCATTATTGGGAGGGTTTTGAACATAAACTGGTAATTGGAGTGAAATGGAAAGCCGAACAAGACACATGGACATACCAGAAAAATACCAATAATCGGACTAACAACAGTAATCTCCAAAGTATATGTACCACACAAGACCATAGACTATACAATTTTTGAACAACAGTAATCTCCAAAGTATATGTATCTATACCTATATATCTAATTAAACCTCATTACGGCAAAACAAACACTTTTTCGAACCTGTACGTCTCCTCAAGATGGAGGGCATGTTCTTGAATTTTGAAGCGCATCGCCTTAAGAAGCAACCGGGACAGAATCTCGAAGCCGGCGTTGCTGGAATCTTCTCAGATTCTGAGCTCGTTCGAGGAATCTTGTGGCGCAAAGCATTGTTCTCTGCCGTTGTCCGTTCTGAACTTTCACCACATTCGGTTACACTCTTCCCAGGTGATTCCGTACTTACTTTGGGTGACCAATCATCCAAGCGTCCACCAGACTTCTTTTCCATTTCTCTAAATTTATTTCTTGCCGAGCTTGCAGATCTGCATATTAAGTTTAAAAAAAAAAAAAATTGAATCAAGCATTGTAAAAGAAACAGAGACAGTGTTAAAAAACCGAATCTAGCATTGTAAAAGAAACAGAGACAAAGACACATCAACAACTCTTAAACTGTATTTTGGTACCTTTGTAGCAAATTCCCTATCTTCAGCCACTCGTTACCGTGTCTCCTATGCTCTATCACTAATCGTTTCTTCTCATCCTCATCCCACGGGCCTTTCCGTTCTTTATCCAAAGCGTTGAACCACCTTTTAAAAGAATTAAATAACGATTCAGAGGTTAATAAAATCGCAGCTAGAAAATCTGTGTGTAAGAAGATCACACGGACCTTTGTCGACATTGATAGTCTTTTCGCCCCGGGATTTCAAGGGCTATCTCTGCCCATTTTGTCGTCCCAAGCTTTTGAACCGCTTCAGTTAGCTTTTTGTCTTCCTACATTACAACAAAAACATATATAAGGATTCCATTATATATAACAATAAGTGATTAAACCAAATTAATACAAGAAGTGTTCGAACCTCTATTGTAAAATCGCCTTTTACGATAGTCGGATCTAAGACTCTATTCCAGCGGGTCCGACACTGATCAGCAGATTTTTTCGCAATATTTTTGGCTGCGAAAGAAGAAAATTACATTAATATTGATTCATTATAAATGGAAAATAATTTAATTAAACGCTTACCTATCAATGTCCATTTTTTCCCTGATTGTTTCACGCCTCTCTCCAAGATCGTGTCCTCTTCCACAGTCCAAGTAGACCATAATGTATTGCTGGTTTTACCTTTTAAGAAGATCAACAATGAAGAAGGGATTAAAAAACAAAAATATAAAAAATGAACATTGGTCCATTTACCATCACAAAGCTTCAAAAAAGATGTAATTTTTTTACTTTGAACTCCAAACTTTCCCTCGAATTCTTTATTATATCGCTCGGCTCAAACTACGGACAAAAGCGACAAAATTCACAAAATGGAAAAAGACTACAATAGAAAAGAAGAATCCGAAAAGAAAAAAAACCAGATTTGGGTCAACACAAACTCATAAACATGAAAACAAAGAGATTATAAAATTATATAGATTGTTACCTTTCGGGAATGGCGCGAAGGATTTGCCACAGCCAGTCTTGACAATCTCAGAGCTGTCAGAAAGAACAACGTAGCCTTGTGAATCCGTTCCCCAGAAGAATGGCAAGTCTCCATCAGAATCCTGCACAATAATCACCAAACAAACCACATTACTCTCAACTTTCTCAAACACATTAAATTTCAAGATATAGAAACTTTTTATCCACTCACAGTGGCGAAGTAGGAGGCTTTCTTGGTGCTGTCGAAGAGGACGAAGGTGAACTTCCCTTCAATGTCCCTCACGACCTGGTCGGGCGAGAAAGGGCCTCGATCACGGAGCTTTCTATAAGCTTCGATCACGATGCTCGCCTCGTTGCCAGTTTTTCCGAGCCCGTACTGTTGCTTCAGAGTCACCACGTTCTCGATGTGGCCGTTGAACAAGCAGAAGATGTCGTCCACCACCGCGAACAGCCTGAGAAACCAAAGCCACAATCGTATCAGCGTTGATTGATTCACACGGATTGAATTTACAGAAATGGAAGAAAAAGGACAGTCAAACTGATAGAACCCGAACAGCAAAACTCACACAAAAAGTATGGGCCTGAATCGTTTATTGATCGGAAAAGGGTAAAACACATAAACTCCGTCAATCCTTAGAGAGCTATGACGCTTCTCTCCAAAAGATGTTCTGAAGACAATAACAATCCATAATATAAAGAAAATCCTAACCCTAGGTGCCTATATGTCATTCGGCCTTGGCTAATTGATCGAAGTGGGTAGCTCCAGTAGACCCATAAATCATGGAACAAATAGGGGTGGAAACATTCAATCGTTTCCTTATTGGAAAAAATCAAAGTAATAAGGCTGAATTATGGAAGGAAAACCCACCAATCAGCACTAATCAGGCCCACTAATCAGCACCAATCAGCACTAATCAGGCCCACTAATCAGCACAGCACTAATCAGGCCCACTAATCAGCACTAATCTAAACCGATACTAGATCATCTGAATCTAAAATCTTATGACCTTATGGATGGTATTGAAACCAAGAAAGACGATTCTGATCTTCTTTTTCCCTCAATTTTTTCGAAAAACAAACACGATTCCGAAAAAAGCCAGATCAAGAACAATCTGCTCAACCATTTTAAGTCAAAGAGGATGCGATCGTACCTTGGAAGAGTGTTCTGTCTGTCAAGAGAGTACGCCATGAATCCCGACGAGCCGAGGTCGACCGTGACAGAGGAAGGGTTGACCGAGGCGAAATGGCGAGCCAAGAAACCATCTTTGAGAGCCGAAACGGCTTCAGAGTGAGCGATCTGAAGTGCTTCGGGGCTCGGAGCCACGGATTTCTCAAATACTGCGAGCATTTTCGCTGCGAAAGGAGCAAGAACGAAGAGCTAAGCATCACATCGTGATGAAAAAATCACCAAAAACACTAACGAGCAAACAATTAGGGAAAACCTCACCGTTGCCGTGAATAGAACAGTTACAGAAACTCGATCTCGCGCACGCCGGTGAGAGAGGAGTCGCCGGAGAATGAGGGTTTCGTGAAGAAATGAGAGGGAAGCGATGGTTTTGGCGCGAACTCTGAAGGCTGTCAAACAATGAAAAAACGACAGTGAAATAATAATAATAATAATCTATATATTTATACCTAAAACCGAAGAGAGTGACATGGCATTGGGAGATATGAAAGAATTCTTCTCCTTTCCTAATTTTTCAGATTTTCTATTTTTTTTAATTTGATAAAAAGATTTACTTTCATTGATCTGCATGATCAATCGTTAAGTAACCTATTTTAGACTCTTAATGACAATATTAACATAAATGATATATGTTGCCATTTCTAGCTACTATGTCGTTTCAATAAACATGAATTGTCTCTTAATGTGCCACAATCATCATCATCATTCATAAATCCCACAGTAATGAGAAAATTTTCAGTCATAACCGATGATGAATCTCTTACAAAACTCATACCAATTTACAAAGAGAGAATAGACAGTCATATGGAGTTTGAGCTCAGCGTGACAAGGATATAGCTATTTATATATATATATTTATATGAATACACATCTCTTAAACATCAATCAGAGTTGCTGTTGTTCACTCGCAATAGTTTGGTTTTCAAATTTAGGTACACTTGATTTTTTATTATTTTACTAATTTTTTTTCTATGAATATGATGAGAAAGAAGGAAGAGTAACATCCAATTTTCGAGGATAAAAGAGGTTGGTACGCTGTAAGTACTCTTTCTGTCATTTTTATCCTGCGAATAAGCTCGAGTCAGGCTATCGGACATTTATTTTTGTAATTCTAGCAGATATAAATCGAAATATTAGTTAGACAAACACTTTTAATCGATCGTATATTAATATCTTACTAGATTTAAGTTTTTTTAAAAGAAATTGTACGAAATGCCTAATTTTATGTCAAACCTTTTAAGAAATGCCCATTTCTGAGAGTAAAAAATACACACAATGGGCATTTTTTTGAAAGGTTTGACACAAAATGAGAATTTCGTTCATTTACCCAAGTTTTAATAAGTTGAAGCATATTAACCTCTAGTATATGAACTAAATTTTTTTATAAAAATTTAAGATTTTGTTTATAAAATTAAAAAAGCTTAATACAGAGTAAGAGTACGATGTAATATTTTTAAAATAAACAACTACATATAAATACACAATTACAAAGTCAAGCTTCTAATAATATTTGTATGAGCCTCTTTCATAAAATGAAGTGATTAGTGCAATGTCACCTACCTTTACGAAAAAATATGCACATAATCAAGATTACCATGCATATCAAAAGGTTAGGTATATTGAAGAGATTTCACAAAATATTGATTTTTTTTGTAATTTTTATGAAACCAAAATAGAAGAATCTGTTAAGTCTCAGAAGAGCGAAGGTTGCAAAGCAGAGTTGGTAATGAGAAGGCCAAAACCAAGTACGCCATTGATAAGAGCGAGAGGATGATCGAATGGTGACTCTCGTAAGAATTACCTTATTATATGAACATAGTTTTTAACACTATAAGTCGTTGTGTGTATAGCATAGCGGGTTCTTGTAACGTCATAATAATTAATATAGCGTCATAACTAATATCTTGCTAAGCTAATAATTAGCCACTAAGTGTTCATGTTTTTTTTTTATATATTTTTTTTAAGTACAACACCCATATAAATGGTTAGGTCAAAGTAATCAAAGTTGCAATAGAAAGACCGTTTGGTTTGAAGGGAAAGGTTTGAAAGGTGGTTATGCCTAAATCTATATTGTCTCTTTCTTTCCAAGTTATCTACGTAATCACATTCACAATAATACCACCATTTACACCCGAAGAAAAAGTGTAACGGCATACAAAATTAAAATAAGCTTAATATTGTTGAGGGCATAAGTACCAAAAAAAATATTTTTCCAATGACATAAATCTAATATTTTTTTGAAGTTTCCAATGCTCACTAGTTTGCTTCCTACCAGAATTCCGTCTATTTTTCAATTGATTTAACAGGATTTTGGATGCGCTTTAAACAAAATTCATTTTCTCTCAAAAGTGACATATGTCCAGGATTGAACCACGCATTTAAAAATTATGATAAATCAATTGAAAAAGTGAATGGAGGTTTAAAGAAAGGCGAACGAATAAACATTGAGAACCTTGTTTGTGAAAAAAATAAAAATAAAGAGCTTTACGTCATAAAAAAATAAAATATTGGGTACTTATGCCGCTACTTAACCTAATAAAATAATGAAAAAAATGACTGACCCAAATCAAGACAACATGATTAGAAGAAGATGATCTGCTCTTCAGTGCCAACCAACAGTCAAAGGCTGATGATATGATGCTCCTGCTATTAAGTGTCACTCTCGTCTCATACTTCACTGCTTCTTCAACCTCACAACATTCTTCAATCTTCACTCACAAGAAGAAGAAGAAGAAGAAGAAGAAAAAAGGTGGGTTTTTTTAGTATTGTTAATTATAGACCTCTAGATATATATTGGAAAAAATTCATCATAGTTTGATAATTTTTTTGTGTATTAAGAGGATTAGAGTAGTAACCTTTGAATGATTTTTATTGTATTATTTGTCACAATCATGTGTCTTGCATAAATTATTGCCGAACACAGTTTAAAATTTTGTAATTTATATTTTATTATTTTATATACATTAATATTGTTATTGAGATATGTAATATAAATTACGTTCCGATGTACGACATTCGAAGCTCCGGAATTCTGAAAATTTGATGAATTGTTAGGAATGTGTATTGATCATGAGTAGTATTTTGTATTAAATCTAATTGTTATAGGTTTGAAGGGTGAACTATGGCTGAGGAGCTCAATAAGCCGTTGCTTGATCCCGAGAACTTCAATCGAGAAGGGATAGATTTGGTAAGATTATTACACTATGACGGTTTTATATCGCCGTTTTTCTGAAATTATTTCTAATATAACTTATGTGCTTGCTGGTTTCCCAGGAACGTTTACCTTTGGAAGAGGTCTTCGAGCAATTAAAAACATCGCCGGCCGGACTTTCGTCCGATGACGCCGAAGCGAGATTGCATATTTTTGGCCCTAACATGCTAGAAGAGAAACCCGTGAGTTTAACTATCTTTGTAGTAATTTTTCTTGAATTATTAGATCCAAAAACAGAGCACTTATTGGCAAAAGTATCATAGTAATTAAGCTTTCTTGTACCCTAAGAAACATGATGTGAAAAAAAATAAAATTAGACTTTGTTATGTTTCAAATTAAAATTATTAAAAAATGGTAAAAACAATTCAATACTTTCTAACTTTTTAAATTGATTCAATTGCAGGAGAACAAGTTTTTGAAATTTCTTGGTTTCATGTGGAATCCATTGTCATGGGTCATGGAAGCTGCAGCATTGATGGCCATTGTCCTCGCTAACGGTGGAGTGAGTCGCCGTATTCCCGCGCCTATTTTTATTATATATTTTTTCCATTTCTCCGATTTTATCAATCTTACAACAAAATAGCATTTTGATAGAACCCGGCAAAACAAAACTCGCAATAAGCCACGTTATATGGGATCTGGGTCGAAAATTCGGCCCATCATAATGCAGAATACCCAAAATACCCCCTAGGACATATTTGACTATATGTCTTAGGCTAAGTTACAATTTTGTTCTTCCTTTAATGGGTCTTACTTAACACATTTTCAGGGTGAAGGTCCTGACTGGCAAGACTTTGTGGGGATTATCTGCTTGCTGATAATCAATTCCACAATCAGTTTCATCGAAGAGAATAGCGCCGGGAACGCTGCAGCGGCTCTTATGGCTCATTTAGCTCCGAAAACGAGAGTAATGTTCTGTAACCTTGGAGATTATAATAACAATATTAACAGGCAGGAGCATATCAGATGACATGAAATATGTGTAAATGCAGGTTCTTAGAGATGGGCAGTGGCAAGAGCAAGACGCTGCCATCTTAGTGCCGGGAGACATAGTCAGCATAAAGCTCGGTGACATCATTCCGGCTGATGCGCGCCTTCTCGAAGGGGACCCGTTAAAAATTGACCAGGCAAGCTCTTAAAACTTGAACAAAAACCAAAGCGAAATGTATCAAAAACTTAATAGATAGATGATTGGTATCGGAATGTGATCAACTGGGAATTTTTTCTCCAGTCATCTCTGACCGGAGAGTCTTTACCGGTGACCAAGAGAACGGGTGATGAGGTGTTCTCTGGCTCGACGTGTAAGCACGGGGAAATTGAAGCAGTGGTTATAGCCACCGGAGTCCACTCTTTCTTCGGGAAGGCTGCACATTTGGTTGACTCAACTATAGTTGTAGGACACTTTCAACAGGTTGGTACTTGGTAAAACTTCGCTAAAGTCTCCGAAACGCCATCATTTTCCGGTTTTTAAAGGTGTCATTCCGTATCTGCAGGTTCTCACCTCCATTGGGAACTTCTGCATTTGCTCCATAGCTGTGGGAATGATTCTCGAGATCATTGTCATGTTTCCCATTCAGAAACGCTCTTACCGAGACGGAATCAACAACCTTCTGGTTCTATTGATCGGAGGAATCCCGATAGCCATGCCCACGGTTTTGTCTGTAACGCTTGCTATTGGATCTCACAGGCTTTCTCAACAGGTTCATGTCTCTACAGCATTGACTTATCTTTCTTTTCTCTTCACATCGGGTTTTGCTCGGTTTCGCCTTACCTTGTGCGTTTCGGTTTCTATTATAAGGGCGCTATAACGAAGAGGATGACAGCAATAGAGGAAATGGCTGGCATGGATGTCCTATGCAGCGACAAAACTGGCACACTTACCTTGAACCGGCTCACAGTAGATCCGAACCTTATTGAGGTATATAAAAACGATAATATCAAACTCGATTGAAAAAAGAAAGTCTAAACTTAATAACAAAATGACCTGAATTCCAGGTTTTTAACAAAGACATAGAAAAGGAAAAGGTCATCTTGCTCGCCGCCCGAGCATCAAGGCTTGAGAATCAGGACGCGATCGACGCTGCTATCGTCAATATGCTCGCTGATCCCAGAGAGGTATGCATTTCTGGAAGTGAAATTACAGGACTATCCTTCACTTTTTGAAACTGAAAACATGAATTACGCTGTGTTCAGGCTCGCTCGGACATCAAGGAAGTGCACTTTTTGCCGTTCAATCCAGTGGACAAGCGCACGGCGATCACGTACATTACTCCGGATGGTAACTGGCACAGGGCAAGCAAAGGAGCGCCGGAACAGGTATCTCTCGATCTGTAGCTTGCACCGCAAGAAATATATATATAAACTGGGCAGGGTTAGTAAACTTGTTCAAAGGACTGAGTTTTTGTGTTGCTTTCTAGATTCTAAACCTTTGTAAAGAGAAGGACGAGATTGCAGTCAGAGTGCACGCCATAATCGACAAATTCGCAGAGAGAGGATTAAGGTCTCTAGGTGTTGCTTATCAGGTATATAATCCGATCTCGACACAAGGAATAATCACCTTGAGTTAGGGAATTAACAACATTTTCCGATCAAATTATTTTTACAGGAAGTGCCCGAGAAATCGAAGGACAGCTCCGGAAGTCCTTGGACCTTCTGTGGATTGTTGCCCTTGTTCGACCCTCCACGACATGACAGTGCCGAAACGATCCGAAGAGCCCTAAACCTCGGAGTGTGCGTTAAGATGATTACAGGTAGATAATCAAGTGTCAGTTAAAAGTTGTGACATCTTTGAGCAGAAACATGTTGAAGATAGTGATACATTGGTTCTTGTTGACACACCAGGAGATCAGTTGGCTATAGCAAAAGAAACGGGACGACGGCTCGGAATGGGAACGAACATGTATCCGTCTTCGTCGCTGCTCGGTCGCGATAAAGACGAGCACGAGGCTCTCCCTGTTGACGAGCTCATCGAGAAGGCCGACGGATTTGCAGGCGTATTTCCTGGTACGTTCTTTTCCATTGCGAAAAATGTTCAAAAATTTTACTTCTATTCGTAATCTCTTATAATAAAATAAAAAATCTGCAGAACATAAGTACGAGATTGTGAGGATTCTGCAAGACAAGAAACACGTGGTGGGAATGACCGGAGATGGAGTTAACGATGCGCCGGCTTTGAAGAAAGCCGACATCGGAATAGCTGTGGCTGATTCCACGGATGCAGCCAGAAGCGCCTCCGACATAGTCTTGACCGAGCCTGGCTTGAGCGTCATCGTCAGCGCCGTCTTGACTAGCCGAGCTATATTCCAGAGGATGAAGAATTACACGGTTAGCTTTCGATCCCCCTCTAGACACGATTCAAATTACCGATAAACCGTTCAAACTAATTACCATTCCATCATTTACGCAGATATACGCAGTGTCAATAACAATAAGGATTGTGGTAAGCTGAATGATCTTAAGCTTTACAAGTGATTTAATATTGATTATGCTCGAAATTTCGCGAATTTAATTCACAATGAAATGTATTTTCAGCTTGGTTTTGTGCTACTTGCGTTGATATGGGAATATGATTTCCCACCTTTCATGGTTCTCATAATAGCAATACTTAATGATGGTAATTTCCTAATCTCACTACTACAAATATTAGATTACACAACGTTTAGCCAAAACCGTAGTGAACGGTATTTGCCACGACGAAATCTGTCGTTGAAATCGTAGTTTTGTACTAGTGACTCTTGTACCGAATATAGTTTGAAATGGCCTAAAGCTTCATACATTTTGCATTTCATTTTTAGGGACCATCATGACCATCTCTAAAGACCGCGTGAAGCCCTCACCGAGGCCCGATAGTTGGAAGCTCAACGAGATTTTCGCGACAGGCGTCGTCATTGGAACATATCTGGCTCTTGTCACCGTCTTGTTCTACTATATCATCGTCGACACCACTTTCTTCGAGGTACTGAAATCTGAAATCGCATGATGTGAATTTAATCCTCCCATGGACTAACTTTGATGCTTGTGTAGACACATTTCCATGTGAAATCGCTGTCGAGCAACACCGAGGAAGTCTCGTCCGCCGTGTACCTTCAAGTGAGCATTATCAGTCAGGCACTCATCTTCGTCACTCGCAGTCAGAGCTGGTCGTTTATGGAGCGTCCGGGGGCGCTATTGATGTGCGCTTTTGTCGTCGCCCAGCTGGTAAGGCCATAAATCCAACCTTTTATGATGGTAGTAAGAATAGAGCATAACTGTGTAATTCGAGGTCCGTATTATATACTTTCGGTTTTGCCCTTCACGAATCATGTAATCACCGTCTTACATATTTCCACAATGCTTCTCCTGTAAGGTGGCGACCCTGATCGCCGTGTACGCTCACATCAGCTTCGCGTACATCCGGGGCATCGGATGGGGCTGGGCCGGTGTCATATGGCTCTACAGCCTCGTCTTCTACCTTCCACTCGACATCATCAAGTTCGCTGTTCGGTACGCCTTGAGCGGAGATGCCTGGAATCTCCTCTTCGACAGAAAGGTCTGTGAGCCAAACTCGTGGTTAGTTCTCGACGAGATTGATCCATGATTCACCCTTTTTCTCTGGTTTTCGCGTTTGAACAGACTGCCTTCACCTCCAAGAAAGATTACGGAAAAGAAGACCGAGCTGCTAAGTGGGTTCTCTCGCAGAGAAGCCTCCAAGGACTGATGTCAATAGACTTGGAAGGAAACGGGAGGCGAAAATCGTCTCTGATTGCAGAACAAGCGAAGCGCCGAGCTGAAATAGCCAGGTACGAGTTTGTTCGGTAACTTGCCACGCAAGTCTTAGATTCAAATTTCCATTTTTTTTTCATGTAAATATTTGAATTTTGACATTTACTTTCAGGTTGGGAGAGATTCACACTCTGAGAGGGCACATAGAGTCAGTAGTGAGGCTCAAGAATTTGGATCTGAATATGATCCAAGCATCCCACACCGTCTGAAAACTTCTGCGACCGATTTACCCTTTATCGATGACGAGAAAGACACGCGTTTTGACAAATTTCTCGCGCTTCGGAGAGTTGTTGGAGATACCGTCGACGATTCTTGGCATTTGCCTCCATTTTGCAGGCTCTCAAGCTGGTTGGGAGTGTGTTTCAAGAGACTTGGTTTGTGTTATTATTCATTTAAATTCTTGGTCATAATTTCATTTTTACAGCATAGAAGCATTATTGATACCAGTTTTTTTTGTTTTTTTTTTCTTAAATGTAGAATTTTTCGCTACATATAATTCCAATAATAATAAAATAAGATCACTTTAATGATCATACGAGGATCCAAATACAATTTCCGATTTCACCATCGAGAATTTACCAACGAAATAAATCTTCTTTTTCTTTCAGTGACATAATTAACCGAAAGACCCGAAATTATTGACCAGTCTAATGTAATTAAAGGAAGACATACATGGATCAAATACGAGTCCTATCTTTTTACATTTATTGCCCAGTTCTTCAAAATAAATATTTATTCAACAATGAAACGAGCTTAAAAGTGGGAAAAAATAACACAAAGAGCTGATTCTAGATTTAAGACCATGACACTATTCAAACATGAATAGCTGGTGGGTTCAGAAGGAGGACATACGGACGGTGCGTTCACGCCCGAGCCTCACGGAGTTCACATAATCTGCGGGGCAGTGTGCAGCGATGCCCGGAAGGAAAAGGCCCATCATCCTCGCGGTTGTCGTAAACCAGCCTTCCTTGTAGCCCGGCCCGTATGCCCAGCCCATGATGAAGCTTCGTATCAACTCCCAAACCGCGTTTAGATGCAACGCCAATGCGCTCTTGAGCCCGAAGAAGTTCTTGTTCGGCTCCTCTTCTGTCTTCTGCGATATTGTTACGAATACGATCCCACATCAAATAAGAATCTGATATTGATGATGGTTTACAAGCTCATGAGATATCTCCTAGAAACACGGCCTTTTAAGGGGGACTTCTAGGCTTCTGACCATGGTTATGGGTCCGTTACTACGTTTTCAGTGGATTGAGCCATCACAAAACTCAGAAGACCCATAAAACCTCCAAAAACATTAGAGTCGAACTCAACCCTCCTCCCATACTACGCAAGGGTCGACATAAGAAAGAGCAGCCCAGAATCGGTCTTTTTCGGGGGTGAATTAATCTCGTGGACTCATAAAATTTACCAGTTGGTTGATGAAAAGAGAACATATAAAATAGCCAGAAACGATGTCAAGTAGTACTTACTTGCTCGACGTATAAGCTGTTAAAGTAGAGGCAGACCCCGAAATGCTTGAACAGGAAGGTCTTGTCGTCGTACGGCAACCTGGGCACGAGATCATTGCAGTAGACGACCCGGAAGTACCTCGGTTCCGGGCCGTTGAGGCGGGGCTCCACGTACCGGCCGAGCCGCCCGTCGCCTATCCTCGGCTGCCCGAACGTGTAGACTCCGAGCAGCCTCCGCAGAAGCTCCGTCTCCTCGTGGAGCACCAGCACGGAGGCGAATAGAATAGCCAGTGCTCCGCCGAGGCTGTGTCCCGTCACGACGAACTTTGCGTTCTTGTGCTCTCTGAGCAAGCTCTTCAGCTTACTCCTGACGGTGTAATATGCCGTCCTTTCGCCCATCGCTGGTCGGAGATCGGTGTCGTTTTCGTTGCGATTTGTAATGAGGTTGCTGTGGAATGTGGTGGTGTTGATTCGGCTGCCCAAGCCAAGAGCTTCCAAGAAACCCATGTGGACCTTTCCCACCTTCGGAATCTCGTACCAGGAGTAGTCAAAGTCGGTCATCCAGTCGTCAGCGTCAAACGGTTCCGTTCCCCTGAAGCTGATCAGAATCAGATTCGCGTCGGTCGGCTTGTCGCTCATTATGAACACTTGGGTGGACCTTTCCTTTTGAAAATCTAAACAAAAGAACGTAAAATTAAGCTTAAGATTAATAAACCAGAATCGTACTAAACGGGGCGGGAAAAAAACACCAAAGCTCACCGTTCCAGCAATTGTAGAAGTCAACGAAGTGCATCTGCTCGACAAAATTCAAGACATAACAAAAGAAAACATTCGAATTTCAACAGAGCCATTCGCGAAATTTACACGGGAAAAACGAGGCGGAAAAGATTGAGCTTGCCTTCCAGTGATGAGTGACGATGTTGTCAACTACTTTAGCGTTCTCATAGGCCATCTTGGAGGCCATGATGCAGAGGTCCATGAGAGCCCTGTTGCCCGGCTTCTCCCCATTTCCCGTCTCCGCAAAGACGGAATTCCCGATCTCTCCGGATAAGCTATCACCTTTGTCGAGGTCTATCCGACCGTCTAAGTGCCCGATCGTGCTGATGAACGTCTCCGTGCCTCTCATCGGCACCACCACTTTCCCTGCTTCACCATTCCCTTTTAGCATTCAACCACCATTCATACATTCAACCAACAAAATCATAGCTTTTGCCATGCACATTCACAACACTACAGTAAGTTTATCACTTCGTTGTTAAACTGTTCTGCTCATATTAAAAAATCAGTGGCGAAAATGGCAAAGTTTGAATACGGATTCTAGAGTGCAATAAACATAGGTACTTTTGCCATCAAATTATAAACATGAGTAATAAATTACAATAAATCAAAAAAGTTTTCACTAAGATTCGAACAAACAAACATACTAGAGTGCAAAAAGTGATGAATTTCGTCAATATCCTCCAAGAACGTACGAGGCGTTTCTGGATTGTTCGTTCGACCCAATTCAAGACAAACACAGAGAATATATAATCTGACCTCGAAGAAGATTGCAGAGCAAGCCAGGGAGATTCCCGTTCTCGGAGAGCAAGTTGAGCACGAAGTCAACGCCGAAGCCACACCACTCCATCGGCTTCCCGAGCAGCCCTATCACCTTGCAGACCACGATCGACACCACGATCACCCACCGGTGGTCCGGCTCCGAAACGGCGTCGCCGTCGGAAGCTTCCAGAAACCTCGCTCCGCTCCCCCATCCGGCGGCGTAGCGGAGGAGCTCGGTGGCGCCGCCGCTCTCCGGCCGTACGATGAGGAACCTCCAATCCTCCGCCATAAATGGCCACTGTCTGTATCTATAGAGCTCCGATACGTATATATATATAGTGACGAGGATGAGTGTGAGCGTGGAGCGGTGGTGGGAAATGACGGGTGTGCCCCTGGGGGTAGGATGGGGAAAAAGGGTGGAGGCGGTTATGCGTGGATTCTTGCATGCATGCATGGAGACGAGTCATGCATAACCGAATGGGAATAATTGTTTGTTTCTGGTGAGCTAAGCAATGTGGATTTCTTCTTCACCCGCACGGATATATTGATTTGTAAAGAGTTCCTAACGGAATCACTAAGTTTTTCAAATATACGGCGAAGCTACGTACACACGAGCATATTTCGTATTTACTCTCAAATATCAAAAGAAACTATTAATAAAGTGACATTGTATTTATGAGTTTGACAAATTTTCTTTATTGAGATTTATCTCTTTTTATTCTACTTGGCCACACGTACTCTTATTGCTTATATAATATTCTTTACTTTTTTTATTTTCTTAGAACTATCATAGAAACTTAGTTAAGATTTTGTTGCTCTATTATGTTTCTTGATAATACGATACGTAGCGTTTTAAATTATTATTGAATGATAAGAAACTATTTCGTACGTTTGCTCACTAAAATTATGATCAGGATTGACCACTTATAAAGATATAAACACATAATTAAAATCTAGAAAGTTAGAGCGATTTTAATTAACTCAGTAAAATTTATAATAATTATATAATATTTCGACTAAATTAAAAAACTAAGTTCCGCAACTGATATATAACAACAAAAAAACAAGTTGACATTTGTAATGAGTTTGGAATCAAGGCGAAACTAGCATTCGAAGCATCAGCAAAAATTTAAAAACGTAATTTAAAATATATATATATATATGTATATAACTATTATATTATCATAATATCAAAACACCAAATACTAGTTATTGTGTCGTTTTCATATTACATAAATTCCAACAATTAAGATTGATACGATGCAGACAATAAAATTGAATCAAGGTTTTAAATACCGCTTGCCGATGTCGTTTCGCACTTTTCATTTTACGGATATATCGCTTGTCGATGTGTATCTCATAGGTAAGTCGATGGATATGTCGATGGATATATCGTTTCGCATATCCTCAAAAAAAAAAATTCGATGGGCATGCCGATGGATATTCGAGAAATTTAATACCTTGAATTGAATGAAGCGAATGAGACCAGACACTTCCCTTCACGAATGGGCTTAAACGCTCATATGCTTGTCCATCGAAGGAAGAGGGAAGAAGAAGCGAAAAAATGTTCATGAAACGAGTACCAATATACCTTAAATAGTATTTAAAGAAAGAAAGAAAAAACACACTACACTTATAACAAATTGGGTTTTCACAAGGAAAATACCTGAATACTTTTTTCAATAACGCCTAATTGTAACGCTATTATTGAAAACTTTAACTGCAAAAATGATTTTAATAAAATGCTAAATGCATTTTCGTTATAGAGAAAGTAGTGTTAAAAAATTAAAACGTGAATATTCCATTCCAAATCAGACAGAACCCTCGAGGGTCAGAAGGGGCAATTCATTGAAATAAACCCTTAAAAATAAATAATTCAACAATGACTTTTCCTTGAAACAAGTTACATCGTCGTTTTCGAAAACGTTACAATCCACATTAAATGTCTTTTTTCTCCACTAACAGTGTCGTTTGTAGATAAACTGCGTCGTTTTTTACCATACATTTTTTCTGTCGTTTATCCCCTCCACATAAAAACACAATATGATTATTGCATAATCGAACCCCTAAAAACGAAAGGAGTTTTTAGGAGTAAAGTCTAAAGCCTTACGCATGTGCTTGACTATCAATAGAAAGAAAAATGATAATTCCTTTTTAAATTGACGAACAATAAATGTTATTCTACCATTAATTAGATGGAAATGTGTAAGTAAAAAAACAAACAAACTACTGATGAAGATTTTAAAAAATCGTATAGCACAAGTTGACAACATACTTCAGTCGCCGTCCTCGGGCCTGTCCCTCCGCCGCGGGTGCAGGTCGAGCCCCGGCCAGCTCGCATTTATCCGCGCTAAGACGTCCACCTTCTCGATGAGCTGGAACGCCAGCGAGTGAACCCGAGAGAGCTCGACATCGCGGAAGACAATGCAGTTCGTCGGCTCGTCCCAGCTGGCGCAGAGCTCGCCGTCGATCATCATCTTGCTAACGACGCATCGGATACGCGGCGCCGACAGTTCGAACAGTTTAGTGAGCTGCTCCACGCTAAGGCTCTCGTAGGCGGAGGCATATGTGAAGAGGTACGTGCGGAGGGCCGCCACCTTGATCTTGTCTTCGAGCATGTTGAGGATCTGGTCGCGGTTGCGGAGGAGCTTCCAGACGTCGAGGGAAGCGATGACCTCGTAGGCCTTCTGGGCATTGCCCTTGGAGAGGGCACGGGTGGCTTCCATGACGTGGTCGCGCACGCTTTCCGGCGGGCCGGTGAAGGAGTGCTTCTTGCTGATCACGCGGCGGCGGGGATCGTGGGCATTGGCTGCCATGTTTGGGACCTCGAGAAGCATGGAGCAGATCAGATGCACCGCCTCTAAGAGCTCAAGGTTTATGTGCATGTGGTACGGCATCTTGCACCCCTGTAGGATATACCGTTAAATATTTCTCCATCATGTGTATAACCCAATTCGATACGTACTTGGAATGATCTTAGAGAAATACGTAAGATAATGGAAGAAGAAAAAGTAACCTGTTCCGGGGTCTTCTCATGGCGGTACCACCTCTGTAAGACACCTTGGGCAAGCAACTCTTTGACCCGTCCACGTGAATACAGCTCCGAAAGGCAGCCTTGCCCTTCGCTGATCAATCCAACCCTAAACGCGCAGAGACCAAGCTGTGCCATGGCCCGGTTGTAAAGAACCTCGTCTGTATGCTCTTGCAGTTTCAGGTGACTCATCAGCAGCCAGGAAGTGGAGAAATCGTCGAGGAGGGCATGGTGGTAAGCATCGCAGACCATCGCTCGGGCTATATACCACTCGTCTCCGTGTTGGTAGACGGCAGAGACCAAAACGTCCATTAAAGCCCTGCTGAATTCAGGAAGATTGGGCCTCCTCGAAACATGCTCAGGAACAACGATAAAAGGCGGTGGGCCTCGGCCATCTTCAGGCTTTGGCCCGTCGACAATAGATTGTCTCATAGCAGCATACACTTCTTGTGGCTTGTCGTAGATGTGTTCAACAAGCGCTACGGCAACCTTAGCAGCGGCTCTGAAGCTTCCTATCCCCTCCAGATACTCTTGGATGTTTTGTGCCAGAGCCAAAAGGACGGCTTCATCCCTGAGTCTTTCAATGTACTCATGAGTGTGTGGGTCGATCCACTGCAAGCTCCTGAAGAGCTCGCGATTGAACTTTTCCAAAAACGGCGCCAGGTATCCCCAAACCCTAATAGTCCCATTGTAATCAGCACCGTGTTGGGATTCAATCTCATCAGCCCCCAGATTGTCATCCACCACTATATTAGGGTAATGGACGAGAATGTCGAGCATTACAAACATGTCCTGCACGCACTTCTTCCAAATGTTAATGGGCATGAAACTGTTGGGGACTTCGGGATAAAGGGCAAATCGAGCTGAGATGACGCGGAGCATGATATCCAGTTTTTGTGCAGGCGTTTTTGCAACTTTCGTCAAGAAGGATAGCTGCTCAACTAGTTCGAACCTTCCGGTTCTTTCTCGTGCAGCTAAAACCTCTCTGAATTTCTTTTCAACGATACCCCATGTGATTTCACTGGGATCCTTCGTGAATTGCTCGTTCATATTTCTCTCCCAGCCAGGCTCGGCTTGCGAATCCCCCTCCCCATCTTCTTCTCCTCCTCCGTCCTCATCGTTGTCGTCGTTGTCGTCATCTTCAGTAGCAGACATTGTCATCTTATACGGGTCTTCTTTGATCTCAGATTCAGAACCTTCATCGCCATCGATGTCAGCCCTGTACTTTTCCTCCTCGCTCTCGGGATTCTCCCTGCACTTAGTGATCAAGTCCTCGTACTGCTTGTTATTCTTCTTGAGCTTCTGCTTCATCGAGTTCAAGGCCTTGGCGTTGCTGCTACTCATCTTCTTCTTAGCGTCCTTGTTCGCCAAAGCCTGGCTCAAGAAATCTTCCAACATGACGAGAGCTTTAATGTAGAGCCGAGGAACTGTAACGCCCCTAAGTGGGGGTTAGTAGAATAAGACAAAAACAACGACTTTTCAAACTTGGACCGGTCAATGACACATCATCATTTAAACAATACCGTTGAATATTCAACGTCCAAGCCAACAAACACATAACTTTTGCCCATGAGACTTAAAACGACAATACAACATCAACGACCACAGTTTATACAACACCATAAAACGACAAATACAAAGTATCACCATCACAAATATCCTTAATTTAATCCATTACAAGTCTGAATAAAAGATCATCCCAAAAAGCGAGATTCACCTCGACGAACACTAGAGGTACGGCTAAGCTAATCAACACGTCGACCTCCTAACTCAAACTACTCCTCGTCCGGAGTCTGATACTGATCACCACCTGTAACTGGAGGAAAAAAAATGTATATGGAAGGGGTGAGCACCACATGCTCAGTAGGGAATCTATTACCAATTCTCTTTACCGAACCTTTATTAGTCAAAATTCAATTAAATAAACTAAACGTCATCATAAACCATTTAATCATCATTTTCATAAAATAAATAAATATACCCCACAAAAGTCAAATCATTTCGGTGGTCCATGCCGAGTCAGCTCGCGCCTTTACTCCACTATATCCCATCGAGTCCTCAAGGCACGAGCACAGGTGGACTAGAAGTCCCTAACCGTAACTCGCCCTCGACTCGGGATCCTAATCACCACCAAAGACGGCCAGTTCGCCATGGGTCGAAATGTTGACTTTTGGGTCACCAATCATATCCATATCCATATCCATATCCATATCCATATCCGGCCTACTGCGCAGTAGCCAGCTGCTCGTCAGCAGCTCATCCGCCCGAAGCGGGTACCATATCATAAAAATCACCATCCGCCCGAAGCGGGTACCATATCAACACACGTCATCTCGACGTCACCATAAACATAAATTATATAACAAGCATCAATCCGATGCAACCATACCTGGTATCCAGCCTCGCTATCAAGCGACGGCTATATAACATTAATTTTATTAATTATCAAATCATTTCATTAAATCCCATATTAACCTATCCGGTTCAATCTTCATTAAAGCGTGGGTTTCTACGTTCATTTTAGATTGCGAGAAAAGGTAATAGCCCCTACTTCAATCCGTGGAAACTTTGACCGATCGACTAGCTAGTCGAATATGTGGGTTCGTCTTGGCCCTGAGATTGATGACTAGAGACTTCGGGATCTGTTGAATTAGTCAAAACGGGTGGTTCAGGTAGTACAGTCTTCGAGGCGACCACGGGACGACTATCCGTGCCAGCTATAACACCGATACCATTCATAAGTACAATACTACTAAGATTGGAATTCAAATTGTCATTTGAAAACCTGATACACTAAAAATTAACCCGGGCCGAATTCCTGTCGGGCACGCAAAACGAGGCAACAAAACGGGCATCAATTCGACAATGTAATACCTCTCCTAGCCTAATTCGACTATTCTAAACACAATGGCGAGGTCAATTTCACCAATCAAGGCCCAGAACACACCTAATTTCATCATCAAAATCAGTAACTAAGATAAGGAAATTCGAGCTTACCGAGAGTCCGATGACGATTCCGATCGAGGGCTTTCGATCTCCTCGACGAGGGCTTCAAAACCCCTCAATAAATTTTGAGATCGGAAAATGACGACGGCGGCCGACGGCGGCGACCGGCGACAGCGACGGCGAGGTGGCAACTCCAACAAACTCTACTAACCTTCGTGAACCCGGTTCCGGTGTTAGTTTTCTCAAATTCAAACCCAAACGAAAAAGATCTAGAGCTAAAAACCGAACCTTCCGGCAACTATTCCGGTCAAACTCCACCACCTCCGGTCAACTTCCGCCTAGCAGTAGACTCGTCTTCTCGAGAGCTTTCCGGCGCCACCAACCACGCTCCGATCGGAGCTCCGGTGACCGAGCTATGGAGCTTTGAATCTTTGATGGGAGAAAGAAATAAATAGAGAGAGAGAGAAAGGGAGCTACGGGAAGATGAGGAAGAAAAAAAAAAAGGATGGGCAATGGTTTATTATTCGAACCTTTCCCTGACAACTCTTTTTTTTTTTTTAATATATATTATATATATATTGGGTTTTACAGGAACCTTTTGGGCCTCGGTGACACGCATGACTTTCTCGACCTGCTTGTTTATCTTAATGAAACTTTCCTGCAAGCCGACCCAATCGTTGATCTTCATAGCGTTCTTCATCTGGTCACCCGTGGCGGATAATTCCTCAAACCGTTTGTCTTTCGCGGATCTGACGACCCTCTTCTGGCCATCAGGGTCATCACTGTCGCTAGCGTTTTCTCGAAGGTATCGGCTTCCTGCTATTTGGTCAACATCCTCGGCCGTGTTTTCAACCTCCTCATCGTAATCACTCTCCTCCTCGGAAGCACTCCCGGGCTATTAACAACACCACAAAAAAAAATTAAAAAAAATATCATGTCGAGCCTTCAACTTATTTACGTATAATCCAGAAAGCAACAAACGAAAATCAAATTAAAACCTGGGCAAAGAAGCGAGACGTCATTCTCTGGCAGCGGAAAACCGGAACCAATTTACGAACCATGGAAACAGAATCTGCAAATTCACCACAAGCAAACAACGAAAAATTTACCAAACCAATTCAACCGAACTCGATTTCATTAATTTCGATTCCGACGGCGTGACGGAATCAAGAACGGTTCTAGCCCTAACCCTAGTTTATCATCGTGCAACAAATACGGAACACAAACTAAGTACGAACTACAATATACATCGCAATACACCATTACCAGATTCAAACAAAAAATCAAAAATCACCAAAGAGGAAACCACAATCATCACCGTATACTTCAAGAAATGCAGAAATTCGCTATGCGAAAACCATAATTTACACATCGAGATACAAGAACGAACCCTAATAACTTACCAAGATTTCCGAAGAAGGAGAGAGTGAGAGAAAATGAAAAGCTAGTTTGCCTCGTGTTGTTCCTTGGGAAACAAGAAAGGCAACACACGGACACGTGTCGTACTGAGACGAACAAAAATTCCAAAGTTATAAAACTTTAATTTTATGCATCTCTTGCTGTTCCTTGGGAAACAAGAAAGGCGACACACGGACACGTGTCGTACTGATAGAAATCAGAGACAAACAAAAATTCCAATGTTGTAATTTTAAAAGCATATTTTATTTTATTTTTATTTAAGAGTACTTATATTGTAAATTTATGGAGAGATAATAAATTTACAAGTAGTTCTATTTTATCATGATTTTATACGTGTTCACAATTTACGATAAAAATTGAATGCACCGGAAATTTAATTTGTTAGACCAAATATCTTCACTCTATTTTTTAAGTTTTGGGAATACATGTGCTATTTTTATTGTTAATTTAAGAGTATTTATGCCATAATTTTTATGTAATAAAAAACAGTAATAGTTTTATTTATTTTTTTACAATAAACCACTTTTTTCTTTTTTACCAATAGCTCGGAATTACGTGTATTGTGATTTCGTCTCAAATTTATTGATATAATTCTCGCTTGTGACAAAGAAAAATCATATTGACAAACAATCGATGAGATTTACAATAATTAAATCAAAATACCCAAAAATCAAGACGAACGTTTAAGTATTTTCAATGTATTTTTGTACAACTTTACTTTTGAGCATATATGCTCTGTTACATTTGTTAGTGCTTGTAAAAAAAAGGTGAAAATGATTGTAATCACCAAAATCTCGAATCGGTTATAATAAAGACGATCAACAAGTGACAAAACCTCAAATCGGTTATAATAAAGACCATCAACAAGCGACTAATCAAATCGGTTGCAGATGATTTTGTCGTTGTTCCATTCCGGGAAACTAAAGGACGATGACGTCTTTTCCTGTAGAAACAAGTAAATCGCTTTGGCGATGGGTGTCTCTCGTGCGTTCGGACTCTGCTCAATCTTCCTCGCCTGATAAATCATAAAAATTAGCTGATAACGGGAATGAAAATCGACCAAATTTAACCAGATAAACATAATATTAGTCCAAATCCGGATAACTGAAAAAACTGGTTGCGGTGAACTATAACCGTTTTTATCAGATCGGTTATTGGTTAGGGTTTTTATTTTAAAGCAAATAATTGCCCATACCCATGAGCGATGACAAAATTTCCTAAACAATTTAACCGAATTTTGAAATCAGTTAACCGTAATCGGCAGTTACAACTATCCGCGTCTGAATAATTCGGTTACAGATAGAAACGGTGCCCATAACCTAACCGAACCTAACCGATCTAGCTTCTCCCCTAACGATTTTATTGTTGTTCATAGCAAGGTTTTAAATACCGCTTGCCGATGTCGTTTCGCACTTTTCATAGGTATATCGCTTGTCGATTGGTATCTCATAGGTAAATCGATGGATATATCGTTTCGCATATCATCGAAAAAATATTTTCGATGGGCATGCCGATGGATATTCGAGAAATTTAATACCTTGGTTCATAGTATATGACTTGAGAAAAGAAACCGACTACGGTATGAAAATACAGAAGAAGAAAAAAAGTTACACCAAGACAAGTGTGGCCACATGCGGAAGATCCTCCTCGTGCACGGACGGATGCATGTTGTAGGTTAGGGTGGTTTAAACCACCCCCTAAATTTTTCTATGTGTACTATTTACCACGTATTGTATTTTTATTAGTGTAAGCTCACATAAAATTTTAGTTCAGCCACCCCGGATTCTTACAAGAATTTAAATATAATCACCCTAAATACCTCCTAATTGAATTCCTAGTTCCGTAAGCGTGTCATTTCAGCCAAACCGAGATTGCCGTAAGCGCACTGCTTCCCATATCCTGAAACAAGTTATATCGTCGTTTCGGAAAATGTTACAATCCACATTAAATGTCTTTTTCTCCACTAACAGTGTCGTTTTACGCAAACTGTGTCGTTTTTCACCATAACATTTTTTTTTCGTTTATCCCCCACATAGCTACAATATGATTATTGCATAATCTCAATAGGTTGAATATATAACCCCTAAAAGCGAAGGACGTTACCGAATGTAAGATTTTTGGTCCAATTAAATTAAATTGAATCTACGATATTCATTTTTATTTATAGAATAAATATTGATTATCGAAGTCTCATCTGGACTGGACCGAGGCTTCAATTTATGATTACATATAAGCACGCTTGTCATTCAATAAAAAGAAAAAAAAATGATAATTCATTTTTCAATTGACATTGTAAGAACAATAATCGTTTTTAACCATTAGCTTGATGGAAATGTAAAAAAAAATACTACGGATGAAGAGTAAAAAAAAATCCTATATATGCATTAGGGCTGAAATATTTATCCGCCATCCGCTGATCTTAACCGTATCTTATTCGCTCCGCTACGAAATATCCACTTTTTTATCCATTTTTAATCAACCGCTTAATATGGTTATGGATATCCGCAACTGCTTTTTAGAATTGGGTTGGTTAATGGTTATATTTTTTAATTTAAATTGGATATCCGCTTTGACCGCAACCAGATTTAAAAAAAAAAATTAATTAAGTATATATTATATATAAATATTTTTTATTTTATTTTATTAGTGCTATCGGTGGATTGGATTGTCCCTTATACTAACATATGTAGGTTATATTCCTAATATGTCCATTGTTATCTCTGTGCTTTGATTACTTTGAATATAATATTTATTATAATTCAGATTTCATATTGGCTTTTTAATAATCGTTTGTATTCATATTTGTATCTATATAATATGTACCTAATATTCTAGTGTTAGACCATATGTTTTTGTGGTCTTTTATGTCATACAAATATGGTTTGATACTTTGGTTATTTATGAAATATTATTTATGATATTTTTTAATGTTTTATGTTTCACTATTCTTACTATATTTTTATGTATGATATATTTTTTTTCACTAACAAAATTAATTGGATAATATCCACTATCCGCCTTAAATTAACCAATTCGATCCGCTAACCGCTAACTGCATTTAAATTGAATAATCGAAAATAAAAATGGTTAATGAATACAATTATTTTATATCCACATATATTGATACGGTTAGTCAACATGCCCATATCCTATTATATATAAATCAAATTTAATTTTATACAAATCAATTCTAGAAAGTGTTGAGGTTTTGTACAAATCAACATTTTTAATTTTATACAAACATAGGGTCCAAAATCAAATCAAATTTAGGACAACATATTCATACAAATTTTAGATATAAAAAAATATTCAATTTTTAATTTTATAATAAAATTCATAAAAGAAAAACTCTTTTTCATTGAAATGCGTGGAAGTGTTGAGGTTTTGTACTTTTGTGGCTTGTGAGTGACAACGTTGGATTTTTGCTATAGCAGATTGGGCTTCCCCAGCTGAGGCCCAACCCAAATTTTGTTATGACTGTTAAATCAACCCCGTTACAAATATAAACGACATATTCGACCCAATTCCTCCTCAACTTTTCACTTTCTCTCCCAAAACGACCTTTCAAAGTGCCGTATCTCGAAGGACATACGTCATTTAATTAACTTTGCCAATTTTCGCGTCATTAATACTTCTCAAATTAGTCAATTAAAATGTGTGATGAAGTGTAAATCAGAAACTCTTCCAAGTCGCAACTTTGTCAATCAATCTTAATACTTCTTTCATAAAGTCCGTAAAGTGACGCACATTTTTAGCATTTAGTGACACGTCACTTATTACAAGCTACATTAAGAATAAAGCGTTACAAATATATATATTTATTTATTTAGTTGTTAATTGCCTAATCAATTGGAGCTGAATCGGTGGAACAAACACCGAGTGGGAACCGAGTCAACCACGTATCGCCACCGACAGGGTCGAGACTGACTCAGTTTTCACCAAAATTAAATGTATAAATATAGGGTCAAAAATATATAATATGGATACATTTTTTTATATAAATTGTGTTATTCAATTAAGTCCGAATTGATATGTATTTATGCAGTCATATTTTCGTGTTTAGTAAATTGTTTTTTCTTCAGTAATAAATTATTCAAGAATATAAAATTAAAATAAATTTTGAAATAAAAATATAAGTAAAAATAAAAGGTTAAAATGCTTATCACTATTACATAATTTTAAAAAATATTTATGCCAAAAATATTTAAATTATGACTATGAAACATCAAATGAAAAATAATAAAAAATATATTTAAAATCAACAAACATAAAGCTAGCATATTTTATTGTCTTTTTTCTTTACGAACCATGGTATTTTCTAGTGTACTACTACTAAATCATGTCAAAAATATATATTTACGTGCACAATCAGCTATCTACTATTCTATCTCATTTGAACTCGATAGTAAAAATTAGATAAAGAAATATATCGTCTTATATTTGCTGATTTTAAATACTTTTATGACTATTTTTTTCAATTGTTCAAAGGAAAAAAAGTTTTGGAATATTTGTATCAATCGAGCATGAGTATGTGTCACAAAATTCTTCATTGATTTTGTATGTATTTTTAGTCCTAACTCCTAAGTGGTCGACCACATTATAATATATTTGTTTGTGTACATATCATATACTATCTATAGTTTTATTTTTTATTCTAGGTATTGTAATTTTTGGTCATTTTAAGATTCAGTAAATATATACTATACAGATTGTCCTTATCAACTCTCAACGGCATGAATTGACAATTAGCTCGTTCTTTTCCATGGCCTAATCAATCGATTTAATTATTTTTCCTTTTATCTTTTTGTCTCTGATTTTGAGTCAACATTTTTTTAATTATATTTTTATGCCAAAAACTGGTTACCAAACAATTATAACTAAGTGAATAAGGTGAATAAATACAAGTGAATAAGGTTTATTGATTAATTTCAACATCCACATCCCACACACGCATAAATATATAATATTATATATTGATAAATAATAAAATATAATCCATATGCCAGCTCAAATAGCAAGTCATATTCAATCTTATCAATTACATACGAACATGCTCAATGATCCTTAGCTGTTATGTTTAAGTTTGATGATGTTTGTTAGGTTAGAAGTTCGACCAAACAATATATTATATTATATCTATATGATTGTTTTCTTTTTATGATTGATGATGCTGGAAATTAAAGAACTTTAACGCATAAAAACAAAATCAAATAAACAAGTCTTTCTTTGTTATAGATCGTTAGGTTTAGGTAACTGATAATGTCATTCGAAAAACAATTAATTATATTAAACTATGTATTTAGTATTGCTAATCATGGACTGCTTTCCGAATAAATGTTGCTAGCGTGACATAAGAATAGATAAATAAACACACACGCGCCTCTAGTTAAAATTGACACGCCATGTATCTCAAGCAAATATATGTTAAGATATAGACATGCATATACGTCTCTAGTTAAGGAAAAGTGTTAAATAATTAATATTTTTAAAATTTAATCATAAAATGTACACGTGTTCCTTGTACAACATACTTAATAAGGTATAGACGGAATTAGATTTCGATATTTTTGTATTGTCGTTGGATCTAATTTTGTCTTAAGTCTTAACATTAACATTTTTACCTTCGTCGACTACAAAGTTTGATATATACATGAGACGGAAGTTGCCTCTGATACCTTTGAGACCGAGCACGTGCAGATTAGCGGATATCCGGAACCATGAACTGAAAGTTATAAATTTGTGTCACACGGATGGAGGAAATAACTAGTGCCAGTAAAAACGTACTTAATCGATCTAAAATAGAGAGCGAAGAAAACTAAGAATGAAATAAAGAAAAAACACATCTATGTAACACAAAATTTCAAATATTGACGCGTCACTTGAATTTGCATTAAATATCGACTATAAATGTGATTATTGATAAAAGTGGTGTTTGACCCAATTAATCTCACCAATCTACTCCCATCCCATGCAAGAATATATGAAAGATAATTTGATAGGCAACACCCATTCAAATTATATACATATATATATAATTCAAATCATATATATATATATTGATGTTGAAGGGACGCGCCACATTTATTCGTTTGACACGGTTTATCATGTTATATTTTTGTATTTTATAATTGCATTTGGTTCTTATTATAAGGGTAAACTGCGGCTAATGTACCTAATGTTTGATTTTCTGCGAATTATGTATCCAATGTTTATATTCAGCGGCTAATGTACCCAATGTTTGATCTGTTAGATATTTTGGGATTTTCCGTCAGTTGACCGTTAGAGAGTTATCCTCTTATATATGTACATTTTTCGTATTTTTGACATAACTCACTTATTTTTTGTCCAAATTTTATGCACAACCTATGGTTGGAAAGATAAGAGATAGATATACAACTTTGATGTTTTAGGTTTTGCAAAATAAGTTTTATAACAATACGAAATTTCATATACAACATAAAAGTGGACATTAGTTTAATGCAAAATATTTATTTCGAGCAAATTTTAATATACTTAATGACTTTTTATGATGAAACGTAAAAGAAAAAAGTTATAGATAAATTTTTTATCTTTCCAACGGGTGTTTATTTATAAACTTCTGACAAAAAATGAGTGAGTTATGCCAAAAATATGAAAGATGATATGTGAAATAATATTTTATGTTTTTGGCATAACTCACTCGTTTTTTATTTACAAGTATTTATGTAAACGAAATTGAACCCCACCAACCAGCTACATTTGGACATTAAAAATATCATGAATTCTCTATAAATAGAAAATCAGAATTATCGATTTAGCATAAACAGTTAACTACACTTGTACATAAATTAAAAGTTTTATACAATCTAAAATTCAGGTGGGTAAAACTGACCAAAAACAAAAAAAGGGAGTGAAATATAGGAATTGATTATATTAAGTGGTAATTCGATGTATTTTATTGAAAGTTTAATATTATCGTCGTAAAAAAGTGAGACGCAACAACAAGACCTTCTAGAAATATTTAACCACTTATCTTATATTAAATCTTATTTCTATCAGAAAGAGAAACTTCATCTACCTGATTACTACACACTCAATTGATGTTATTCTAAAATAGAAAATCAAGCTCAAAAAATTAATTGCTAATTATTGGATAAAAAATTCGCAACCATAACATTGTAATTTATGTTATTCTGTATTTTAAATTTAAATAATTAAATTTTGATTCCGCGTAAATATAGACTGTATTTTATGATTATTATTTTTTGATTTCAAATTTATTTAAATGCTACAGTGAAACATAAATTGAATTAAGATATTATTATAGTACCATTAGAATAGAGATATAAATGACTAAATAACTAGTCAAATATTGTTATGCCACCCATATTTATTATCGTTATAAAACTACAAAGTTTAAGTTTCATTTATGAAAATTATATTCTATAATCTTAAAAGCCAAACTACAATTCATAATTAATTAATTACAACTATACAACTTAATGTGCAATTGCCTTAAACCTCCTAAACTAAAATCAATATTAAATACTTGGATACATTTGTAATTTTCTACTTTAAAAACATGTCTTACATCCTTGTTTTGGTGTTTTTTTTTAAACTGACTGTTCACTTTATAATTATTACGTTTTTTTTAATATATACGACTAATTTCATGAGTGCAATGAATACCGAATTAGGGTTTGTTGGGGATTTCACCCAGCAACCCGATAACCAATATCGATGAACCCGAACTAATTCGGAACAACACGATAGAATTGGACGGCAAAGACTAACACTTTATTGATCTTGATGATGTTTGAATTACACAACCGGTTACAAAAGACTCGATCTTCTCTAGAAGATGATCTTCCCGTTGAATCCAAACTCACAGCTCCTTCCACAGCAATCTCCGATGACCCCCACCGTACGCTATCCGATGACGAGATGACCTCCGTCTTCCAGCGCTCTTCACGGTGATCGGAGATGACCCAGACCCCAGAGAATGCCGGCGAACAGATCCTCGGTGCGAACGAACCCCTTTGACGTCGCGAAGAAGCTCCGACAGATCCACAGAGTGTGCGCCTCTGTCTGTCGTTCCCGAGCCTTCCCTCTCCGTACTCCGTCGTCACCTTCGTCGCCGTATCCACCGTCTGACTCGCCGGAGAAGTTCTGTCTCTTAAGAACTCTCTCTCTTGATTCTCTATCTTTGCTGTTATGGTCTGGTGTCACTGCTAACCGCTTCATGGCTTTTCTTATATAGCTGTTGGGTGTGTCCTTGTCGTCCCCGGATGGTGACTGAATGTCATCACCCGATAGGCTCCTTATCTTTAAGTGACTGTGACACACATGATCTTGTGTCACCGATGGGTGACCAATAATCTCCACCTTGTGTCATCGTCGCTTATTGATAATTTGCCTCTGTCCTCGAGCTTAGGTGCTCGAGCCTCCCTTTTCCTTCGGCTCTGGTTGGGTATCACCAACCCCGAGCTGAACCAAGCTCTGTTCGAACTTGCCGACTGAAATCACCTTAGTGATCATGTCCGCCGGGTTCTCATCGGTTCCAATCTTGAGAACCTTCATCGTGTTCAACTCCACGATGTCCTTGACAAAATGCAGTCTGATGTCGATATGCTTTGTCCTCTCGTGATACATTTGATTTTTACACAAGTGTATCGCGGATTGGCTGTCGCAGTGAATGTCGAAAGACCTTTGCTCGAATCCTATCTCTGTGAGAAGCCCTTCCAGCCAGAGCCCTTCCTTTGCAGCCTCAGTGATTGCCACGTATTCAGCTTAGGTGGTCGATAAGGCCACGATGTGCTGAAGCGATGCCTTCCAGCTGACTAGATTTCCGAACACCTTGAAGTTGTATCCGGTGAGAGACATTCGCTTGTCGAGGTCTCCGGCATAATCTGAGTCAACGAAGCCTTGAATCACTGATTCCTTTGTCTCCTCGCTGGAGTAAATCAGGCCCTTGTCGGAACTGCCAGTCAAGTATCGAAGGATCCACTTGACGGCATTCCAGTGCTCTTGCTCTGGGTTAGCCATGTACCGGCTCACCAAGCTTACTGCATAGGCCAAATCCGGTCTCGTGCAGATCATCCCATACATGAGGCTTCCGACGGTACTTGTGTATGGCACAAGACTCATCTTCTTCACCTCAGCCTCAGTCGTCGGGCTTAACTCATTACAGAGTTTGAAGTGAGGTGCGAGGGGCTGTTTCAAAGGCTTGGCCTTCCCCATTTGGAACTTCTCGATGACCTTCCTGAAGTAGTCTGTTTGCGAGACGCTGAGGTAGCCTCTCGTGCGATCTCTTCGGATGTCCATGCCGAGAATCCTTCTCGCTGGCCCCAAGTCCTTCATCTCGAACTCTGACTTCAATGAGTCCTTAAGCTTCCTGATTTCTCCAGTGCTGCTGGAAACGATGAGCATATCGTCAACATATAGGATTAAGTAAATACTCACACCGCTGCTTGTCGTCCTGAAGTAGACACAGTTGTCGTGTCTGCTCCTCCGATAGGAATTCTTCTGCATGAATGTGTCAAACCTCTTATACCACTGTCAAGGAGATTGCTTAAGTCCGTACAAGGACTTCTTCAACGAGCAAACCCAATCCTCCTTTCCCTTCTGCACAAACCCCTCGGGTTGTTGCATGAGGATCTTGTCCTCGAGTTATCCATGTAAGAAGGCTGTCTTCACATCCATCTGTTCAAGCTCCCAGTTGAACTTCGCAACCATCGAAAGTATAACCCTTATCGATGTATGCTTTACCACTGGCGAGAAGACTTCATTGAAGTCTATACCTTCTCGCTGTGTGAATCCCTTCGCCACCAACCTGGCTTTGAACCGCCGGCTCGCCTCCTGGTGCACTTGGCTTCACCTTGTATAGCCACCGACAGCCGACAATCTTGCAGTTCTTCGGCTTCGCAACAAGGACCCAAGTATTGTTCTGGTGAAGAGAGTTCATCTCTTCGTCCATTACCGCTCGCCACTTCTTCTCGTCGCTGGACCTGATGGCTTCACTGAACGAGCGGGGCTCGTTGTCGATTTTGAAACCTGCAGTGTTGAAAGCATAAGCCACCATCTCAGGGTGGGCGTACCTTATCGGCTTTCTGATAGCCCGTCGGGGCCTATCCCGAGAAAGTAGGTATCCCTCATCGGGATTATCCTCTTCGGCCCCGAGAGCCTCTTCCTCGCTGTCCTCTTCGCTGGACACCTCATCGCTGTTCGATGAGACCTGCTCCCTATGATCTTGTCGGCAGGAATCTGCTCGATCTCTCCTTATCGGGCTTCCTTTGCTGCCGCTCGACGAAGCTTCATCGCAGGTACCTTGTCGGAACTTCGGAAGTTCCTCATCGCGGTTCCTTATCGCGGGATTCTCGTCGCGATAGCTCTTCTCGCATACCTTGTCGGGTATGCTCGTCGGGAATTCCTTGTCGCAAATTCTCTTCGCGATCATCTATTCGGCCATTTTCCTCTGGGTTTCCGATAAGAGCTCCTCGGGTAATAAACACCCGATGAGCCTCTTTTCGTGCTGGCTTATCGCAAAGCTCCACCTCAAGCTTAAATCCGTCTCCTTCATGGAGACCTTCTGGGCTTGTCGGGGTTGCCTTGCCTTCCAAGAAACTTTCCTCATTGAAAGTGACGTCTCGACTGATGATGCACTTTCGTGACTCCGAACACCAAACCCGGTACCCTTTAACTCCGTCTGGGTATCCCATGAACAGTCCTTTCTTGGCCCTAGGTACAAGCTTACCATCGTTTACATGATAGTAAGCGGTACAGCCAAAGACTTTAAGTTTGGAGTAGTCGGTGTGCTCTTGTCGATTTGTCCATCGCTTCTGAGGAACTTCAAAGTCTATCGCAGACGATGACAACCTATTGATCAGATAGGCCGCTGTATGGACAGCTTCTCCCCAGAACCGCGATGACAAATTTGCCCTCGAGAGCATACACCTTACTCATTCCATGATGGTTCGGTTCATCCTTTCAGCGAGACCGTTCTGTTGAGGTGTATGCCTCACGGTCTTGGATCGTCGGATGCCTGCCTTCCGGCAATAATCATTGAACTCCTCGGACAGATATTCCAATCCGTTGTTCGTCACTCGATATTCTCTAGAAGATGATCTTCCCGTTGAATCCAAACTCACAGCTCCTTCCACAGCAATCTCCGATGACCCCCACCGTACGCTATCCGATGACGAGATGACCTCCGTCTTCCAGCGCTCTTCACGGTGATCGGAGATGACCCAGACCCCAGAGAATGCCGGCGAACAGATCCTCGGTGCGAACGAACCCCTTTGACGTCGCGAAGAAGCTCCGACAGATCCACAGAGTGTGCGCCTCTGTCTGTCGTTCCCGAGCCTTCCCTCTCCGTACTCCGTCGTCACCTTCGTCGCCGTATCCACCGTCTGACTCGCCGGAGAAGTTCTGTCTCTCAAGAACTCTCTCTCTTGATTCTCTATCTTTGCTGTTATGGTCTGGTGTCACTGCTAACCGCTTCATGGCTTTTCTTATATAGCCGTTGGGTGTGTCCTTGTCATCCCCGGATGGTGACTGAATGTCATCACCCGATAGGCTCCTTATCTTTAAGTGACTGTGACACACATGATCTTGTGTCACCGATGAGTGACTAACAGAGTTTAATCGTCGTAAATGGCTAGTGATTTCGATTGCACTTGCATTGCTATTTTTACATTTCTTTTCGTATACCTTTTATGGCAACGAGTTTTGTTCGTAAGAGAAGACAAGAATCATGTGAGTGTCACTATTCTGAACTAACATTAGTTATAACCCAACTATCAAGCAAAGTAGCAATCTTATTATAAAAATAAAATATAAGAGATATATCAAATAGGTTATGTTTGACGTTAATAGGAACAAAAAAACACGAAATAGCTAGTTCTAGTAAGAAATTTACTTTTATAAATGCAGAAGAGGCAACAAAGAAATATAAATAAACTTTGGTTAGGGTTAATTGTGGCAATAATGTACAATTTTTGGTCAACGGGAGTTTTACGTCCCCAACTTTTTAAAGTGTGGGCAAAAATACACAATGTTTGTTGATTGTAAAATATGTTGGTCCTTCCGTTAAGGATGTTAAACTTTGCTAATATGACATCGTTAAATTTTCAAATGGACCGCTAATTTGTGATTTCAATTACATAACCTAGTTAATAAGATTAAATTAAATCAGATTTTAATTATGATTCAAAAAATAAATTAACACTTTATATTAAATAAATAATTTTAATTAGAATAAATAATAATTACAAGTTGACAGTCCATTTGATTTTTTTAACAATGTTACATCAACAAAATTTAATATTCCTAATGGAAGGACCAAAGGATTTAAATAACAGTCAACAAACGTTGTGTATTTTTGCCCACACTTTGAAAGATTGAGGACCTAAAACCCCAATTGACTAAATGTTGTGCATTATTGCTCTAATTAACCCTTTTGTTTGACTATCACGTGTATTTTAAGAAGAAAATAGTTGACAATAGTTATGTTTAGATTTTCTGAGATTAGAGATTAATTTTTTTGAGAAGAAATAAACGAAGTTTTTTGTTTCTCTCTTTTATTTTGATTACAGAGTGAGAAAATAATTAGCAAAATAACTGAGTTTAGAAATCACAAATCAAAGACGGTAAAATAAAACCGCAAATGGCATTTATCATATATAAATGATAAATCCTACTATTTGATTCGTTTGACATCATTACTAATAAATAAAGATAAACTTTTAGATCTTGGAGAGAGAATACGTGGCATTTTTGTCAATGAAGCCACTGATGGCTTTCCCTTTAATTATCTTAATACTAATGTAGTTAATTACTATTAATCTCACTGGTAGTTTTGTTTTGGTATATTCAATCTTCTTTCATTTTCAGACACGGTCTCTCCTTCCTTCCTTAGATACGTTATACGTACGTGTATACACAAATACAACGACACACCAACCAAGATATAATATTTAATTTAAAAATATAATAGAAAGAAAATAGTGAAGCCATTTCTGTGCGTGGCTTTGGATTCTTCTGCGAGTCGTGCCTGCCAGCTTTGCCTGAGAGTATGGCTCAGGAATATTGCCCAAATTCTTTTTGGGCCAATTTTTAATTATTTTTAGTTTCTGGGTCTAACTGATCATTAAACATAAATTAAAAAAAGACAAACTTTGGCTTGACTACTGTGGTTTTTGTGGTTTAGAGAGAGAGAGAGAGAGAGCTTCTTCGTCGACAGTGACACTCCATCAGAGAGGCCTCTCCGGGGACGAGAGAGATGTCGGAGAAGCCATGGAAATCGACGAGGGTTTCGCTGTTCCTCTGCCTCTGCATTTCGGCGCTGATGATGCCCAGCTCCGTCAATGGCGCCACAGATCCGAGCGACGGTGAGTTCTTTAACAACCGTCTCGTCTTCGATCTGCCTTCGTGTCGCCTTCTGCAGACTTGCCATGCTAGATTTGTGTATGCGATAGTGGATTTTTAGTCAACGGATCTTCAGCGCCGTTTTCGGTAAAAGCTTTTGAGTTCTTCCATGGCGGACTGTGGATTTAGGAGCTGAGAGTTGTGGTTTAACTGTTGAAGAGTTGACTCGTTCTGAATCTTGTAATGGTTGCGTCGACTTCGTAATCTGTTTACAAGATGAAACTTTGGCTCTTGAAGTTTGGAGAACCAAGCGTTTCTCTAGTAATGGTGAAAGATTGGGGAAAATTCCGAGTCTCGTGCCATTGTCGAAAAATCGCTGTTCTTCTTCGGTTTTGTGTGTTTGGTGAGATTGTGCCTGTATATCTCAATCTCTACAATACTTTTCTCTTACTTGTAGCAATTTTCTTGCGTGTGAACAGTTTCGGCTTTAAAGGTTATATACAGTAGCATGAATTCGCCGCAGCAGTTGACTGGCTGGAGCCAAAACGGGGACGATCCGTGTGGGCAATCTTGGAAAGGCGTCAAATGCTCGGGTCAAAGAGTAACAGAAATGTACTTATGCTCCATTTTACAATTTCCTTTGACCATTCGGTTAATGGCTTTTCTGACTCTGTTTCTGTTTCGTTCGCCTCAGTAAATTGAGCGATCTTCAACTCTCAGGATCATATGGATTTCAGATGGAGAGTTTGAAATCTTTAACCATCCTGTGAGACCAAGTTTCTTATCCGACCACGTATTTATATTTCTTGCTTTTGCTCTAGTAATTCTAATTTCTGTTCCATTTCGAAAAATTATGCAGAGACCTGAGCAATAATAACCTCGGTGGTACTCTCCCTTATGGAATGCCGCCGAACTTGAAGAGATTGTAAGCTTTGCGTTTGTGTGTTTTTAGTAAAGATTTCTCGGAGTTCTTCCAAGCAATAATATGGCTATCTTCCCATCTGCAGAAATCTTGGTCGCAATAACTTTAATGGAGATGTCCCCTACTCTATTTCAACTCTTAAGTCTCTTGAATATCTGTGAGTATATCCGAAGAAATAGTCTTTTGTCTCTTAAGTTAGAGCCAACGTGAACCTAATTTAAATCTTTTCGGGGCTGTAGAAACGTCAGTCACAATCAGCTTCAGAACCAATTGAACGACATGTTCGGGCAGCTCACTTCACTCTCAACATTGTAAGTTGACCTTTTATGTTCATTTTTCGCCGAATCAAGTCTGTTATACTTGTCCAAATTGTGATAGTAATATCATGTTTTTGCTTCAGGGATCTCTCGTTCAATACTATAACTGGTAACCTTCCTCGGAGTTTCAGCTCTCTTTCAAACATCAAATCAATGTAAGTAGCATGAAATCTAATTCATGCGTTGTATTTTAACTTTCAAACTATTCACTTGATAATCTTTTTCAACCTCAGGTATCTGCAGAATAACCAGTTTACGGGCCCTATTGATGTCCTTGCTGCTCTTCCCCTTGATAACCTGTGAGTAGCCATTATATTAATACAGCTTATTCAAAGGTCCAATTTTTCCCGAGTATCGTTTAATTATGGAATTTGTCTTAATATTCTCCAGAAATGTTGAAAACAACCGTTTTACCGGGTGGATTCCCGAAACGTTGAAGCACATTAACTTCAAGTAAGCATTTGATGATAGGCTCGCTCAAATATTTATTTCGTATTTTTTTTCCTGGAAAGTATAAAAGATCTAACAATGTAGTGTGATGACTACAGAAATAGTGGTAACACGTGGAATTCAGGGCCGGCACCTCCGCCGCCACCTGGCACGCCACCGATTACGAGAAACAGAAACCGCAAAGGCGGTAGTGGTGACACGTCGTCAAATGGCGGTGGTGACGGTGGTAAGAGTTCGGGAATTGGCGGTGGGGGCATAGCAGGAATAGTGATATCTATTCTAGTTGTGGCAGGAATAATAGCTTTCTTTGTTGTAAAGAAAAGATCGAAGAGGCCTTCCGCAGATATAGAAAAGCTCGAAAACGAGCCCTTCGAACCACTTGCTTCAAAAGACACTCACGGTAGTAAATTGCAGTTGAATTTGCTCATTTGGATTTTGACTTATTGAGTTCAGAAATTTGCAACTAAATTTGCTGATGTTTATCTTTTCCGTTGTTCGTCTTGTGCTCAAAATCTAAATCAGAAATGAAGGCAGTGCAAACTTCAACAATTCCTCCTACCAAAACCTTTGACATTCCAGCTACCGAAACTCTTAAGCCTCCACCAATTGAGCGCAACAAGTCATTTGGCATGGTTGATTTCGTAAAGAAGGCTGTTGATAGCCAAAAGACCGTAATCCTTCCTTCAAACCTGACGGCATTCACAGTCGCAGACCTGCAAATGGCTACCGGAAGCTTCAGTGTTGAGAATCGCCTCGGAGAAGGCTCTTTTGGGCGCATTTATAGGGCCCAATTTGATGACGGAAAGGTACTCTTCTTGCACATAAATGAAAATTTGTATGAGCTTGCTAGATCCTCTTTTGATACATTGGTAAATTATATGTTGTCTGTCATAGGTTCTTGCCGTTACAAAGTTGGATTCGGATACGCTTTTCTTAGGATATAAGAAAACGGAGAGGTTTCTGAAGCTTGTTTCGGACATATCTAATTTGCATCATCCAAACATAACGGAGCTAGTGGGCTACTGCTCAGAGCATGAGCAGTTTCTGCTAGCCTATGAGAACCATGAAAACGGCACTCTTTCCGACTACCTGCATTTGTCGGACGAGTACAGCAAGCCACTGATTTGGAATACCCGTGTCAAGATTGCTTTAGCGACTGCCCGTGCACTTGAGTAAGTTTTTTTTTTCTTTTTCTTTGTGTGGCTAAATTATGGAATCCTCCAAGTAGATATCGAAGAATCTTTGCGATTTTCTATTGCGTTCATGATACTCATTAATTGCCTAATTAATGGTATTTCTGTCTGGGATATCTTCCATTTAGAGTTATTTTTCCATTTATGTTATTTCCGTTAGTATCAGGGTAATGAAATAACTGAGGCTTAGCATTGGTATTTACCCGCCGACGACATTTTAGGTTATGTTTTGATTGGATTGGATTTGTACCTCCCAACACATTATTAGGAGAGTTTCCTGCTCTAACTCTCGAATTAGAGACCGGGGTTTCGTTTATCGTAATAGAGTGTTTATTCTTCTTTGATTATCGGTTAGTGTCTTATCAGTTCACTGTGAAGATTCCTAATGCTAAGTATGCATTTTCCAGGTACCTTCATGAAGGTTGCTCACCATCGGTTGTTCATAAAAATGTCAGCTCGGTCAACATTGTGCTTGACGCGGAGCTCAATCCTCATCTTTCAGACTGCGGTCTGGCTAACTTTTTGCCAGATGCGAACGAGGTCGGTATAAGCCAATAATTAGTTTTGATAAATAACTATACCTCTTTTTTTTCTTCCAATCCCACATCTGACTCTTGTTTATGTAACTTGTCAAGCTTTTTATAAAGAAATGCTGAAATTTTCCATTTTTTCATAAGCAGTATCTACGAAGCCATGTGAATTTTGGATATAACGGTCCGGAAATTACTATGCGCAATCAGTACTCGATAAAGAGCGACGTGTTCAGTTTCGGGGTGATCATGCTTGAGCTTCTCACCGGGCGCAAACCCTTCGATAGGTATGAATATTTGTCACACATTATTTATATATTTTTTCTTTTCCGGAATTGAGTGGTTATTTCATAATAATGCTTTAACAGTAAAAGACAACGATCTGAGCAAATATTGGTTGGCTGGGCTTCACCCCAACTCCACGACATCGATGCTCTCTCCAAAATGGTGGATCCAGCGCTCGAAGGGCTCTATCCCGTCAAATCCATCTCCCGATTCGCCGACGTGATTGCGCTTTGTATCCAGGTAATTACCGAGTTTGTAAATTTTGTGAATTATTAATGCTCTGATATTCTAATCCTAAGACTGAAGTATATAAACAAATTTATCCCGTAAATCGACCAAAATAAAATTCAAATGCGAAATTCTGTAGATTGGGTAACTATTGAAATAAAACTGACTATTGTAAATAATTTTTGTCCATATCTTACCCTAAACTGTTAATTCATCTCACGTGGTAACTTTGTCTCTATTTGGCATTCGACGTCCTTATTTAACCCCTCACATATAGGGCTACCAAACCAAATATTTATATTATAGACAAAAATACATAGTCGATGGCGTGATAGTCCTTTTACAAAGTGAAAGGCGACATAGAGACAAAAAAATACAAAGCGAGGGCGTCGAGGAGTATTTAGGTCCGTTTTAGTCAGGAACCTAAAAAAAAAACCCGCACATTAGCGATACATTAACTTGACTGAAATAACTAAATTATATTTAACTTCCTATAGTAATATGAAATTTAACTTTGTAAGTTATGTTTTTATTGCAGAACGAGCCGGAGTTCCGACCGCCGATGTCGGAAGTGGTTCAAGCTTTGGTTCGTTTGGTGCAACGGGCAAATATGAGTAAAAGAACGACCGGAGGAGGAGCAGTTGACCAGGGAACCTCGAAACGAGGAGACGACGGGGACGAACAAGAGCTTTGAGGGGCTGACGGGCAGAAATAAATGTATTATTATTGGCGTGTTGTTTGGTAGAATGTGATGTCCATAATTATATAGCTGAGTTGAGTTAGTCTCTTAATAATTTATACAATGAAGAGTTTGTTGAACGTGACTACCATGAATGACCTTGTATTTTACCACATGCCAATTTTGTTGTCAATATTTCCAAAATGTATATTTGTTTTTGGAAGAAGGAAATAATGTAAAATATATTATTTCGAACCTTATAATTCAGAATCTCTAAGTATGGATCCAAAAAAAATTTCTTCAAAATATTGTCATATTTTTATATTTTAAATCTAAGCCATGCGATCTTAATTTTGAGAAGAAAAAAAAAAGACGAATTAGAACTATGGTTCTGGTTCTTTTCTGATTTTATTGTATACTGAAATTTGATACTATTCACGGGGGTGATAAAATTTCCAAATTAAATTTGGGAATTCTCATTTTTCTTTTAAAAACTAAAGGTAATGTAATCTTACAATTTTAGAAAATTAGACACATTTTTCTTCGTCTTTTAATGTTTACAAAATTTTCCAATTGCTCTATATCTCATCATTTTTTTTATAACATTGCTATAGGCACATAGATTTATTTTTTCCCTGATAATTTATTCTTAGAATTGTTTTTATTAATGTACTAGGTACTGATTCATACAGCTTAAAGTCTCTTAAAACTTGAGGTAATTGATTTTTTAATAAAAAAATCAGCCGTATTTGCACCGTAATTTTTTTTTTCTTCTACCAAAAATCCGACTGCTTATATATACTAATAAACCATTGAGAGAAATATTACAGAGAAAACCATATTATTTCTTGGCAAAATCAGTTTGCTCCAACCACAGGTATGGAAATTATTGAATCTGAAATCTATACCATTATTTGGCGCGATTTTTCAGACTTCTAGTTGTGATCTCCGTATTTCGATTTTTCGACGTTCAATATATTTAGAAAATAAACTAAATTGAGTAACAATATGAGAACAGGAGTCTGCAAATGATTTTGTCATACAAACTATGCCAATCCAGCATTATAAAAAACGTACAAAATACGACAATCCGGGCTCATCAAGGGTTACAAAAGCACATAAAAAGGGTTCAAACAATGGATTTGGAGTTGTATTAAAAAGTTGTGACTTTTCCCATGCAATGAAGTCCATGTCGCCCTTGGCCCCCTTTTTTTCTTGGCCAAATATCAATTCCAAGCGGAAAGTTACCCGAGCGCCCCTGACAAGGCCGCTTAGTTGTAGACCATGTATTTGGGCGTGGCGCTGAATTTCTGGTATCCCTTGATGACTTTGTTGACAGCGTCGAGGAAGTCCTTCTCCGTCACCGTTTTTCTCCGAGCTCGGATGGCATACATTCCCGCTTCCGTGCACACACTCCTTATATCAGCTCCTGTCATGCAAATTTCAGTTTCAATAGCTAGTTTTAATTGTAAATTACTATATTAGATTTATTTATGCTAAGAGAGAATTCATTTCAATTTAAGAATCTTGGGTCATATAAAAAAGCGACTGAAATAAAATAAATGAGATGTGATCAATCTGGAGACGATTAATTCAAGTGTCTTATCTTACCTGTGGAATTAGGGCAAAGCCGGGCCAGAAGTTCGAATCGGATGTCCCTTTCGCAGTTCATCGTTCTTGTGTGGATCTTGAATATTTGCGTCCTGCTCTCCAGATCTGGGAGACCAAACTCAACCTTACGATCCAATCTTCCGGGACGAAGCAGCGCCGGATCCAGCGTGTCGGGCCTGAAAAAGGTTTGACCAAAAGTCAGCATCTAAGTTTGAGCAGCAGTAACACCTGTACAGAAGCTTAAAACCGGAACCAGAATCACACCTGTTTGTTGCCATGAGAACTTTGATATTTCCACGGGCATCGAATCCATCCAGTTGATTCACAATCTCAAGCATAGTACGTTGAACTTCATTGTCTCCACCGACACCATCATCAAACCGAGCACCTCCAATGGCATCAACTTCGTCAAAGAAGACGATGCATGCCTTCTTCGAGCGTGCCATCTACGCAAGATAAAAATATCTTTTAAGACAACGGGCTAAAACAAAAGTAAAAAAAAGAAAAATAAGGAAAGTGGAGAAGAATTTTCAAACCTGAAATAGTTCACGAACCATACGAGCTCCCTCTCCAACGTATTTCTGGACGAGCTCACTCCCAATCACACGGATGAAACATGCATCGGTTCTATTGGCCACAGCCCTAGCCAAAAGGGTTTTACCTGTTCCAGGAGGACCGTAGCATAGAACACCTTTAGGAGGATCAATTCCAAGCTTCACGAATTTCTCGGGGTGAAGCATGGGGAGTTCAACGACCTGTCAAAATATTAATTCAGATTAGTTTATTTCCTTTATAAACTAGTATTTGCAATACAACAAGATAAATCAGAAAAAAAAAATGCCACGCACTTCTCGCATTTTTTCGATCTGCTCCTTGCATCCACCAACGTCATTGTATGTAACATCAGGTTTTTCTTCTACGGTCATCATGGTCACACTTGGATCGATTTTGGGAGGCAACGGAATCTGAATCTGATACTTGTTCCGATCCACTCTGCAGTAACAACAGAGTTCTAAAACTGACGCGGTAACAGAATAAATTGTATTGTACAAAAAAGAGGTATGCCTTAAAAGGCAGTACATAACATAATTCAAGATGGTCTGTAATTGAATTATACTACTGCACTTAAGGTAAATCGATAAATAGCATATAAGGAGACTAACCCAACACGCATTCCTTCTTCGATATCAGTTGGGGAAACTTTTTCACCAAGCCCAACAACAAACTGGGTTGATAAGAAACAAACAGATATTAAATTAGAGAAAGCTGTAAGATGAGATTGTGACTAGATGAAGTTAATCAACATTGAGAACTTAGATTATTATGTCTATAGCAGAAACATTATCCAGAAAAAAACCCGGAAGTTAATTAACAGTTTAGACGACTAAGGATGGGGTTTGTATTCCAGTAGTTATTTAAAGAAGAATACAATGTTGTAATGAAACGAAGAAACCCATAGTTTATAGTTCCATCAAGATAAAAGGAGAAGAATATGTCACCTTAGCAATTTGCTTGACATTGATGACATATTTAGCATCCTCGGTGTTAGGATTAATAATCTTCGTACACCTTGCCACCTAAATGACGAAACCAAAGAATACTCAGAACAATATAATACGAGACAATGCTCAAACCCAACCAAGAAGTTGAATAACACAGCACAAGAGAGAATATAAATCCACAGAAACCAGCACCTGAAGGGGCTGCTCTTCCTGCATCATCTGCTTATCGGAAACAAGATCCCACTGGCTTGGTGCAGCTAAACCAGTATCGGACTCCTTGATCCCTGCAATCATTCATACAAGAGAAGTTAACCGGAAGAAATCCAGATAAGAAAAACCCCATCTAAACGGTACAGCGGCCTGATCAAAGTTTCACTCGGCTACTAATATGGCTACGGAATTTACAAACTACAAAGCCAGCACATTTGGCAGGTATTTTCGATAAATCTAGCTACTCCGATTTTCTTAAACTAAATAAAAACTGCTTAATAAACTGCAGTGAGCTTAGAGGAAAGTATACGCACCACATAAATCATTGACCTTCTTGGCCATATCTTTAATCTCCTTCTCCGCCTTCTTGATCAGAGTAGAGTAAGGCCCCAAACCCTGCACCGTTAGGGAAAACCACAAACACATCAGAACGGAAATGGAATCGGAGCATTTCCGGACAAGGAATCATTTCCAAGATGCATTCGATAGCCAATTATGCAGCTTGAGCTTCAAAAAAACAAAACCCTAACTGTTCAGATCCAAAAACTGCACCGAATCTAGGCAGGAAACGAAAGTCATGTCTTGCTCCCACGGAATCGCAAATCGGAAGTAGTATTTACAAAAAAGGAAAAGGAAACCCTAGAAATGGCATGGATGAGCTCGAGGAGCCTCCGATTCGAGGAAATAGGGAAAATGATTGAGAGAGAGAGGAGGTTACATAGGTTTTGAGGAGAGCGATGTCGTCCTCGTCGAGAGGCCTAGGGTTCTTCTCGTCCTTGAGATCGTCCTCTGGTTCGGGAGCCATGGCAGTTCCGGTTTGCTGCGAGGATTTCTTCTCCGTCAAGCTAAGTAGAGAGAGAAAGCGAAGAGAGAGAGAGAGAGAATCTGATTAGCCCTACTCTTGGCTTTCGACTCTTTCTTTATAGCAAAGAGAGACTGTTTATTTGCTGATTTCTGGTAGTCTTTACACATTTCATTCCAGAAAATAAACGACATGTCGTTTCTCTCTTTTCTTTGAAACGACGTGTCGTTTGATATTGTTAATTACAAAAAGAGGCATATCTATCTGTGTGCAAGATTGGGTTTATACTATATAGATTAAACTATTGGGTATTTATGCCGTTAATATCCCAAAAACACATGTCGTTTGTGCATAAAAATGCTCATTTCTATTAGATTATTCCGAGGGAAAAAAAAAAAAGATGAACTGACAAAATTACGCTACCGAAATCAGTACCATAAACGTCTCCGTATTCTCTATGTTTTTCGGAAAGAAAAAAAAAACCCGAATAAATATATTATAATTATTTCCACATAAATGGGCTGTTTTTGCATTTTACAAATCATCGAGTCATCTTGTTAAATCAACTAAATGTCATGGGAGCTAACAATGATCCAGCAATTAGCTGCGAAATTCTCCTTCTAAGTTAAGGATGACGCAAAGAATCGAAGCAAGTAGAAGCTACATCATATGCCTGCATTTTAATACATCATTGGGATTCAATCTAAAAGCTTCGCATATGTCCGAAATCGCGGATTCGCTGAGACCGTCGTCACCGAGGCCTTGTTGAAGAAGTAAATCGAGTTCGTTCGATGGCTTCAACACCTGATCAATGCACAGAGCCGAACATTGATTAATCAATTACTAGTCGGAAAATGTGTTCTGAACTTTTAATTGTATAGAGTTTCAATGGGGCCACGAGAATAGAAACTTACCCACAAAGAGTCACGAGACTTTTTGTTATCACGGTTTGAGATGTCTCCATGTTTAGAGCTTGAGTTTGAAGTCAGAGATCCGTCGGAGACCAGAGGAAGGAGATGCTCGCTTCCCTATTATATCGATATTATCCAAGAGAGGAAAAAAACAAAGGAAGTGAGTCTGACCTGCATATTTTTGTCATCAATTATATTTTCTTTCATTAATGGTACTTCAGGCTCAGGCATCTTAGGTCTAGGGTTGTTGTCTAATCTTATATAAGAAGCTAACAAGTTAGCCAGTCATGTTTACTTAGTGGGAAATTTCTATTGCACATCAATCAGAAATTTCGTAAATCAGAGTGATTAACGCAGTTGCTAATTTTATAACTTAGCTTAATGTACGAATAATCGCTTTATAATGATGAGTTCATTCCTCACTTACACGTGACTTTACATAAGAGTCTAACAAAACAACTAAGAACTGAGATATTTGGAGACTTTTTATGGTGAACTTGGCCTTAAGTGACAAAGCTGTATAAGAAAATTGCCAAATCTTTCATTACAAACCTGAAGAGCACGCCAATGAGAATAAGTGCGGAACAAAACCCAGAAGAACGGAACGTTAGGCAACGGTAAAACCTGTAGTAACGTTAAAGATCAACTTAAAAACAAAAAATGGAATTCCATTCGTTTAAATGGAAGCATGTAAAAACAGGCGTACTGTGAATGCAGTGGTCAATGGAAGCAAAGAAACCGAGCCATAAAAGTAATTCTTGTGCACAACGGTTCCCCTGCGATTGAAAATTATAGATTATTTCAACAATCCTTGTAGAAGAAGCTTTCATGGCCGCAAAAGCAGCGGCTTCTGATAAAGGATAAAAACTTCAATGGATATATAGGTGACAATCTTCATATAAAAGAACCCAATGTAACCTTTGATATTTGTTAGACCTTGTATTATAAACTCTAAAATTAGAGACCGGAGTTTCGTTTATAAAAAAAAAGTTCTTCTCGTATTTCTTTGACTATCGGTTTGGCTCCTATCGGTATTCTCCAACCATCTATTCTCAATACAATAAGAAATACAAGCTAGTCAAACTCAAAGCATAAAAACTAAGCAGTATGATTGATTCAACAAGGTATGGGGAGTAAACAAACAATTGGAAAAACATACTGATAGGAGCCCGAGTCTGGGCTCTTGTGATCGGCGGAGTATTCCTCAACCCAGAGGAAGCTGCACCTCGTCCTCGCCGGAATCTCCCTCTCCGAGCCGTGGTTCTGTCACGAGGGAAACAAAGAGAGAAGCAAGAGCAAATAGAGATGGCGGCGTACGAAATGCTTAGAGGATAAGACCTGTATCAACCCTAACCCTAATAGGGTTTAAAGTTAATTTCCAGGCTGCTTATTTCATTCATGGAGAGGGTTTAAATACCCCCTCTTCACACCCAAACGACAATACAAAAGTCATGCTTTAAAAACGACAATGAGTGGTCTAAACGACCAAACTCAAAAAATGACTTCGAATGAAGTCAAACGACATAAAGCAGAAAATAAAAGAGTTGTTCTCTCCTTCTCGTCTTCTTAGCCACTCTTGGGTGTTGCTTCTTTTCCTCTTCTACGGCGTTAATAGGTGATTCCGAACCGAGGGTCCGTAACACTACTCTCCTCCTCGACCACGAGCTTGTCCTCAAGCTCGAGTTCCGGAAAGGCTTCCACGATCGTGGCTGATTTCTCCCATGAAGCCGTCTCGGGTCCGCCCTTTGCCCATTGCACTAGCACCTCCCTTTCGCCGAGACGGGTCCGAGCACGGAGAAGTTTCTCGGGTTGGTCCGCAAGTGTGCGCCCTTCAAATACCGGTGGGAGGGTTGTGGCGGTCGTCGGTGGATCCCCTTTATGGGCCTTTAGAAGTGAGACATGAAAGACGTTGTGGATTCGACTTGTTGTCGGAAGCTCCAAACGGTACGAGACCAATCCCACTCGTCCGATCACCTCAAATGGTCCGTAAAAACGTGGGGACAGTTTCGTGAACGCCGAACGAGCGGCCGAAAGTTGACGGTAGGGCTGAAGCTTTAACCAAACCAAGTCCCCGACCGCGAATTCGACAAAACGATGTTTGCCGTCGTAGATTGCTTTCATCCGAGATTGGGCATCCAAGAGCCGGACGCGAACCTCCGCGATGAACTCCTTCCTTCGGCCGAGGGCGACGTCGAGATCGTCAAGTTTTGTGGAGCCCGCGGTGTAGTCGAGAAGGCGGGGTGGTTCCCGCCCGTAGACGACATGAAACGGAGAGGTCTTGAGGCTCGAGTGAAAAGAGGTGTTGTACACGAACTCTATCCAAGGAAGCCACTCCAACCACTTCCGAGGATGGTCTCCCGTCGTACAACGGAGGTACATCTCGAGAGTGCGGTTCACGACCTCGGTTTGCCCGTCCAATTAAGGGTGAAAGGCCGTCGAGAAGTGAAGCTCCGTGCCCGCTAAACGAAAGAGTTCACGCCAAAAGGTGCTACGGAAGACCTTATCCCGGTCGGATACAATGGAGGCCGGGAAGCCGTGGAGTCGAACAATCTCTTTAAAGAAGACGTTAGCCACGGAAATTGCCGAAAAAGGGTGGCTCAATGGAATGAAATGAGCGTATTTGGAGAAACGGTCGACAACAACAAGGATCACACTTTTACCTTGAACCTTCGGAAGAGCTTCCACGAAATCCATCGAGATGTCTTTCCAAACTTGGTCCGGGACCGGGAGGGGCTGCATAAGACCGGCCGGTTGGAGAGCTTCCCACTTATTACGTTGGCAAGTTTGGCATGCGCGCACGTACTTTTGGACCGCTCCTTTCCAACCCTTCCAATAAAAATCCTTCCGAATGCGGGCCATCGTCTTTTGGACACCCTCGTGTCCGAGACCGTGGAAGGCTTCAATAACCTCCTTGATTAAGGGCGAAGACTCACCAAGATATAAGCGATCCTTGTAGAATAGGAGTTCGTCACGAAACGTCCAACACGGAAGAGCTTCGCCCGCTTCCACTCGCGTCCGAAGCGCTTGTAGATCGGCCGAGTCGGCCACCTCTCGCCGCAAGGCCATGGTGAACGATGGGCTGCCCACTCCGAGGGCAAACAACGCACTATTACTGTCCTCCTCCTCGTCGCGTCGTGAAAGGGCGTCGGCGACCTTGTTCAAGGTGCCGGCGCGATATTCCACGGTGAAGTCATAGCCGAGTAACTTGCTAATCCAGTGGATTTGGGGGAATGTAGTGAGCCGTTGTTCAAGGAGGAATTTGAGGCTCGCGTGGTCGGTCTTAATCACAAACTTCCGCCCCCATAAATAGGGCCGCCAATGGATGATGGCCTTTGCGAGCCCAATAAGCTCACGTTCATAGGCGGCCAATTTAGCGTGTCGGTCGGCTAGTTTTCGGCTAAAAAAAGCGATTGGGTGGCCCTTTTGTTGGAGGACTGCCCCAATTCCCGTACCGGAGGCATCACACTCCACAATGAAAGTCTCGCCGAAATCCGGCAATGTGAGAACGGGTGAGCCGGAGAGAGCGGATTTCAACTCGTCGAATGCCTTGGTGGCCGCCTCGTCCCATTTAAAACCCGTACGACGAAGGAGGCTTGTGAGAGGTGCGGCTATGACGCCATAATCCCGTATAAACTTTCGGTAGTACCCCGAGAGTCCGAGGAAACCCCGTACTCCGCGAGGTGTACACGGTTGAGGCCATTCGGTGACTGCTAGGACCTTTTTTCCGTCGACCCGGACCCCGTCACCCGAAATGATATGCCCGAGGTAGCCGACCTCTTGCTTGCCGAACGAGCACTTTGACCGTTTTAGCGAGAGACCGTTTTCCCGGCATTTGTCCAAGACCGCGCGCACATGGGCGAGGTGTTCTTCCCAAGTTCGGCTATAGATGAGGATATCGTCGAAGAAAACAAGGACATTCTTCCTAAGCATGTCGTGGAAGACCTCGTTCATTAGGCCTTGGAATGTGGAGGGTGCGTTGGAGAGGCCGAACGGCATGACAAGAAACTCGAAGTGTCCATGGTGAGTACGGAAAGCCGTCTTCTCGATATCCTCGGCATTCATCCGTACTTGGTGATACCCCGCGGTAAGGTCTAATTTGGTGAAGAATTTCGCCCCTTGAAGCTCGTCAAGAAGCTCATCGACGACCGGAATCGGAAACTTATCCTTAACGGTGACCTTGTTGAGCTCGCGAAAATCAATGCAAAACCGCCAAGACCCATCGGTTTTCTTGACGAGGAGGACCGGTGACGAGAACGGCGAGGTGCTTTTCCGGATAATCCCGGCCCGTAGCATGTCCTCGCATTGACGCTCGATTTCATCCTTTTGGAGATGTGGGTATCGGTATGGGCGAACCGCCACCGGATCGGTTCCTGAGAGGAGCCGGATGCGGTGGTCACAATCTCGTGGAGGGGGAAGTCCGGTGGGAGCCTCAAACACATCCTCGAACTCGGCTAAGAGGCTTCCTAAGACGGAGTCGAGTCCTCCATTCTCAAGAACCCAAAGCGCAATCTTCTCTCCCTTCCGAGCCTTGGCTGATTCCTCCTCCATGATGTTCCGTGGAGGGTTTGACGTGAACACCTCGTCTACGTCGTCGAACCAAGCTTCCAAGTCGAATTCTCCGTCACCAATATGGTTAAGCCGTGGGGCCTCTTCCTTTGACGCGGTCTCGCTATTCCAAAGCACCTTCTTCCCATCTTCCGAGAAGGACACCGTGAGTGCTCCTCCATCCCAAATCACTTGGCCGAGGGAGTTGTGCCACGTCATTCCCAAGATGACGTCAAATCCTTCGAGCGAAATAACGAAGCAATTCACTCGGAACTCATGGCCTTGGACCAACATTGGAACCCCCTTGCAATATCCCTCGATAATAAGGCGACCCCCGTTTGGGAGTTCTACGGAGAGCCCCGGTTTGCGGAGCATGGGCAGCCCCGTTTCCTCTACAAAGCTCTTCTTAATGAAGTTGTGAGTGCTCCCGGTGTCAATGAGAGTCCATCCCTCTTTCCCTTTGATCGTGTTCCGAACTTGGAATGTCTTCGCCGTGACCCTCCCCTTGAAAGCACACGAGGAGATCGAGGCCGAGGAGAAATCCTCCTCGGTGAAGTCCTCCTCGATCCCATCGGTGTTTCCTTCGTCGGCAAGCAACGGTCGGATGTAGAACAAAACCGGCTTGCACACGTGCCCGTGGGTGAACAAGTCGTCACAATTAAAACAAAGCCCTTGTTTCCGCCTCTCCATCATCTCCGGCCCCGTCAATTTCTTCCACACCTTCTTTGACGGTTCGGGCTTGTTTTCCCGCGGTTTGGCCATGGTGCGCGCGTGGGACACTTCGCTCCCCCTCGAGTCCCGGAGTAAGACCGGCGCGGTATATCCCCCGAATGAGCGAGGTCCTCGATCCGGTGGCACTTGATATTCGTTGTTGCGAGCCAACTTCATTGCCGAGAATACGGTCTCCGGTTTGTGATACTCGACCACACGCCGCAAATCGTTAGATAAACCCGCACAAAATTGCCAAATTTGAATATGACTAGGGAGTTTATGGCTTTTGTTACATAATTGTTCGAAACGCTTACAATATATGTCGATCGAGCCGGTGCACCGAAGGTGGGTGAGCTCGCCCAAGGGGTTTGAAAGTTCCGGAAGCCCGAAACGGTCCATGATGTGCTCCTTGAATTCTCTCCACGAAAGCCGGTCCTCCACCAAGTGTCGGACGTTATCGTACCACTCTCGGGCCGTCTCGATCATTGCTCCCCGTGCGTGACGCACTTTGGAATCGTCGTCCCCAATCCTTTGATCGTCAAAGTGATCCTCACATTTCTTCAACCATTTGGACGGGTCGGTCCCCGGTTCGCCATCGAAGGTGGGAAGATCCATACGGGGCAGCTCGTGCGTGTATCGGTTCCGATTGCGCTCGTCATCCAACTCGATGAATTCTCCCCGACCTATGGGTTTAACCGGCCAAGCTCCCCCCGAATCAACCCCGAAATATCCCCCACTCGCGGTCTTCTTCGTCCCCGACCCCCACGGCCCTTCCTCGCTATACGCTCGTCTCCCCCGTGGTAGTCGACCACTCCCCATTCCCTGAACCGCTTCTCCCCTCCTCCAACCCTCTCCCCGCTCGTCGTTTCTCGCCAAACGCTCCTCCACAAACCTCACATCCTCTGTTCGGCGTGGGTCGTCTATCCTAATATCACCAGACCTGCGAAGGTTTTCGGAATGTACCTCATTTGGCTTGAAGGGAGTCCTTTCGGTAGTCGGTTTCGGCATGGCAGCGGAGATCGAGCTCTCTCCTCCTGTTGCGACGGAAACTGGCCGACGCGAGGACTGTTCGGCGGTTGTGCACGCGCGACCATCCTCATCTCCATATCCCTGAGCATCTTCGCCATGAGGGCTGCCTGGCGAGCCTCTGACGCAGCTATCTCCGGGAGAATCCCTTCCAAGCGCGTGCTGAGACGCTCCTCGGACCCGGCGAGCGTTGCTGCGAAGTCAGATCGCGTCACCAACTCTTGGGTCTGCAGAGCGTTGTTGACGAACGCACGGATGCGCTCGCCTTCGCCGCTTGAGCCCGTCCCTTCCGCCTCGCCCTGAGCTTCCATCGCCGTCGGAATCGAACCTGGCTCTGATACCAAAGTGATAGGAGCCCGAGTCTGGGCTCTTGTGATCGGCGGAGTATTCCTCAACCCAGAGGAAGCTGCACCTCGTCCTCGCCGGAATCTCCCTCTCCGAGCCGTGGTTCTGTCACGAGGGAAACAAAGAGAGAAGCAAGAGCAAATAGAGATGGCGGCGTACGAAATGCTTAGAGGATAAGACCTGTATCAACCCTAACCCTAATAGGGTTTAAAGTTAATTTCCAGGCTGCTTATTTCATTCATGGAGAGGGTTTACATACCCCCTTCACACCCAAACGACAATACAAAAGTCATGCTTTAAAAACGACAATGAGTGGTCTAAACGACCAAACTCAAAAAATGACTTCGAATGAAGTCAAACGACATAAAGCAGAAAATAAAAGAGTTGTTCTCTCCTTCTCGTCTTCTTAGCCACTCTTGGGTGTTGCTTCTTTTCCTCTTCTACGGCGTTGATAGGTGATTCCGAACCGAGGGTCCGTAACACATACCTTAGAGCAATATGACGTAATCTTCGGCGCACAAGCCGTGGATTTAAGCTATAATACAAAAAATAAAAGGTTAAACAAGAGACTTTCAGTTTCAGATAATACAAGAGCAAGATAACGATGAAACCTTGAAGGGTAAGTGATTTCAATGTCTGTGGCTTCCTTGGGAATGGATTTCAACAGAATCTCCGACGGCTTAACCCGAGCCAATAACCGCAATCCTAACCTGTTGGTTCGTCACAAATTCATAACCATAATATCATGACAAAGCAATCATCTCCATCAAACAGTGAGGATCATTGAGCTTCCTTACCCGTGAATCTTGCTTTTGAAGCTTCCTTCAGGCGATTTCTCGAGGCCAACCCAAGCCACATTCATCTGCTCTCAAGAAGAAGGAAAAATCAACCCAAAAAAAAAACAACGAATACGATGAACTCAAGCAACATAACAGGGACGTTGAAGGACCTTGTTTGCGACAAAGTCAACGAGGAGCTCGGCATTGTAGCTGAGAGGCTTGGGATTGGAGAAGGAGATCTTGCCGAAAAGCTCTCTGAGAGTCGGCGAGAGAGAGGAGGCGCTCGAATCCGAAGACGCGGGCTGAACGGGCGCGGAGAAGCACCAGTTCCGACCTCTGACCGGAAACACCACGACTCTCGCTCTCATGGCGTCCCGAAACCCTAGCAGCCCCGACCTTGATCGCTCTCCGAGGTCCACGGAAATGGAGGAACTAGATGATCGAGAATCCGAGTCCCGGCGCTACAGTGGACAGGTTTCGAAGTCAACGGAGACGAAGGGGGGCTCTTCGAAGAAGATTCGGCTTTTCGATGAGGAGAAAGTGGCGACTTTGCGGCGAAGAGACATGAACAGTGTGTTACAGACAACCGGCTGCGTTTCGAAAACGACATGTCGTTTTATTGCCTACACTATAGGGGATTGGTCAAGCCAAACGACATGTCCTGAAATTGGAACAAGTATTTTAGTTTACACTACACTTTGACAATAATATTTTTAAGTTATTCATGTGTTGCATACAAAGTTTTTAACATTTTTGTGCACCTAAAAAACAGTGTGTTTAAAAAATACATTAAAATCGGGGCATGAATACGAGCTGAATTTACGGGAAATGCAGTAGCAAACCAGTCACAGAGCATGCAAACTTGACAATATATTACGGAGGCTAGCAAAGAGAGAAAAGGCTGTGGCACCGTAAATTTCAATTAGATTATATCGAAGAAGACAGGCCTAGAAACAGAGGATTTTGGCAAACGACATTCCCAATTAGGGAACAAACGACACCGATGGAACTTATGACGCTTCAAAACTTTTGCAATACGCAAAGTAGAAAGGCTTACACAAATGGGTGAGGCTGCTATTTTACACTAAATTTACACAACAACTTCCATGGAAACAAAGAATCAAGGGCTTTATTATTATCATTCGTCGCCCGCGATGAAGTTGGGCTCTTCGCCTTGGCAGAGATATTCGTCGCACGAAGACGCTGATTCCCAATCCTTCCGGAGGCGCAAGATGTCCTCTGTGAAAGTGGATCCCGGAGCCCCTATGAAGACGCTGGCCATGGCGCAGATTGTTTTGTCCAACATAGCTTCCACCTTCAGAATCAAATATGAACAAACCCGTGTTAGTGTGTTTTAAGCTAGTGATAATAAATGAAAAAGAAATTGTGAAACTGGGACAGATAACCGATTTTATATGGTTTTTTCAGTCCCGGTACTAGTTTTCTGGGTTGGTCCTTGTTTCTTGAAAACTGATTTGTAACCTTTGGGACCGGTAAAAGAAAAAAAAAAGTTTTTTTTTTTTGTTTTTTCCCCGAAAATGGTGACTGGCAAAATACCGGCACCGGACAAGTATGGGACTTAAAAACCGGTCCAGGGTGCTGGTTTTGCACCTCGAGGCTCAAACAACCAATTTTTTTCTTTCCAACAACACTTCTCGGTTTCCACTGTGAAAATTTTCATCCCTAACCAACTTTGGAAAATTTTGGCTAGAGCAATTCCGTTTTTTCAACTGCTTCGGATAAATTTTCTTAAACATACTCGGAACACCCTAAATTAGCAGGACAACTAAGAATTCAATATTATGATACGGTTGTTACCGCCAACTACTATGCAATTATCAACAATTCGACATAACTATTGCAACCACTCTCCTAAGTCTTGACTGGTAATATGCTGTTGAGATATTGATCACCCATTATCACAACCCCTTAACCTTAATTCCTCGTCCACCACTTTATGGAAAAAGCTACCTCGTATTCTCTGAGCATATAAAAAATGGAAATTTAACTGTACCTGTGAGTCCCCTTCGAGGCCATGCCTGTATAGCAGGGCATCCCATTTTTCAGCCGAATTGCGGGCAGGGCGTGTAACGAGCGGTACTGGCTTTCCGTTGAGTACAATGAGTGATTGCAGCAAACCGGTTTCACTTTCAGCAGCGTCTGTAGAGAGGTATATGACTGGGGCATTCGCTCGCTCAACCACCCTCGTGATGCAATCGGCAGCTTGAGGAATCGGAAAAAAGCAACTGGGTTGTTTAGCATTGCTGCAAATAAGCAAGATCGAAAATTCAGAATAACCATCATGGCTTCTAAGAAATTAAAGACAACTAGCAATGCCTGCATGATCAAGTGGCTTAAGCTAAAATCTATGATCAACAGTACATGAAAGATCGTAAATTGCAAAGGCCGAACACACGGTTATGAACACAAACCCGTTTACTAAAAGGGGAAAGCGGAAATGTACCAGAATTTCAAGAACCCGTGCCTTCGGAAATGTAGGGCCACAAAATTCTTTCCCAAGAAAGTCTGAACAAAGCGCTGCGCAGTGAGCATTATCATGCGGCTGGGCTCGATCAGAGTCTGGCATTTGTGTGCCAGAGGACCACCCGGCTGCATCACCCATTCGCGCTCCACGTCAGCATAGAAAACGTCCCCAATAGCAATGACATCGTCGTCGATAGAAAACTTGGACTGAACGTCTTGAACCGTCCTCTTGTTCGGCTTCTTAATGTCTTCCGTCCAGGCCGTCTCGAGTTTTCCCATTGAGATCCCCAATCCTTTGAGCTTCTTGATGTGCTCATCGTCCACATAACACGGCAATGGAATCGAAAAGTAACAGATTATCTTATTGATGTGGACGTGATTCTTCTTGGTTTCGGCAAATTCATCGAAGGGAATGACGACATTTCTTCCCAAGCACTTGTTGATGTGCTCAATGTCCAACACTCTGTTGTACTGGTAATCCACTTTGGAGCTCGGAATGACCAAAACCCGGTTCAGCAGCGCCGCGAAGAACATGTGCTTCTCCAGGCAAATCAAATGGTTCGACATTTGGCCCGACAAGCAAATCGCGAAGAGAAACTTGCTCGAATTCGGCTTCCATTCAATCGTTCTCCTCTGCGAAAACTTCTGGTCAACCTTCGCGCACCTATCAAACCCCGAACCGGCGAGGCTCGGGTCGCCATTGTCGCTCTCCGAGCTCGAATTCCCCAATCGGTGAGGCGCTAACAGCGCCTGCTGAATCTCCTTATTCAAGGAAATCTGCCTGAGCACCGCGAATTTGAGATCGCCGACGAACTCCGAATCCGGAACCGAGGCATTGGAGGTCGAATTGGAAAACGTCTGGTTCCAGAGAGTGAAAAGCCCTAACTGCTGCTGCCTGAGCAAGCTGAGCGCCTGAAGCTCCGACTCGCGAAGCCGGTCGGAGAACGAGTCGTACCTGACGCCGGAGAGGTCGCCGGAGAAGAGCCCCCTAACGTCGACGGAGAAGTAGAGCGCGACGACGAAGACAGGAACGAAAATGGCGAACGCGTACCACTTGGTGAGGCCAAAACCGCGCCGCGCCGGGGATCGGAACTCGCCGTCGCCGCCGATGTGGAAGACGGATTGAGGGTTTGGGAGCTTCCGGTCGTGCTGGTCGATGAGGTTTTCGCGGTCGTCGTCCTCGTCGGAGGACTGGTCCGATCTCGCCATTGTAGGTGAGATTTATTTATTTTTAATTTTTAATTTTCTGATTGGATCACAGAAGAAGTGGAGTTGGGAGTTTAAAGATTCAGAGAGGTTTGGTTGTCGTTGCGTGAGGGTGAAGAAACGACACGAAAATGTGCGATGATGAGGTGTCGGTGGGTGAAAACGACACTTTACTTGCTCGGACCCCAACAGATAGCATAATCTCTTCTCTTGGTTGGGTAGATCTTCTCACTTCTCACCGTTTGGTGTAGACTAGTAGTGTTAATTAATTGTGTATTTTTTTAAATCATAAATGAGAATTTGTAACAAGCAAAAACGACTTAATATTGAATACATATCTAATATATACTATTTAAAATTGGGGATTAAAAAATTTAAAAACTATTCAAGAATTTATAATTTTAATTTTTTGTGATGATATAAATTTAAATTGTAAGCTTAAATTTCGATATGTGCTTCTTGTTACAATTTTATTTACTTATTGTGCCAATATTACATTAAGAAAAAAAATTAATTTTTAAATAGTATTTGTATAAAATTTATTAACATATTTAAAATATTTTATTAATATATATAAAAAAAAAAAAAGAGCTGACACATGTAAAGACCAAGACTACGTGTCTGTGAAACGACAGTGACGTGAAAAGAAACATGTGTTACTTATATATCTATATACTTTTGGCTGTAACTTGTGCATGCCGAGGAAGAAAGATGATGAAAATGGCCAGAGAAATAGAGAGGCGGTCCGGTGCGAGGATCTTCGGGCGGGCGATGACCGGGAAATCGTGTAATCGGTCGGCTGTGCATGGCATGAGGCTCCCTCAGACTGAACAACTCAACGTGAGCGAGTGTACAAGGTGAAATGAATAATATTAGATTATTAATCTCAATATGAGCATTGGTTGTGGCATTCATTGATCAGAAGGAAGAAGTGGAGAAGGAAATCGGGAAAGCCAAAGAAGACAAGGAAAGCAAGAGGGAAGAGATTCAGAACACCGTTGATTCTGAACTCCACAAGCCCACCAAACCCTACTCTCCTGCTCGATGAATCTCTCTCTAATAATGTGATGGAGAGATTCGACATGACATGATGTGAAGAGATTTTCAGATCGGTGTGTTTTTTTAATGTATAATCACATAACTGTTGTTAGTTTTCTTGCATGCATCTATGTATAAGCTAAGTTCGATCGGTAAAATTTTTATTATAACTTACAATTTTAAATATATTATATCATTTTATCGAATTATTAATTATTATATAGATTAATATTTTATTAATTTATATTTAAGTTAATAAAATATTTATTATATTATCATTATAACTGGAAAAAAATTATTTGATAGCATATCATGGATACTAATATATGTATAGTATTTATAATCGTACAATATGGTATTGTCAATACCGATCGAATTTTTTTATTTTACGCAATAATAAAATTATAACGACGACGATCACTTTGAATAATAATTTGTAAAATGTTGAATTTCTTAATGCGGAAGCTTCATAACAGTACTCTCTTTGCAAGACGGAACAACAATGAAATTTTTGCGGTTTTAATTATTTATGTTACGTTGGTTATTTTGACCGCGATTAGAGATTAAAGATCTCGGAATTTTAAGGTACTTCTTTACTACAAAATAGTAAGGTTTTATATTTGGTGTGTGTACGGAAATACTTAATTATTGATGAAATGAATACAACTTTCCCAAAATAATCATCACACTATATATATATATATATATATATATATATATATGATCACTTTCTTCTTTCCTGTAACTGTTTGACTCAGAAATCATGGGTGAGTTGAGCAACGAGCAAGTTGTTGATCTGAGAGATTACGTGACTGGGATTCGGACATGTAGTAGATGAGATATTCTTCCACAACCAAGCTCAAGCTTGCAGAGGTAGCTGCTTCAAAGGGCGTTTTGGTCAAAAACCTCTACTTGTGACCCTTACATATGCTTCTCCGTAACTTGGACTATTATTTGCACCCTTTCACCCCTGCTTCCGTGACTTATGACACCTAAATATTCTTTTTATTAATTAAGTTATTTCCACTTTGACGTCTAAATTAAACATGAAAAATTTCAAAATATAAAAATTCAATATTAACAAAATCAATCCAAAATGCATATTTTACGACTTAACGCATTATTAATTGAGACAAGTATTAACGCCGCGCTATTTTGAACAAGTTTTAGTGTCTTTTGCCGTACTTATCCCTAAAATATATTGTTAAGATGATTTAACACGAAAAACGAAGAAGAGCAAAACAGTAGCGGAAAGTTTTTCAGGGTTGGACAAACTTTGAGTTGCGACGTTGATCGATAAAAAATTATGATTTTCAAATGTTAGCGATTCTCGACACTCTACTTAAATCTATTTTTTTTTATTAAAAAAATAATAATAATATTATGAAGTCAATAATTCGTGTATATAATTGCAGCCGATAGTCGAAAGTAGTGGATTCGGGGGATCCAAGCCTGAAGGAAGGTGACTTCATTTGGGGCATCACCGGTTGGGAAGAATACAGTGTCATAAACGACACAAACTCACTCTTCAACTGATGTCCCTCTCTCTTACTATACTGGAATTCTTGGTATTTTATCCTTTCTTCACGTGGTGAATTGTTAATAATAATAATGTGTTTATTAGCTTGCTGTGAATTCGCTCCGTTTGATGCGCAGGCATGCCTGGGATGACGGCTTACGTGGGGTTTTACGACATTTGCAGCCCCAGGAAAGGAGAAACTGTGTTCGTCTCGGCTGCGTCTGGGGCTGTTGGGCAGCTTGTCGGGCAGTTTGCGAAGCTGGCGGGTTGCTACGTCGTTGGCAGTGCCGGAAGCAAAGATAAGGTGATTTCTGATAATTTAGAATATGCTCTTCGTCGATAGCGCTTGATTCGCGCGTCGGATGGTTATTGGTGAACTTGTTTTTTACGGAATTTACTTTGCTCGTTGCTAAACTCGCATTCCGGGCATCGTCAGGTTGATTTGTTGAAGAACGAATTCGGATTCAACGATGCTTTCAACTACAAGGAAGAGGCTGACCTCGATGCAGCCTTGAAAAGGTATACTCATGGTCATATTTTGCAAATCAGTTTTCTTCCATACCAACACAAGTTTTTTCAGAGGAAATTTGACAAAATATTCTTCCATAGTTCTGAATCTCTTTTGTAGTAATTATCAAATGTTCAATACTCCACTATTCTTTTATTATGTTGTGACTTTACAAAATCAGTTTTCGGTCGCATAATCGCTTCACACAATGAAAATGCGGTTAACACCCTTATTGTTCTGGCAGGTACTTCCCAGAAGGAATAGACATCTACTTCGAGAACGTCGGTGGAAAAATGCTTGACGCGGTGCTGCTAAACCTGAGGGCCCATGGGCGCATTGCCGTATGCGGGATGATCTCGCAGTACAGCTGCGAGAAGCATGAGGGAGTGACCCATCTTATGTCGCTCATCGCCAAGCAAATCCACATGAAAGGGTTCGTGGTTTTGGAGCATTATCACAAATACCCCAACTTTCTCGAGTTCATTCTGCCTCGTATAAAAACCGGCGAGGTAGTCTATGTGGAGGATGTCGTTGAGGGGCTCGAGAACGGCCCCACAGCTCTTATCGGCCTCTTAGCTGGGCGCAATGTCGGGAACAGGTTGTCGTCAGTTGCTCACGAGTGAGCCCCTCTGCGCTCCAACAGCCATAAGCTTACACTACTTGATATAGTATTATGAACAACAATTTTCTTGAATGTGTGTTGATATACTTTTCTTCTTTTAGAATCTCACCGGAACTTTAAAATTCAGACACTTGGGATTTTATGAGATAAGTGAATAACATATATACGTGTAAATCAGCATCAATTTCAGCATTAAATAGTATAGAAATGATACCGAAAAGCGCTAACACAAAAGCTCCAAACGCTGAGAATGGTTTTTTTTTTTTAAACCTATTTCTTGCATTGCAAGTTACTCTTCTCTTCCTATGTGCTAACAACGCTACGCTCCAGTTACCACCTCAACGAGCCTCCCGCGAACCCACTTCTTTGTAACCGTAGCGGACTTCACCGGAGCTTCAACGGTGTCCGGTTCTTCGGCTTCTCCTATCAGAGATTTGTCTTGTCGTTCCTTGTTCCATTCCAACTGGCCATTTTCGTTCAGAGGTTTCTCTTGTCGGTCATTGTTCCATTCGAATTGGCTATTCTCATTTCTCGATTCAGATTGCATCGACAGTCTCTCGCAGCTAATAGGAGATAAGTTATGGCCGTTAGGGCTTGCTGGAAAGAGCCCATTGTCGCCATTCGATCTCTTTTGCAAGTTCAAATCATCGAAACCGAACCCCTCGTTTTCTTCGCCGTTCAAATTCTCTTGCAAGTCCAAATCATCGAAACCGAATCCCTCCCTTTCTTCGCCATTCAAAATCTTTTGCAAGTCCAACTCTCCGAAACCCAAGCCCCCTTGCCCACTCAACGATGCTAGGGTTCGATTTCCATTTACTTTTATCGGAATCACTTCATCTTCGTCCTCCGTCTGATCGTCTGATTCATCCTCCACAGATAAAGGGTCTTCCCCGTCTTCCTGGGGAGAGACCTGATTCAATTCTATTGTCTCGATTGATCGAATCGCTTCGGCTATAAGCTTTCGAGTTTCCAACAGGGAAGCCCGGGCGATAGGGCTCTTGGCAGCAGCAGCCTCGAGCGCCGTGGCAGCTTTCTCAGCTTCAGCAATCAATAATCTGAAAAAGCCAAAAATCAGTTACGTGATTTTTTTTTTCTTCTTCCAAAACTAGAACCAAGTAAAACTAAGAATCCACAGAAATTTCACCTGGCCCGTTCGACAGCCTCGATCTTCTTGGTCTCCATGGCAGCTCTCTGCGCTCTGATATTCTTCAGCATCTCGAGCTTCGAGCTCGCCAGAGGATCTTTGTAAGAAGGCGAATAGCGTCTCCTAACCTTTGATTGCACGGTTGGGAATTTCAGGTTGCTTGTGGAAGACATGGTGTCGTTGATCCCCTCTTTGCTCTCTGATCTTCTCCGAGCGGACTCAGTGCTGCTGCTCGCCCTTCTCCTTGGCGTTCTTTCCGATCCAGGCTCGATGCCGTGATACTTGAACAATGCAGATACGACTCGCTCTCGGTACTCCTGATCACAGGAAGAAAAAAAAATGTACTAGTTTAGTTACATTCTTCTCGTGAGCTTAAACCCTTAGTAGAGCTATGTGAGGAGTCCAAATAAAATTACTATCTGTAAGCTAAAAACAGCAGAACCGCTCACAGAATCAGCCCATTTTCGGGAGATGGCCTCTGAAATCTTGCGCCTCTGCTCCGGGGACTTGGGCGCTCTCTTGCTTCCTTTTGGCCTCGGCATGGTCTTGCGCTTCTCGATGCTCTCACGCCACTCCATCTTGAGCTGCTCGTTCAGGGTTTCGTAGGAGTCCCACTGAAGCTCCGCTTCCCCATCGTAGCCTTTCCTAGATGCTTCCGCAATCAGATTCTGCCACTCGAAGAAGCAAGTTTCCTGCAGAAGTAGTTTCTTTTGCCGTTTTTTCCACCCCATTCGGACTCCCACCCCGATCTTTATCCTGGTCTCTTTACTGTACAATTAACGCAGCACATTCAGTTGAAATTACAGCTAAGTTGACTAAGCATGAGACCTAAGGCCTAATAAGAAAAGACGGTGCAAAGAACTCGCCTTTGAGCATGTCCGAGGTTGACTAACTTCATTTTGACCTGCAGTTTGATATTATATTGAGAGTTAGAGCTACCTCAACATCATCTCACAAGTCTATGCGTGAAATAATGCAACAAGCCATGTAAGTTGAGTCTGAGAGGTTCAAGTTAGGAAGCAAGGTTTCTAGCAATCACAAGGTAAGATAACATGATGAAAATATGCTATATTAATGTAAAATCAAGTTTAGAGATCTTCCTTATTGAATGGGAAATCGAGCAGGGATCCATTTCCGTCACTGCTTCGTTAAGACTAGGAGTTTTTATTCGAGACGCCTAACTTAAATGATATTAGCCTGAATCATAGAAAGCAGTCGACCAAATGTAATTTCAGCCGTCAAAAACGTTAAGAGTTCATGTCTCGAATCCGTTCGCTTGGCCCGACTTGATCCAAAGCCTCTCGGTGCAGCATAAATTAATTGGATCCTTTGGGGGCTATGCAATGGAAGCGGATGTGTCGGGGTAATTTACCAAGCCGTCACACTAGGCAATTTCTCTAGGTATTTTCCACCATTTTTTAAGCTAGTAAAATTTTCTCCTATGTTAGTGGTTTTCTTCTTAAATTGGTTTTCCACATGATATCTTGTGTTTAATCAACTTTTTTGTTCCATTGCTTTATGGGTTTTGATTTACAAAACAAAAATTCTGGTTCCTAGATGTCTTCATTTTGTTTGAATTCCAGACACAGCAAACTCATTCCAACTCGAACATGTAAATTCATTTCTTACATGACATCACCTTAGGATCCTGCATCGCAAGCCTTGTTCTCTCTCGTATCCGCTGCAGCGTCTCTGCAAATTATCCGATGATAGTTCTCAACATTTCAGATCACATAACTCCACCAACCCAAAAACAAAATCCAGAAAATCCACAACTCTGCTCACCGGGACTGTGCTTTCTCCCTTTGTTCCAAGGCGTGTTCCCTTTGTTCGCCTTCGATATCCTCATCCGCCTCAGCTTCTCCTTTTCGTCCATATCGTCAGAGTCCCCATTCAGATTCCGAGTCTGAACCGAAGAAGCAACCTTATTATCCCTACCCAGCTGCAAACCGTTGAGACCCGAGCGAGCATCGCCCTTCTTCTTGACCAAACGCTTGGGCTCCAAAGTAGCGACCGCACTAATTACAAGCATACCACTCTGCCTCTCGCGGTGGCCGCCCAAGTTGAAGCCCAGATTCCTAGTAACGCCGAAGAGTTTCCAAGAGGATAACCTGTTGATTCTATACTCGTTTCCGTATAACGACGGTCTCGATAACGCTCTACCATGAACCGAGGTCTGAGCTCTAACTATACCCAGATGGTTTCCAAGGGCCGGCTGTGTACCAGCAATCTCTGGGAACAAATTACATATAAATTAGAAAAATCACAAGAAAAAAATCAACCAAAATTAATATATGAAGCATGTCTCAGTACTGAAATTATCCATAGGAGTCAACAATGTCAAGAAAACTCTGTTCACATGAATTAAACAAGAAAAAATGTGAGAAAATACCAGTGATATAAACACATGAAACTCTGAAATCCACATTCACTCACGGTACACAAATTGAGAACTCGTCCGAATTCGAAAGCACGAACAAGGATTCTGAAAAGGAATTTACCGAGTAAATGCATGAGAGCGCATTCATGAAATCCAACTCCAATTTCGAACTCGAATCCACACTAATAGCGGCTTGGCAATGCGGAGACTCGAAGGTGCTCGTTCACCATGGCAGTTCTCGTTTCAGGCGAGAGAGAGAGAGAGAGAGAGAGAGAGAGAGAGAGAGAGAGAGAGAGAGAGAGAGAGAGAGAGAGAGCCACACAGAGTGTTCGCCAAAAACCCAGGAAAATTGGCGTTGTCTGGTGAAGAAGGTGGGGATAAGTATTTTTGAGCGACATATTTCTCAAATATCAGCCGTATATTTGCGGCGTAACTACTTAACTTAATACAAAGTGCACGCATATCGTACAACTTCGTTCAAAGTAAGATTCTGATTCTGATTGATATAGCTAGATAGTTACTCATTAAATTAATAACCTCGATAATATAACTAAATTATTTATTTTCAACACGAAGTTCTACTGTATATATACTTAATCTCTTTTTTTTTTTGCCATCATAAATCGATGTACACATGTACGATTAAACTCCAATAATATCACTTGTATTAGACTAAAGACGTATGTGTATCTCCAGCTTAACAGGCAGAGCTGTGCTTGAGGAGAGGCGGAGTAGGCGTACGCCTTTAGTAAAAAAAAAATCTCAAATTTAGGGGCCCAAAAAATCAAATTTAAGGGCCTCCAATATCACATAATTTTTTTTAAAGAAAAGCTAGACTCTTTTAAATTAAATTTAGGAGTCCGCAAAAATTAAATTTAAGGGCCCCAATATCACATATTTTTTTATAAAAAAATACTAGATTTTTTAAAATTAATTAATATTAATATTACTTAAATTAAATTTAGGGGCCCCCAAAAAAATTAATTCATATTACTTAAATTAAATTTAAGGGCCCCCAAAAAAATTAATTCATATTACTTAACTCTAATAAATGGGCCCCTACCTAATTCTCAAATTAATAAGGTCCTCTAAATTAATTAATATCACTTAACTTGATATAATAGAGAGAAACAAAATAATTAAAGACTGATCTGATAGATGTTTTAGAGATTGTAACTCAATTGAAAACATAGCTAAATTTCATAGAGTAAGATAGACTAAGAGGTTTAGGTACACTGTCTATCGAAAATGACATGGTCGAGAAACTCTATTATGCAGACATGATTAGCACTTTTTCTTCTAAAAATGCTAGAACCGTCTTATTTGAATTTATTTTATCATATAAATATTGTATATATTTTTGTATCAAAATTAATTTTTGAAATAACGGTAAGGGGGGCCCAAAATTCTCTTCGCCTAGGGCCCCGAAAATCTCAGGCACGACCCTGTTAACAGGCGTTAACTCGATACTGATAGAATTTTAGTTCGATATTGTTTGATGGTCTTTTAATACTATCGGCATTATTTATTTATTTTTTGAAATATATTGACCCATTTTATACAACATTGAGTATTTGTGTCGCAAATGTCTGAGTATCAAGTATAAAGATATACGGGATTTAATAGCGGCCCATTTCACAAATATCCTCACTCCCATCTATCTATTGGGCTTCATTGCGGGTCGTAATACAAAAATTCCCTTGTTTTGTTTCAACTTTTTTTTTTTTTTTTTTTTTTTGAATGGTTGTTTTGTTTCAACTTTAAAGTTTAAACCGCCATGATATTTATATATTAAATAATGAAAAAAAAAATAAGTTGACACTTGACATCAATGTCCTTCTAATTTAGCATATTTGTGTAGCTTATCCCTTGACTTTGAAATTTTGGCAAATATACCCTTTTCTGCTTTTACGAAGTAGCACACACCACGTATGTGTTGAAAGCTGATAAAATATTAGCATGATGTATATTACAATGTTTATTCAGAAGTTTTATTGAGTGAGATCTATATACTAAATTGTAAGACGGATCCACGGCCATGGTAGGGTGGCCGTGGCCCCCCCTTGATTTTCCGATATTAGTCGAGTTCGACTTTCCGAGCCGTTTTGGCGATCCTATAATATCACGAACTCAACCTTTCGGCCCCCCTCTATTTTTTGGCATTTTTCATAAGCTTAATCTTTATTTATTCGTATCCGCCATTGACGCTGGCTCTGTAACTCCGACGAATAATGAAGCTTCAAATAATACTTTCAGACTTCAGTGTTGTCTCTTCACGAAGAGGAAGCTAAAGCATTATAACATGATATTACAAAAGGCATGATAGATTTTTTTTTTTTTGCTGGTTTCCAAATTTACATCATTGCCCTTGTGTTTTGAGGTTATTACACACAAAAATTAATAAAACTTGTTTAATATACTATGATTCATATAATTATGTAGTTTAAGATTTAAGATATTGAAGATCATCAATGTCTTAATGATTCTTTTTGTATATTCAGTAATACATTTAATGATAAGTATCATTCACTAATACATTTAATATAATATTTTATGTTTATAGTGATAAGTAATATTAAATTATAAAATTATTGTTAAATTCGTGAAATCAAATTTTCGGAATGAAAAGTAATTTATTTGTATATATATATACATATAAAAATCTAGAAAGCCACGATAATAACGGATGTACAATGTGATATCGAAAAAACCGTATATCTATATGTTATTGAAATTTTTCGGCCCCGCTATCCGAAAATCCTAGATCCACCACTGCTTCAAAACAAAAATGAGTTCAATACTTCGAGAAACATTAGATAAAAGTTCTATAATATCAGAAGATATATAATAATTTGCTGAAAATTACTTTTAAATACATCAGGTTTTAAAGTATTTTCTTCTTTTTTATCGTGAAAGTGATACACTATTTTTTTAAAAGTACAAAGAGTAATACTGTGAAGAAACTAAAATCCAAATTGCTCCAACGCAGAGAGTTAAGAAAAGAGAACCTTATCTCCTCGATATTTTTAGAAAAATGCTTACAATCATTAATTTTGACATTAAGGAATGTAAAAACGACATCAGTTGAGAAGCATACAGCAGTATACTAAGAAAACGACGTAAATTTAAGTACACTTGAAGAAAACGACAGAACATGTGAAACGACAGAAAACATAGAAATGATGAGAGCAAAAATAAAATAGCTCAAAGCCTCAAACAACAGTTTGATTGTAACATCATATCTAGAAAATAAAAGCTTAGAAAAAATAAATATATGGAAATGTCATCAGATTAGCGAGACGACATAAACCCCATCACATAAAGTTTGAACTTTGAACCATCCTTAATCATTCCCATTATTTATTTTAATCACTGCTTGTGGAAACATATGAATCTTCCTTAATCATTCCCATAATTAAGGTCGATTACAAAGAAATAATGCAAAAGACCTCTATAAAGTATAAACCATTAAGCTTTTAGGTGATCATGAAAATCAATACAAAATCCTTAAAATTGTATTGATTTTACATCCAAATTAATAATTACTCTGATAAAGAATTTGGCAAAAAGTTGATTATTGACATAACAAAATAAAATGACAGAGTCTTTTTAAATTAATAATCATGATGTGAAGATGGCGGGATGGGTTGCCCGCCGCGACCCACCAGTGCTCAAGTTGTGTGTGTGGGATGGGTTGCCTTTGACGAGACATCTTACAAAATGATCGTATATCTCAAATAAGTTGAAACTCAAAAAATATAAAACGAGAAATACGGCTCAAAATAATTTTTTTTTTTTTTAGACCATGTATCAAACCAAATGAGATGAGGTTAGACTTAACATTGTCTACCATCAATTATGAACGAAATACACTAAAAAAAAATTATGAACTAAATTCTAAAGCTCTAAATCGAGTCGAGTAAGATCATCAACAATTATATTGCCTTCTCTATAATACAAAACATTAAAAAATTGAAGCCTCCAAGTCACAACGATATAGAATTAAAAAAAAATAAAAAAAAATAAAAAAGACCATGGATTTGTCAGTAATTGCTGTTCGTGTTTGTGACTGTGTGCGTGCTATTAATGTTAATGATGGGCATGAAATATCATTCTTTGCTAATCATTTTATCCATTCCCCAATTTATTGACTTTACACTCTCTTTCGGTTTATTTTGGCAAATAAAATCCCAAAAATTTAGGTGAAAATGACTGACTAACTACGCTAATTTCAACAATAAGGCCAAAGTATTGACACGTGTCTAATTTACATTCTTTTAATGGGAGCTAGAGCTATAATTAAATAGAGTAGAGCTTTTGTTTTCGTTATCAACAAAAAAAATAATAATAAAAAATTAAGACATAGGCTCTTCTTAAATTAAGAGCCCAATTTCAAATTTAAATGTGGAAATTTTTATATTGAAACAATACAAGGGACAAAAGGTTTAGAAGCTAATGCCTATTGGATTAATCTAGTTTTAGTTCTTATTGAGATTTTAAATGAGGTGTTTTGGACATAAACCACTTCATAATGATGGGTCTACACTGATTGTGTTTGAAATTGATTAATCAAGCCCCATATTTGAAATTTGAAATATTTTCCTACAAAAAAAAAAAAAAAAACCATGCTACACAAATTCCAAGTTTTCAACTTAAGCTTTTACACATAAGAGAATATTTGAATTGTTTTTTTTTTTCTTCCTCTTAACAAAGTTGGAATATGGAATATTATGACTAGAATAGAAAGTCATTTTGGTAGTTAAATTTACACTATACGAAGACTCCAACTCAAAGAATCAACCAACGATCAATAGTATCTTCTCATTGACTCATATAAATTACCAAGAAAATAGTCAAATTAGGAGGTCAAAAATTTATTTTTCATAATTTGGAACATGGAAATTTGAAGAAAATGAAAATAGCCCTTTGATTATTTATCTACCACTAGATTTTGCCTGCCACCTAAAAGCTCATAGAGCCATCAATTTTTTACCTTTAAAATGTAAATATACTTACCCAAATGTGTGTACATATGATCGATATTGCCCCTTTTGGTCAAGTCCAGATTTTGGCCAATCTTAATCTCTGAGTTTAGCAATAAAGCAAGCTTCAGAAGTCACAAGTGGAACACTTTTGATGTTGTTTCCCGATTGACTTGCCTAATACACGAGTTCTAGACTTCTTCGACTGCCCTTGAAACAAGTTTTCTAGGCCTAGCTACACTAAAACCTTATTAATTAACCATGATACTCAAACTTTGTCCTATTTTGATTCAACGCCATTGAATTAAATTAATATTCGATAAATTAACTACCGTGTTTATATAATTTTTTTTTTGTCTGGTCGCAACGTAATCAATCTATCAAGATTATACTCAAATTTGGTTGCCATTATATTTTTCTATTGTTTCTTCATGTTTATTCCCGATAAAAAAAAAAAACCTAGAGCTGTTAATTTTATATTTCAGATGACAAAATTATTTTTAAATTTTTAAATAGCTAACTAACGTCAGACCTGATTAAATAAACCGTTATATATGTATATATATATATAATAAAAAAGGAATTATAGATAGTTTTTAATTCCGATTTAAAATTGGAACAAATAAATTTGGAGTTCAAAATTCGGAGAGACCATATTAACAACACTATACAATAAATACACATTCACATGTCACACTATGGATGTGAAAAATGAGTTAAATCTTATTTATGTCATGACTTATGGAATACGTGATTTTGTTTGGTGGAGAGAAAAAGAAGAAGAACTACGAGTCTTGTAATGGTATTTATCTATTGCTTCTCACAACTTGGTCAACGTTTATCTCATTGACCACTCGATGAGCTCTTATAGCTTATAAGAACAAAAACAATGGCTAATTGGATATGGTACATGTAATTGTTGTTTTCAGGTCAACTTAGGGATAATACAAAACAGTAATTAATTAAATTAATTTACTTAACAGACGTCATTTGAGAAGACTATGGTACATGTGTGATGTTTTTTAAAGGTCAGCTTAGTTGTTGGGTTAAGTTAAGTTATTTTTATGATTCAAGCTTGTTATTTAGGCATAAAACAAAACTTAAAGGTGTGAATGAAAAATAAATATCTCAAACTTTTACGAATGAAAAAAAAAAGCAACCGATAATAAGCGGAAATTCTACTCACCAAGTGTTAATAAGGCGTGGATGAAAAATAACTACATTGAACTGTTTACTTTTATCGATGAAAATGAATGATATATACATGCGACTCCAATTTTCTTAAGAGATAATTACGATAAAACTTTGATCAACCGAGACAGCAAATGTTCAAGTAAAAAAAAAACAGCAAGTACTCAAAGTCAACAAATGTGATGTGGCTCCAATTTTTCCCGTCAATTCAATGAGAGAAGATAGTAGATAGTTGGATGAGTGTATAAATGTTTATCTTAGGTATGATTCAATACCACCATGTTAAAAAATTGACCAATGTCCAGAAAAGGAAAAAAATTAGACGGAAAAATATGTCACCTCACATGTGTTGACTTCGGATACACTTGTCGGCTGTCGCTATTTTTTCATTTGGATCCATGCTGCCTCAGTTGGATAAAATTTGAATACTTTGCTGCGATTATCCCTCATACCAATTATGTATACTTTTGCTGGTGAAAAAAATATTATCTACATGTCTCCTTCATTATTCAAACTTAATATACTTATGCCTCAACAGTCCGTCACCCTCTCTTCGAGAAAGTCAAGTTTTTGAATCTTCTCTCTCTTTCTTTCTCTGATTCCTTATTGGCTTCTTTGAATACTCTCTCGTTCATTCACGTCTCTTCTTCCATTTTGGCCTACAAATCCCTCACACACTCACTCAAGAACAAGTCCAACTTCTTCTCCTCTCTATATATCTATATAGTTATATACACACACATATATATACACATTTCGAAAACCTCAGTTCAATTCAAAAACCAGAAAGAAGCAAACTTTAATCTCCAATGGGCGAGCCCACGAGCTTCCAAGGCGACTCCAAGGCCGTGGAGCTCACCGGCAAGATCATGGTCATCGCCATCATCGTCTTCTTCGTCGTCGTCGTCTTCGTCATCTTCCTCCACCTCTACGCCAAGTGGTTCTGGTGGCGCCTCGACGCTGACGGCGACGAAGCCGCGCCCTCGCGCCGGACCCGCCGCCGCCGCCGATTCGTCTTCGCGCCGGGGCACGACCCGACCGTCGCGGCCGCGCGGCGAGGCCTCGATCTCTCGGCGCTCCGGTCGCTCCCCGTCGTCGTCTACCGCGCCGGGGAATTCAAGGACGGGCTCGAGTGCGCGGTGTGTCTCTCCGAGCTCGTCGACGGCGAGAAGGCACGAGTCCTCCCCAAGTGCAGCCATGGCTTCCACGTCGAGTGCATCGACATGTGGTTCCAGTCCCACTCGACCTGCCCCCTCTGCCGAAGCTCCGTTGAGAGGCCCGTGTCCGAGGATTCGAATTCTTCGCCGGAGATCTCAATCGAGTTTCCGAATTTTCCGACGAACGTGCTGTTCTGGGGGAACCAGAGCCAGGTGAGCTCGGGCAATGCTTGTTTGGAGGAGGAAGAAGAAGAAGGCGGTTCTTCATCGTCGTTGGTTATCGAAATAACAAATGAGATTCCGGGTTCGTCTTCTTCGTCATCGGTTTTGTCTCCTTCCGCTTCCGGCGAGGGATTGAAGTCGCCGATGACGACGAGGTTACGATCGCTGAAGAGGCTTCTGAGTCGGGAGAGGAGAGTGAGTCCTTGCAGCCCGAATTCCGGGGAAGACGACGAGCAACCGAGCAGAGGACAGTGCTAGCAGAAAGTCAAGACATACAGACAATTTTTTCGGAGAAGACAGTGATTGAGGGAAGCCTTTTTGAATGATAATTTGAGATAGCACAGCAAAACTGGGTGTAGTTTTGACGGTTGAACAAAAAGATTCTCCGTTGTTCTTCACATTTCTGCAAATGGTTTGATTTTGAGCTTCAAAACTCTTTGTAATTTTACTTGGAAAAAGGTTCAAAAGGCTGTTTGAGTTCTGGGACTGAAAATTATGTACTCGGTTCCCAGTCCCGGTTCAAGCCCAAAATCCGGAGTTTTAATATTATTATGAGGGAATCCGGGGTACACTTTATTTTAGAATTTTACCTATTTTTTTTTTTTTATGAATTGAATGATGACTCGACTTATTCATCTTGGATTTTGTCCGATATTCAATAAATTAAAAATCGGGATGTAAGTCCCGTCCCGACTTCCGGTTTCCAAATCGAGACCGGGGCAGAAATGGGTCAAATAAATTGTTGAAACGCAAATAGTTGGCTTTGTAGTTCTTGCCAATTTTCTTAGAATTACTATAGTTAGATTGTTTTTATTTTATTTTTTATGTAACGAGGCGCAAATGGCATAAATTCTTCTATTATTGATTTTAAGAATATTAATCATTGATTCTTCCTTAATTTGTAGTTTGGGAAAATGCAAAGGCTTTGATAGTTTGATTCATGTGATTCTAATCCTTATAATTCCAAAAAAACGTGGCTCGTAGCTCAACACAATGAAATCGACAACAAAAAAGGAAAAACAACGCAAGACGAGCACTCGAAACTCGCTTAAATATCGTTTTTGGGCGATACGCTAGCGGCTCTCAAAACACTACAAAGAAACGTAAGGCCTCCTCGGTTTGATAGGGTGAGAATGCAAATTTCGTTTGTTCTATCAACAAATTTGACCGGTAAATCAGTTTTTATGATTTAAACGACATTGGTCGAAAATTCAAAAAATAATACATTTTGGGTAGAACTAACTAATTATTATCCATAGGCACCTTTGAAAATTCGCCAACTATGGGCACAAGATTCTGATTTCTGGTCTTCTTTGACATTTTTCAGAGTTAATATTTTGAACACGTGACGTGAGTTCATTAATCTTATGTATAAAATGCACATAGTACTATTTAGTGTGATTTTCTAATCCACGTATGACGTGCTTCATCAAATCAAAGGGCTTGCAATAGTCAAAGGTGTTGACTTTTAGTCATAGCCAAGTCTACTCTTCACAAGTAAAAGTTAATACTGCGAATTTCCATTCTTGAGTTATTTGAGATTAATCCTTAAAGGAAAAAAAATGAAAGTTATGTGAAATATATCAAGCAAATGATAAAATTGTATCACTCCGGTGTATACACCGGAAAACTTGATAAAATAACCCAATGTAAGAATGTATTTTGCCCGATTCTTCATTCTATTTTATTTTTTTACGGTAGGTAAACCGGGAAATTGAAATACCATATACATAAATACGAACTCACTTAATCAAGTTTCCGAGACATTTTCACGATATATTCTCTTCCAAATCTTTAATTTAAATCACAAAAAAGAAGTAACATAAGAGTAAGACACCAAGAAATTATACTAAAGAAGAACTAACAAAATCAAACAATTATTTCCTAATAAATTCATTCCAAGATCAACTAAAAACACATAAAGTATCCCATCTACTCTATCACATGAACTCTTATTGATACATACATATATATATATATATATATCCACCATTTTCTACAATCAAGTTACCAAATAAACAGGACCATAGTTCTTAGCAGAGCTAGGGTTTCCAAGCTGGCCAAGACAGGCATAAGGTACCTCGCTCTCAGACTTCCTTACAGGATTGAACAGACTGGTCATCAAAGGCCCTGAAGCTGAACCCCGAGCGCGGCCTCCGAAAAGCGTGCCGGACGCGAAACGTTGTCGCGTGTTTTTCGGAGCTGGAGAATTCGTTAGAGGCTCGTCGCTCTTCCCGGCTTTCCACCACGGCAGAAGAAAAGCCTTCCATGGTTTCTTCTTCTTCTTGTTCATCTCTTGTTCCGCAGGTTTGGCGTGTGAAGTCAACGATTCCGTTTTGACTCGCTCGCTCCGCTTGGCTTCTTCCAAGAACTGCCAACGTTTATATACGTGGTGATATAAATTATAAACTATAAAGAATGTAAATACTATATGACATAAGGAATGAACTCAGTTATTATAATTACCAGAGAAAAGTCAGCTTGAAAACTGTATTCATCGCCAATATGGTGATCACATTTTGGATGAACTGGAGATTTCTTCATCGCAACTTACCTCAAGATTTGGAGGAATTTAGTATGAGCAAGAAGAGCACAAAAATCAACCCATCTCTTCAAGTTTTCTTAGCAGAAAAGGATTTTGCTTTATTAACTTTCGAAGAAAAATATTGTTTGGAAATATAGTACTTACGTGCCATTTTTTGGTGTTCAGAATTGATTAGTTTTATATACATTAAAGGCAAAAGAAAGGGAAAGTCCAACTATATATACCTAAAAATCAAACTCCACGTTAGAGAAATAGAGTAAATTGATAATTGTATTAATATAAATATATATATATATATATATATTTGATATAGAAACAAATCCTTAAGAAAGGGAAAGTAAGTATTTAGTCTAAATGATTTGTTAATTAGGAATCAATGACTAATTAAATTAATATTATGAGCTACATGACCACAATGAATAAAAAGAAACATATTAATTATTTACCCCACAAAACATGGGAATCCCACTTTGAGCCCTTTACTTAAACTTTGTTATCAACTTCACAAATCTTGGAAAAAAGTTTTGACTTTTTTCTTCAACTTATTATATGTAGGTTGCTTCAATTGTGAGGTATAGGGATTTTATGTCACTTGAGTGGCGAAATAAATCATGAAAGAAAGTAACAAAGTAGTTTTATCACTTTTCGGCCATATAATTGGGATATATGCATGCGTCCGATGATCTCGCCGCATGTTGCGGAGGCCAAATTTTATACCTTAGTTTTCCTCAAACAAGAAAGTTTGTACCTTTGTTTAATTTTAAGTCGAATTCGTAGCTCGAATTCTCGTGTTTGCCGGCCTTAATTTTACTTTTCAATACCAAATGAAATGAAATAAAAGATTAATGTCAATTAATTATCGAACGAAACCGGTTACCTAAATTGCGAGACTGGCAAAAGAATAAAAAGCCTTAGGTATTGTATTCGAACTGGTAAAAATACCTTTGAATATTTCATTTTTTTAACATGAATTACTTAGAATATCGAAAATTACATTTCAAGAGATAAAATGCACCAACAAAAAATATTCTAAGAACATTTAGGTCACGCTTTCATAGAGTAAGATCACAAGATAGCTGTAAGTCAACCATATTCAACAAAACATCAAGTCAACTATATAACCCCCCAAAAAAACAGTTTAGAGAGAGAGAGACATTGGCAATCTTCTATACAGCAAACTCAAGTTAGATTGATACTAGACACTGTTTTGATTAGTCCCAAACAACGAGATTTTCCCATTGCCATCATCATATTAAAGCTGTAGAAGCGGCAGAGCCATTACGAGGCCGAATATCGAAACTAGCAGCAACAGCATCCACGTGGGCAGCGCCTTTTTCCTCGCCTTTCTTCTCTCCTCGAGGCCGTTGCCTTCTCTCACCTCCCCGGCCCGCTCGGGGGCGTTCGCTAATAACGCCTTCGAATCTTCCGCCGGAGACGAGTCTGCTCGTGCTGCTTCTGGAAGCTGCTGTTGCTGCTGCTGCTGCTCGTTGTACTTGTCCACGTACTCCGGGAACAGTTTTCGGAATGTTGCGCTGTTGAAAAAGGAAAGAACTTCAGATATAAGCACCTATGGAGATTATAGATTTTCTTATAATGACACTTCTAACCAATTGGGTGAGCAAAGGCAAAATCATTGAGTCAATTAATGTCTTAATATCCCTTATTCTAACAAATGTAAGGCTTCACGTACGGTCTAACATGCCGACATGATTACTTAATTTTACGCTAATTACTCCAATTAAACAAAAATCACCAAAATAGCCTCAGTAAACCTAAATACTTTCTGCCGTTATTCTTCGACACGTAAGTCTTTGCCTACTTATACACCAACATTATTACTTAATTTAACCCCCTACTTAATAAACTCAAATAGAAATACCCCTGTTGTACTTGTTCTTACGGACGTAAGTCTTCATGTACAATCTAACATAGCTACACGATTAGTTAACCTTAATTAACCCAAAGTAGCCTACACAGGCCTAAACACCCGCTTTCCCCTTATGCTTAAGCACTTAAGTTTCCATGTATGTTCTTCACAGCGACATGAGTATAGAACAATATGTGCAACTGGAATCAGAGCATTTCCGCATTTATTACTAGGAGGATTTGTGGAACTACTCCTGAAACAACTCAACATTTAAACGTATATATTACAGCTAAAGTGTAACCAGAAGACTTACTTCTTACAATTGAAGGCAAGAGAGGACTTCGCCAAATGTTGCTTCTCGCTAACAGTGCTGTTCACACTGCCGGTGGTGGGGCTGTTGTCGTTCTGCATGCAAAATTTAACATTTAGACGATCTCAAACTTGAGAGAAAATAATTAATTTAAGCAATATAAAAAGAGGCAAACAAACTCACCATGAAAGAAAGAAGTCCTTGTAATATGCTGCATTACCATGAAAGCATAGATGTTAGAGATCCAACATTTCCACAGATACTTTCTCGTACAGTGTATGATTTAAAAAGGGGGAATTGTGAATTTCGGGATGATGATTTTCTAATATCAAAATAGCAACATAATTTATATACTTGAGAGACTACCTAATTGGATATAATTACAATAACGTAAATGCAATATCCTTAGCTTTATGTTTCTGAACACAAACACCAGAAGACAAAGCTTGCCGTGAAAGATTTATGTCTCACCTTGATACAGACCACATAGGATTCCAAGATTCCGGGTGAACTTCAAAAAAGACAGAATCGATTATAATTAAATTTTAATGTCAAAAAAAGTTATTACAGATTGCTCTTTCTTATTTCTACCTATAAGGCTATAACTTACAATCACTTATCGATAAGCACAACTTCTTCTGTGTCATGAAACGTCCACTGGGAGTTATCATGCTATCAAATAGGAAACATAATAAATGAATTAGAAGCAGCCAAACACATAATACATCATATATTTCCGCTTCTGAGAGAAATGTATAAGACACTAGTAGAAAAAATTATGAAGTAGTTAAGCAGAGTGAATTACGTGATTCCCGGAGGCTTGTAGGGATACTCTGGAGGAAATTTGATCTTCCCATAATAATATCCACCTGTAACCAAAGAGAGTGCATAAATGGTACGATGACAACAGATAACTCGGACAACAGTAATTTAGATGAGCTTAATAGGGATCTCTTCGTGATAAATTCCAAATTCAAGCTAACGACAAAGGGTTCTGTGACCAACCTGCAAAAGGCGTCTCTGCACTTCCCTCCAAAACATAATCTGTAACAAGAGATAAGAAATATATAACGCACCTATGAATATAAGATATAAATAAGTAAAATACTTCCTAATCAAACAGAAACAAACAAAACTCTATGTCCAGAATCAAGACGCCCCAAAAGAGATACAATAAATGACCCGAGTCCCGACAACACAAAACAGCATGAATAAACAAAATTGCTAAAAAATAGTATCTTCTTAAGGCCACTATTGGAAAGTGACTTTAGGTCGTATCGACTTCTTAGCAAATCGACCCACAAACACGATCCAGCAAAATTCCTAAAACTAGTAGTCATGGATAAATTAAAATATAAATATTTAAATTTCAATAAAGATCAGGAAACAGCAACCTTGCTAATAAATAATAACAATTAGATAAACAAGTGGAATAATCTTATAATAATCAACAATCAGTAAAAATCCAAATTGTTTCATCAATTTGTCAGATCGCCTTTAACGCTTTTAACATGAGAATTTGACCACTGTATTACCCACACTTGTTCCGACAATCTAATAATTCATTTTTTATCCCAATAAAAACTGGTTATAACTGAAATTTTCAAGGATACATCTCACTCAAATATGCCTACACAAAATTAGAACAAATATACACGAGAGTGATATTATGAACTTACGCCACTCAAGAATATCATTTGGGGAAGGGCGAGCCACGACATGAGAAACCGGTTCCTACAAGATCCACAATCAGAATCACTCAAAACTGCCAAATATATCAAAATAAATCATTTAAAATTTACAATGGAAAGTGGAGTCGTACTTTGCAAAGAGCTCTAAATTCCTTCTGGAGGCGCTTGACACACGGTTTGTCGGCCATCACGACTGATAGAATAAGCAAGTCGGAACTTTTTCCTCAAGAGCTGAATTATAACTGAAAATTACCAAACAAACGACAATGATTAGAAGGTTGTGATATACATATACAGACAGAGTATATATCAGAAAATGTACACGATCCCGAACCCAATACAACTGTACAATTCTAACCCTAATTTCTAAATTCCCAGGTGCAATGTCTAGGGTTTAAGTGGTTTGTCAATGTTTACTTAAGAACAGGAAATTCAATAAATTATGCAAAAAAAAATTACAAATTAACAAACCATTTCAAATGAAAATTCGCATGTAGATCATAAAAGCAAGAAAACTTCGCAACGATGTCCGGTTCGACTCAATCGAACCGCGACCCAGCCACAGCAGATCACAGAAACCGAAAATTCAAGGGGAAAGATCGAATCAAAGCGAAGAAATCATCAGAGGAGACTCAATCGGAGACGATCAAAACAAGAAAACGGAGACTCAGGGCAAGAAGAAAAGATCGGAGAGCACCTGAAGAGATCGTCGGAATCCAGAAGCTTCGGGATTGAAGACGAAATGAATCAGTTGGCTTCTTCAGGGACGAAAGGCTAAAGCAATAATAATCAGATGACAATTTTTAGCGTGTTTTTTTGTGAAAAATATATTAAAATAATGTATATATATATGTGTATATCTTGCTTTGCTACAATTATAAACAACCAATGTGAATATGTGATAATTGATGAGTATTTAATATGAAAATAGAATTTTCTAAATTTTCTAAATAATAATAATAATAATAATAATAATAATAAATGTCATGATCGTTTACATGAGCTGATAATTTTGGACTATGGCCCGTTTCATTGGTCCAGCTCTAGAAAACTATTGGGCCAGTCGAGAAAAAAGGTGAAATCGTAAATTATTTTAAATTATAATTTAATCGTATTTTATTTATAAAACAATAGATCATTTACATTTAAATGGGTAATTATTTACTATATAAATATTTTATATACTTTGAAGATAAAATTCAATTTCATAATTTTAAAAAGAATCTCAACATTACTCCGAGAATCCACTCATTATTAAAAAAAAAATTCAAATTCATAATAAAATAGAATTTACGGGATATTTCCATTGAAAGAAAATATATGTATACCCACTCAATGAAATACAGCTTAAATATATTTTATCATTATTAGAAAAAATGGACAAGAGAGCGTTGGAAAGTAGAAGCGGATCAAGTTGCCTTTTTCTTCACGTGTCAATGCATGTCAAACATCCGAGTTTGACTTTGACCAAGCACGTTATAACCGACCTCTATTGATCCAACACTTAGTAAATAAACAATCACACACATATGATAATAATAATAATAATAATAATAATAATAATAATAATATCATCACACACCAATTTAAGTATCAAGTCACGTGCTCTTCTTCTGTTAAAGATCAGAAATCAAATGCCCGAAACGGTTAAAAAATTTATCAGGCACATGATCATGGACTGTTCTCTTTCAGATCCTCAACTGCTACAAAATGGTCAGAAATCGAGCTCAGGATTGAACTCAAGGATGATAATTAAGGACTGGTCAAGAGTTCTGGCTGCTCTAACAGTGGTCATATTTCTCGCCCTCTCGTCCCGGCCAACGGTGGAAGGGCACGTGTCGTCTTCTCGAGCACTAGGGGAGTTGCGGAAGAACAAGAGAATTCCGTTCAAGCAGGTCGGGGCGAGCTTCCGGGTGATTCCTCCGAGCACTCCGAACCCGACGCAGAACAAGTAGTGATCTCTACTTACCGGATCATCTCGGAGGATCTCGATTTTGATCCACATTTAGCTAGTTTTTAGTTTTATTTACGTTTTCTCGGTGTAATTGTGAGATATTACCAGTTGAATATAAGTAGTTTTTGTTTTTCCGTTTAACTCTCGAAATCGACACTTACACCATCATCATAAAGAACGGAAAAAAGGGGATCAAAATTTTCAGTTCCGGAATTCTACAGTAGAAGTCGAAATCACGCTCTGAATTTCTTAGAGCCCTTCGACTTGATATTATCCTCACTGGGCCGTTTCTTCGTCCACGTCTTCTCTTTATTATCCCAATTCTTGTTTCCCGTTGACTTTTTACCCGTTGAGCGATCATCGTGTACAGAAGCTCTATGATGGCTTACCTTGTGCTTGTTGTGGCTTGAAGTGCTCAAAAACGGCACCGGAGAAGCTAGGCTATCGACGATTTCTTTCCTCAAGTTCTTCAGCCCCCCTTCAGGGCGTGTTTGGTTCTTAGGAGTCTGAGTGAGAAAGTTCGCTTTTTTCTGTGGCTCGGTTTCTTTCGAGCCAAATGTAGCTTCATATTCTGAATAAGTCGATTGCTTTGTTGCTAGTTTGGTCTTCCACTGCTCGGGACGAGAAGCAAATCTGTTGCCGAGAAAGGAAATATTATTGTCAATCCACAATTATATATCAGTGTAGAAATAAATAGAAAGGGAGTATTTTGTATTAGCAATTATATGGAATTAGTTAGTGTTGTGTAATTATAGCTTAATAAGTAGGTTTCTTTTGTATGTAAATTAATTAGAGATAATTCTTGCTGCTGATTAAGCCTGTTAGGGTATATATAAGATGTATTTTTCTATTATTGAATAAAAGAGAATTTAGAAAATTCTCGGAATACATGGTACCGTATAGGGAATTACCCTGATACTAAATCCCAATCTTTCTATATTTATACAATTACCACATATACGAGCAAGAGGAACGAATCAACAGTTTCCTTAATCAACAAGTTAATGATTTAATTTGAGTCAAAACAATTATCGAAAAGAAACTTGCCCGTAAACGTCTAGCTTCCCAACGAGATGAGAGCCTTGCTTTGTCTTCGAAAGCTCGCTTCGGAGTTCTGATAGCTCGGATACTATGGTCTCTTGAAGGGAGATATTACTTGCAGCAAAGCACTTTTCAACGGTAAACGAACCACACATGTGCATTCCGAGCTCTCCAAAATGTCCACGAAGTCTGCAAACATCGTAGATGGTTTTAGAGGTGAGCTACTAGACGTGAAATTTAATAAAACTATGAAAACAAACTTACTTTCCGATTAAACGACGTTTCACTTTGGCAGACACGTCAGAACTTATAAAAGCTTCAATAACACGGGACCCAGCTGAGTCTTTTGCTGTTTCTACAACATTATCAACTTCCATCGATACGATGCTATTCACGAAAGGCTGTATGAAGGCCTGAGAGGTGGACAAAACATTTATAGCGTATTAGATTAACAAACATGATGATAAAGGAAGTGGTTTAAAGACAGGTTGTTGCGTACACTTGGGTACCGAAAAACTTCCTGCAAAATCAGAGAGCCAACAACATGAATTCTAACGCCTTTTTGCCAGGTCCAATTAGCTCTGTCTCCACTCTGGAAATAGCTATCAAGGAAAAGAACCCGAGGAACTATGCATTTCGGTGGCTCGTTTCCAGAACTTAGTGCAGCGACAAGGGCCTCGCAACACTGCCAAATCGATGAGTTACTGATGAGCCAAAATAATTAATTGTGAAAGAAAGAAAAAGTTAAGCCTAAGAATATTTTAGACCCTCATAATGTCATTACTTTACTTTCGAAAGGGGTATTTTTAGGTCTAGGATTAATAAAGGGTGTCTAATCCTACACAAGGCATCATGTTTGGTGGACATCATTGGGGGTGTTTTTGAGGCCTAACTTTCAAATTAGAGACCGGGTTTTGATCATCAACATGGTGTTCTTGTTTCTCTATGATTTCTATTCCGGGTCCTATCATAATGTAATTTAAGATCTTAGTGTCTGAGTTTGAAATATATTAGAATCTGGTAAACTTTAAGAAGAAGAAAAGGACTCAGTATAAACCATCTTTTCGTGAGTACGAAGTCTCTGACTTGCAGCAATAATTGATGCGATGACTCCTGGCTTTCCCATCTCAAATAAATCATTGAACTTTGGACCGAGTTCCTTCCAAATAAGATCCATCTGGAAACGATGAAACGCAATTAAGAAATTTTAAATTAATAATAATACGTTAACTTAACATTTAAAAGTACTTAGCTAAATGAAATATTAGTGTATGAGTAGGTAATAACTGAAATACATACATGGGTAGTGTTCTTTGCATGAGATACTAGTGTTTGAACGACAAAGTTCCCACAATGATGAGATGAAAGTTCAAACATCGAACCCGTGAACACTTTCTCAAGCATTTCGCCATACAAGCCTTCAGGAGCCACTTCTAATATTACCTGCAAATGTACAGAGAAAACAACATAATGAGCTACAAAGAATTACGGTGAACAGACAATTAATTTCAAGAGTAAACTTTATTGAAGAGCACACAGTATTTCGGTCTAGTATACACCGGATACAAAACCCAAGGGCTAAACTTTTACCTCCATTAGATGGCTAAAGGCGGTTTCTTTTACAAAATGCACGACATTTTTCGCTTTACTTGATTCTAAATTATCACCCGCCGTGGCTTCTTTCTTTCTACACCCAAGAAGGATCGGGATTTTCCTAAGCAACTCGTCATCATCTCCAGCCAAGCCCTTCAAAGCTGCCTGTGAAGGAAAATTGTAAACCTGACTTTAGCCCGAGCACAAGCTAAACAAAGCAATCAAATATTCAAAAATTTCATCCACGAGAAAATGAATTCATAAGAGTTCACGAAATACGTGATTCAACCGTGTAAATTTACGTAAATAGCACTTTTTCTGAATGAATATACCTGAAGAACCAAACTGCTGTACTGGTCGATTTGCAAGGTATTTACATCTGCTCGGCTACAATCGAAAATCCCTACGACAAGAGTTTTTAATAAATATGGGAATCCTCGATGACCTTGAGCGGAAGTGTTCTCCTCTGAATTATCAGGCTTGAAATTATATCTCTCTGCTAGAGCTTTAGACGTTTTTGCACCGACAGACTTGGGAGCCAGTGGCTCTCCTTTACAGAGCGAAAGGAGACTCCGAAGAACATGAGATCCGTGGCAATCATGCATCATATCAACCGGATTCTCCAAAATAACCTAGCAAACAGATTTTACATATAAAGAAAACGAAGTCTGAAGCTATTTCAAAATAAAGCTCGATCTGAACATATAGCCTAAACAAGACCATTTGATCAACAATACCTTGCATATCCTAGATAAAGTGTCCTCAACAAGAGTGTAGACATCACCGTCTTGAAGATGCTTGGCTAAAGCCCTGATTGCACTCTCCGCTACATGAGAACCCGAACGATCCATCGCAATAGACGGGAAATCTTCCACACAACTTCGAAGGAAAGAGCAGAGGTTCTCGATATCACATCCCTCGAGGAGCATTTCCAGAGTGTGGCTGACAATATAATCAGTGGCGAGCTGGTACTCCTTCCCCCTGGTTTCCTCAAGAGCGTTTGAGCATATAACCTCTCGCTCTTCAACCTTGACCTCGTTACTCTCGAAGAGATTCGCGATTTCAGAGAAGTACTTCGTCGTTTCGGGATCAACCAGCTTCCTACAGCACGAATTCCACGTCACATACCCGCCAAAACCTCCATACAAACACACACAACACATATTACCATGAAAAAGTGACTAACTAACAGGCTCTTCTACCTGATGATGTTTTTATGCGGCGCGTAAGTCGTCCGGTTTGTGCGATCCTCGCCCTTAAAATCTCTCCCCAAATTCATTCTCTTGGAATCGGCATCGAATTTCGAATTCCACCTACTGCCCTTTCCATAAGATCTATCTCCGTCCCTCATTATACCGTCCAAAAATCAATACCAGTATTTTCCAAAAGCTTCTGAATCAGCTGAAACCATAAGCAAACAAAATCACAAATTCGTCTTTCTTAACACCCAATTGAGGCTTTTCGTCAAACAACTGTCTAGCACCCTTTAAAGCTCAAATAACATCAAGTAGTGTAGAAACTAAAACCTTAAAGAGTCTCAAAAATCGCAAAGAAACCATCAAAACCCTGAAGATTTCATCAAATAACAATATTCATTACGAAAACTAAGACCTTTCCCAGAAGATCAGAGGAGGAGAAAGGCGAGGGTGAGTCGGCGAGCGAGCGAGCGGGAGACGGTGAGTGAGTTGTGAGTCGAGTCAGTCGAGTTGAGAGGAAAGAGAACTAGAAAGTGGGCTCAAAATCACAGCGAAGTAGCTTATTGGGCTTGGCCCAAAACCCCTATCAGCCCAAAGGTTTAAACAGTGGATCGATCGAAGCACAAAGGTTTAAAATGAAAAATAGCTACTAAATATCTAAAGTTAACAAATATGAGACAATACATTTTTTTCGTTTTTTTTTTTTTATACTGAGAATGGTTAATTTTTTATGTAGTTCTATTAAATCATACATAAGATTAGATATTCTTATACTTATCGAGCTATTTAGCATCTTTTTTCATTTGAATTCGACAAATATATGCATCTATCGGCTTTGAATACTTTTGTCATTATGTCTTTTACTTTTAACCTTTGCTTACTCCTTATAATTTTTTTACTAAAATAATACAACGATAAATCAAAAAGAGATTTTAATTTTTTAGATTATAGAATGACTTACAAAATCAAAGCTCAAACATGCTATTTATTTTAATAAAATGGCGGTTGTTAGCTTGCTTTACTTTTCTTTCTATCTTAAAAATACGTGCAAATAATTTATTTTATTTTAATTTTTAATTGCATAATTAAAGCTAAATCAAACTTCTTTTTCTGCTTTTATAAAGGAGAACCCTTGATTATATATATATATATATATATATATATATATATATATACTGTGTGTGAAACGTACGGTATATATAACGTTTGACATTTTTACGAGCATGTTTTGATTATTAAAAAAAAAATCCGTCCAAATTTAATGTCGGTGGATGTAATATTTGCTTATGAATTCCTCTCAAATGTTATTTTGTGCGCTTTGGATATAATGCGTCTATATTTCCTAACCTAAGTTTGACAACAAGAATTATAATATAAGTTTTATATTCCTAAATCCGTTAATAATGATTAATTTATTGTATAGTATTATCATATACATCCGAATCACGAGGTGGCAAATTGTACTTATCAGGATTTAATGCGCGATTGACGCAAGTTTATGATCGCCATGCTCATATTTTAAACCCTACGTGTAAATTAATCATATTTGATTTGCCCTAATTACGCTAAACCTTTTAATATACCTTTTTAAATTCAATTCACGACCAATATGCTCATCGAATATGCCATGTGTATATATATATACATACATACTATAATTGAAACAAATTAATTGTCCTGAAAGTGTCAGAATATATATATATATATATATATATATATATATATATATATATATATATATACGAACAATTGCACCGTTCACATGATAATATTTAAGTTCTCAGAAGTTCAGAACAATCTAATACGCTCCTTTAAAATGCTAGTGTGACTGTGAGCTACATAATATGTATCAACTGTATTATCAATAAGGATAATAATAAAACCAATATAGTTTATTATGTTTTTTAAAAAAGGTCAAAAAATATTCAAAGTAAAATATTAAAGGGGCACACTATTTTTATTTTTTTACTGCGTTGATCAAACGGTTAGATAAAAATAATGCAACTCATATTCAGTAAATTTGATGCCATGTGACAATGACATATGATGAATGTCTGTGAAAAATAGACGAAAAATGTGTCAAACTTTGAGTACTTTGCCTTCTTCTATTTTAACTCATATTGCTTGAATTGATCATAATTTAAATACGTACATTGTCATTACTTTTAACGATAAAACATATTTTTTAACCATATGCCCAACAGTTAATTTGCTTAATATTTGAAATAAAAACTACTTTCACTTCAGAACCGACAATTATACCAGAAACTCTCAAATGAATATTAGTACATACTTAATACTCAAGATTTTAGCCTATTAATTATTTTTAATAATACTAGAACACATGCAGCTTTGTCACAAACAATACGTACAAACAAACAAAGCGATATGTATGTACAATAATATTTAAAATATAATAAGGTCATCAATGATTAAAGGCTAAGATAGATTCTTCTTCGATTGAAAATGGACCATACATATGGATTTCTACTCAATTATTATAATTATAATTAAAATAAAGCTAGGGAATAATTATGCATAAAGTATGTGAAATTGGGTGAATGATAAACCATTTTCTAAGCAATTGATGAATATATATTGATTAAAACATCGGACCATATATAATATACCTCGCAGCCATAATAATCTCAACATGAAGATATAAAGTTTTAGACTTGTCTGTTGTTTTTACTGTGGTGTTTGAATTGTCTATTTTAAACTATAATTAGATTTATAAGGTTTGATTGGCGTGCATATAATTGGAAGAAATAAAAAAAAAAAATCAATGTTATAGGTGCTTAAGGAACCATTTTTTACCGATACAGATTTGTGCCGGTAAATTTTTTCTTGGCATCGATAAAGGCCTGAAAAATTTAGAATGGACAATTTTTGTGCCGGTTAATTTGGCTGGTACAAGTACGTCGTGAAGTATTTTTTTTATCGATAGCCTTCAAATTTTATCATATATCTTTGGTTCGCTTTTTATGCCATTAAAGGAGATACTTCACCAAGGACTCGAAAAATAATTAAATTAAAAATAAAAGTTTAAGGGAATATTGTGGCCGGTAAAAGTTTGTTTTCGTAGTTTATATCAAGTCTAATTAACTTATAGTATATGCAAATTAATTTCGGAAGCTACACGAGCTTGCCGACATTGGTCCTTTAATATTGCCTTTTCAATTTACACGTTTTGTAATGGTGACACGTGTACAATTACTATGTAAATATAAGTAGTTTTGAGTTTTAACGTGAACGTGGAGAGAGATGTACTACTATATATATATATATATCTTACAAACGACATTCATTAAATTTACACATACTATATCATTCAGATCTATCGGTAAATTGTAATCGAATTTATTGCATGTTTCCTTTATTTTCTCATTGTACTCTGAAAAGGAAAACTAATATTATTTTTGAATGAATGTATTTTATTAATTAATGTTACGAAGCACTTGTATTACTTGATTTATTTAATTTAAGAACATATGTGGTACTTTGAACTTTGAAGTATGAAGAAAATAAGCATTTGCGTCTCAATCCGATTGAACTCGGGATCTAATATATGGTATATTATAACAGAATAGTTACGTGACCAGTAAATTTGATTAAAGAAAAAATAATAGTTAGCTCGTGTTTTTATATGGTATTGTGTCAATAGATTTACACATAAACATGTTTATATAGTTTTTTACATCCAAATTTACTTCGTCATAATCCAGAACGCACGAACCCGCCGGACTTCTCGATAGTCACACGAATGTGTATGTATGTATATTGTGTTGTAACCATTTACTTTGAACTTTGAAGTATCAATATATTAATTAACCATATATGATATATACATAATATTTGTGTATTATATATCTATATATGAGTGTGAACTGTGAAGTAAATAAATGTTTCACTATATATTTTCTTTTGATATATCTCCGACACCATGAACATAAGGACCAACTGAACATGACGATTATATAATATTATATTATAATTTAATACTGCTCTGCCTCTTGTAACGGGAAGGTTAGCAATTACTCGTATTAATTCTTCTGTCGCTTTAAAAAAAAAAATACTATATATATAATTATATATGGTACGTTCAATTTATGACAAAGTTCAACCCCTTTCATTTAATTGATGTCATCTTTTCTGGTGACCTATTTTTTTTGAAAAATTGGTTCTGAATGTTTGCCTCAACGCTAGGGTTTGTATAATAATGATTACTGAGGATTCAAATATTGTCCTTCCGTTTTTATTTTTTAAATTATATAAATACAATTATCGAACAACAAACAAATAATGGTTCTAAATGTCGAAGATAAGGTTCTTACTAACATACAATTCGCAATGGCATATTCTTCCATGGAAAAGCATCTCTTTCTGATCAATTTTGTATCGTTGTTTTAAATATTTTGTCACGTTTATTTAATTAGTTTTATATGGAAACAATTTGTTGGTTTTGGACCGAGGTTGAAATATTGATGCCAATAAATATATCGACGCTCAAATTTTACAAGTACACAAATAGATATTTATGATCTTTCAAAAAAAAAGGAAGATATTTATGAGTAATTAAATATAAATCTCAATCGTTTTTAGAAATTTTACAAAGATATCGATAACCAAGGAATAATCTATCAAATCATAATATACATATCAATAAAACAAGGTTAAAATGAAGCTAATGTACTCAATGGTTGATTAGTTATGGATTATGTACCTAATGTTTATTTTCGACAGCTAATGTCTCAAAGTTTATTCCCTTAGATGTTTTTGTGTTTTTCGTCACTTGACCGCCAGTGAGTGGTTCCTCCTCTATATGTAAAGTTTTCGTGTTTTTGGCATAACTCACTCATTTTTATGCACAACCTATGGTTTGAAAGATAAGAGGTAGATCTATAATTTTTCTGTTTTAATTTTTGTTAGAAAAAGTTTTAAAATATATGGAATTTCAATTACAACGTAAAACTAGACATAGGGTAATGCAAAATATTTTTTTTCGAGTAAATTTTAATATATTTAATGAATTTGTCTGATCAAACGTAAAACTAGAAAGTTATAGACCAATCTTTTATATTTTCAACGGTAGTTTATTTATAAATTTTGGACACAAAATGAGTGAGTTATGCAAAAAATATGAAAGATATGTGTGCCAAAAGTTTTTGTATTTTTGGCATATCTCACTAATTTTGTGTTCAAAATTTACAAATAAACTACCATTAGAAAGATAAAAGATTTATCTAAAACTTTATAGTTTTACGTTTCATCAGAAAAAGTCATTAAGTATATTAAAATTTTCTCGAAACAAATATTTTGCATTACACTAATGTTCAGCTTTACGTTATAATTGAAATTTCGTATTTGTTTTTAACTTTTTTTTTTACAAAATTTAAAAATCAAAGTTGTAGATCTTTCTCTTATCTTTCCAAACATACGTCATGCATATAATTTGGACAAAAAATGAGGGAGTTATGCCAAAATAACTGTACATATAGAGGAAAAATCACTCGCTTACGGTAAATACAAAAAAGTTAACGGAATAAAATTTGGGTACATTAGCCGTTGAAAATAAACATTGGGTACATAGTTTGCAGCTGATCAAAGATTGAGTACATTAACCGCAGTTTACCCGTAAAACAAATATTAGACTTTTAGTATTTGCATTTAAATGAAAGTCATTACTCAAAGAAAAATGATTCGATAAATAAATAAAAAATTAAAATAAACAGAATTCTTTGTCTGATAAGTTCATTTTTTAAAATCATTTGTTATCACAGCAACGTGAGTTTATTTTATTTACAATCACTTACGTTGCACGGAAGCTCACCAATCACGCACATGAGCATATGCCCATGGCGCGTGTGAGATTGTCAATATGCGTATTACAAAATATATTAGCAGTGTAAGAATAAATGATATTATTAATTGATATATTATATATATACACAATTTATGATCTCGTTTGTGATTGAACTTTTCAAAGAATCATTTTGCATATTTACTTCTTTTTTTTTTTGAAGGAATTCATTTTGCATATTTACTATTAAACCAAACAAATTTGATAATTGTCCTTACTGAATTGAATCTAAAACCTTCGTAATAACAGTTATGTTTAGTATACTATCTTTAAAATAGTATTAATGATTTTGTTGTTAGCATATTTTGTTTATATAAAAATCTCGAAATTTGATCCCACTCTTTTATGTGACACTAATAAGTAATAACAGTCTAGTATTATTATAAGATATTGTTATTTGTAGCATAGCTGCATGGCATACCATGCTACAAATTAATGACTAATTAAATGGATTGTGTTCGAATATTGAGATTGAGAGAAATGGCCATAATAGTTAATTAATAAGTGCTTTTATGGTTAGCTGTATCTCGGATTTAATTTCCATAAAACTGGTGGTTAAGGTTTTAAAGAAACTATAATTTAATTCAAGTAGCTATAATTTATCAATATCTTAAATCTGCACGAGTCTTTTACGAAATTGAAGTTTTCACTTTAATAAAAAAAATCCGATTATATAAATGGTATAAATAAGAAAACAAAAAGTGATGTCATCTTTATAAAAAGATGAAAAATTATTACCCTACCCCATAAAAGCAGGTGAAAAATGAAGTTGATATGTGATATTTTTAATGGTTATTAATCGATTGTCTTATAGAGTCAAAGCTAATTAAAAGAAATCATTGCAATCTCACATTTGTTTGGATAAAGTTAAGATTATTTATATCTGATTATCCGATCTGATATATATATTTTGTATGAGAGTGACATTTACTCTCACATTATTAGATATATTCAGTGTAAGAAAATTTGATACTTTTTATCAAGTTTACATATGTTAAATGGACATTTATTTGAGTCTCGTATGAAGTTATACTTGGTGTATCGCTATACTCAGAATCTAAAATAATATCAAAGTCAAATTTTATTCTAAACATAACGTATCGCTATATATACTCATATACTACAAAAAAATATCAAAATCAAAATTTGTTCGTGTTGATTTGATGTTTGTATTGCTATACATACATGCGTACTTGAAACATCCTTAATTAATTTAATAAAAAGTGTTGAATTATTAACGGTTTAGAATTTAATCGTACGTACATGTACACATGTCTCAACATGTAACAAATCTTAACGAGACATGGATGAAATTAGACTTTGACATTATTTTGTGATCTATGAGTATTGTTTTCGCTTTTCTTTTTAACATGTCCGCATACGGTGGCGGAATCAAGAATTACGTACTAAGATATCAGATTTGTTTTGTCGAACAATTAGAATGCGGGAGTTATATTTAAATTTCAGCAAAATTAATTAAGGTGGGTTGAATCAAAATTATATATAGATTTACACTAAAAAATGAAACTGGAGTAATATTGTACGTTTTTTTTTTTAACCCCACCCCTCATAACTTTACATCCGTGTGTCCGCATACTTAGTACAAAAGTGGATATTTATGCTGTAAATATCTATAAGAAGTATAGTTAAAGTAAGGATTTTATAGTCCTTCATTACTACAATTACATATATGTCTAAAGAATTGGATATAAAGACGTCGCGTTTACATTGTTTTTTTATTATTCCATATGAGTCGAGAATGCTTTCACGGTGGCCATAATAATAATAATAAAAATTATCCTTCTTTTAATAACATCATAGAGTTATTGTACGAGCATCTTTTCTATTGTTTAGTTATAAAAAAATTAAAAAAAGCACCATGTGTTTTATCTTTCTTATTATCGTTCTTATTTTCCATTTCCACTTTTAATACAAGTTTTAAAAATGAATTAAAAAAAGAAGATAGTATACTATAATTGTTATTTAATTTTCAATGATCATGATACACTACATTCTCATTAGACCACTAAAGTTTTAAACTCCGTTAGAGAGTCAAGTTTTTTTTTTTTTTTAATATTAAAATAATTTTCAATGTGTTTTTTTTTTTTAAATATTGATTTTTCTTCTGTAATTTCTTATTTATTTCCGACCTACAAAAATCGAATATAAGAACATGATACATAGTGATGACGTATGAGAATGAGATCATACAAAGTGTAGCAAGTGATGAGTATACGAGTAATGCTACGACGTGACACTCATCCACAAAACAAAGTTAATATATTTTTTTATTCATTTATTGAATTTTATGGAATTAAATGTTGAATTTGAATATATATATATATAAGGACGATATAATTACAGCGGAAAAGACGAAACATTATGCAAGTTGTTGGAGTAGGCAATACGAATCATTCCTTTTCATGCATGTGCATATATGTGTGTATATATAATATATATATTTCATGCAACTTAATACTATTCGACTCTTGTTCTATACTAAAGCGACGCAGGTCACTGTTAGGGCAATTTTGGTGGACCAGAAAAAGGCCAAAGGAGCTTTCAGATATCTGTCAGCCACCATGGAAATGGATCATGAATGAAGGATTGATAAATGTGAAGGAGAAAAGTCACTGGAAAAGAGGAAAATGGTCACTCCACAAGAAATTATTTAACCGAGAGAGTACACAAATGCCCTTTGAATTTCTTAGTTGGTGCATTGACCACGCTTGAATTTAATTTCTTCACAATAATGCCTTCATTAACACCGATGTCTTCAAAAATGACTAAGAAAAATATTACAATTTTGTGCATAGCATAATCACACGATTACTATTAGGTCCAAGGATTTTATTATATGTTTGAGTTTCATCTTAGTTTTTCTTTACTAATTCACAACAGTCTGACAACCATAATCGAGATTTGTTGTCATAATCGAGTTTTGAGAGACTCTGCTAACTTTATTTTTTTAAGAACAAAGAAAGTACAAATATGTAATTATCTCGTTTAAGTGCCCACGTGGCAAGCCACATATTTTAGAGATACTTGTAACAAAAAAATTTAAGTTATGGCCGTCAAATTTTCAATATTAATATTCAAAAATACAAAAATCAAAAATACAAAAATTCAATGAATGTCAGAGATTTTTGCTGCCAATATGAGCCCACCACATGGCGCGCCGAGAAATGTGGCATGCGTAGCACGTACACACTTAACAGCTAATTATTAATAATAATATTAATTTCTGTTAATTTTTTAATGTAAGTATTAAAGTGTAAAAACTGAATAAATTTATAGATTTTCGTCGTCAAAACCCCTAAAATAAATAAGGTCCGTTGACGCCGGGAACTAAATTTGAAATGCCAAATCGAACCTATATGCGAAAGTTCAAGGTTCACTGCCAATATAACTCAAAATAAATACGCTCAAAACGACTCTCTTTGTGTGCTAATAAATTATAAATTGCACGTGGGGCATAGTGAGTTTATTTCTGTTAACTTGACATCTGAAGTCGGATATTTACATCAAAATTCACAAAAACTTTCACTTCTATTTTCTTATAAATTTCTCTGTCTCACTATATATATAGTTGGATTGGTTGATAATAATATACACATATATATATGGAAATGGAAATGGAAATGGAAAAGTAAAGACTGGATTGTGAAGCAGATCTAAACATTTTTCTTCTTCTTCACTTTAATTATTACAAGGTGTGTCGGTGAGTTGATATATAATCAGATGCTTTAAGAAGTATTATTTCATGCGTGCCCACTCACTCTTAGGCTTCAAAATTCGAACCTTTCGGGCAAATTCCACGGTCACTTTTCTCGGATAAAAGAGAGTAAAAAAGTCCAATATTATAAAGAAAATAGGAAGCAACATCATTGAGGTTATGTGACCCATTGTCCTTTTCATTTGATTATTATAAAGTATAATACTTTATAATTATTTAATTTTTGGGGCGGCTCTTCTCTTTAGTTATTTTTTCATAGGTGCTATTATTGGCTATCTAAGTACGTACGTGTTTAGATTTTCGTTTCAGGCTAAGTACGTGTACATATCTGCCGATTTATTTTTAATTACGTAAATAATAAAAATTACAAACAATTATATAAAAATCTCTTAAACATATAAATAAATAATATACTAAATTTATCGAGTGCTTAAAGTGATAGAAAATAAGAAAAGTCGAATATCTTATGAATAATTTTTTTTAAATAATTGTATGCACGTGCACTCATTGGTGCACATGTAACTCTCTTATAGGAAGCTAGAGTTGCAACTTACGATGGCGGGCAGCGTCTCGCGACGAGTCGCGACGAGCGAGGAGCGTTCGTGATTAATCGCGACGGGCGTTGATGTTTGCGACGGGCTGGACCTGGATCTCTCTCTCTCTGTCTCACATACTCTCTCTCTCTCTCACTTAACATCGCGAACCATCGCGAGCTGACAGGTCATGACGCATCGCGAGTTTTCCGGCAATTTGGTCACGACTCAACGCGAAGACGGGAGTTGAAGCTGTAGACTACATGATAATATGATGTTTAGATAAATTCAAAATATTATGAAGTGAAAGAGATAGCATTATAATATAATTGTATGCATGTCATTATGCACATTAACATTAGCACAAATCCCAATAACTAGTGCTACTAAGCCCGCAAATTGTAAGTTATTTTGTAAATTTAATTTATAGATTTATCAAAGATAAATACAGATAAATTGATTGAGCAATTATAAGATGTTTTTTTGAAATAATTTATACTGATTGTACCGATTCGATTTTATGAATTTACCGTAAAATCAATAGATATACGGCACGATGAATTTTTCAAAAAATAAAATAAATAATTAGTCAATAATAATATACTAGAATTTAAACCTAGTGTAAGAACTTTGGCATTGCAATTTCGATGTCATTGACTGACTCATTGTCATTGGAAAACTAACCTTATCCACAGCTCAGTCGTAAAAGCACACGCCTAACAGGTTGAAAATACAAGTTGCGTAACACTTTAATTCTTTTATGTTATTTTTCCTTCGAAAATCAAAACTAAATATTAAATAATATACCATACCCGTAGGCCATACCCATAGGTATTTGTTTGATTCAATAAGCTTATAGAAAAGATAATTCCCTCGTAATAAAGAATACATATTCAATTCAGATAAAGAAAACTATTTATTATTAATAAAAACTTAAGAAAATAATACATAAGTCATGTAATAATAGTTTATTACATTTCATTTAAACAATGATTAGTTAGTTATCTATATTAGCATTTAAAATTTAATTGTTTTAGACAAAAGTTCGTGATCACATGCTCTCTAGTAAATAAAGGACGAGGGTTATTTTATTTTAAAAATAAATTAAACAATCCGACATTACAAATATACGAATGATATTTGTGACCGTATTAAAATATTATAAAAAATATATTTCAAGCTCAATTTTTTTTTCTTCACTGATTCTCATTGTATCAAAAATATATTATATCATTTTGTAACTGCGAGTACTTAACATTGAATCCGTTAAGTGGCTTCCGTATTTGAGTGTCCAGTGTCTCTCTCAAACATAGATACATTATCTTCTACATTTCTCTATAATATTTTTATTCTTCCTTGAGAGTGAGACCAATCATTTTGCCATGTTCCAATATAAAAGAAAACAAACAAAATAGAATAACTATTTACTTGTTTTTTATCCGATTGAGACTCGCGTGAAAATGTGATTATAATTCAAACTAGCTTCCTCAATCTCACTATATTAACCCCTTCATATCCACCACTTCACTTCACACTCTCTCTCTCTCCATAATTCAAAATGCCTTCAATGAAAGACCTCCTCGCCGGAGTGACGTCACATTCCGGCGACTCCAGCGCTGTCAGAAGAAAGAGGAAGCTCTTCCTCTCGCTCTTCGCAGCCCTCGTTGTTGTCGCCGCCATAATCGGCATTGCCGTCGGCGCAAACTCCCGAAAGTCCTCTTCCAATGAAGGCGGACTAGCCAACATCGACGCGGCCACGCACGCGGTGCTCAAGTCCGCTTGCAGCATCACACGCTTCCCCGAGGTCTGTTACTCCGCTGTCGCCACGTCGGGAACCAAGGTGAGGTCGCAGCGCGACGTCATCGAGCTCTCGGTGAACATCACGATCACCGCCGTGAGGGAGAACTACAAGGTCATCAAGAAGTTGACCAAACGGAAAGTGCTGACCAAGCGCGAGAAGACCGCCTTAAAGGATTGCCTCGAGACCGTCGATGATACGCTCGACGAGCTCGAGGAGGTCCAGGAGGATCTGGAGCTGTACCCGACCAAGAAGACGCTCAGGCAGCACGCCGACGATCTCAAGACGCTGCTCAGCGCCGCCATGACCAACCAGGTGTAATGTCGTCTTTTGGACTTCAAATTAAGAAAACAACGGGAAACTAAAACTTTGAATTTGCCGAGAAAATATATAATTCAACAACTTAAAAGTGAAAATTAGGCCAATAATGAGAGGCTAAATGTTTAAATTATCGAGTAAATATCGTCATAACGAACTTTGAGCTTTTTAATTTTTTTTAGAAAAGTATTATGGTGTGACGAGACACGAGAGGGTGAACCTTCCGCTTAAGACTTGAAAATTGAAATGCTCAAGAGTTTTTGACTCATTTCGTCGGTCGAGTATTTGAATTTATATCCTCGTAATACGAGTTTGGGTCCCGATGACATAAAATTTAATAAATATAACTATAATACAAAATCGGAAGTTTGCACAAAATATAATTTTAAGTTTATTATACAAATTAAACGTCGAGTAATACAGATTTACCTGCCTTCATACTTATTTAATCTAACTAAATGTTACCAGGAGACGTGCCTCGACGGATTCTCGCATGACAAGGCCGACAAGCACGTGCGCGAGGCTCTCAAGGCCGGTGAAGTCCGCGTTGAAAAGTTGTGCAGCAACGTGCTCGCCATGATCAAGAACATGACCGACACCGACATTGCCGCTGCAGCCGCCCTGACCGGCTCCAACAACCGGAGACTTTTGGGAGACCTAACGGTGGTGGACGAGGAGGGGTGGCCGGAGTGGATGCCGGCGGGTGACCGGCGACTTCTTCAGTCGTCTTCGGTAAAGGCTGATGTGGTGGTGGCAAAGGACGGGAGCGGAGACTACACGACGGTCTCAGCTGCAGTGGCGGCTGCGCCGGATAACGGAAAAACGAGGTACGTAATTCACATCAAGGCCGGAGTTTATAGAGAGAATGTGGACGTGTCGAAGAAGAAGAAGTACATAATGTTCCTCGGAGACGGGAGAACGTCCACCATCATCACCGCGAGCCGGAATGTTGTCGACGGGAGCACCACTTTCAACTCCGCCACCGTAGGTACGAATAATTTCTTACCATACTTTTAATTAATTATAAACTTTGCCTGAAAATACTTACCTGAATATGATGCTTAAGACTATTTTAAGTATGAATTCAATAATAATTATACAATAAAAATTATCCGCCTAATTAAGGTAGCTTAATTTTGCCCTTTTTTTTTTCTAGTTGGCCCTACTTTAATTTTTTTAAATATGTCTCATCTTTTTTTAGATATGGTTTAGATTATTAATTGAACATTAATACATGTTAATTCGATGTGCCAATTAGGTTTTATTTAGCGAACCATAATTGGTTGGAGTAAGCCAATAGATTTTTTTTTTTCATGAGCTATTTTGTTCTTTATAGGATATTTGCGTTACAAGTACCTAAAATTTATTAAATTTTGGCAACAAGGTCCTTTTTCGACTATCGATAAAAACAATACTAGTTCAAATACGAAACTGGGTAATTATTCAGCAAAATAATAATAATAATAATAATAAAACTTGTCGCTAAATTTTGATAAACTTTAAATACTTATTCCGCAATTATCTTATTATATATATATATATATATTTATATATAGTATATTAGAAGTAAGATCTCTATCTATATAATGTGATTATTGGTGGAAAGTGGAATATAATAGAGTGGGTGACAACTCGTATATTATATATGGACTTACTATTTGTTACGTGTGACATTTGTTACGTGTGACATGACATTGTATTGTTAGCTAAATAATCAATGTTGTAGTGACCTACAACATGCAACAAATTAATTAAAGCTTTAAAGTCACCTTTTTATTAAATGCCCTACACAAATTAATTTCATTTTAATGCTCTTCTTGAACACTAATTAGCACTAATCACTAATCGCAATTAAGTTCAGGTCGGAAATTAGTTAAGAACTGATTTTGCTTTATAATGTAGCTCGAATCAGAAAGCACGCCGTAAAAGCTTCAACCTTTTACTGCCCTTTTGGTTTCTTACCCCCATTTAGTTTTAACTTTCAACTTGCAAATTAGAGATATATATATATATCTATATATATACTTATACATATAAGTCATCATAATCATCACCATGCATCACTAAATAAAAATAGTCTTACTGCTTTGTAATCAGGATACGAATTAGGAATCCATACCAAAATCGGATTTGGGCGTAAATTGCCCCTTCTGTTGTCAAAATTCGACGGGAAAACTCACTCGTCCTCTCGATTAGTGTGATTTAAAAAAATTGCTTATCTTTACAAAAAAATTTAAATAAATTAGTGACCAGGGTGGGCGCTAGCTGCCCGCACAAAAAAAAAAAAAAGTGTCCAAATAAGTAATGGGTGCACGCAACTGATACCCTTCCGTTTGGTAAATACTCCTCAACTAGGAGGGGTATGCGGAAATATCTATCGAAGGTATTCGTTGATGTATATCCACGATCAATCTTTGTCGATGATACCAATCGTCAATCAACTTGCAAACGATATCTATAATTCTATACATCATTAGTCATTCATCACCAATCCTCACCAAATTGAAAGAGTTACCGTTAAGTTTAGCCCCTACATGAGATGTGCAGAAATGGCCTTTTTCGACGGACTATCATCGTTATTTTCCAAACGGAGTCATTTCCGCACCAAATTTTTATCGGAGATGTTATTTTTCGTGATCAATTCCGCCTATATAAAAATAATATCTTAAATATAGAAAGCCGGTAATAATGGTCCAGATCTGCCAAACCCTAATCGGTTCTGCTAGAATCAGCCAATAGCCCACCGAGAAATAATGTCTGTTTGTATTTTGAAACGCCATACAAAAGACACGTGTTGTATCGCCCACATTAGTCATTACATTTACGTAAGAATTCATTGTGTAAAGTCCAAATCATGTGCTGATGTGTCTAAAACAACTATACATGACAGACAAAAATATATAAATATATTCCATACATATATATATAGAGAGAGAGGGTCTAAATTAACATGGCATAGAGTATAGTATTTATTCATCTTTTGAAATATGACGCTTTATCTTCGCGTTGTGCACTTTTAGCCTGTAAAGCACTCGGTGAGTCCTTTTTCAGACAAACCTCATTGACTCTTTTAGTTTTTTTTTTGTCAATAAATCATAATTAGTGGGACTTTTTACTCGTTGATATTAATATAGTAACTCCATTAAAGTTAGCTCGAATCTTTCATGGAGGAAAAGATAATTCCGACTTTACACAAAAGTCATTGATATAACATGTTATTTAGAAAATTGATTGAAAAGAAATCCTAGAACATAAGCATAATATATCATGAAATTATCTTAAACTTTTTAAAAGATTCATAATTAACCCTAAGCATTGATTTCTTTTCATTTTATATAAATATTTATTTTTTCTCATTTGCAACACGTAAGTGAAAAATAAATTACATAATAATTATAAATGCGATACTTTTACACTATAGTAATTAGATGTTGTTTAGTAAGCTGTTTTTTTCTTGATGGTAAATGATAGTATTTTGTTGAATATTTGAAGATAGAAAAAAATACGTTAAGAAAGTAATGTTGCTAATTACTATATTGGATTCCAAAATTTAAGCTTGGTGGTCCCTAATTTTGTCGTTTTCTCTCCTCTAATAAGCTTATGGTAGTTTCTAATATCTTGACTTTTCTTCCCACCATTGGATGAAAATTCAAACCACGTTGCTTCTCTTCACCTTCCTCGTTTCTTCTAAAATAACATCGACATTTCATGCATGTCATTAATGTAGATAAGTTCGAAAGGGTTTCACTTTCACTTAACTTCTTACAAGTTTGAAAAGTGTTAATCTATAAAGAAGAACCGAATTCATGACCATAAATCACCATTTTTCTTTTCTTGTGTCACATCATGCATTATAAATAAAAAGCTTTGATTATATTATCGAGTCCCAACCATTGTTTTAAAAGGCGTTAGTGAGGCGCGCCTTGAGGCGCGCCTCGACGAGGCAAACAGGCAAAACGCCTTTTTTAAGCCGCCTCTTCGCCGCTGCTCGAGGCGCACGCATCAGGAAACGTATCACGCACTGAGGCGTGCGAGTCTGAGGCGTTATACTGAGGCGTTGGCAATTTTTAAGCCTGACTAGGTCGAAATTGGTGGTTGCCATTGAAGACAAACCCAAGCTTTGCACTGTATTTTTTCATGAGGAAGAAGATGACTCTACGAGAGAGAGAAAACACTGCATTGGAAGTTTAAAAATACATCTGCATTGGAAGTTTAAGTTGATTATTGGGACTAAAAGAAAATAACAAAGTAATAAATGCTGGGCCACTTGTTCCAATATTTTTACTTTTTTAATTAAACTTTTATTATTCCAAGCTCATTAACCCTAAAAGCCTCTTCGTATGTCTCATTAGTATTTTTATTTTATGCTTATTATGAGTTTTTGAGACATTTATGAGACTTTATGTTGTTTTGTTTTGGACTGATTGAGTTTTAGATTTGTGTTATTTGAGGATTTTATTATATCTTATGTTATATATATTTTTATAATTATTTATATATTATAGTATCGAGGCTTACGCCTCGATCGCCTTGAGGCTTACGCCTTGAGGCACGGACGGAAAAACGCTTTGAGGCTTAAAACCGTTATTTAAAACCTTGGTCCCAACCCGACTAGGGGTTTTGGCCAACCCTGTTTTTGGTCCCCACGAAACCCTCGTCGTTATTGTTGGAAACCCATGAACATGCATGTACTTATTTTCTTTCTTTATTTCTAGTTGAACTAGATCTCAAATATACATACAAAATAAATTAAATTTATTGAATAAAATTTTAATTTATTCAGTATTAATTTTTCAATATTAAATTAAAGTCGAGATCGGACAAAATATTATTTAATCAAAGTGATTATAGTATCAATTTAATGAAGTTTTACGATAAACAAACTTTGAAAATAGTAAAGCTCTTTCTAATAAATAATTTATCGTTTTTTAGCAGTTTCAACCCGACTTAATTAGAAAATTATATTTTATTTGTGGAGAAATGACCATTTTGTAAAAAAAAAAAAAAGTTTTTCTGCGCAGTGAGAAATGAGCCTTTATTTTTATTTTTAACATTGATATAAACCGAGGGGCCGGATATGCTAATAACTTTAAAACTATGCTTGTTTTATTATTATTTTTATTTATTTATTTATAAATGTAGGTATATCGGTGTATAGCACTTGCATGGCCCATAAGTGATTATAATTTGTAATGCAATCAAGTTGATAATTTGAGATAAGAAAGCGGACAAAATAGCTTCATGTGGTCCATTGTTGGAATTTAGTTGGTATTCTACCAAACGCAACATCAATATCTACGTTGCGCCTCTGAAATAGACACGCAAATCGATCGCCTTCAATTATTGGTTTGTCGTATGTCCCCACTCCCCACAACTCACGGCGCGTCGCTCTACGTACGACATGTCGTGTTGTGTTATGCATCGGATCGCACTGTAGTTTGTCAGCAAATTAGTTACGCTACACTCACGGGATTTTTTTTTTATATATTATTTGCTCGTTATAAGATCCAGAGCTGTCGCCTGTCGGGTGGGCAGGCCGGCCCGGGCTGCGTAGGCCCGGCCCAATTATTTAGGGATGTTTTTGCGTGTGTGGCCAAAACGAATATATTAATTAAGCTTGTTTAAATTATTACAAGGCTTTTTTTTAAGATGTATAATAATAATAATAACATTGATTTTTTATATATATATATAGAAACATTTTGATAATATATAGAAGTTACCATTTAGTCAAGTTAAACAAATTTTTGAAAACGCGAAAAATCTATATATATCTAACCATGTTTTGTATAATAATGACGGTCGATGACGCATGATGCAGCCGCCGTGGGAGAACGGTTCTTGGCGCGGGACATAACGTTCCAGAACACGGCCGGGCCGTCGAAGCACCAAGCTGTGGCGCTCCGTGTCGGGTCGGACTTCTCGGCGTTCTACCGCTGCGACATGCTGGCCTACCAAGACACCCTCTACGTCCACTCTAACCGCCAGTTCTTCACCGGCTGCCTCGTCGCCGGCACTGTTGACTTCATCTTCGGCAACGCCGCCGCCGTCATCCAGGACTCCGACATCCACGCGCGCCGCCCCAACTCGGGCCAGAAGAACATGCTCACCGCGCAGGGCCGCACCGACCCCAACCAGAACACCGGCATTGTCATCCAGAAATGCCGAGTCGGCGCCACGTCAGACCTCCGCCCCGTGCAGAGCAGCTTCCCGACGTACCTCGGGCGTCCGTGGAAGGCGTACTCGCGCACGGTGTTCATGCAGTCGTCGATCACGGACGTTATTCGTCCCGAGGGGTGGTTTCCGTGGGACGGGGATTTCGCGCTCGACACGCTCACCTACAGGGAGTACCAGAACACCGGGGCCGGAGCCAGCACGTCGAAGCGCGTGAGCTGGAAGGGGTTCAAGGTGATCACCAGCGCCAGCGAGGCCCAGGAGTACACGGCCGGGAACTTTATCACCGGCGCCAGCTGGCTCAAAGACACGGGTTTTCCGTTTTCTCTTGGCCTGTAGTTCATCTATCCGTCGATCAGATTGATTCAAGTATTTGAATTGACGCGATATCGATAAATTGAAAAATGCTCGCCTTTTATTTTTTTATTATGAAAAAAGTGTATTTAATTTGCGTCAGTTTCTAGTATGATTCTGAGAGGTTTTGAATTAGCGACGTTTGATTTTGATAGCTCTTAGGCCTTGGCATGCCTGTTACTTGTTAGTGATTAATAAAATGGCTTATTATGAGAATTGAGAAAAATCATTTGAATGAGCATTATCGTTAATGATTTGAGTGTATTTAGTACTATAGTATATACTACCTAAAGTATAACTGTATATCGTTCAAATAGCTATAAAACGAGTAACCATGAGTGCAATTGCAAACCGAGTTCCTTTTGAACTACAAAACGAGGACTCTGTAATCAGGAACAGAGTTGAGCCCGTTACGAGTTAAGTGGTATGAGGATGACAAATTAGACAGTAAGCATAATATATTTTTGCAAACTATATACTAGGAAGAACCTACGGCCTCAGCTTAAGTAATGAGTGTGAAATGCAAAGCACTCAACCTAGAGCTCCGACGAAGTGGCCGGTACAACCGAGACTGAAACAGAGAAGCTTCAAAACCATAAAGAAAACACACATTCACAGAAGCTTCAATTAATTTAACACATTGTATACAAAAAATAACAAGAATACCTTGAGCACAAGTTAACAAGAATAGCTTGAGCATAAGTCTAAATTTAAGATCATTAACAAAAAATAAATATTTTCTCCGGCATTAAATAAATATGAATCGCTATCTTTCAGAATAGGCAAATGTTGATAAACGACGCTAATTACCTTGCGGTAGCGACCTCGATCGTTCAAGACAAGAATAGCTTGAGCACAACTTCTTCGGAATCACAAACACTCTAGAAAATTTGAAACCAAGAAAAAACAGTGTGAGAAGAGGTGGAAACAAACTGAGATACAAATTGTTTTTGAACCAAAGGGCAAATTGTAAAAGCTCTAATAACAACTGATGTTTAGTTTAGCCAAACATTCAATTATATATAATTCTCGATTCATATTTGAAAGGCGTGCAATAAATAACCAAACTTTTGACTGCAAAAACCTCATCGATACCAAGCAATTGATTCATCGTTTAAGCTTCGAAGATTACAATCAAATCATCAATCTAGATCGGAATTTCAATTCATCGACAAATTCACAAAACAAAACCGCAAGCAGACAGGACCGGATCAAAAACCTAGAATTCATCGAAAACAAGCATAACTGAATTCAATCAACGTCAACCAAAGACCAGAATCCGCAACCTTTTATATATATAGATTATAAATATATATAGCTATAGATTATCTTAAGTGCTATTTAATAGATATAAATCTATATCTCTATCTATCATAAATATATATATATATATATATATATATATTTGAGCAAATTAGATATAGATTATCTTATCATTAAGAGAGATTGTTATCATCTATTCTCTATTTAAGTGCGATTTATATTCTAAATATTTCATTCGAGATTTCTCTACCAAAGCCCTTTCCTTCTTCTTTGTTGAATCCAGTTTGTGTTTGAAGTGCTTCTCAGTCTCGATCCGTTTACTTTCGTTCGATGGGGTTGCTCTATGACTTGTATGTATATCGGTTACGGATTCGGTTTCGGTTTCGGTCTCAGTTCGATTTTGTCGGTTACTAAACAAGTTATGTCTGATTACAGAGTGCCGAAGGAGGGCCCGAAGCCCGGGGATCATATCTACGCTTGGGTTACCGCTTATGTTCACGCCAATCACGGTTCGAAATTACTTGTTTGATTTTAGTTTTTAGGGTTTGAATATGAAATCTCTTCACAGTTAACAGATTATCGCAAGTTATGCTTTATTAACTGGAATGAATTGCAGGCATCTTCGTCGGAGACAACACCGTCATCCACTTCACCCCGGCCGGAACCGGGCCAGTGCCGCCCGTAAACTGCCCTCACCACAGAGACGGAGACGGCATCGGCGTCGGGGTCCTCTCCTCGTGCCTCGACTGCTTCCTCTCCGGCGGCATCCTCTACCGCATAGAGTACGCCATCCTCCCCGACTTCGGAAACGGCATCTTCTCACTCGCTCCCTCTGACCCACCGGAAAAAGTGGTCCTCCGGGCCCAGTACCTCCTGGAAAATGGGTCTGCCTGCTACAATGTTTTCAAGAACAACCCCGAGGACTTTGCCATCTACTGCAAAGCGAGTTTTCTCCTGCTCGACATGTTGCGCATGGGGCCGAGCCAGGGGGAGGACGGGCCCATTGTCGGCGGGCCCCTAGCCGCAGTACTGTCCATCTCGTTTCGGCTCGTGACAGCTGACCCGTACGGGCTGGTGGCCACATTCTCACGGACGTTCCAAGGGACTCGATTTGCAGACGGGTGGCGGAGGCATCTGGTAAAGTATTGCGTGGAGAATCTGACTCGGAACCTCGCGGCAGGCCGGATGCAGGTCGTGGAGTCTCAGATCACCGTGCCGCCCCCCATTGATCGCGAAGCTGTGTAATTCTGAAATTTGTTTAAAATTCAATACTTTGCACAGGTCTCATTATTTTTTTCTCATTAATGAAGTATGTTTCAAAAGATTTATCCAGTTTTACATGTGAGAAAAACTTAACATATGCCATTCATATTTTCTCTTATTACAAATATGTCACGACTTGATCATTTATATACCGTGGGCGGAGTTACATGTATAAAAAATTATTTATGACTTATTCGATTCTTTTATTTTTTCTTGAATAAGAATACTTGTTTCATCCGTTTTGCAACATGGCTTTCAAGTTACCATCATTATGATTTATTTTTTCAATTTCATATAAGCAACGACGGATTTATGATACAAATACAAAATTGAGTATGAAATTGAGAACTTTTGCCGCTATAATATGATAAATTGAATAATTTTATAAAAGCGATCGTCGCAACTAAAAAAGTTTTATTAGATATAATGAGTATGGAATTTTGTCATTAGCTCGGACTCTAAAATTACCATTTTTTCATTAAATAATTATAGATTAAATGAAAAAAATAAAAAGATGATCGTGTGATTCTAATTTGCTACGGGGATGACATATTTTGCTGTCTATGATAGTTCCCTCCGACCCCCGTAGACTCCGGGACGATTGCCGCTCACTTCAGGGTGAGGTTTTAACTGACTGGTATGGGGGGCCTGAGTAGGCGTTCCTGGCACTAACCTGGTCAATTGTCTCTTTGCCGTTCGGGGTCCTAGGCGACCCGGGTTACGCACTACCTGTTACCACAGGGCCAAAGGCCGGGGTTACAGGTCGGGGAACCGCTCAGATCGTAGGTACCAGCGAACGGGGGAGTGCTTTTGACCAGGGAGTGAATCCTGGGAGGTTAGACTCTCGACCTGATATTGCTTGGTCTAGTCTGGGCAGGGACTATCCACGGAGTCACGGTATCTTATTCAGATCCGGGAACTAAGAGACAGAATATAGGCCGATCGAAGCCAGCCCCTCACAAGTGGGGCGAGAGATGGCTCAGGTGGGCCCCGCGAGGTGAGGTAGCCTCTGGGCTCGCCACGTGGCGTGATCCTGGAGGCTGTTGCCTCTGTGGATCCCACTGAAGAGCCTCCGATGTCTTTTTTGCTCCCGGGCCCGTCCCGTGTTCGTTTTTTACAAATTTTATGTCGTTTTTGGGTGTTTTCATATTTTTACGAACACCGAGATACTTTGTTTTTCGAAAACGGGCCTCCGGAGAGAGTTTTGGGTTTGAAATTGATTTATTTAATTCATAACCTTATTTAAAGATTAATTGAATTAATAAATTAATTAGCGGAAATTAATACGGTAATTTCCGCTTAATTAATTTGTTTACGAAAATCAATCCCGATTTTTACTCACAACAGTAAGCATTTCGTCGATAGACTAAAAATGATGTAAAATCTTGAGTTTCAATCTCTTTTCTGAAACACAACACAAAACATTGGTGTATTTGTATTCTCGCCGGAAATATCCCTAGTTAAAATGAAACATTTCTTTCAAATTTTAATTATTTTAAGTTTTAACTCTTGATTGTCAACTCTGTCCACTAACAGTGGGAAGTGAGTAAAGCAAAGCGCGTGGTAGATCTTTTGGTGTCAAATAGAGCCAAATAAATGGGTTATTTGTGACAAAAGTACTTAAGTTGTTTGGAAATATAATTTTTTTTTTACGGATCGGTAGACCTTATTAAGATGGTATATCCACTTTTCTGTTAATTCTTTACCATTTTTGTTAGTGATGACGTCAACAACATATAAAACAAATAAACTCAAACGATAAAACTCAGAAAGATAAAAATAAATATAGATTTAAACATAAATTCTTGAAACATTAACTACACGAATTCTAATTTTACTTCTTACTTTCTTTTTCGAATTCTCAATTCATCTTTTTTATATCGTTGCGATTTGCGTTAATCTCATAACTGATCAAAATAGTAAAAAAGCCCATAGAAAAGTGAAGGAAATCTACAGGTCTTGCAAACAAGGTAAACCTAATATTGTAATATTATTTTTTTACATTAAATCTATTTTGCCTCATTTTCGAAGAACTTGATTACTTTTGCCGTTAATAACCTAAATAATAAATACATTTTTTAAACTCAACGGTCAACCGTCGCTGGAGCTCGTTTGACCTAGCTTCTTCGCCGGAGCCGGAGTATACCACCGTCGTGGTCGGAGTGAGGAGGCGACCTCGTCTGCCCCGGTGGTCAGCGGTGTCTCGGCGAGATGGAACCCCAGCGAGCTCGTGGGTTTCAAGATTTCACCCGACCGCATCCCCGGGATTGGCCGGTGTCTGGGTTTCGGCGACCTCGTCGGAGGCGTCGGCATGCGGCGGCAGCGTCACGGTGGCTCCGGCGAGTATAATTATAGACCAAAAAAAGGAAAAACACGGGAATAACAAGGTTTTAAGAAGAACCGAAAGAAAGCTTCATCTTTTAGGTTTTTATTTCATCGAAAACTTAAATATAAAGTTTACAAACTAAACTATACAGTTCTTCGGCATATTGGGCAAGTATTCTTCTTCCTCATCCACTCTTTAAGGCATCTTCCGTGGAAATCGTGATTGCAGGATGTCGTCGACTTGTCATTTCCGAACTCGCAGAAACAAATTGGGCAGCACGGCTCTCGGTCTTGCTCGCGATCCCTCGGCCCGGCTCCATCTTGAATATGAGGCACCCTCGCGGCCTCCCGACTGTTAAGGGTGTCGATGGCGTGCTCGTACCCGTCTAAAGCAGCGTTTAAGTCCCGAAAGGCGTCTTCTCTCTCGTACCACGGAAGGCGGGGGATACTACCTCGAAGAACCCCTTGCATGCACTGGTAATCTTCAAAGAATCTGAACGCACTCTCGTACACGCCATCGAACAAGCTTCCATCTTCAACGAATCTGTAGATTATCCGTACCACCTGCGAGCTCATCACCAGAAATTCCCGCAGGATCACGGTGATGTCAGCGCCGGGCTGAACGACCTCCTCCTCCATCATGCGGAAACCCCTCACGAGAGAACCGATTTCCTCCAGCGTCGCTGCCATGATCAGTTGCACTTGCTGAGAGCTTCTTGGGAGATCAAGAAAGAAGAGACGGAAAAGGCTTTCACTTTCTCTCTGGAATGGAATCTCTCGAAGTGTTTGTGTTTGCGTTACGAAGCTCTGTGATGCTCGAGGGTATTTATAGGCTCTGCTCGATGACCAAGTACAACTATGCATCTCGACTCGTCGCTTGTAGCTTGACCCCCTCCAAAATTCCAATGATGCTTCAATCATTTGGGAAGCCAATATAAGAGACTGACCAAAATGTTTCCAACTCCATTTTTATTTGTATTTGTATTTGTGATTATTTATTTTATTTTATTTTATAATCTCGTTTTTACGTTCCATTTATTCACATCATATTTGTGCATTTAGAACTTTTGATGTCCTATTGTGAGTTGCACGGGAAGACGTTACTTAATAAGATAATTTAGAGAACTCACATTACTATAAAATAGTATACGTGATTCACTCGAAGTTTTTATTTGGAAGATAATTTAATTTGTAAACCTAATAAACAATAGGGCTTAGAGTACATAAATATATATGTATATATAAAGAAAAAAATATGTAGAAATAGAAACACAAGAGTGTCTCAAAAATGTCACGTCTAGAATTAGTTTGCCATAGTACTCACTTTGCTAGATTTTTCACTGAATGCTCTTAGATAATGTTTAAGTACAGATTTCACTAAAATAATCCTTTACATGTATAAAATAAGGGTAATTTGCGGCATAAATGGCCATAGTTTAAAAATTTCCTCGGGTATAATGCAAATACCAAAAAATTGCGGTAAAATAGTCAATGTTTCTTAATCACAAAATTCCCATATTTTTATCAACAAAATGGATGTCCGTCAACTCCGTGCCACATGGACTTGTGATTGTGCATACGTGGCATAACATCTGTCTATTTACGTTTGCCACGTGGACCTGTGACTGTGCACGCGCGGCATAAAATTTATTTATTTTTGTTTGCCATGTGGCGCACGAAAAATACAGTTGTTATACCACACGTGCACAATCACATGTCTAGGTGGCACGAAATTGACAGACATCCAGTTTTGTGGATGGAAATATGAGAATCTTGTGATTAACAAACATTGGCTATTTTTACCACAGTTTTTTTGCATTGGCATTATATCCGAGGACATTTGCAAACTATAGTCATTTATGCCGCAAATTACCCATAAACTAATAAATTAAAGGTAAGCTGGTTTGCATCTAGTATCGAAAAATTACAACAACAAAAAATATGACGTATATTTTCAAAAAATAAAAATAAAAATAAAAATAGTGACACTTATTCTTAATACATCATATATGTCATTTCTAAGTACCCAATTTTAAATCTGTTAAAGTGACTTCCGCTAAATGTCACGCAGTCTATTTTAAGCGGGTCCACGTTGTGTAGTTTGGAATCACTTTGGATTTCATATTTCTCTTTTATAATCATAGATCATTATCTTCTTTTTCTATTTTTCTTTAAATTTTCCTATACACCAATCATTTTGGCACGTTTAAATATAGTATAATATATATAAGACAAATAAGAGAGAGAGTGAAAATGTGATAATAATTTAAACTAGCTTATATATAGATCCACTCCTTCCTCAGCTCATTATGTTAACCTTTCATATCCACCACCACTTCACTCTACAAATAAAAGATGCCTTCAATGAAAGACCTCTTCGCCGGACTGACATCACATTCCGGCGACCCCAGCGCTGTCAGAAGAAAGAGGAAGCTCTTTCTCTCGCTCTTCGCAGCCCTCGTCGTAGTGGCCGCCATAATTGGCATCGCCTTCAGCGCAAACTCCCGAAAGTCCTCTTCCAACGAAGTTGGCTTTGCCAATAATATTGACACGGCCACACACGCAGTGCTCAAGTCAGCTTGCAGCATCACGCGCTTCCCGGAGTTCTGCTACTCCGCTGTCGCCACGACTGGCAGTAAGGTGAGGTCGCAGCGCGACGTCATCGAGCTCTCGGTAAACATCACCATCACCGCCGGGAGAGAGAACTACAAGGTCATCAAGAAGCTGACCAAGCGGAAAGGGCTTACCATGCGCGAGAAGACCGCCCTGAATGATTGCCTCGAGACCGTCGATGAAACACTCGGCGAGCTCAAGGAGGTTCAGGAGGACCTTGAGATGTACCCCAACAAGAAGACGCTCAGGCAGCACGAGACGACCTCAAGACGCTCCTCAGTGCCGCCATGACCAACCAGGTGTAATGTCGTCCTTTTGACTTATAACTACGAATTTTGAACTATTTTTAACTATTGTTCAAGAAAATATTAGATTGTCGCGACTGTAGGGCCGTGAGTTGGTCGTGTTTTTGTCGTTGGTCGTGTTTTTGTCACGACTCTATGCTAAGTAAATTTTTAAGACTTTTAAAGTATTTTTTTTATGTTGACTTTGACCAGGTATACTCTCTCAGGTTCTCACATACGAATTTGGGTCACTTATATAAAAATTGAAAAAACGTCGACTTTTAAAATATGTTGCTTAATGTATACAAAATAGAATATTAATCACAACGTTTAATTTGAGGTTTTTACAAATTGAACGCCGAGTAGTACACATTTAACTGCCTCGTTACACGATATCATCTTACTTAAAATTTTCTTTAACACCAGGAGACGTGCCTGGACGGGTTCTCGCATGACAAGGCTGACGAGCGCGTGCGCGAGGCGCTCATGGCACGTTGAAAAGCTGTGCAGCAACGTGCTCGCCATGATAAAAAAACATGACCGACACCGACATTGCTGCCGCAGCCACCCTAGCCGGATCCAACGGCCGGAGACTCTTGGGAGACCTGACGGTGGTGGACGAGGAGGGGTGGCCAGAGTGGATGCCGGCAGGTGACCGGCGACTTCTTCAGTCGTCTTCGGTAAAGGCTGCGGTGGTAGCGAAGGACGGGAGCGGAGACTACACAACGTTCTCTGCTGCAGTGGTGGCTGTGCCGGATAACGGCAACACAAGGTACGTAATTCACATCAAGGCTGGAGTTTATAGAGAGAATGTTGACGTTTCGAGTAGGAAGAGGTACGTAATGTTTGTCGGAGACGGAAGAATGTCCACTATCATCACCGGGAACCGGAGTGTACGCGGTACTAAAATTATATAAATGTCAATTATGTATTTTCAAATATTAAATATAACTATTTTAAATTTAAAATAAAAAATATGAATGATATTAAGGGTAAATATATAAAATAGAGTAACAATATTTTTGTAAATTATAAATTCTATATGGAATAAATTATTGGAAAAAAAATAGCGTGATGAAGGTCAAATATGACTCAACACTAAAGCAAATCAAGAACCCACACCAATTTGCTCTGGGAAATGAAGATCGGGTGAAGTAATGATTCAATGCTTTTGAAGGTTTTATTCTTTAGAGAAGCTCCTAGGTATTTATGCGGGAAAAAAAAAAAGTGAAGTTGTATGTCCAAACTTTGGTAAACGTCGGGCACCATATATCCGTATTTTTAAAATTATAAAATATAAGAATTAAAATCTTTATAGTTTCATTACTTGTTGAAAGTGAAATATAAAAGAGTAGTGAGTCCGATGATATCACTATTGTCGTGAGTCCGTAGTCACTACTCAGTACTCACTATATATATATTTTTTAAATATAGTAATATATAAAGTTATTTGCATTTAAAAAATTTCAGCATTCTCAGGTGTAAGAGCTTTGAAATAATTAAGTCCTAAAATCAACTAGGGTTTTTGGGCTACCCTACATTTGGTCCCCACGAAACCCTCGTAGTTATTTTTAAGAGCCATGCACATGCATTATATATGTACTTTTTTCTTTTCTTTTGTGTAGCACTGGCACATTCATTAATTAGAAAAAATAGATTTGGTGCAGAAATTATCATTTCGTAAGACTAGAGCTGCACACAAGGAATCGCCAGTGGCGATGCGATGCGTCGCGACTCAATTCCTGGGATCGCGATGCATCGCGATTTTGCGGCAAAAGTCGCGATTCGTCGCGATTTTGCGGCAAAAGTCGCGACGCGTGAGGGGGTGATCCGAGATTCCTATCCAACGGCCAGGATGATGCCACGTCATCGATACGTGTGGTGTTTTTGTTTGTGGCAATAATAACATGTTTTTCACCCGAAATTTATTACCCAACCATAATTTTTACCTACTTTATTCGAATTCAACCCTAAAATTTCAATTTTTTTTTTACCCACTATCTCCTCATAATTATTCACCCACCACAATAATTATTCACCAACTCAACTCTCTCATCAAACCCTATAAATACCACCCCTTCCTCCCTCATTTCCTCACAACTTTTTTTTTAATATCTTGTTTTATCATATTTATTTATTTGTTTTATCATATTTATTAATTTTAAATTAAATAACATACTTAAATAATAATTTTAAATAATTAAATTCGGGTAAAAACTAATAAAATTAAACATTGAAAATATATTAGAACCTTTGCCGCAAACAAAGCATTTGAACACCCTTTGAAATCGCGATGCGCCGCGATGCGTCGCGATCTCCTTCCCCGCGATGCGCAACTTGGCGACTTTTGCCGATTAAGTCGCGATTGATCGCGACTTAGTTTTGTGCAGCTCTACGTAAGACAAAATATAAGACTGAATTGTTTTTGCGATGATCACAAAATATAGTATTTTTCCAATGACGAGCTTATTTTAACCATTATAACTCCAAAACACTTTTTTTTTTTGTTTTGTTTTGAAATGTACGTATATATTTTTCAAAAAACCGGATCCGGATATATCCGGATCTGGGGTTTTTTTTTTTTTTTTTTTTAAATTGTGTTATTTATATTTTAGTTCCTAGTTTCGTTTAGTTGTTCAAATCTAACATTTTGGTACTTAAGTTCAGTTTTGAAAAAAAATAAATTTTTAAATTTTTAAAATATTTTAAGTGTTTTAAATATATAAAAAAGAATTATGAAATAAATAAAACATACAACAACAAAAGAAAGTAAATATGCGTTTTTTATTCAACAAACTCGAAGGTCGGATAAGGGAAAGTACAACCACAACCAAATTTCGAACGGCAAACGAAGTTACAAATCCAAAGTACAATAGAACAATTCAAAATGAATTACATTTAAATTTGTGAAAAGTAATTCGCCATTTCTCGGTCGAACATACGTTTTCTTGTTGTCGCTTGTTGGCCATAATCCAATCTCTCGAAAGCATGAGGATCTCCACCATCAATGATTTTGTACACTTGAGGCGAGGCTCTAACATTCTTCCGGCCATTGAGAATGCCGCCTCCGATGATACCGTTGAGACCGGGATTGTGAGAATGTCACGAGCCAACAAGGATAAAACCGGATACTCCGATCGATTTGCGTGCCACCATTGAAGAATGTCGAGGCCTTCGTTAGAGCACGGTGTCGGAGGAAGGTTGCAGAATCGGGCGTACTCGTCGATGCTGTTGCGCCGTTGACGTCGACCAAGAACTCGAGATCCCGAAGCGCCACTTCCTTGTGAACCCGGTGAAGAAGTCGACGTATTGCCGCGCCTAATAGCCGTAAGGTGGTAGAATAAACGGTGATTGTGTTACGTATGGTGTTTGTGAACCAACGGCCCCGCGTCCGCCCTATATTGAACCAAAATTATTAAGGTTTAGAGTGATGTTAGGAAATTAAAATAATTAATCTTAAGAAATAAAGTTAAAAAAAACTACCTAAGTTTGTTGTTGTTGTTGTTGTTGTTGATTCGTTTCCTCCAGCTGATCTTCGAAGTTGTTATATTTTTGCTCGTACTCTCGGTAAAGAGCCTTCATCTTCTGATCCACATCAAAGTAATTGAACGTCATATATGGCTCCCCCGTGAGGTATTGCGTGGCATTTAAGACCTCCTGCAGCTTGGAAAGCTTAAGTGTCGGATCCACGATTACAGCGGCGCAATATAAAAATGGGAGATTGTCAGGACTCCAATAAGTCTGAAGCTTTGCAATCATCGGGGTTAGTTCATCGGTAAATAAAGCATTACGTTTTTTGGTTTCAAAATGACAAAGTATATCGAAAATAGCGGGCAAAGCTCTCTGAGACGTGGGTGCGTAAACATGAGATAAATCAATAGTAATTTGATTAAAAAGGTGTAGAAAAGCCTGGAATTGGATGGCGATTAGCCAATCGTCCGGAGTGATGTCTTCGCAGTCTTCTTGCTCTGGGTTGTTGATCCAGTTTGTAAGAATTTCCTTGTATGGTAAGACAACATCCAATATCATGTACGTCGAGTTCCAGCGGCGGCATATCCGGTTGAAACGTTCTTACCTGGTAACTGTGAGCCCTGCAATAATCTTCCTAAGAAATTGTACGCATAGTAGATGATCGTATATACAAAATCGTGTTCCTAATTTTGGCGATACTATCTTAAATAACTTTTATGCCGGATTGAACTATCAAGTTTATAATATGACATGCACACCTTTGATGAAAACAATCGTCCCTAAAATTGGTCAAACTTTCCTTCATTATTTCTACGACATTGGCGTGGGCACTTGCGTTATCTAACGTAATGGAAACTACTATATCCTTAAGGTTCCAATCCGACAAAACTTCTAGTATAGCATCGGCTAGGTTTACTGATGTGTGCCTAACCCTCATCGGCCTAAAACCTATGATACGCTTTTCTATTTTCCAATTATCGTTGATAAAATGAGCTACGACCGTAATATAATCATCATTAGCATGGCCTTTCCAACAATCCGACGTTAAAGACACTTTGTAAGAAGATTGTTGGAACATTTCTTGTAAAGCGGCCCTTTGCTGGTTATAAAATTTGATAATTGTATCGTGGGTTATATAATACAGGATTTCCCTATAGTTTATCGGCGCCACCTTTATCATCATTTCGTTAAAACCTTCTCCCTCGGGCGCCGATATAGGCAAACCATCACGTACAACCCACTGAGAAATATACATCCTATATAAATCATCGGGTAAGCGACTTACCTCCTCCGCCGCTTTTTCTTCAAGCAAGTCTTGACGTGGTTTTCTAGGCGGTTGTTGTCGCCGTTCTTCGGATGGACCCTGAATTCCTCATTGCAGTATCGGCGAATCCCCCACCTATCTTCTAAGCTGGTTTCGTAGTTGTATCTGTAGTCGGGTATGAAGTCGTGTTGACAAACCGCTCCCTTTAATTTCTTTCGCTTCCTCGTTGGCGGATGGGGGGGCCGACCGCGCTCACCCGGAACTATGGGTTGTTGGGCACGTCCACGTCCACGTCTAGTTGGCGGCTACGTTGGTAGAACTTCGTCAAATTCCTTCTCCTCGCCTTGGTCTTGAACGTAGTTCGGGTCCTCCGTGTCGTCACCATCATCGTACTCGGCATCGGGGTCGTTGGATTGGTTCCTCGACCTCGTTTCTTAAAAAACATAGGAATATTACAAGAGTTTAATATTAATATAAATATTATAAGGAATATTACAATTACATGTATTAAATTTTAATATTAATCATATTAATTTAATTAAATTTGATATAGTTAAATAAAAAAGTTAACAAAATTAAAAATGGTATTTCTTATGTGTGGAAATAATTATCAAGCTCTTTTGGACGGAACTCCCCGAGGTTCCACGGCCAGATGGACTGGAAAGGATGCTGTTATCTCGCTTTAGGCCCAAGCTTTTCTAGACAGAACTCCCCAAGGTTCCCAGGCTAGCTTGGAGGATATTGCAAAGAAAACCTTATTTAAAAACCTATCTTTCTAGGACACCATAATCCTTCAAAACTTTATAATTATCACAACGCATAAAAATTACTATTTTTATTTTTTAACTTATTTAATTAACTATTTAAATTTTAACTAAATTAATATAATATGAGTAATGATTATTTAGTTATTAATTATTAAGTAACTTACTAACATATTAGTTATTAGTTATTAATTATTAAGTATTAGTTAATAGTTATTAATGATTAAGTATTAATTTTTTCAATCTTATTAATTATTATTAAATAACTTTTTAATTAATTTTTTTTATTTCACTTATTAATTAATTTATTATCTATGTGAGTAATTGAGTATATGAGTATATGACTAATGAATATTTATTTAATATTAAGTAAGTAACTATTTTAATTATTATTTAGTTAATTAACTACTTAAATTAAACGTACCTCGACGTCGGGGGAAACGTATTGTTCTTGACGATGTTGTTGGACTTGGTCTTGGTGTTGTTGCTCGTGATGGCGGACTTGTTGTGCTTGGTATTGTTCCTCGTTGCTAAGACTATGCCATTCCGGAATATTTGGACCTTGAAAATTGAGTAAGCCAGTAACGTACTGCCGTGACCTTGAGAAATTAGTAATTGTTGGTTCGGCCCGAAGCCACCAGTACCATATAGACCATGAACCGGTAACGGTTGGCTAGAAGAAGCGGGAACATTGTGTTGATTCATAACTTCGACATTATAATTATGTTGACTAAAAGTCGTCCCGCTAGTAATCGACCGCGGTGACGGAATAGTGGACCATCCTTTTCCTCGGACATCGGGACGTCCTCGAGAACGGTTGTTGCCACTCGACATATTAACGACAAATTAAACTAATAATAACGATTAAATAAGCTAAATTAATAATAATAATTAATAAAAACTAATAATAAACTAAAATACTAATAATAACAACTAAATAAACTAAATTAATAACAACTAAAATACCTAAACCATATATTAAACTAACAATAGAGAGTATTTATATAATTATAAAGTAGCTAAACTATAGAGTAAAATCGGATCTTTGAGAGCTTGAGAGAGTTTGAGAGAGTTGGAGATGCAGAGAATAGGATGTGTGAAAAAATAATGGTAGTGAAATGGTGTATTTAAAAGAAAAATGTGTAGGAATTCGAGTAAGAAGTGTAATTATAGCTCCAAGCCTCCAACGGCTGTTTTTTTTTAGGGCCCCAATGCAATTTTTATCGTTGCCTCAAACGGTACACAAATTTGATGCGTGTCAGCTAATTTTGCCGCAGTCCTTTTATTTTTCCAACAGCTCTTTAATATGGCCCTTTGGATTTATGATCCAACGACCAAGATTAAAGAGCCGTTGGCTCTTTTTATATATATATATATATATATATATATATATATATATATATAAACCCGGATTATAGTATATCCGGGTTGTGTGTTTCGCGGATACCGAAATATCCGATTCCGAAAAAACCCGGGTCTGGATATTTCGGCATCTGGTTTGTTTGATTTTTGTTTTGTTTTTTTTTTCGAATTCGAGTTTAACCAAGATTCATATTTTGGGGATCACTATTATGTCGATAAGTTGAAATTAAGAAAGTGGGCAATATGGTTTCTTTCGTGTGGTCCATTCTAGGAATTTACTATTTAGTTCGTGCCCAACCCGACATCCCGTCTCTCTCTTTCTCCATCCATCAGAGGGACTCTACGGTGTGGACAACTTAAATACGCCACGTGGTGCTTAACGAAACAAAATTAAGTACTTACATATAGATACTTTTGTACATTCTATGCTTTTGAATAGTCAAGATAAAAAAAAAACATATATATATATCATATATTTACTTTTAATACATTTATTGAAGTATTTACTATTGGTATGTTAGGCGGAACTACATTATGAATTACGAATGAGCGCACGTGCAAACTTTTAGATTACAATTTAAAAAATTAATGAAGTGATGATTAAATGGGCAATATTGTATTTTTTTTCTTTTTATGCATGGGATATGGACATTTATCTCATTTTATTTTGTTGGTCACATTTACTTCTAAAGCTTATATATTTCATACATATTTTTTTGTTCTTTTAGTGCTTACATGGGAAGCTTAGTTAGGATTATGCTTTTTTTTTGTTATTTTTTAGGATAAATGAACGAAATGCCTATTTTGTGTCAAATTTTTCAAAAAATAAAAATGCCTATTGTATTTATTTTTTTACTCTCATAAATAGTCATTTCTTAAAATATTTGACACAAAATTGGACATTTCGTACAATTTCCATTTTTTTACGTATTTACAAAACACAGTACGTAACATTTAAATTATTAAATGAGATAAGAAATTGATTACACGTTTTCTCACTGGAATTATGAGTTTTTAATCCACTTATAAATATATGAATAGATAAATAAAATGTTGAAAGTTAGATATTGATTAAATTAATATAGTGATTCGTCTAACCTAAAAGGTGGCTCCGTACGAGATTATTAGATTAGAACAATTTCATAGTTAATTTCCTTTTTTAAATCAGATTTTTTTTTTTGTTTTTTTGTTTTTTTAGTTGCGAGGTTCGAAATATTTAGAATAATACTATAGCCTATTATTATTGTAACTTAATTTAGAGCACTTGAACTAATGTATCCTTAGTACTTAGTAGAATAAGTAAAGTAATAACAAAGATTTAAAAACAATGACGTGAAAAGCATATATTTATCAGTAATGTTTTGTTCTGTATAATAATGACGATCAATGACAAATAATTCAGCCGCCGTGGGATTGCGGTTCTTGGCGCGGGACATGACATTTGAAAACACGGCGGGGCCGTCGAATCACTAGGCTGTGGTGATCCGCGTCGGGTTCTACCGCCATGCTGGCCTACCAAGATACCCTCTACGTCCACATCAACCGCCAGTTTTTCACCGACTGCTTCGTCGCCGGCCGGCACCATTGACTTCATCTTCGGCAATGCCGCTGCTGTTATCCAGGACTCCGACATCCGAGGGCGCCGTCCCAACCCGCACCAGAAGAACATGGTCACCGCGCAGGGCCGCACCGACCCTAACCAGAATACCGGCATTGTCATCCAGAAATGCCGAATCGGCGCCACGACAGACCTCCTCCCCGTGCAGGACACCTTTCCCTCATACCTCGGGCGGCCGTGGAAGGAATACTCACTTACGGTTATCATGCAGTCGTTGATGACGGACGTCATCCATCCCGAGGGGTGGTTTCCGTGGAGCGGGGATTTCGCGCTCGACACGCTCACCTACAGGAAGTACGAAAACACTGGTGACGGCGCCGACACTTCCAACCGCGTGAGCTGGAAGGGGTTCGCGGTGATCACCAGCGCCAGGGAGGCCCAGGAGTACACAGCCCACACAGCCGGGAGCTTCACCGCCGGCGCCAGCTGGCTCAACGACACGGGCTCTCCGAGTCTTTCTTGGCCTGTAATCCGTCTATCCATCTGTGAAATTGGTATTGAGTATTTGAATCGATAGATATCTTAAAATTGAACAATATGCTCGTCTCATAAATAAATAAATAAAATTTGCTTCAATTTCTAGGTATGAATATGAAAGGTTGACTAACACATCCAGTGTTTATGTAGATTATATTTCTTTGGTATATTACTATCGTCATTTAGAGCTTTGACAAGAAAGAAATACAGAGGGAATGGAAGAAAATTTGGAGAGGAATAATTGAAATGAAGCTGAGAGAGAAAATAATATATAGTGTAACCTCGATAAATTAATACTCGATAAATTAATAGTCGCGATTAAATAATATTTTTGTCCGGTCCCGACTCGGGCCTAACTAGATAAATTAATAATTCGCTAAATTTATAAGATAATAATTTTTTTTAGTAAGTATATAGGTCCCAAGTGATATATAAATTAATAATTCAATATAAAAAATTCTATAAATAATTATAAAATCACTATAAATAAAATAAAATAAATATAAATAACTATGAAATCACATTAAATAAAAAGATAAAATTACAGCACTAATTATGTAGTCTTCTTAAAATATGATTCTATACTAATTATTGCATCTTTAATTATCAATACTCTAAGTTGTTGTCATTCCTCTTTAATATCATTGATGGACTCTTTAATATTTCTGACATTGGTACTATAATAAAAGAATATCATATTAATCTCTTGATACTTAATATTGATAATTAATATTCTCGATATAATAAATTGAAATAATTTTTTGTTAGTAGAGATGTTTATATACGTATAGCTGACTAATATTTTTTCTTCATTAATTAATAAATTATTAATTTATATGCTAACTAATGATCGGATAAGTTAATATTTTCTGCCGGTCCCAACAGTATTAATTTATAGAGGCTCTACTGTATATACATATATATAATCACGAGTATTTTTTTAGGTTTAGGTAAATAATAAATGTTACTAGCTTTAAAGTTTAGCATCTTTACAAACTACTTTTAGAATTTTAGGTGATATATAGAAGTTCTATAATAGAACTAGGTCATGAATTTCCCTAATATACATTCTAGCGGCGACTAAAAACTTCTACAGATATCAACTTAAAACGCTTATGTTTAGACAAATTTGTGCATAATTACCACACCATTTAGTAGGTCTTTAAAAAATATATTTCAATCAAGACTACTCGTTTATGACAAACATACACATGTAATAAGTTGTTGTACATTTGTCAGACATTTTTTTTTTGAATATGTTGAGAGAAAAAAATTGTTTTGTGGTAATTGTAATTCCATCATCGTAGGCGGAAGCAAACCTATGCACGAAGGAGTTATTATTATTATTATTATTAACTCTAGTAATTTTCACTTCAATTAATTCTTAAATTTTTATTATATTTTCATTTCAATCTCTTATATAAAACTAGCCGCAGGAACCTTGAATCCGCCACTGTCTGCCGCAAATATCTTTAAATAAAAAACATATAAGAGTTAATATAAGGAACCGTCATATCCAGCTTCGAGTCTACTTGAAACGGTACATATAATACAAGTTTGTACATATTTTATGCCTAAATATTCCTTCAACATTGTACTAAAGTCTAAAAAATATAATGCCAGCATAGAATACTCATTTATGACAAACATATATGTAGAGGGCGATTCGCACCGCCTTACAGTCACAAAAATACACTATTCGAACACACGAATAATACGAACGATGGGGTATCTTTGATTGATTATGATTACAAAGGGGATCGGTTTCTTCCGTTTATAGCTCGGAACCTCGAAGAGGAATGCGATAAAACTAAGACTGACACTATCAAGTTGGTTACACGAAGCGTTTCTCAACACTATGCGATGACTCTGTTTCTCTCTCTTCTCTCGGTAATGGCCAACCCCTTCAAATGGGAGCTCCCCCTCTATTTATAGCGACGCTCAGATCCCTCCGGCTCGAATCCCCTGGATGATCTCCCAATGGTCCCCCCTTCAAATATTCTGTGGTCCTTTTCTCTGACATCCTCGGCGGCTGCCAAAGGTGCTCGTCTCCACTAACGTTGTCCCCCTGCCATATCCTGAGCGCACTGCCCAGTAGTGGTCCCCTCAATCCGTACGCCCTTGTCGCATCCTAGGTAGAAGCCCTAGACCTTAATGGGCTTGAGGCCCCTCCTCGGTCATCGCTTCCCCCGATGGGCCGTGGGCCCGTTGCAACCTGACCACCCTCGAGGAGCACGGGCTCCCCTCTTGGTCACTGATCTCTATCCGTGGGCCGAGGGCCCATCACCATTGTGCCCAACCTGATCCTCGTCGTTTCATGGGAAAACGACAAGTGTAAAGTTAGGAATGGATTTGACCAAATCCGACCTTAACAGTCAGTCCCCCATTTTGCCAAGTGTGAGCACTTGGGAAAATGTAAGAGGAAGAACCTCCGCGCGACGATCCTCATCGGGCGACGAGATCACCCTCCCGAGGGTCGCCGATCACCGACGAACTCCTCGCGATGAGAAAATGCATGGAGGCCTGCCGCGCGACGGCTATCATCGGGCGACGGGACCGAGCCTCCGAGGACCTCCGCTCGACGATAGCGCCTTCGCGATGAGAGATCAACTCCCCGAGTCGACGTGTCGGCGTCCTATCACCACGCATGCAGCGACGGCTCGAATCCCACCCGCATTTAATGCGTGGTTCCTCAGGCACTCGAGTACCTACTTTATGGGATTCCCAACGGCTCCTTCATCTCGACCGTCGACAGCCTACGCACGCCTCTATCCTGGGCCGTCCGATCGAATCGCGCCCCTTCGGCTTCTTTCGTCTCCTTCCTTACACTCGAAACTCCCTCTCCCTCTTCCATTTACTCGGAACTTCTTATTCGCACTTCTTCGTTATCTCTACGCTTCCTTCTTCTCCCTGTCAGTCTCTCTCCCTTTCAGCCCTCATCTAAACATGGCCATGGCCGGAAAAATCTTCCAGACCAGGTCCCCTCTGTCTATCTTGACGGAGGCGCACCGGGACCATTTCATCAAAAACTATATTGATAGCGAAAAGTATCTCCTCCGGCTACCGTATCCAGGCGAGCGCGCCGACGAGCCTCAGGATGAGTGCATAGCCATTTATGAGCACTTCTTCACCGACGTCGGCCTTCACCTTCCTGTGCCCAACCTCATCGTGGTCTTCCTGGTGGCTTTCAAAGTGCCGATAACCCAGGTAAGCCCCAACTCCATCCGGCTCCTCCTGTGCACTCTCGTGCTGGGCCTGGAACAAGGGGTCGAGGTCACTCTGGAGGACCTCATGACCCTGTACTACTTTTCGAGGAACCCCAAAAACATTGGGCGCCTCTCGCTGTCGCACCGCCACAACCCTCACATTCTCCTGAACTCCCCCAACAAGGAGGCGATGTGGGAGAATCGCTATTACTTCGCGCGCGTGAGCGCGTCGACGTTCGGCCCAAACCACGCGGAGCTGCCTCGCGCCTGGATCGGCGACCAGGATCTCCTCAAGTTCTCGCTATCGACCGACAAGGGCGTCGTGGCCCGTTTTACGAGCGTGCGCAACGCGCTTCTCGCCAACGATCGCCGCGACTGGCTCCTCGACTTCAACGCCGCCCGGATCGTGAACTCGGGCATCTACCGCCTCTGTAACATCATGGGGCCGCCTCCTCGCTCGCTGTTCCCGCCAGGATTTCGGACCGAGGAAAGCGAGAAAGGTTCGTCGGCTCCTCCGCGGAAGAAGACGCCCAAGGCTCCCGCGAAGAGCCGCAAAAGGAAATCTCGCTTCGACGAGACCGGCGAGGAATCTTCTCGCCAGAAGAGCAAGCCATCCCCGACGCCGGTGCCGCCCCCGCGAGACCGCTCCCAAGATGGCTATCTGGGGTTAGTCCCCCGAGAGGGGAGGGACCGCGTGATCTCGCACGACGATCCTCCGCTCGGCGACGCTTCCTCTGAGCGTCGTTCCGAGAACGCAGTCGACGCCGACGCGCCCAGTCAGGCTGTCGACGCGACGCCACCTGTCGCGGGTCGCTGTTCGTCGGAGGCTCCTGCTCCCCGAGAATCCTCTCGACGCGAGGACTCCCAAGCCGACCTCTCCCCCCGTCATACTCCGCTCGAAACCCGCACCGATGAGACGGTCGCTCCCGCCCCCGGCTCTGAAGCCGTGCGCGAGGGCCTCTCGCCGAAGGGGTCCGAAGCGGCGACAGTGGTCACGCCCGGCGCGGGGACCGTCTCCGAGCCGATCATCGTCACGCCTTCGGCGGCATGGACTTCTCTGATGTCATCCTGCCTGCCGTCGATTCTCAGTCGACGGAGCCTCTCGTCGACCCTCCTCCTTCTATCGTGGAGGTCACCGCGCAGGCCCTTTCGAATCCGGCCGCAGGGGTCGCGAGCGGCGAGGACGCCGGAGATGCCCCTGTCTTAGGGGACGAGAAGGTTTCCACTCCGCCGCCCTCTCCCCGCGAGGCGGCCGTCGCCACGGCTGAGGGTATCCCGGCAGCCACCCTCCTGGTGATTCCTCCGCCCGACAAGGCAGAGGGTGCTCCGCCGGGCGCCTCGCAGCTCGCTGCTGGGCCCCACGACGAGGCTCCTCGGGAAGCCGCCGGCATTCCCGCCACCGGCACTTCCCTGTTCAGGACGAACGCCTCCTGCGAGTCGTCTTCGATCGAGGTCTCGCCCGAAAAGGAGGCTTCGGCAGCGCACGAGGCGACGAGCAACGAGCGCTTGCTCCTCGCCAAACCTCCCCACCCCTGGAAGAAGGCTCCCGGAGAATCCTCCAAAGCGGGTTCCCCCTCGCCGGACGACCTTCTGCCAATGTTCCCTCAAGGCATGGTGAAGGGTTCGACCGTCATCTGCTACCCGAGCTTCCCCGATCCGCCCACTCAGGCTTCTTCCTTGGAGGAATGGGAGAAGTATTCGGCCGATGCGATCCACGATCTGTCGATGTCTGCTCGACAGTTCCGTCCCGCTGGTAGCTCACTGGCGGACTCTTCTCGTTACCGCAAGGCAGCAGCTCTTACGCTCCAGGGTATCGCGCTTCTCAATGACATGATCCTTGATGAGCGCGACACTTCCTACGAACACGCGGCAAATCAGCTCGAGATGGGCGCTCAGATCGGTGAGCTCGAGGGTCATCTTCAGATCTCCATTGCTGGGGAGCGAAGGTACCGGGATGAGGCCAATCGGCACCGTCTGGCCCTTGAAGAGGCCAAGGCCGCCCTGGAGAAGGAGGCTTCCCTTCGCCGGCAGGCCGAGCTGCAAGTTGAAGAGCAGAAACGCGCCCTCGTCGACGAGGCAGAGAGCCATCGAAGCGCGGCTCGCGACCTCACCGTGGCCCTCGAGAAGAAGACGAGGAGGCTGGCTCGTCTGAGCGAGGCCATCGGCGCTCCTCCCGAGGAAGAGAGTCGCTTGGTCTCTCGGGTAACCAACGCTCTGAAGAGGCTCGCCGACGAGCTGGAGGGCGCGCAAGCGGAAGTCGTCGAGGAGCGCAGTGCACGGCTGCGCTTCTTCGAGAAAGCCAAGGCCAAAATCCAGCGTCGCGATGAGAGGTTCGCGGCTCTCGACGAGTCCGTCGATCATCACCGCATGGTCGCCGGCTACAAGGCCAACCTCGACATGGTCGAGAAGCTTCCCCCTGTCGCGACGGTGGGGAAACTCCTGCCCCTCTTGCCGAAGTGGCGCGGGATCATCGCGGAGCATTCCACGAAGGTGGAGGAGCTAGAGGTGAGGTCTGCTCTTCCTCTGGATTCGCCGCCTCTCTCGCCTTGCGACCCTCCCTCCATCGAGTCCGAGAGGCTGGCCGCCTTCGCTGCGGGGACGACTGCCTCGGCTTCGGACTCCGTCGACGAGTACGGGACCAACGACGAGACCCTCTCGATCCAAGAGCCGACGGTACAGGACGATCTTCCATAGGAAAATTGCCTATGAATATTTTGATTTTTCTTTGCGACCTTTGCTGTTATATCTTTTGCTTTGGCCTTGGGCCTTTTCTTTGTACTCCCCGAACACTTGATGAATGAAAAAGATTTCCATTTCTTCTACTGAACTTTAGTTATTGAATCGCGATTGTCGTTTTCCTCACATTTCTCGCTTTATTGGGGTCAACTATTCTCGCCCCTCTTCTCGCAGGTCGGCGGGCTACCTCTCGTTTCTTGGCCTCTGAGGCCTGACGAGGGCGTTATCGCATCGTTCCTCGCCGAGGATCCCGAGCACTATGCCCTAGTGCGCGACCTGATCAATGAACTAACTCTTCGGGTCGCGATGCCTTCCTCGGCGGGTCTCGAAGAGAGCTCCTCTGCGGCTCACCGCTTAGACCTGTTGCCGCCAACTGCCTTGACGAAGTTCCTACCTCGCGACCCGCGTCATTTGGCCGCCTTCTCGGACTTTGCCAGGGACATTCTCGACCGAGCGATGTCGGATTGCATTGATGACCTCGCCGACTCCATTCTCAAATCCGACGAGGGCTGACGCCGAACTGTTTTTGTTTTTCCAGTTTACGCAACTTGTAATGGTTTGCCTATGAGGCTATGATGTAAATGTGAATGTTATAAGTCTTCTGGCATATGAATAAACAAAGACCTTCTGTGATTATGTCCTTGTTGTATATGTATGTAGCTTTCTTTGTGCGGGGTCTTAGTGAGGAGGATGCAGGCTTGAGCATCCTCTCCTTCCCCCCCCCCCCCCTTTTTTTCTGAAAATGAAACGAACGTAGTAATTGAAGGTGGAGGGGAAACTTGTCGCGATACTGCTTCTTACCGCTAGCTCTCTCGATACCTACGTCGGGGCTCTTTTTCTTTGTCATGGTGCCATCGAATCTTTTGTCGATGCCCTTTTTTTCGTTTTCATGGTGCCATCGAATCTTTTGTCGAGGCCCTTTTTTTTTCATGGTGCCATCGAATCTTTTGTCGAGGCCCTTTTTTCTTTTTCATGTTGCCATCGAATCTTTTGTCGAGGCCCTTTTTTCTTTTTCATGGTGCCATCGAATCTTTTGTCGAGGCCCTTTTTTCTTTTTCATGGTGCCATCGAATCTTTTGTCGAGGCCCTTTTTTCTTTTTCATGGTGCCATCGAATCTTTTGTCGAGGCCCTTTTTTCTTTTTCATGGTGCCATCGAATCTTTTGTCGAGGCCCTTTTCTCTTCTTCTTCTTCTAAGTCGCATGCGGTGTAGAGTCCGATGATAATGTCGTTCTCGCCACGGCGGCGTACTTAGAGTGTCGATGACGATGGCCCTTTTTGCCTTTTGATTTTGCTTGCGTGCCATTTTTGGGCTTCGTTATTTTCGCTTTCGTTTCGCGCTTTATTTTAATGTGTTTGTTCTCGCAATCGACGCTTGGGTCGCGGCTGATCGTGCGCTGCTCTTACTTTGAGGCTGCTCGTAAGTTTGAGCCTATAGGATTTGTTAGAAAGATAATTTGCCATAAAGGCGAGCCTCATTAAACCCTTCGAGTCCCCCATATGGGTGCGGCTCGCGAGGGAAGAGTACTCCCTGTCTTTATTAGAAACAAGCCGGGGCTATGAGCGGTCCCGAACAAGTGGGTCGGGACATCCCATTAGGACGATGAAGACAGTTAATATAGAATGTAAATATGAGGAATTGGGGCGACAAGACCTACTGATAAAACTTTTTGAGGTGCTTGACATTCCAACTCCGAACCACCTCGTGGCCGGACAAGTTCTCGAGCTTGTAGACTCCCGGTTTGACTACCTCCACGACCTTGTATGGGCCTTCCCAATTTTGTCCGAGCTTCCCCGCGTTCAGCTCCGCCGTGTTCTGGAAAATCTTGCGGAGCACCAGCTCTCCGACCCTGAATTGCCGAGGGCGCACGCTCTTATTGTAGAACCGAGCGATGGTGTTTTGGTAGTTGGCGATGTGCGCTTTGGCTCACTCTCGCTTTTCGTCGATGTGGTCCAGTTGATGGAGCAGCCCCTGGCTGTTGTCGTCGGAATGGCTTGGAGCCCATGCTCGTCGCAGACTGGGTACTCCCACCTCTGCCGGTATTACCGCTTCGACCCCGAAGGCGAGTGCGAAAGGGGTCTCGCCGGTGGCCGAGTGGGGAGTTGTGCGGTAGGCCCAAAGAACTCCGGGGAGCTCGTCGGCCCACAAGCCCTTCTTCTCGTCGAGCCTTTTCTTGATGCTGTCGACTATGGTGCGATTGACCGCCTCCGCGTTTCCGTTACCCTGCGGGTACCTCGGCGTTGACGTGTTCAGCTTTATCCTCCATCGAGCGCAGAAGTCCTGGAATCTCTTCGAGATGAACTGGGACCCGTTATCGGCGATGATCTCGCGGGGCAGTCCAAAACGTGTGACCACGTTCTTCCAGACATAGCTCTCGACGTCCGAATCCTTGATGTTGGCGTAGGCCTCTGCTTCGGACCACTTAGTGAAGAAGTCCGTCACTACTAGCATGAATCTCCGCTGTCGGGAGCCAGTAGGCATTGGACCGACGATATCCATCGACCACTTCATGAAGGGGTATGGGACGGACACTACCGACAGCTTCTCGGCTGGGCAGTTTATCGCTGGAGCGTGGCGCTGGCACTTCTCGCACCTCTTGGTATGGTCGGCACAATCTGCGACCATGGTTTCCCAAAAGAAACCTTGACGCTTGGCTTTTCGCAGGAGGGATCGGCCTCCGGAGTGATTGCCGCACTCTCCGCCGTGGATTTCTCCCATAACGTACTCTGCCTCCTTCTTGCCCAAGCATCGCAGTAGTATTCCTTCGAAGCTCGCCCTGTAAAGCCTGCCATTCAAAACAGAGTACTTCGCGCTCTTGGTTCGCAACTTCCTGGCCTCCTGCCTGTCATCGGGTAACGTTCCGTCGAGGATGTACCCGCGAAGAGGGGTGCGCCAATCCTCGTCTTCGTCATCGTCTACGATCCCCTGCTCATCGGGACTCAGGTTCTCGCATTCGATGTCGAGGCTCTTGAGCGTCATCCTCCTCGTCCTGCTTCCCCGTCGTGTCGTCGCTAACCCTGCGCTTCTTTTTTGGCGGACCTTCTTCTCGCTTGATGCTGGGCTTCTCGACCGTCTCGACGGTGATCGAACGGAGCTCGTCGATTTCGGTTGTTGAGCCCAAGCCCGCCAGTGCATCGGCGTGGTTGTTGTCGCCCCTCGAGACCTGCGTCAAAGTCCAAAAATCGAATTTTTTCGACAGTGATTCGACAACCCCGGCGTATGCTTCCATCCTTTCGTCGTTCTTCTCGTACTCCCCGTTAACCTGCTTGACCACCAGCTGAGAGTCCGAGAAAGCGTTTACCTTCCGCACGCCTAAAGCCAGAGCTGATTGCATCCCGACGATAAGAGCCTCGTACTCGGCCTCGTTGTTCGTGGCGCGGAAAGCGAGGCGGCAAGCTTTTTCCACGACCTCTCCGATTGGGGAAACGAGCCTGATCCCGATACCCGATCCGAGCGACGTCGCCGACCCGTCGACGAGGAGCCTCCACATCCCTGTCTCATCGCGCGAATCTACGAGTTCCTTCGGCAGCTCGATGAGGAAATCGGCAAGGACCTGCGACTTCAAGCTGGTTCGGAGTCGATACTCGATGTCGTACGCTCCCAACTTGATCGACCACTTCGTGATCCTCCCTGACTGGTTCGGGCTGTGCAGAATGGACCTGACGGGCCTGTCTGTCATGACGACGATGGTGTGCATCTGGAAATGGAATCTCAGCTTTTCCGACGCGTCAAACAGCGCGAGCGCTAATTTTTCAACCTGGGAATACCGCGTTTCGGCGTCAAGGAGCTTCCGGCTGATATACGAAACAGGCTTCTGCTCGCCTTTCTCTTCTCGCACTAGCACCTGGCTTATCGCCTGATCGGACACCGCGAGGTATAGATACAGAGGCTCTCCTGGCTCTGGCTTCGTCATGACTGGCGGCGACGAGAGGTAAGCCTTCAGCGCTTGGAAGGCCTCCTCGCACTCTTGCGTCCATTCGAACTTCTTATTCTTCTTCAGCAACTCATAGAAGAGAAGGGTCCGGTCTGTTTGCCGCGAGATAAACCGTCCGAGCGCGTTGATCCGTCCTGTCAGCTTCTGGACCTCTCTACGATTACGAGGCGAGGGCATGCTCTGGAAGGCTTCGACCTGGTCGGGGCTGGCCTCGATTCCGCGACGGGTCACCATGAAGCCCAAGAACTTCCCGGACGAGATGCCGAAGGTGCACTTCGTCGGGTTCTGCTTCATCTTATGCTCGTTGAGGACCCGAAAACATTTCTCCAGATGCTCGACGTGCATGGAAACCTTTAACGACTTGACGACCAGGTCGTCGATGTACACCTCTAGCGATTCTCCTATCTGATCGTGGAACATCTTTGTCATGAGCCGCTGATAGGTGGCGCCGGCGTTCTTCAGCCCGAATGGCATGACTTTGTAGCAGTACGTCCCTCGCTCGCTGATGAAAGCGGTCTTCTCCTCGTCATCGGGGTGCATCCTGATCTGGTGATATCCGGAATAGGCGTCCATGAAGCTCATAAGCTCGTACCCGATGGTCGCCTCGACCAGGCGGTCGATGTGGGGCATCGGAAAGCTATCCTTCGGGCACGCCTTGTTGAGATCGACGTAGTCCACGCAGACCCTCCACTTGCCGTTCTTATTCTGTATGACGACAGTGTTGGCTAGCCATTCGGGGTACTTGACCTCCCGGATAGTTCCCATCGCCAGCAACCTGTCTACCTCGTCGTTGATGATCTTGTTTCTGTCGGCCGCCATTTTCCTCCTCTTCTGTATGACCGGTCGATGGTTGGGGTCGGTGTTGAGCCGGTGGGTGATTACCACGGGGTCGATCCCCGGCATGTCGTCGTTGGTCCACGCGAAGCTTCCCTTGTTCCTCTTCAGGAACTCCACCAGCTGGGCTTTCACCTCTGGGTCGAGTCTCGCGCCTACTCCGACGGTTCTCGTCGGATCGGTATCGTCGATGCTGACCTGCTCGACCTCCTCGATTTGTGGCCCGCCGCTCCGCTCTTCCGTAGCCGGGTCCTCCTCGTCCTCGGCGCTAAGGATCCTCGGAATTCTGGGATCTCCTCATTTCCCCTTCTTCTTGCGCCGCTTCCTTCGCTTTGTCGTCGGGGGAGGCGGGGCAGCGATGGCTAACTGCTATAAGCCATCCTTGCGGCCTTCGAGAGCCTTCTCGGGTCTCTTCCCGCTACTTGCCGCTCGATGATGCATCATGTAACAGATGCGGTAGGCTTCTCGGCAGCCTTGGAGCTCCTCGATGGTTCCCTCGTTCTTTCCCGGGAACTTGATGCACTGATGGTAGGTGGAGGGCACGGCTCTCATCGCATGAATCCACGGCCTCCCGAGGATCACATTGAAGTGCGATTCTACGTCGAGAACCATGAATTCGGTCATCCTCCTAACGCTTCCGGCGTATACGGCTAGCTGAACCGTGCCCAGCGAGGTGGTGACGTCGCCGTTGAACCCTGACACCTTCCGGGGTCGGCCTCCGATGGCGAGGTCGTCGATCTTCATGCGAAGAAGGCACTCGTGGGTGATCATGTCCACAGAGCTGCCGTTGTCGACCAGGACGCGCGCTATGTCGTACCCCCCGATGTTGAGCTCGAGCACCAGGGCGTCGTCGTGCGAATCCGCGCAGTTGTCGTCTTCGACAAACTCGATCGTCGCCCCCGATGTCTCGTGCACCGAGTCTCCTCTGTTAGGCTCTCGCCCCCGCCTTTGGTAGGCTTTGATGCTGTTGACCGTGTCGTCGCAGAATCGTGATCCGCCCATGATCACGTCGATCCTCGGTCTGCTTGCTGGGCGGGCGGCCTCGACGCGGGTCGATGGCTCCGCTTCGATCGCGAAACTTCACTTCTGAGCGCCCTGTCCTCCTCCGGCGCTCTGAGGCGGAGCCACCTGCTGGTTGGGGAAGGTCCTATTCTCGTTGTTCCAGGGTCGCGCATGCTCTCGTGTGGCTTCCCCGTAGTCTCCGCGTTCAATCCCCTTCTGGATGAACCTCTTGTACGCGGCGCAATCCTCAGACGAATGGCCCCAATAACCGTGGAACGAACAAAACTTGTTCATGTCCCTTGGCCACGGAGTCCTTTCGTAACCTCCTCGGCCGCCTGAGCGTCCTCCACGGCTGCCGCCGAAACTTCCTCTTCCTCCGGAGAACCCACCACGTCCCCCGGAGTATCCCTGCTGGCCTCCGTCGGGCTCTCCTCGGGAGTATCCTCCCTGCTGGTCCTGGGGCCTGCTGTCGCGATAGTCCGCCCGCGGCTGGCTCTCGCGGGCGGTGTTGTCGCTTCTCTTCTCGTCTACCTGGTAGACTTTGTGTCTCGGAGCCTCTGGGACGCGCCGCTCATTCTGTGCTCCCCGGTCTTCTTTCCTTGCTCTCGACGACGAGCCGTCTCGTCCGTCCCTGTTCTTCTCGGATTTGGCCTTGGCCTCGCCCCTATCGTCGCTCCTTTTCTTGCCGAGGATATTCTCCTCGATGTTCATGTCGATCGTCGCTCGGTGGAGGGCTTCCTCGATCGTCAGCGGCACTGTCCTCGTGATCTCTTTGCAGAAATCGGAAGTGCAGTGCAGGCCGTGCCTCAGGGCTTGGACGGCGACGGCGTCTTCGAGATTCGGCACCCGAATCATTACTCCCTTGAACCGCTCCACGTACTGGCGCAGCGTTTTGTCCTTCCCCTGCTTGAGATCAAACAGAGACGCTAGCGTCGCCTCGCTCTGGGCGTGGATGGAATAATGCTTCAGGAACATGGCGACGAGCTGGTCGGAATTGTCGATAATCCCTGGCGCAAGCCGCGCGAACCAGTCACTGGCTGGACCCTGCAAATGGTAAATAAAAAGACGACATAGGATAGCCTCCCTTCTGGTCTCCTCGCCGACGATATGGTCCGTCGCTATCCTGTAAGACTTCACATGAGTCGTAGGATCGGTCCCTCCCTTGTACGGCGCGAGCTTGATCTTTGGCAGCTCGTCTACTTCGACTCCTCGGATCCTGGGAGTAAATGGGGTCACTCTGGCGTCTCTTACCAGCTTGTCGATCTCCGGACCGGCGCTCGTCGCCTGGTGCACTCGCGATGCCACCTGTCCTATCTTTGCCTCCAGGGCCGCCGCCATGGCCTTCATGATTTCTCCGGTAGCGGTTGGGTCGCCCGCCGGGGCCAGCGCTGGCACGCTCAGGGGCGTGCTTGCCGTCGTCGTCGGCTGCGAGGTCGATGCCGGCGTCTGGAACAGGTTCCGGACCAAGAGGTCCCGTGAGGCGTCGAGCGCCTCGTTATTCGCCGCGTCTCGGGTCAGGGCCCCTCCACTCGCTGCGACGGGGGAGTCAGCAGACCTGTTCGCCGCGTTCCTGCCCTCCGCTTGGGCGAGTAGGTCGGCGAGCTTCCGACTCTCTGCGGCTTGCTCCTCTGCTCTTCTCGTGGCTTCTTCCGCCCTCCTGTCGGCCGCTTCCATCCTCTGCATGACCTGGGTCATCTGTCGCCGCATCTCGTCCAGCACCTCACTCTGGTCGCTCCGCTCTTCGTCTTGAGGCATCTTTCGCTTTCCCTCTTCTCGTTCTTGGCTGTGCGATAGGAAGAAACTATCGCCCCTCGGTGGGCGCCAAACTGTAGAGGGCGATTCGCACCGCCTTACAGTCACAAAAATACACTATTCGAACACACGAATAATACGAACGATGGGGTATCTTTGATTGATTATGATTACAAAGGGGATCGGTTTCTTCCGTTTATAGCTCGGAACCTCGAAGAGGAATGCGATAAAACTAAGACTGACACTATCAAGTTGGTTACACGAAGCGTTTCTCAACACTATGCGATGACTCTGTTTCTCTCTCTTCTCTCGGTAATGGCCAACCCCTTCAAATGGGAGCTCCCCCTCTATTTATAGCGACGCTCAGATCCCTCCGGCTCGAATCCCCTGGATGATCTCCCAATGGTCCCCCCTTCAAATATTCTGTGGTCCTTTTCTCTGACATCCTCGGCGGCTGCCAAAGGTGCTCGTCTCCACTAACGTTGTCCCCCTGCCATATCCTGAGCGCACTGCCCAGTAGTGGTCCCCTCAATCCGTACGCCCTTGTCGCATCCTAGGTAGAAGCCCTAGACCTTAATGGGCTTGAGGCCCCTCCTCGGTCATCGCTTCCCCCGATGGGCCGTGGGCCCGTTGCAACCTGACCACCCTCGAGGAGCACGGGCTCCCCTCTTGGTCACTGATCTCTATCCGTGGGCCGAGGGCCCATCGCCATTGTGCCCAACCTGATCCTCGTCGTTTCATGGGAAAACGACAAGTGTAAAGTTAGGAATGGATTTGACCAAATCCGACCTTAACAGTCAGTCCCCCATTTTGCCAAGTGTGAGCACTTGGGAAAATGTAAGAGGAAGAACCTCCGCGCGACGATCCTATAACATAAAAATATATGTATATTTTCCTTAATAATTGAAAAACATCAAATTACAAAACAAATTATGTCCGAATCACAGTATCAGAATTATATACAATGTGCAAAATGAAGTTACATATGAAAACCCAAAGAAATAGCTCAATTTGACCAATTTCAAAAAAATATTTACTTTTCCCGCAATAAGGTTGCAATTTGGGAAAACGTTAAATTAGATATAATTATATCAACCTCACATTTTATAAGTTATTAACAATGTTATAAAATGATTTTACATAAAAAAAAAAAGACTAACTAGCTTAACTTAACTAATTTCCAAAAATATGTACTTTTGCCGCAATAAGGTCATAATTCAGAAAGACAACAATTACAAAAATAATTATGTCAAACTAACAGTTTCTTAATTATATACAATGTTACAAAATGAAATTACAAAAAAAAAATTAAAATATATCTCAAATTCACTATTTGTAGGAAAATTGGTATTTTTGTCGCAATTAAAAATAATTTGCATAAACCCTTAAATTTAACCCAAATCTGCAAAAAATCAATAAAAATCACGCAAACCATCTTGATTCATCTATATTCCATCATATACTTTAAAAAGAATCAATTTCAACAACATTTGATTCAAAACGTAAAATGTACAATTAAACTAATATGAAACTCAAAGTTTAACTTTCATTCAACCTAATAGCTTTCTAAGTAACTAATACAAATATAGAATAAAAATGTGAAAAATTGACATGATTCATACATATACAACATTTAAACATCAAAACGCTTAAGATCTACTAAAAAAAACCCTAAAAATACATTTAAAATTTGAAATTAAAAGAAGTTGGAACTTTTGCTGCAAAAAAAGAAAAATTTATACCAGGGTTGACTTATCGTTTTTGACCGAAAAGTAGCTTGCTTTTCGAGAAAATACACTTGATAAGTTTGAGAGATAAGTGACTTGCTTTTCGAATCGAAAAATCGCGATAAGTATAAAAAGATAACGATTAGAGGAGATAAGTTACCGAGAAGTGGTTTTCAGCGATAAATCGCTCGATTATCGCGAAAATCGAAACCTTGGTCCACACACAAAATAAAACAAAAATATCAAATTTGCCATTTTAATATACTGTGTAATTTATAATATGTTGAGTTTTTTTGTTCTAATATATATGACTCTGGAGAAAGAATTCACTACCGAGCATAAAATATTTACGAATTGAACTCTCCAAATTTTTATTTGTATTTGTGAGTTTTTAATTCCGTTAACTCGTTTCTATGCTCCGTTTTTCACGTCAAACGTGTGCATTCAGAACTAATTATGTCTCATCCGGAGTAATTTTTGCAGATGAAGAGACTTTAATTGAGATGATTTAGAGAACTTCGTACATGTGATTCAAGTCTTTGAAGTTTTTATTCGGAAGATCGGTTCTATCTTCTAAACTAGGGTTTAAAATATATACATATATGGAGAGAGAAATATATATAGAGAGAGAAATAACATAAGAACCTCTCGAATGAAAGGTTATGTTGGGGAGTATTTTTGTGAAGAAAATTAATAAAGAAAAATTATTTAATTAATTATTTCTTTATTAATTAAATCATCATTAACACCAAAGTGCCCTCCGGAGGCCCGTTTTTGCAAAACAAAGTGTCCAGGTATTCCTAAAAATTTGAAAACACCCAAAAACAACATAAAATTTGTGAAAAACGGACACGAGACGGGACCGGGAGCGAAAAAAAACTAAAACACCTCTCTGTGGGACCCACGGGTGAGACAACCCACAAGATCGCGCCACATGGCGCGACCCCTTGCTGCCCCAGACTGTGGGCCCCACTTGATGGCATCAGCCCACTCATGGGCAGCCTTCCATCCCACTTGCACGCAAGTGGCCCTCTTGGAGGATTTGTGGGCCATCCGATCCCGCTCGGACGGCGGGGATCGGACCATTTTGATCCGGGGACCTGAAAATAAAGAAATAGTTGTCCAGGGACCCCTCGGACAATATTATATTGCACCTAGACCCCCGGATCCTATTATAAAGAGAAGCTCAGTTCAGTATAACGGTAACTCATTCGAACACACTCGACTCGAGTTCTCTCTCTCTCTAGTCTCTACCCCTGATATACTCACTTCCCCTCAAATACCATTCTAATGTTGAGTGTCGGAGGTGAATCAGGCCCATCCAAAAAGTCAACAGAAGCCCGCCACGTCATCAACGACATTGGGCTAGGCCCAGAATCCACAACTTGGGCCTCAACAGTGTTTGATCCAAAAAACGGCATCAACAAACAGGTTATGTCTAACATAAGAACCTATCATTGAGTGCTCTATGTTGTTTAAGTGCAGATCTCACTAAAATAAATGTTCATTTTTTCTCAATACATTTGAAAGAATAAATTAAAAGTAATCTGGTTTACATATATATAATATATAGAGTCCCGGACTAAAATATCTATGTATATTACATACTAATTAGGGTTGACAAATAAGTATTACATTATAGTATAGTTTGTTATAGTCGGTGATGTATATAAAAATCAGGTCAGCCAGCGAAGCTCTGAACAAAAATAATTGACCTCTTGCACTGATTACGACACTAATCTAAGGTTTAATTATTAATTAATCGTTTTTGTTATATTATATAGGGTTAATTGCGGCAAAATATCCAACCTTTTTCAATATTCTCCGATAGGTACCCAACCTCAATAAACGTAGGCAAAAATACCCAACGTCACACTTTTGTCGCCGACCAACTAACGTCGTTAGACGCTGCCTACGTGGCCGTTAGGCTGTCTCTTGTGGAATGCCACGTGGCCAAAGGTTGGGTACTTTTGCCGCCACATGGCCAAAGGTTGGGTACTTTCGCCGCCACGTGGCATTAAAAAGACAATTTTTTTATAATTTTTTCTTTCCCGTTATCCAATATGTTTTTATTTTTTTTATGTACATCAAACATGATCAAATAATTTTATAAGAGATGTGCTTATAAAAAAATGTTAAAGAAAAACTAAAAAAATGTTACTTTTTTTTTTTCACTTTAAAACAAAAAATAATAAGGTTAAACATAATTTTTACGAATCACCAAACTTTCGGTTTAAATTAAGCTTGAACTGTATTTGATACAATCATTTGTTTTAATCATGCCTTAATTTCAAATATGTTATATGTCTGCAAAAATCATATCATGCCTTAATATTAGTATTAAAATACTCGTGTTATTATATACAATAATGTTTTAGTTTCAAAATTTTAATATAATCTATTAAAAAATTATAAATTATTCCTATAAGAAAAAATATTTTTTTATAAAAATATATTTTATAAAATTATTTTATTAGATTTAACATATGTAAAAAAATAAAAATATGTGTCACGGGAAAGATTTTTTTTAAATAAATTAAAACTAATAAATTTAAGGAATTATTTGATTATTTAAAAAAATAACATAATTTTTTTTATAAGTACATATTTTATGAAATTATTTGATCATGTTTGATATACGTAAAAGAATAAAAACATACGGGCTAATAAGAAAGAAAAAATTAAAAAATATATATTTTTTAAATGCCACGTGGCGGCAAAAGTACTTAACCTTTGGCCACGTGGCGGCAAAAGTACCCAACTTTTGGCCATGGGCCATTCCACACGAGACACCCTAACGGCCACGTAGGAAGTGTCTAACGGCGTTAGTTGGTCGGCGACAAAAGTGTGACGTTGGGTACTTTTGCCTACGTTTATTGAGGTTGGGTACCTATCGGAGAATATTTACAAAAGTTTTGTATTTTTGCTGCAATTAACCCTATTATATATATGGATCCAAGTTGCCATCCAATCCAAAGAAAATTATATGAAAAACCCATTCTTACATAAACCAAAAACCTCTTGCACAAACTGTGCTTATTCTCATATTATATTTAAGGTGTGAATTCGTGAAAACATGCTTCAAATAATTAGCTTGTGATCTAAAGTCCTTAGAGGATCATTATGCTATATGCTTTTATTCGGATGACTAATTCTTTAAGTATAGCACTGAGTTTATGATTATTATAATATACAAAAAAAAAAAATAACAGGGTTAGTAGCATACTTTTTTAAAAAAATGTTTTTATTTATAAAAAGTAAAAAATAAAAGATGTTCGTTTATTTATTTTTATAAAATATTTTATAATCATCTTTTAAATTTTTAAAATTTTACAGAAGAAACAAAAACACAAAATATATAAATTTAGGGCGTTGACTACTCTATTATTGTCACGCAGTTAACTTACCCGTTAACTCTGACCACGTGGACAAACGTGAGTTGCTGACATAGCAATTGTTTGCCACGTGGACGAGCCCACATCAACCTCGTTTATGACAAAACAACAAATTAAACTATTAATTGGGCTCGTCCACGTGACAAAAAACTGTCATGACAATAACCCACGTTTGTCCACGTGGCCAGAGTTAACGAGTAAGTTAACTGCGTTACGAGAATGCATTGATCAATACCCTAAATGCAACTTTAGTTCTTTTGCCACTATTTTTAAACGTTGGATATACGAAAAGTTCTTTGACTAATTTTTAAATATTTTCGCCGTCAATAACCCTAATTTTTATGTAAGTATAGATTTTTTTTTTCGCACTTAAAGTTTTCAATATTTGTTATATTACTTCTCCCTCATAGATAATATTGAAAGCGCCCTTCAAAATTGCCAATTTACGTACTAAAATATCCTTTCTAAGCGTTGTTTAAAACTAAAATAGTTTTATAATTTGTTAATAGTAAAAAAGAGTGTAATTTAGATTTTTTTTTGTCGCAAATACTATTTTGGAAAGAAAAAAAGTAATTCCTGTCGTACCAACTTCAAATCTTTAATATGGCAAATCACAACACTTGTATATAATATATATATATATATAAAGTGGGATTTTTTGCCCTTTGTTAATTGGAAATTAGCAAAATGGAGTTATGAAGTGTTAATATTCCATAATTCAAACTCATACGTTGTCTTCCAGTGAGAACATGACAATTATGATGTTGCTTCTTCCATGTTTCTTGTTCAAATAAATAAGAAATCCCCATTATTCTTTATCATCGTGTTTCTTTTCTCATTAATCTTTCCTATTTACAGAGGCCCACCCTGAAAAGGAAATACAATATTTTATCAACCCCAGGATTTTCTTCAGTGTTTATCAACAACAATACAAAACCCATTCGTTATTACTTTGGAATATTTGCGGAAAAACTACCACAAAGTACCACATATTTCAAGTTCTCGAGACAAAAATTTCAAAAACCCAAAAATTCTAAAACAAAATGATCTTTCGAAGTTTCGATAAATTCCAAATTTATTGTCATAATAAAATAAAATTTAAAATAATTTGCATGAAAATATACCGTTTGGTACTTTTTCCGCAAATATCTCTATTACTTATTAGTCATCACGTTCATTCAACATCTTACCATATCAAGCTCAAACTGAGCTCAAGATCGAAGTCAGTCAAGTCATCAATGGATTCCATCAAATCCTTCAAGGGCTACGGCAAGGTGGATGAGCTCGAGCAGCAAGCTTTCCGGCGCAAGACTCGCCGGCGAGTGGCCATCATCGCCGTCTCCTCCGTCGTCCTGGTCGCCATCATCGTCGCCGTAATCGTCGTAACCCTAATCCACCGGAGCAACCGCTCCTCCTCCTCGCCGGCGAGATCCAGTCCGGGGAGCGAGCTTACCCCCGCGGCGAATCTGACCTCAGTCTGCGCTGTCACTCGGTACCCTAGCTCGTGCCGCTCCTCTCTACTCGCCGCGAACACCACCGACCCGGAGGAGCTCTTCCGCGCCTCGCTCCGCGTCGCCATTGACGAGCTCGAGCGGATCTCCTCGCTCCCATCGGAGCTGATTGCGAAGACGAACGACACCAGCGGGAAGGCGGCCCTGCGCGTGTGCGAGGAGGAGTTCGACGACGCCGTGGAGAGGCTGAACGACACCGTCTCCGTGGCGGCGGAGGGCGGGAAGCTCCTGTCGCCGGCGACGATCGACGACGTGATGACGTGGCTCAGCGCCGCGCTCACCGACCAGGAGACCTGCCTCGACGCGCTCAATGACCTGAACTCGTCGCTCGCGGTCACCGTCAAGGACGAGATGCAGAACTCGACGGAGCTCGTGAGCAACAGCCTCGCCATCGCCGCGAGGATCCTCAAGCTCCTGGCGAACCTCGACGTCCCGATCCACCGGCGACGGCTCCTCAGCGAGGATTTCCCAGCGTGGCTTAGCGCCGGGGACCGGAGGCTGCTCGCTCAGGACGGCAGCGAGACAAACAGCACAGGCACAGGGGTGGTGCACACGATAATTGTGGCGAAGGACGGAACAGGGGATTACCTGACGATCGGGGAGGCGGTGGAGCGGATTCCGAAGAAGAGCAAGACGAGATTCGTGATCCGGGTGAAGCAGGGCGTGTTCGTGGAGAATGTAGTGCTGGACAAGAACAAGTGGAATGTGATGCTCGTCGGAGAGGGCAAGACCAAGACCTTCATCTCCGGCGGGCTCAACTTCGTCGACGGCACGGCCACTTTCCACACCGCCACTTTCGGTACAGACACTCTCTCTCTCTCTTAGCTTGATTCCAGAATCTAAAACCAGGGTTAGAATCCGTTAACATGGTTAGAATCAAGATCGAATTCAATGCTTGTTCATGATGATAGGATTAAGATCAGGGTCTAATCCGATAGTTCGTACTTGGTCAAACCAGAGTCGCTAACCGAAGTTTCCACGTGGCATGTTAGCTATGTATTGGTCAAATTAGGAAGCCACGTGGCATAAGATTTCTTAGGAGTAACACCCACAATTACAAAGGCTTTCGGGTTTTTGGCATTTTCCCGGCTTTTCGCAATCGGAATGTGTTCCAAGCTCGGTTTCGAAATGCCCAATTTTTTACATGACCGGGATCAGACAGAGCCAGATTGGGCGGGGCCGTAGTAAATAAATATACTTAAATCGAAAACTAGCAAAAAAAATATTTTCCTAGGCCCGGTCTAAGACGAAAGTGGGTCAGAGTCGGGATCGGGCCGAACCGAGCTATGAAATGAAAACTTTGAGCCCTCTGTGTGACCGATCTGACTTTGAAGATCAACTGAGGAAGCAAATCTTGTTGCTTTTTTGGTTTAAGATTTGGTGGTAGTAGTGGTGTTTGCAATTGCATAACCCCACCACGTGCAATCTGGTTTTCATCATATTTGATGATGTCTAAAGCTACCAAGTCATTAAAGTTGAGGCCTCATTGCGAAATAAAATATTATACAAGGGGCCTTTTTCTCTGCATGCAATATATTGTGGATATTTCTATCTCATCTTGTTTTGTGTTTGAAAATTATTGGCACATATTAATGAGGGAGGAGAAGAAAGACATTGATTTGTTGCCCTTAATTATTTGGTCAATGCACCCAAAATTCTGCAATGTCGTTTTCTCTTTCACACTCTATGGAACAAACCAATCCAAGAATTTCGTGTTCGCATTTAGAAACCAATTAAGTTATTCTTTCACCTATTATTGCGTTTTTTTTTTTATAAAAAGATTACACTAATATGAATTTTAACGATTGCTTTTATATATATTATATATATTTGTTTTGTTTTGTTAATTCTTACCTATTTGTGCTAGTTCTATTGACTTACATAATTGTCTTGTTAATCTCTGAACCAGCCGTGGCAGGGCAAGGCTTCATCGCGAAGGACATAGCGTTCGTCAACACGGCGGGGCCGGAGAAGCACCAGGCGGTGGCGATGCGGTCCGGCTCCGACCGCTCCGTCTTCTACCGGTGCTCCTTCGACGCCTACCAGGACACGCTCTATGCCCACTCCAACCGCCAGTTCTACCTCGACTGCGATGTCACCGGCACCATTGACTTCATCTTCGGCAATGCTGCCGTGGTATTCCAAGGCTGCTCGGTCCAGCCCCGTCAGCCACTCCGCAACCAGTTCAACACCATCACTGCCCAGGGCAAGAAGGACGCCAACCAGAACACCGGCATCTCCCTCCAGAAGTGCACGTTCTCGGCCCGGGACGCCAACCTCACCGCTCCGACGTACTTGGGCCGGCCGTGGAAGGAGTTCTCCACCACGGTGATCATGCAGTCGGAGATTGGCGGGTTCGTGCAGGCCAGCGGCTGGAAGGAGTGGGTCGCCCACGTCGACCCACCCAACACTATCTTCTACGCCGAGTACCGGAATTCCGGGGCAGGCTCCGCCACTACCGGGCGGGTCCAGTGGGCCGGGTACCAGCCGGCGCTCTCTGACAGCGATGCCGAGAAATTCTCGGTCGCCACGTTTATAAGAGGCGGGGACTGGCTGGGCGAGGCCGGCGTGAATTATCAAAGCACGTTGTGATGGATCGATAGAGAATAGTTGCAATCTTGAGAAGCTACAGATTTGAAGAGAAAAGAAATTATATATATATATATATATATATATATATTCATATCTATTATGTGTACAGTGTTTGTTTATTCAAATATGTTTTTTTTGAACGTGATCTTATATTATCCAAATGGAAATATTTCCAAGGTATGAAACTTTTAAGTTATAACTGTTTATAGGTTTGTGGGAGACGTTTGGTGAAATTGCTTAATAAATTAAGACGTCAGCAATTGCGGAACTAGAAATTATATTTTGTAAAGGCGAGATTTGATTTTTTATTAAAATCTTAGACAATAAATTGAAAATATTATTGAAATTATTTTCATATGCAAAATAGAACCGTTATATTTTCATTGGCGCAGTTTTATTTGGGTGATAGATTTCAAGAAGGCCCACTTCGTCGGTTTTCTTGAAGTACACAAATTCCTTCCGCAGATATGTCGTCGTTGTATCCTGTAAAGCTACGCTATTTATATGGCTCAACGTTTTTATCAAACCTATGTTTCTAAGGGAATCGCGTAAGAAGGTCTAAATCCGGATATTTCTGTTTTTAGAGCTATACTTCTCTGTAATATTTTTTCGAGCACAAATACCGGATGCAGATATCATGAAGCAAGCGGCAAAGGCACCGAGCCTTTATGCTATTTGCTGCAAAAACAATCTAAGCTAAGAAACGACGCTACATTATGCTTTTCTTCTAACCAGTCAAACATAAAAAGTGGCAAAAACGACCGTAATGTTAGGCCTTGCTCTTATTCAGACGGTCCAACACAAAGCAAATACTGTTATAACTGAAGAAAAAGATAGTAAATTTGACTTGTGTTGATACGATATCGATATGCATATATCCAAATTTAAAACCAACGACAGCAGTGTAGGGACCAACGACAATAAAAACAAGCAAACGGCCGAAAAATGGCATTGTGATGAACCAATGGACAAAACTACTTTATGAAAATTTCAACATCTCGAGCATTAAAAACAAATTATGATTATTAATAGATATTAGTGTAATTTGCGGCAAAAGTATATATGCTTTGCTTACCGTTAAGAGCAGTTTAGTCTTTATATTATCTTTTTGGTGGCATACGTATACATGTTTGTCATTCGGTAAACTAATTAGTCTCTGGAGGTCAAAAATTGGCTTTTGACGTAAAAATTGTGAAAAAAGTATAAATATGTTTTGTTACAGATAAAGTTATTCTTAAAAATTAACAATCAACGGGTGAGTTTTTCCATAAAATATGTGTCGTTTTGTCACAGTTGTGATGTCAAAAGCCTATTTTTAAACTCCAGCGACTAATTTGTTAACGAATGACAAGATGTATATTTGTCCCACCAAAAAGATAAGATAAGAGTAAAACATCTATACTTCTACCGCAATTTTATCCATAATATTAGCAAGCGAAATGTAATACGAGTATATGACATTAATTGCTATATTTATATCCGCAGAAGAAAATGAAGCATTATAACGTGTCGTGGCTTCAATGTTTTTTGTTGGCTTCCAATTTACTACCCACTATTAATAACCCCTTTTACCATACAAAAAATAATGCACAAATTTTGTTCTTCAATCTACAAATTGCTCTAATCAATGTCCTCAACTCAACAATATGTGCAAATTGAAGAAAGGAATATGCGCGATTCTTTATTCTTTGATCCTCACCATTAACATATCTAGCGTTTGTGTATGTATGACTTATGAGCTCTCTCTCTCTCACCCACAACTAGTGTATATATATATCTGAGTAATATGCCAATATCTATTGATATGACACCAACAAATAATTCTGTTAGTTTAGTTTCCCTTCACTGACAATTATTAAAAGAATAGTTACGTATAAATAGAAGAATATATATATATATATATATATATTGTTGTATGAAATTGAATATTATTGGACCCATTAAACGGCATGGAAAATTGCTAAGAATATGTCCCACATGAGCGAAACTTTCCCTCGTAATTAATAATTAATAATAATATTAAGGGTAATCAAATTATAGAAATTAATTGTGAGTCGTGGCACATACGTAACTAAAAGTCAAGCATATTGCTGGAAATGAGAAAAACCCTTGCCGCAAATGATCGGGAATATAAATTTTGGGGTCAAAGTTAGGTGTAAATCAATTAATCCATATTTATGCATTCCCTTATAGTTAATTGTCATCTTTATTGGGTGATAATTTGTGCCTTTTATTGCATTTGTATCAATCTATGTATAACTTTAATTTTTGAGTAAATGTCATCAATACCCTCTAAATTTAGCACTATGTAATCAAATTATCATTGATTATATTTTATATCAATTGGCATCAATTAACAACTCTTTCAACTTTTTTTTTTGTTAATTTGCTTTTTGAAGTTAGCAATTTGTTTCAATTTGCCTCTTTTAACTTGTTATCTATATCAATTCGCCCTCTTAAATTTTGATATGTGCATATGTAATGGTGATTTTTGGTTAAATTTCACAAAAAAATATGATTTTCAACAATATAAAAATGTAACGAGTTTTGAGACTACATTGATTTTTTTTCCAGTTAAAGATAGAGGCCCGAAATCTCACTAAGTGAATTCGAATTCTAACTAAGTTGGCACCAAAGGAACACAAAGCACAAACCGAGGCTCGTAATAATAAAAATATCAAAATTTACCGACTTAATCAAAAGAAGAAAAAAAAGAGAGAGAACTATGTAAACTTAAAATTATCTCCACAACAAATATGGTCGTTTACAAAAGACTAAATTGATAGTGAGAAATGCAAACCTACTCGTAAACATCGAGCGAGTGCCAACAATTTGTTTATATTAGCTTTTATATTTAAATAAAAGTGATGCATACATATTTAACAAAGGGGTCTTCTTAGTACAAAATTCAAAGTTCGTTAAAAGAAAAAAATTAATACAATTTCAAAGTTAGTTAATAGAAATTTTTGTAATATAGATTGGTACTTTCTAAATTGTAATTTTACAACATTTTTTATGTATAAAATGATCAAAGTGATAAAATATATATTTAGGAACATTAAAAAAAAAGGTACTTGTTTAGTTCCATTCCAAGAAAACATTAAAATGCTAAAAAAAAGAGTAAATTATTAATATATTTTTCTTCTAAATATCATTATCAGTACAATGGTAAACATTTATATATATTTTTTGTTTACCGATCTAGAGCTGTGACTCTGTGGGCATGAAAAAACCATTAAATATTTACTGAACACCCAGATTAAGAAGTAATAAAAATATTAATTTCAGTAATCAAATATAAATAAATAAAAAAAGACAAAAAAAGTTAGTGTGTAGTCAGTGAGTCTAAGCCTCAGAAAGAGAGAGAAATCTCGCCGCTTGGTTTGAATCGCGTCCTATAAAGCCAAAGCCACCACGATGCGGAGCTTCGCAGCTGTCTCTCGCACACTCAGAAGGAACCATCTTCGCTCTCTCTCTACTCCTTCGTCTTCGCGACTCTTCTCCTCTTCCTCGCCCGATTCCGATTCCTCCTCCGCATCCATGGCTGGCCCTCCGATCACTCTCCACACCATCAATCCCAAGGTGCCTTCAGTTTTTTGTTTGCTTGCTTTGGTTCCTCGATTGCTTTGCTCGATTCCGGTTTCGGAAATGATGAGGAGCTTGAGGTCTGAGCTTGATAGCTGTTGAAAATGGCGTCCGTTGGACTTCGAACTCGATTTCGATTCGGTTTTCTTCTCTGGTTGTTTTTGTTCACTGTTCAGTCATCGGATGATGATCTGTGCGTTTTGGATTCTGTGGAAGGATTTTGGAAGACAGCTTTTGATTTTTTTGACATGCGAATCTCGAGCAATCACTAAAGCATTGACCTTTAAACACTAATTATCTGTTGTTATGATCTAGCAACCAAACTCAAGAGTATTCTTTGGCTTATCTCGGCAGAGAAGCTTGATTAATATGGACGAAATTTGGATATTCATCTTCTCTTTAATCATATAATTGCTGGTAGATTTGTAACATGGGTTTTGTAGCTTATTGATCGGGTATTCACGCACACTCTGGGTTTTATAGAATTAAGAGATCATTGAGCTCGTTGGATTTCGAGTCAGTTTTGATTGATTGGTTTTCTAGTTTTGTTGTGACTTGTCGATGTCTGTATTCTGCCCGTGTCCCGACTTATGATTGTTATCGGTTTCAGGTGCTGAAATGCGAGTATGCTGTTCGGGGCGAAATCGTCACCCTTGCCCAGGTACGCAAGTATACTAATTTACAGAAGCTCATCCCTTTAGAAATATCGAAAGGCATCTTTCATTCAGAAATATAGATAGGTGTTTGGTTCTAGAGGTCAAATTTTAATGATTTCTATTTCTTCAACTGAATGCCTCTTACTCATCTGAATTTCCATCTGTCACAGCAATTGCAACAAGAACTGCAAGAAAACCCAGGTTCCCATCCCTTCGACGAGGTATGTAAAAACACGTTCTTTCCCTTTTCATATGGAGGTTTAGCATTAATTTTAAGTTTTATCTTCCGTTTAAAGATGAGCAAAAAAGTGACATTGCCCCCCAAATTTGGCTTGTCTTTTGCAGATACTTTACTGCAATATCGGAAATCCGCAGTCTCTTGGCCAGCTTCCGATAACGTTTTTCCGAGAGGTATGTTTGAAAAATAAAATTATCTAGTGGTACTGCAATTTGGGTATCTAAGTGACCATTGTTTTTCTGTCTTAGGTTCTTGCACTATGTGACCATCCAGCCATTTTGGACAAGAGTGAAACACAGGGCTTGTTCAGGTATTGTTTATAAGAATTCCGATTTTCAATTACAAACTAGATCAGCTCTTATATTAGTTTAAATTTCTCAATTTTCCATGTGGCCTGTTATTACAGTGCCGACGCTATTGAACGAGCTTGGCAAATTCTGGATCAAATTCCCGGAAGAGCTACCGGTGCTTACAGTCATAGTCAGGTAATGTTATATTTCCAGTTACTTAAATGGGCGAGTCACAAAATCTTTGAGCAAGGACTTTTCATAGGACTTCTATGTCTAATATTTTCTTGATATCCATCTCAGGGTATCAAGGGCCTCCGTGATACGATAGCGGCCGGGATCGAAGCTAGGGATGGATGCCCTGCTAATCCAAACGACATTTTCTTAACAGATGGTGCAAGCCCTGCGGTAATTTTCAATTTATCGTCTTTTCAACTACGTTGCTTAATAACCTTACTAAATTATAAAGATTTTATTTTATTTTGTTATAGCACGTTTCAATCTGAAATAGCTGTATTACCTTCATGGATCCACTTGCAGGTCCATATGATGATGCAACTGCTGATAAGGTCGGAGGGTGACGGAATTCTTTGCCCTATTCCTCAATATCCTTTATACTCTGCTTCCATCGCCCTCCATGGTGGCACTCTGGTATGTTCGTGTTTCTCTGTTCCCTGAATTCAATGTAAAATCTGCTCTAAATTTATGGTGTTTTTTTAATTGTTTAAGGTTCCGTACTATCTTGATGAGGCATCGGGATGGGGATTGGAAGCTTCTGAGCTTAAGAAGCAGTTGGATGCAGCCAGATCCAAGGGCATCAACGTTAGGGCCCTCGTTGTTATAAATCCCGGAAACCCAACAGGCCAAGTGAGTTATATATTTTGCTGTTGTGCAATCAAATATTTGCACCTGTTGCCAAATATGTTTTTTTTTTTTTGTTCTTTCAGATTATCATTCAATTAATATGTCCAAGTCTTGTGTAGGTTCTTGCTGAGAGCAACCAGAAGGATATTGTGGAATTCTGCAAGAAAGAAGGTCTCGTTTTGTTGGCCGATGAGGTAAGTGAAACACTATGCGTGTGGTGCTTAGATCCTTCAATTTTTCAGAACCGTTTTTCTTTTTGCATTTTGGTCTTTTTTTTTTTACTTTTGATTGATACTGTCCGGTGAAACGCAGGTATACCAGGAGAATGTTTATGTCCCGGAAAAGAAGTTCCATTCCTTCAAGAAGGTCTCCCGGTCTTTGGGTTACGGCGAGAATGATATTTCCTTGGTGTCCTTTCAGTCGGTCTCTAAAGGTGATTTAATAAATATTTATTATGACGTGATTCTGAATTTATAGCAAGTCTGGTAATGCGATTCGATGATAACAATTATCTTATTGGCGGTCAGGGTACTATGGGGAGTGTGGAAAAAGAGGAGGATACATGGAAGTTACCGGGTTTAGCGCAGACGTAAGGGAGCAGATATACAAGATGGCCTCGGTGAATCTTTGCTCCAATATCTCTGGTCAAATTCTCGCTAGCCTCGTCATGAGTCCACCCAAGGTTAGCATTTTCCTGGTAGTTCGAATTTATTCGGTAATGGAGAGGCGGTTACATGTTGCTAGTTTTTACCTCGACATAATTTTTCGTATAAATATTTTCATTTTATTTACCCTCCTATGTTATTTTGATTTCGACATGTTATCTTGTTGCTTTGGAAAATACTATCATGAAAGTTGACTTTTTTTTTTGGGTAGACCTTTTTGAAACCAGTGCTATTGAAAGCCCGAAAAATGTGAACCATTCTGAAAATTCCAAAAAATGATTACATGTATTAGGTTTAATTCACGTTTGTAGTAAATAGAGTAGTATATTTTCATAGTGCATATATAAAATGAAGTTTACGCACTACGCAGGTTGGAGATGAATCTTTCGACTCGTACTGCGCCGAGAGAGATGGAATCTTATCATCCCTAGCAAGGCGTGCCAAGGTTGGTAAATTGACACACTTGCCCTCTAGGATATTGAATGTAAATTAAGAATTTAACCTCCAATCTTAACACTTTTTTTCTTTTAAATGATCACAGACGCTGGAAGATGCGTTTAATAACTTGGAGGGCATAACTTGCAACAAAGCAGAAGGGGCGATGTATCTCTTTCCGTGCATCAAACTGCCGCAGAAGGCTATCCAAGCCGCCGAGGCTGCAAAGACAGCACCCGACGCGTTTTACTGCCGCCATCTTTTGAATGCAACGGGAATTGTTTTCGTTCCCGGTTCCGGATTTGGACAGGTCGATTTAAGCATTGTCGAAATCAGGACCGTGATCAAATAATTATTATTTTCTGAAGTTGATAATAAATTTTGTTTCCGTATAGGTCGCTGGAACGTGGCATTTTAGGTGCACGATTCTGCCTCAGGAGGAGAAGATTCCGGCTGTGATCACCCGCTTGACGGACTTCCACAAGGGGTTCATGGACCAGTTCCGTGACTGAAGAATCCTCGTTTTGCTGTCGTTTCGAGACTTGGAATAAGGTTTATCCATTCATATAGAGGAACTTTTGCAATGAGGTAAAGGGAAAGAAGAAATGGACTTTGTGTTGCTTTGTTTACGGTAATTGTTACATGTTTTGGTTAAAGACTTGTTTTACTTTTCATAATAATGTTAAAAGAGAAGATATATGTAATTTTGACTCGTGAATAAATTTGTAACCCCTTAGAAATAAAAAAAAATAAAAAAACTGACAAGAATATATCAGAAGACAAAATGAAAGTGCTTTTTTCTTTCAAATAGTGTCGTTTTCGAGAGATTTGACAATCGTTTACTAATTTAATGTCGTTTAATACGTATAGTATCTAATATTCATGTCGTTCTTTATTAACGTCATTGTACTTTTAATCAAGCTTTACAATTTTAATTGTTGTTTATCGCACCTAGATTTCTAATTAGTGTTACTAATTTACTAATTACTTATTTAGCAAATTTTAAACGGAATTAATATTTTCTTGAATTTCAATATTTTTTCCATAACAAAATAATTTTCGCACCCTGTCAGTCGGTAACTAAAATCTAAGTACTTAGGTCTTAGGAGTTTGGAAACTAGTTTTCCTGCTATATGTAAGGAAACTTGAAAAAATGACTATCAAAAAGTATGTTCTGTGTTTTTTATTCCTTAAATTGATGTACGTTTTCTATTCCCTAAATATATGTATGTGAGTAATTATTCCCCAAATTTTATTTCATCTCATTTTGAACGAAAATATCCTTTGCTCTACTACTGTCATTTTGGTCAGTTTTCAGCACAAAGTTAGATAGTTTTTTTAGTAAAATTTGACATTTTCTGTGAAATATTGTCTTTACTTTGATATTTTTTCGAGTATGGGTTGACAATATTTGGCACAACGTTTGACAATTTCTAAAAAATATTGTCTTAACTTTTACATTTTTTCGAGTATGGATTGATAGTATTTGACAGTTTTATGAGTAGAATTTGACAAATTTTTTTCTTTCAAAAAATAGTATTTTTATTCAAAATGTAGCTCAATATAGATTGAAGAATAAATACACATATATATTAATTTAGGGAATATACAACGTAAAACATGCTTTTTGAGAGTTATTTTTTCAAATTTTTCTATATAAATATATAAAGCCTGTATGCTGCTCCACGAAAAAGTTAGATAGTTACTTTTATAGCTGCCAAACTCTACGAGAGTCCAGCTATAACTCTGCTTCCTTTTCTGATAACTTGTTCCCTTAATTTAAAAAATAATTCATGGTCGAAAAAAAGCTCAGTTTCCAATTCCATTCAGCTCTCAGTCAGTCTTCTATTAATTCAGCAAACCAAGATCCATTCATCACGCGCATCTTTCTTAAGAAGTTGTGGAAACTCTAATATAATGGAATATAATCTCAAATGTTCAAAACTAATCTCTTGCTTGCTCTACAAGATACACATCACATATACAAAGTGAAGAGACATATACTCATCATGACCAATAGTGGTTGTGGTTGCAAGGAAAGCAGCCGCAAGAGGCGGTGACTGTGGTGGTGTGCGAGGAGAAGAGAGAGAGGGTGTTATTGTAATTTCCACTATTTTGTTGCGAGGCCTTCCTCATCTGCTCGGAGTGTTGTTGCCTGGCTGATGATCGGAGCTCGTCCGCTTTTCTGTGAACCAAACTCATCCTCTTCATCAGCTTCTCTTCTAGCTTTGATCTCATCTTCTGAATCTTCACCTGCAAACACCAACAAACTTCCTATAAGTAACCCTAACACGGCTCAGTATGGGATTAGAATGGGGACCGGATACCGAGCTTTCGGCTTTTTTCGAGCCCGGCTATGCTTCTTTGGGGTTTAGAAACTCTGGACTGGTTCTGATCATTCTTGTTGTAAAAGAGTAAAATCAACTAGTAAACCGTTCAGATTTCAAATCATGCATGAACTTAAAGACTAAAATTATAATAAATAATAAACTAAGACAAACCAAGTTGTAGATTTTTTGTTGTTGCATAAACTCCGATTCCGGTTCATTAACCTGAGATCGCGCCTTGCCTAGCTCTCGGTCTTTTGTCAAGAAGCCCTATTCAGACCAGGTCAAAACTAAGTTTCGAGGTCAAAATTCTCTAGTTTATTTTCATTTTAACTAAAGCGCATTTAGCATAGTAAATCTAATCCATGACACATCTCTCTTACGGAAAGACCAATAAAGTTTTATCTTAAGAAAGATTTGATGTCTAAGAAGATGATTACAGAAAGAGTGTCACTCTTGAATTCTCTTAAGAAATATATAAAATAGGAATGAGACAAAATTTCTAGTCTTGGATTCCCAAAGAAAACTTGTAAATGTTGGTACTTACTCACATCACATTCACATGGGCATGCAAAAATTAAACTATATGTTAATGGCCAAGCCATGACTTTTTAGCCATGCATGACCAAAGTAGATATTGTAATCTTTTACACTAGATGAATAAAGCCTATTTATCAGATGTGGGTCCCTTTAGGCGGGTGGCTCGATAACATAATATATAATATATTTATATTATTACAATTTAATTGAACCATAGTTGTTATTTTTTGCACTTAGTGTCACACAAGTGGAATAAGTGAGATAACCAGCTTTTTTGACCATTATTTGTATTTGTATAGTATAAAATAAATATAGTGTTTGCTGGTTAATAAAATAATAGATCACATTTAGTAGACATAATGATGAGATTATTGCATGCATTATTTTAAGTAGGCTAGTGGAAACAAACTAGTTTGAGACAGGAAAAAAACAATATTGAAGTCAGTTTCGGTAGATACAAACAGCTAGGGCTACCTATTCATATGAATATTTACTGTAAAAATATTAATAATTAAATGAAAAGTAATATTCAAAAAAGTTATTGCAGTGCATTTACTATTATAAAAATGTAAATTAATGACGAAAAGTATGTGGGTTATCTTTGGTCATTTAATATTATTTTGTTTTCAATTTCACCATGCAACAGTCTCACTAGACTAAAAAAATGTCATCATCTTTTTTTTTTTTTAAATAAAAAAAAAATGTCATCATCTTGGTAACTTCAGAAACAAGGAAAATGCCACCACACTCTGCTCAATGCCCAACAATGCCGTGATCAAATGGATTTGACCAGAAAAAAGTCCTTTATTTTCTTTCAAATAAGTTACCTAAACTAGTAAAAATGTAAAAAGAAAAAAAAAGTATTACCTCAAGCTTTCTTGACTGAGCCTCTGCTTTTGCACTTTGGAGATTTACCCAAGCTTGTATTTTCGCCTCTTCTCTTTGATACCTAAATAACAAGATAAATTCCGGAATTAAATGACAAATTAATTGTATCAATTCCGTTTCCGTATTTGTAAATTTCGGAAAAAATAGCTTGGAATACAGGATTATAAACGGCCAATTTATGCCCGACCAAATTAATTAATCATTTTATAAACAAAATGCAAAAATCCGGTTTCGGTTTCGGATTCATTTTAACACTGTTACCTTGAACAACATTTTGTCTTCTCTTCCTCGTCCAAGGCCGCAGCTCTGGCCTCGCCGTTCTTATAACCGCCATTCTCAGCGTCGAAGTGCCTCAAGCTCTTCGAGACATCCTCGTCCTCCTCCTCCCTCGAGCTCCAGTTCGAGCCGTAGTGCGCGCCGAACTCTAGCTTGGCCAGGTGGCGCTCCCGCAGCTGCGCAAGGTCGATGACATCTGCGCCAACGCTGGGCGAGCGGGCCAGCCCGAGCAGCCCTGACTGGTCGGCCGGGGTGTTGTGGCGCGCGGGCGAAGGGCTCTTGAGGGGCGTGTGGCACCGCGAGGCCGGCGAGCTGCCCAGCGGCGTCATCTCCGTGCCGAAGTCCCGGTGCTCCACGCTGCGCCGTGCTGTCGTCGCCTCGCAAGCCGAGTTCTTGAACAGGAACGCCTCCTTAGTCGGCTCTGCGTCGTCGGTGAACTTATCTGCTCGACATTATATATATATAGATAATTATATATGCACACGTATATTAACAGTTTCTGAACTTTTTTGCAGGAGCAAAAGTGGACCATAATTAACAAAAATGATCATAAAAGCCGAAAACTTTACAAATTTTGCTGAGCTTTCATGAAAAAGTTATAATCGAAATCGTGAAAAAAGATCGAAGCTTTGAAGTCACCTTTAAGAAGCAAATCGCTTGGGCCATTGAAGCCTCTGACATGGGAAGAACAGGAAGAAGAAGAGCTCTGAATGCTCGAAACACCAGCTTTCGAGACCTTCTCTTCAGTGACTCTGAATATCTCCATCTCTTGCTTCAATCCATTACCGCCATTACTGACATTGTTCTTGAGCTTGGGGTGAGCCGGCGAGTCGTGGCACGACGAGCCGCTGAGCCACTTCTCGGCGTCGTCCCACTTCGACGGGAAGCTCTTCCTCGGGAAGTTCGCGGGGCTGAACCCGAACACGGGCCGACCCGGGGTCGACGGAGCCGGGTCGGCTCCGAGCCGCCGCTGAGCCACGTTGACCGAGCTCACTCCCTCTCTTCGCCTCGTGCTCTCGGCCACCGGAAACGACTTCACGAACTCGGAGGTCTCCTTCAGGTTGAGCTTGCACAGTGGGTCCGAGAAGCTCTCCAATGGCGGTTCCTGCACAAAAAAAAAAACCATTACCAAACAACACTCGAAAAGCATGAGCTCGAGAAAGCTCAAAGGTCGAGACTTTCTTTACCATGGCGAATGCGGAGGAGTTGGGGTGAGTCTGAAAGCATCTCGGGCTTGGGAAATCCATGGGTGTTCTGTCCTGGAGAGAAGAGAGGGACCTGTGGAGGAGAAGAGTGAAGAAGAAGGAAGGGTTTGACTGATGACTGGTCTCTGTCTGTCTGTGTTTGTGCTGCGACGGAGAGGAAGAGGAGTCACGTGGGAGAGTTGTGTGTGTTGTTGCGTTGGGCAAAAGGAGAAGTCTCTTCAAACTTGAATAAAAACAAACACATTCATATAGCGATCTAGTTCTGCGACAATGACGTTTATAGTTTCTTTCTAGTATACGGATACTATACTAGTGTAGTGAATAGTGAGCGAATAAGGGAAAAGCAGAAACTTTTAACCATAAAAATTAGGGTTAATTGCGGCAAAAATACCCAACCTTTGGTCAAATTCTCTGCTGTGTATACAACCTCCGTAAATGGCGGCAAAAGTATCCAAACTTTGCATTTGGGAGTTGACCGAAAAAATTCACCTATGTGGCAATCACCCTTTGCCACGTGGCATGCCACATGGCACTTGGCCGCCACGTGGAATGCCACGTAATTATTATTTTTAAATAATTTTTTTAAAAAAATATTTTTTTAAAAAAAAAATTAACAATTTTTTTTTAATAAAAATATTTTTCAGATAATAAAAAATAATGAATATTTAAATATAAATATTCATTATTGGTTATAATTATTTATTTTTAAAAAAGTGGTTAGAACGAAATAAAAACCACCGCTCACGGTTCACTTGAACTCCGTTTTCGATCCGGTTCACGCGTCGAATAAATTTTTTTAATAATAATAACTAATAAACACATCAAAATTGTTTAAAAAGTCAAGACATAATTAAATACACACCACTTATTGAAAAACAAAAAATATTAGTCATATTTATATTTAACAAAAAATTATGTTTATTTGTTTGCATGATATTTTTTGTGTGTTTGTATTTTATATAAATAATAATTGTTTAATATGTTTTTTTATTTATATATTATTCTTGTTTTGAAAATTGTCGTTAAATAATCATATGATTATTATTGATTATTTTTACTAAACATATTAAGCGATTTTATTTCACCCGTGAACTGGATCGAAGGCGGAGCTTGAGTGAACCGTGAACGGTGATTTTTTTCTTTATTTATTTTGTTTGATCCACTTTTCTAAAATGAATAATTATATTTAATAACAAAACTAATAATGAATATTTAAATTTAAATACTCATAATTGGTTATTATGGAAAAATAATTTTATTTTTTAAAATAAAAAAATATTTTAAAAAATAATATTTAAAAAAATAATTACGTGGCATGCCACGTGGCGGCCAAGTGCCATGTGGCATGCCACGTGGCAAAGGGTGATTGCCACATAGGTGAATTTTTTCGGTCAACTCCCAAATGCAAAGTTTGGGTACTTTTGCCGCCATTTACGGAGGTTGTATACACAGCAGAGAATTTGACCAAAGGTTGGGTATTTTTGCCGCAATTAACCCTAAAAATTATTTAAGAGAAATCGTAAGAATATACCCCAATTTATTATGATATGATTGGTGTACCTAAAGGTTTTAACCAAGGTTCAACTTACCAATAAATCGGTTACCGTTTTCGACGGTTTAATCTATAGCTTACCGATTAACCGACGGAAAACCTATAATACTGTAGCTTACCGATTACCGATACTTTTCGATGATTATCGATGGATTATCGATACTTTTCGACGGAAAACTTATAAAATATTTTTATAATATCATACCTTAAATTCAAAACATATGTAGATAATAAAGCCATACACACACATATAATTCCATCAACAAGCTCAAATCTAAAACACTAATATCATAGTATAACAAGTCTCAGCTATCAAATATATAGTCTAATATAGTAGATTGCCGAGAAATCACGAGCAGATAAACTTGAGGACTTTTGCCGCAATTATGACAAAAACCAAACTATCGTCAAATCTGCAAATAAATTATCCCAAAAAATCATATTAATATTTCAAAAAATATCTAATAAATGAAAACACCTAAAAAATTGAGTACATTACCTAAAAATCAAGAAAGATAAACTTCAAACACTTTTGCCGCAATTATGACGAAAATCGAAATACCTTCAAATCTGAATATAAACTACAGAAAAAAATCACATTAATATTTAAAAAATATTTAATAAAGGAAAACACCCAAAAAATGAGTAAATTACCTCACAAAACACGAAAGATAAACTTACAATACTTTTGCCGCAATTATAAGGAAAACCGAATTCTCGTCCAATCTGCAAATAAACTACAAAAAAAAAATCAAATTAATATTTCAAAAGATATTTAATAAACAAAAAACCCCCCAAAAAATGAATAGATTACTTCACAAATCACAAAAAGTAAACTTTGAATACTTTTCTCATAATTATTAATAAATCCGAATTATACCTCAAATCTGCCTAACAATTGACTGAAGTGCAAGATCAATATTTCCATAATTTATTATTCAACTATATACATAAAAAAAATGATTAAATAACTATAAAACTTAAAAAAAATAATATGAATTTCTATACTTTTTACATTTAAAAACCTAAAAAATATTGTAATCTTGATATATTTAATCTAAATCCAAGAAAATAATTACAAATAAAGTCATGGAAACAAGTTTTCATCAAGATATATTCATAAAATGCAAAAAAAAAAAAAAAAACAACTCAAATATAAAAGTGCCCATCTTTATCCATCTCTAAACATAACTCATGAACAACTAACTCTTTGTTTTTTTAACTTATGCAAATCATCTCAAAATCGTGAAAATCGGTAAATATCAAATAAAAATTGCAAGAAACATATAGATCTATGATTATAACTCCTTAATATACCCAAAAGTTCAAAAAAATTTTGGAGAAATTTGGTGAAAAATGCTTAAAACAAAACTTTGCAAACTTTTGCCACATAAACGATTATCACTAAAAAGCACAAGATCAAGCGAAAAGACCCTCATTTTTACACTACAATTTCCGATAATCGATTGGAGAAGGTTTTATCGATATGGTCGATTATCGTCGAAAAGCTTATAAAACGATAAATGTTATAAGCGGCAACAAACATCGGTAAGACCGATAATCGGCGATAATCGACGATAATCGTCGAAAATGCGAACCTTGGTTTGAAGTTTTAACCAAGGTTGTACCGTGTACTGTACCGGTTATCCTTTGTCCGTAACCGAGGGTGGACTATCTTGGAGGTTGAGTCCGATTGTACTAGAGCGGTCAAGCTTATGAACGGTGCTCATTACAATAGCATCCAAGGTCCGATCATTGCGAGTGTCGGCCTTCTTGTTAGCTCTTGGGGCTTACCCGAAGGATGTCTATGGGTTTCTAGGAATTGTAACGAGGCCGCTCATTGTATTGCTAAAACTAGATTATCCGTTTTATCTTTGGATTGTTGGGTGCTTAAATGTTCAAAGAGATTTACCCATGTTTTAAGCAAAGTTCTCTTTCTGCAAAGTTCGATATATCGGCATCGGAAATAAGAATTATCATCGACAACGATGTTGTTAAGCCCAACTTTGACACCTTGTTATCCCTGATGTCGTGGTTTGTATCTTTAGCACCGGGGTCAAAAGTCCCCAAGACGGGCTCAATATTGATACCCCGAAGTCGGTGTTTATGAGCCCGAAATTTAAACTTCTATGTTCATAACTCCGAATTTGGGGATGTTATCTCCGACATTGGACGTACGAACACCAAAGTTGCGGATCTTCTTCTCTCACTAAAATTCATTTTCTTCGATTTTTACAGATGATTCTACCAAAACACTATATTTTTATTTTTCTTTTTATATGAAAGATAAAAGATGTTTTTCTATCTGAAAAGTAAATATTACTAGTTTTAAAATTTATTAATTTTTTTGAATAGTTTTTTTTAGCTAAATGTAATACTATTTATTGAATTATTATTATTATTATAACCCGAGGATTTAGTAATGAGTTTTTTTTCTTCTCTCGAATATATATATTTTTTAATTTTTCAAGATTTTTTCCTTTCTATGGCATGTTGGATTTTAACCCACTTTAGATGTGCCTTGGATTGTTCATGGGATGGGATATTGTAATGTACTATTTGCTTATGTAAAAAAATAATACTGAAGCTGTGTGCTTTTAATTTAATCTTTTAATAAAAATAATTTACTAAGATAAGATGAAAAAGACCATCTTTTACTTGTTTGTCTGTATTCTTCCTCCCCTTCTTTTTTGGGAATATAATATTTGGGTATTGCTGCTAACATATTGTTTTATTGTTTGGCCTCGTGAATAATCATTTTATTTTATTTTAGCCACATTTTGTTTCAAAAAACAAGACACATCTTCACTTCTCTGGAAACTCTAAAACAAATCAAAACAACTTTACATTTTTGTTTCTAAATAAAATAAATAAAAGTTGACATAAAATATTGCATGGTTTTTTTTTTTTTTGATAAAATATTGCATGGTTGTTGAGCTGTACAAGCAGGTTAATTAAAAAGGCGTAATGGAATGATGGTCATTTTCAGGAAACGACAGCTAGTAGCTCTGCCTGGCCATGCAGAGACAGAGGCTCGTTAATATTTACATTTCGAACTGCTGTAACGTTGGTTACAAAACGACAACCGATACGGGCTTCTATTATCGGGAAATGAAATGTTTTTTAACTATATATAATTAAGATTCAATTTAACAGAATGATAATTTATACTGTCTGTAGTGTACGGTTAATGATTAATTAAATATGTGAATAAATGTTCATTAGAAAATATTTAATTGCCAATACTTGAGCTCAAAGTGTACATCAGTCTTTCTTTTTCTCATCACCAATTGATATTTGATAGGAATGGACACCAGCTTTAAAGAATTGTTTAATACGAGTAGCTAGCTGTTTCGGTCCTTTTGGATCAAGGGAACCCATGAGGCATGAGGGGCGGCATCACCCACCCGGGGTAGCCACTGTCGTGGAGCTTCCAGGCGTGGCGGGCCGTGGGAGGTGGGAAAACTTATATTTTCAATCGAATTATCCGTCAGATGTTTTCTTGAATTTTATCTCGTATTTTGTCCCGGTTTGACGAAAAAAATCAGGATTTTGTATAGCCGGACCATGGATAAAAACTTGTTGTCTCATAACAGAGAAAAATTGTTACATTCTCGGTTCCCGGGTCCGATATCACTCCTAATTTTAAGTGCCTAGGCTTATGAGGTTTTGCAATTAAATACAGTATGCTTAGCTGATTTAAAATTTTATTTTTACGAAGAAATGGAAGAGAAAATACCAATTAATTAAAGTCAAATATATATGTATAATATAAGTGATTTCTTAGCACATATATTTGATTTTGGAAATTTTTGCAGTCAAATTTAATTTTAACTATTTTTTCTAATTTTGGATGCCATAGTCCTCTAATCTGCCGTCAACTTCAGATCTCAACGCAGAGTATTCATTATGTGATGAAGTGAATTGACCAATACAAACATAAATATTTCTCATAAACTTTTACTCCAACATAAAATAAGTATTTTTGATCTTGTCTCTTCTTTGCTTTAAAAAAATATCTCAGAGCAATATTTATAACTTGGCTTGCCCAAATTGTTGTGTCCATGCACGGTTTTATATTTATAAATATTCATAACATTCAAGTTGCTGATCACGTGACAGTCATGGATTCGAGGACGACGGCTTTAGACAGCAACAAGTCCATACAGAGGAGTTCGCCTTCATCGCCGCTGAAACGCGAGAGCTCGAACGCTTTGAGGCGTTTAAGCTCGAAAGTGTTCGATTTCACCGTCTCGAAGTCCATCCAAAGATGACAGTCGTGAAATTGCTGGTACGGGTACGGACACGGAATCGGGCCGAGGCTTTCGTCAATCTGCATGCATGCATGCGGACATAAGATCATGAATATAATCAGAACGTAAGAGAAATAATTTGGTTGATGAGTAGTAGTAATAATTTGCCTGAATTGCGAGCTTCTCTAGTGAAGGACATATGTTGAGGAAGCAAGCTAAGGAATCTCTTTGCGATCTCTCCATGGACGAACTCATCCAGCGAAGCTCCTTCAACCTATTGAACCTCCATTCAAGCCATGAGAAGATCACTCCGGCACTACACATCCACTTTCCAAAACCAAAACCAACAACATATAGTGTTAGAGAACCCGTTACAATAATATTGGACGCAATTTTAAGAACCCGATTACCGAAAATGATCTGAGGTCTAATATTTCGGGTGTACCGGAGAGGAGCCTACGGATATACCGACCGGATGTAATTTGGAAGATTTTAAAAATCGGATCGGTACCCGATTGTGATTTGTGCCTATTTCGTTTTACTGCTATACCAAAAATTCAATGGGTGTATCGTTACCAAGGTTTGTACAACCTCGGTATACCGGTAACCCTCTTTTGGCATCAGCGTTTGCGGTTTGTGTTGACCATCTTTGTCATGGGCTAAAATTGCCTTTTGGCTTTCAAAATTAGATCTTCGATCACAAAAACACCATTTTTTTTCCATATCAGTATTTCAAAACACTTCCAAAACTCAATCTTTAAGAAGTTCAATTTTTTCTTAAAATATATGAAATTATATATCTATACCGAGTACAATTTTTTGTTGTTGTTGTTGTTGTTGCGGGGTACACATAAACTCGGATTGGCACAGTCGGTATTAATATTTTTACAAAAACCTTGAGAAAACTCCAATCGATATACCCATTATTTGCGGACAATTGCGAATTTCAAAATAGTGACCCGCGGGATGAGGTTTACGTTAAATAAAAATCAACCTCCCTCAATTTTCATTGAAATATAAATATATGTACCTGAAGAAGGCAAGAGGTAATAGTGAGAGTTGTTGCTTCCCCGAGAGAAGCAAGTACACACACAGCATCCTCGCAGTCAAGGTCACACTGCACTGCTCTCACATTCAGAATGGCGTCCTCCAACTCCGGCGAGCTCCCGAGCTCTATGCGCGGAAGAACGACTCCTCGATGCGTAAATGACCTCAGCTTTGGCGCCGACACCGCCACGCTCTCGATATCTGGACACTCCAACACCACCAGACTCTGGAGCCTACTCGCCGCTTTCATTGTCACTCCTCTAAGCTTTACACACTTCTCCAGCCGCAAGCTCTCGAGCAGATCGCACTCCGCGAACACGTCTCCGGCTACCCTAGCCCCGGCGAAGCTCACTGACTGAAGATGCAAACTCCTCAGAGCACCGAAACGGCACGCAACTCGCTGGCGATCCATCGATGAAGCCGTCAGATCATAATGTTGACTCCGATCTTCCGGACCTTCCTTCTCCTGTCCGTCCGAGAAATCGAGGCGAAGCTCTGCGTCGCTTTTTGCGGCGGAGACAGCAAATGCAACGTCATTTTGATCTTCGACGACGATATTCAATCGGTCGGGGATAACGCAGGAGCTCGAGAATTTGGCGAGAGCTTCGTTGACGGCGGATTGACCGCGCACATGCAGAGAGAGAGGTGCCAGGAGTTCCCGCCAAGTGGTTGAGAGAGCGCTGCTTCTCAAAGCTTCCTTCAGTGGAAGAAAAGAGAGTACTTGTCTTTGAATTTTCTCTGGAAGATTGCTCAATAAATCAGGTCTTTCTTCCATAACTGCTCTGAACTCTGATTATAAGCTACACAGAAAAGAAAGAGAGATTGAAGACGATGAGTCTTATTCAAAGATGACACACACGTATTACGTATGTATAGTGGCCAAGCACGTACGTGACTTTCTAACATAATATTCATACACATTTTAATAGATTTGTCATTGAAATAATTAGTACAATTAGCGCTGAATATCGCAGATTATAGTTTTTAATCTATTTCTACAACAATAAGTTATATATTATTTAGGATTTTTATTAAGTTTAATACTAATTCATAATTTTAACTTACACTTTTACTTATATATATATATATTTCATGTGTCTTTATAACCAATCATGGCTTCGTTCTATTAGTGACCTACTATATATATATATATATTGGCAATTTCAGAAACTGATATGACATATATATTTTGTCCGAATTAATTAGTATGATTTTACATTCATTTTGCAGTTCATAGTTGTGCATATGTGATTCTCTTCCATTTTACGTAATTGATTCATATTGTTTATATTTTCATTAATTGGGGATAAACATCGTGGCATGTTTATATCGGGAAGATCTTTAGGGAGATCAGGTTTAATGATTTGTTTATAGCGTCTAGAACTTCAAAGATATTATTGTATGATTTTAATAATGTTTTAGTTACGTGGCAATTCAGTTCGTGCGAAACATTCGGGGAAAAGAAGGTTAATTATATTTATACGAGAGCTAGTCAATGACAGTCAATTATTGTTTGGCATTCGAACAAAAAACAAATAAATAATGTTTAGCACGACGACTCTAAACGAGGAGCCCATAACTTTTAGTTGGAAATATTCTCTCTTTTGTTTAGAATTTATTTTAATAATAAAAAAGTAACGCGTCTATATTTGTTGAAGTTTAGGTAAATTAATTATTATATTTTTTAGTTCTTATTCGTTGTGAGGATTTTTTTTTTTGATGAGTTTTCTACTTATTTTAGCTATATATAGCGAAATCTCTCTTTAATAATTCACATCTAAACTCATCCAAGCTTAAATCTTAATGTTTATATCTGAATATTCATAAGAGATATTACGTATTTATAAAAAATATTTATGTATATACATAAGCGGAACTAGGATTTAGACTTCGTGGTGGCTGATTTAAATTTTTAGTATAAATCGAAGGGATTCATTTATAATTTTTTTTAAAAATTAGTGTTAAAAATAATCAAATATAACAAGTTAAGGGGCTGGAATCACACCACTCTTGTGAGTGGTTCCGCCTATGTGTATATATATAATAAATAGAATGATTGAATCTATTTTCTCCGAGATTGTTTATAGAATATCCTGAGTAAAAAATCAAGAAATATGATTGCTCGTGATTTACATCAGTTGGAGCTGTTTGAGGCCGAAGTTTTGGTTGAAGACCAATAAGGACTCTTGCCTTCAATCCTATATAATCCACGTGTCAAGGTTTAATACCGAATGCACTTTTTACAACAAAGTAAATATCATTGGAGAAAGGTAATAAACTATATTCATTATTGTTGAAGAAGACGGAACTTTCGCGAGTCTTTTTGTTGGTTGAAGCAAGTGTCTTCATACCGGACAGACTTGATCAATTCAGTCTGTAGCTGATGAACTTGTAATTGAGTCGTAAAAGAATGGTCAAAGGGTAATCAATTTAAATCCTGGAGGATTATGATCTTTCAAGCTACATATTATAAAGTTTCATTCACTACCTATATCAGAGTAAATGAAACAAAATTGTGTTAGAACAACTGAATGTATGTTAATAGCTACTAAGTGATTGTTATTCATAACTAAATGTTATTTTGTTTATCATTATTATCAATATTAAAAATTACAAATTTTTTTATTATAGAAAATATCATTTTAATAGCTAAAAATATAAAAATAAATATGTTATACTGGAACTATTATCAAAGTTAATATTCATGCCAAAGAATTAAAAATTAATAGAATTTAGATTTTATATTTGAAGTTGAGGGCTGTAACTACAAATTACAATCATACTCAAAATTCGGGGGTATTAAAGCTATTATTTACCCTACTATAAATTGTGTAAATGGTGACAATTTTTGTTTTCATTGTGTGTTTTTGGCATCTTATAATCTTATATTATTTGAGATTAATATTACAAAATAAAATTAGAACCGGCCGAATCAAAATGTTTGATTGACAAGGATTCTAAATTAGGCCGAAAGCAGCCTTTGGAATCTCTACAAACTTCCAAAACAGGCTATAGATTCCTCAATTTCCTAATGCTCACTAGTCACTAATAAACAAATATATATATATATACACATATAGATATACATGCAACTCCATATTCATCATAACTATATATATATTGGAAACAACTCCATATTATTATTTGTTAATTTCCTCTTGCTCATTACTACTACTAGTGTGATCTTTCGATTGAAGATCATCGATAAATAATAAGTTTTTACAGTAAAACGCAGAAAATATTCTCAATGCATGGCTAACGTACAATAAACATGCTTAATTATTTACGTTATACTATTATAAATTGTTCTTCAAGTGAAAACAACCCTATAAATAACCTACCTCGTGATAATTAAGCATCAAAATATACTTAGCTCCAAATATGGAGCTTAATTACTTCTTGTTTTTCTCTCTGCTTGTGTCTGTCTCGCTCCCGCTCTTCCTCCTCCTCCGCAAGCACCGGGCGCACCCCAACCTCCCTCCTGGCCAGTTGGGGTGGCCGGTGATTGGGGAGAGCCTGGCGTTCCATATGGCCATTCAAGAAGGCCGCCCGGAGAAGTTCTTCTTCGACAGGGGCGGGGCCGATGGGATAGCCTTCAAAACATCGCTCCTGGGCGAGCCAACCGTGGTGTTGTGTGGCGCGGCGGGTAACAAGTTCGTCTTCTCCAACGAAGACAAGCTCGTGACATTGTGGTTCCCACCCAGCTTGGCAAAGCTGTTCTCTCTCTCCGTGAATAAGAAAGCCGGTGCAGTGACGAGGACCGTCCGGAAGCTCCTCCCGGGCATCCTGAAGATCGAGGCCCTGCGCCGCAACGTCGAGGTCATGGACAAGGTTGCGCGCCGGCACTTCGCTACTGAGTGGGGCAGCGGCGGTGGTGAGTCCATCTTCGTGGCACGCCTTGCCAAGAGGTATATGTTGTAGGTATATAGCAAGCAGAGCCGGCCCAATATTTTCGGGGGCCTTGGGCGAAAAGTTAAAACGAGGCCTTTTTTAATTCCTTAATAATAAAATACTTGACACAACGTACTATGCTTAGATACAAATATTTATTGTTGCTCCACGAAATATATTTTTTTTCTTGATTTTTCTAGTAAGTATGTTATTGTTCTTGATTTTTCAAGTTGCATTACTTACAACACATACAAGGAGGTCTCTTTCATCTGATCTTATAAGCATTCTTCTAAATTATATAATATTTGGGGCCTTTAAATATTGGGGGCCTTGGGCGGTCGCCCAACTCGCCCACCTATCGGGCCGGCTCTGATAGCAAGCAAATATGATATTTATAATACATGAAGAATGAAACAATGGAGATCGAAAATAATACAAACCCTAAATACATTTTAGGACGTACAACTTACTGTTTTATGAAGACGGTGATATAGCCCGAGCGTCGATGAGTCTTGTTGTTAGTAATTTAAGTCGTAAGCGAGTGAATGTTGTTAAGCGTCGTTTAGAGAGTTAGTTGAGTCAATGTCGTTAATTGAGTCCATTAGGTTAATTATAAGCTCCTTTCCCTATATAAAGGAGTTCATGCTAATGAGAATGGTAGCTAAGAACCAATCACAAGACTTAGTCTCTCAAGAGGAGAGATCAGGTTTTGTGAAGGTTGGCCTTTGTGTTCAATAGTGTTCAACATGTGTTTGTGTGTATTCTTGTGTGTGCGCTCTTGATTTCCAAGACTCGATCTTGGATCATAACAGACGGTTCCATCGTTTCGATCCGAAAAGGCTGATTCACGAAACTTCCCTCGTGTTTTAGATTTTCCGTAAAACAAAGAATATTAGCGATTATCAAAAGTCGAAACACTGATTATTAATAAAATGTGATTTGTTTCCTATATAGTACTCAAAGTTATTTCCACGATCATTCAAAAGTATAACCGGACGACCATAAAATATAACAAGTTCGCCCACAAGGATATAACAATATAATCACAAACTTTCTTATACTTCAATAGTCCTCCGCGGATTAAAACTTTCTGAACTCCGTCACCAAAAATCGAAAGACCTAACCAATAAAAGATAATTGCGAAAGCAAACTAGTTGAATATTTACCAATAATTTTATTTGATGTGTGTCAAATAGGTCGAGAGTCGAGACACTACCTTATCTATATATGGAGATTTTCCTACACGTTACTAAAATTACTTGAATACTTCAACATTTGACAAATAATTAATAACAGATTCAATGGAATTTTTTTATTTTTTATTTTTATCTCAAATGATTTTTTTTCTTCAATACAAGGTATACCTTCCGGGTGGCTGTGAGCCTCTTAGCGAGCCTCGACGATCCGGAGGAGATCGAGAGGTGGGAGGAGCCTTTCAACACGGTTGCAGCCGGGATTTTAGCCATTCCGATTAACCTACCTGGGACGGCGCTGAATCGAGCATTAAAGGCGGTGAAGGTGATGAGAGAAGAGGTTGTGAAGACGATTGAGCGGAGGAAGGCTGAGCTGGCAGAGGAGAAGGCTGACAAGGCTCAAGATTTCCTCTCCCACATGCTCGTCACGCGCGCTGACAACGGCCACTTGTATCCCGAGATCAACATTGCTAATTTCATCATCTCGCTTATCCAGGCTAGCCACGGAACCACCAGCGCGGCCTGTTCCTCCATTGTCAAGTATCTAGCCGAGCTTCCTCGAGTTTACGAAGCTGTTTACAACGGTATCGTATTTTTTATTCTTTTAATTTGTATCTGCTTCTTTGTAATATATGGTGAAAATTATACCACTTCTGCACGTGATTAAAAAGCTTAGTTATAAGTTGCCCGATTTTAAGAAGAGTCAAACAAACCTTTAACTAATACTTTTCTTGTATCTCAAGCTATCTCAATCTTTCTCCCTTGTGCAAAAACCATACGTAATTAATTATTAGTATTTGGTCAAAGCTACAGAAGTTAATTTGTAAATTGTAATATATATACACAATCTCTAGCAAGCTTAATTTAAATGTAAGTTACAAGTGGATGGATTGTTTTTAGTATTCGCTTTTTTTTTTCTTTCCTCACGGAACTCAACTTTATGTATTTTGAAGTGTTTTAAGTTCGAGCTAGCACTTTAATAATATATATGTATGACAGAGCAAATGATGATCGTAAAGTCGAAATCAGAAGGAGAAGCACTGAATTGGGACGACCTCCAAAACATGAAGTATTCGTGGAACGTCGCTCAAGAAGTTCTCCGGATCGCCTCTCCGGCCCCGGGAAACTTCAGAGTAATTATGACCAAATTCACCTACGGCGGCTTCTCGGTTCCCAAGGGTTGGAAGATCTTTTGGAGCACAACCGCCACCCACAAGAACCCGACCTACTTTCCGGATCCCAACAGGTTCGACCCGACCCGCTTCGAGGGCAGCGGGCCCGCCCCTCACACATTTGTCCCCTTCGGAGGAGGCCTTAGGATGTGCCCCGGCATTGAGTATGCTAGGGTTAAGATGCTGGTGTTCATGCACAACCTCGTCAAGTACTGTCCTTGGGAGAAGATTGTCCTCGACTAGAGTGATTTACCCAACTATGAGTCATTTTTAAACTACTTTAATAGTGGTGGATAAACATTTTTGAACTTGTATTTTAGGATTCAAAGTTCAAGAAACATGTATTTTATGTTCAGTTTGTACAATATTTTATGTTATTCGCATCTTATCTCAATACTAATATTGAGATCAAGATTTCATTTTAAATTTAGTACGGATCGAATAATTGACAAGCCTTCGAATTTTGGCGAAAGCAGCCTATCATTAGATTGTAAGATACGAAGAAGCGGTAAATCATAGGTTCATAGAAGATATTCCCAGAAAATATTCTCCATGCATGGCCAACGTACAATTAAATTGCTTAGGTATTAACGTAATATTAAGTATAATATTATTGAAAACAATCCCATATATAACCTATATATTTCTTATCATGAAGGATCAAAACATACTTAGCTATGGTGCTTAATTACTTCTGGTTTTTCTCTCTGCTTGTGTCCTTCTTGCTCCCATTCCTCTTCCTCCTCCGAAAGCACCGGGCACACCCCAACCTCCCCCCGGGACGGTTGGGGTGGCCGGTGATCGGAGAGAGCCTAGCATTCCAGTCGGCCATTCAAGAAGGCCGCCCCGAGAAATTCTTCTTCGATCGGAGCGGGCCCGACGGGATGGCCTTCAAAACCTCGCTCCTGGGTGAGCCCACTGTGGTGCTATGCGGTGCGGCAGGCAACAAGTTTGTCTTCTCGAACGAGGACAAACTCATGATACAATGGTTCCCGCTCAGCTTGGCGAAACTCTTCTCTATCTCCGTGAACGCCAGTGTTGCGACGAGAACGGCGAGAAAACTACTCCTCCCGAGCTTTTTGAAGATTGAGGCGCTGCGGCGCAGTGTTGGAGTCATGGACGAGGTCGCGCAGCGACACTTTGCCACCGAGTGGGGCGGCGGTGAGGAGTCCATCTTTGTGGCACGTCTTGCCAAGAGGTATACATATATTCAAAGTCGACCCTAAGTATAGACGGAATCGGACTTAGGCCGGCTCTTTGTATAAGTCCCCAAAATCCCCCCACCGGGTTAAACCCGGATACCCAAAAAAAATGGATACGGATATATCCGGATTCGGGTACGGATATATCCGGATCCGGAAAAACCCAGATCCGGATATATCCGTATCCAGATATTACGTAACCCGGATATCAAAATATCCGGGATTTAAAAAAAAAAACTTTTGATATGGGTCGTTGGATCATCAAGATCAACGACCCAGAAAATAGATTTAATTAAAATAAAATAAAAACACTAACCCGGATCCGGATCAGTCCGAGATTTTTTTCCCGGACCCAGACTGATCCGTATCCGGGTTTTTTTTTTTAATTTTTTTTTTAACCCGGATGGGTTTTTGAGGTGGATTTAGGGTTCATGAAGCTCTCCAAGTCCACGTACCCAGACTGATCCGTATCCGGGTTCTTAAAAAAAAAAAAAATTATAAACCCGGATGGATTTTTGAGGTGGATTTTGGGTTCATGAAGCTCTTCACGTGATGATGACTTTTTCAAGATACAATGGGACAATCATTAGACCAATTAAAACTTAAATACTCATCGACGAGTTGAAAATTTTAAAAATTCGTACCGAGAAAATAAAAAACCTATCAAAAGAGAACTAGAGAATTGTAAAAACAATAAAATTTAGTTGGAGAATAAACGAATTTAACGAAACAACAAAGTGAATTTCCACGAGAAATTAAAGAAATTTCTTCCAACAAGGTACACATTCCGGGCGGCGGCAAGTCTCTTAGCGAGCCTCGAAGACCCTATAGAGATCGAGAGGTGGGAGGAACCTTTCAACAAGGTTGCAGCCGGGCTTTTATCCATTCCTATTGACCTTCCCGGAACGGCCCTAAATCGGGCGATGAAGGCGATGAAGGTAATGAGAGAAGAGGTTTTGAAGGTGGTCAGGCGCAGGAAGACTGAGCTGGCAGAGGGGAAGGCCCGGGCGGGCGTGGCACATGATTACCTCTCCCACATGCTCGTTACGCGCAAAGACAACGGCGATTTCTATGGCGAGCTTCAAATCGCCAATTACATTATATCGCTTTTCCAGGCAAGTCATGCAACCACCAGCTCCGCTTGTGCCTCTGTCGTCAAGTATCTAGCAGAGCTTCCACGCGTCTATGAAGCCGTTTACAACGGTAACATATTTTTGTTTCCTTTTAATTCTTTTATATATGCTTCTTCTTATTACATGTGGGAAGATTTGCGTGATCAACCGTGAACAATTAAACAGATTCAAGATCAACAAGAGTTTTAAGCAATTGAGAAATAAAACAAGAATACACGAGTTCGGATCCAATGTGGATTTTTCCTCTCTGACGCTTATTCAAAGTTTTCTTGTATCTCAAGCTATCTCAAATTTTCTGTCTTGTGAAAAATAATAAGTAAAAAGGTATTTAATTAAGCTACAAAAGTTACTAATATATGTATATTTATATGTAACGATTACTTACTCTAGTAACCAAACCAGAACTAGGAATTATATAATCGGAGGGTAGATTTTATTTTTTTGCCGAAAACTTTAATTGAAAGGTTTATTCCCATTTAAATTTATGTAGAAATTAAAGAAGGTTAAATTAAAATTTATATGAATTAAAACTAAAAAAAATAATAAATTGAAGTATTATTGTACAATAATTTTTAAAGGGGTAGTTTAAACTTCGTACCCCACCCTTCGTTGAATCTGCCACTACATCCGTTAATGACAATTTCTCGCAATATAAGAATTTTTATATATAGCTAATTATTCTAATTAACATGAATCATAACATTGCAAATTGCAATATAATATATGACTATCTAGTGAAATTAAATAGGTGTGAATTGAGTTTTTGGATTTCTTTGTTGCAAAATAAAAATAAGTCGAATCATCGAAATTTCAGTAGAAACTGAGGGTGTGTTTGTTTGCACTTAATAGACCTCTTAATCTTAATGAGCCAGATTTAAGTCTATTAAGTGAATTTGTTTTTTTCTTTTTTAAACATCTTAATGCCTCTTTTTCCCTCTTAATGAATCAGATTTGAAAAAGTAACTTAATGGCATTCAGATTCTCTCTCCTAATTACTTTCTTAACAAAAAACTTCAAAACTCCATAACTTTATTTATATAACTCCAATGGAGTCATAAAAAATACCATTAGAAAGCTTGAGACAAGACGAATCCAATGATAGGTGGAACGATATATTTTTGACTTTCTAAAAAAAATATTAATTTCGATTTTTTAATAAATATGTATTAAAATATAAAATTATCTTAAATTTATAACAAAAAGTTAGAAAAATATATTAACTAGTTCATATATTTAAAATTTTATATATAATTTTACGTTTTATAAATATAAATTTACAAATTTATTAATATAAATAAATCAAATAATAAATAAAATATATAAAAAATTTGATTATAAAAAAATGTTACTATACAATAGAATTTGCCTACAATATATTATTTTAAATTTGAAATATTTAAGAAAATGTATTATATTAAAATTTATTATAAGTTATTATTACTATTATTATTATTATTATTATTATTATTATTATTATTATTATTATTATTTGTGTAATTATTATAAAAATTATCAATTAGTGTTTTAAGAAAATTATTTACATTTCATCAGATAATAAATTAATTTAAATTATTATTATTAAAAATAACCGTATACATAAAGGTGTATAGAAAAATTAATTTTTACAAAAAAAATGTATTCAGATCTGCATTCAGATCTTAAAAAACAAACACACTTAATTATCTGTCATTCAGATTCAGATGTCACATCTTATTATTTAGATGTGCATTCAGATTCAGACGTCTTAATCAATGTAAACAAACGGAGCCTGATTCTAACCAAGCCAGGCACTGAATAGTTCTATTCTGCCTATGTTCTTATCCAAATATATATCCAAATATAATTTGTGCATTGTGAGGATTGCATAACAATTTTTTATTTTTTTAAGGTGGGTTTTTTTATTTTTTTCTTCATCTATGGGGCTTAAAACTCTTGTATTTCAATGATTCAAATGCTCTTTAATATATACATAACAGAGCAAATGACGATCACAAAGTCGAAAGCAGAAGGAGAGACATTGAATTGGGAGGACTTGCAAAACATGAAGTATTCTTGGAACGTCGCTCAAGAAGTGCTTCGCATTGCCCCTCCTTCGCAGGGAATGTTCCGAGAGGCCATCGTGAACTTCTCCTACGGTGGCTTCACGGTTCCCAAGGGTTGGAAGATATTCTGGAGCACCAACGCAAGCCACAAGAACCCGGCCTACTTCCCAGACCCCAAGAGTTTTGATCCGACTCGTTTTGAGGGCAGTGGACCTGCCCCTCACACGTTCATCCCCTTTGGCGGCGGCCTTAGGATGTGCCCGGGCATTGAGTACGCTAGGGTTAAGATGCTGGTGTTCATGCACAACCTTGTCAAGCATTGCCCTTGGGAGAAGATTGTCCTCGATTAGAGTGATCTATGCCCGCCCGTGACTAAATTTTTCACGTTTTGAATAATAATTAAATATCGGAAACGGAATTTCTGATTTTGAATTTCTTTTCGGAATGGGATCGATCGAAAGGTTCCCATCGATCAACATTTACGAGATATACCCTATACAATTGTAATGCGATAATAATGCTCTATGCATATATGACAAGTCAATAACATTAATGATCTCTGAACAACATATAGATATAGTCTTTGATGTAGTTCAAATCCAATAACTAGATAAAATTATTATTGGGGACATATTAATCTAATTGCACGAGATTCAATTGACCTTTCGGAAAGCTAAAAGTCTTGTTATGTTATGTTATAAAAATAGTCATCATAATGACAACTTTCTTTAGTCTAAGATGACGATGATGGTGATAGTGTATATAATTATATACATATATATATATATAATCTTGCAGATTGAGTAGAAATGTAGAATACGTTAGTCCATGCATGAGCAACTAATCATAAGAATTGTTCCTTCACAAGCGAACACACCCATTTAAATTTGAGAAGAAATACATACACATATATAATATATAAAGGGTAAACTCAGGCTAAAGTACTTAAATATTTCACAAATTTTGAGTTATGTGCTCAAAAGAAAATTAGACGGTTAAAGTATCCAAAGTTTATTCTGTTATGGACTAAAGATTCCCTCTGTTAAATTGACTAACGGAATTTATCAGGGGACATGTGGCAGCCTGTTGCAGTGCCACGTGTCACACACAGAATTATTTTATATTTTTAAATAATTTAAATTAATAATATTTTTTCTCTCAACTGTGAGTTCTTTGTCTTCTTGCTTATAATTATTTTATTTATTTATTTTTGGAATGGTCTTCTTGCTTATTCTGCAACTAACAGATTGGCATGGAGTTTTCAATCAGAGTGCTATAATTTATAGCAAGTACAGTAACTGATTGGCATGTCTTGCTTGATATGGACAAAAACGCAGTAATGAATTGATATCGAGAGAATGTTTATCATGTGAATATTGTACAAAGAAATTGTCTTTGATCAACAACAATAATAACATTCTTATTCCGTGGGAATCTCTGTAACGGGGAACCCAACAGTACCCAGAAAAGAGATTCTCATTGAAACTGAATGTAAAACTCAACAGAATCTAAGAAACTCAACACCATTGAAGTGATCGACTGGAGAGAAGTCGCCGGAGTCAAAGATGTGGCGGAAGAGTCGCCCGGATGTGGAGAAGAGGTTCGCCGGGAGAGGACGCTCGTCGGAGTGATGAGAAGCGGCCAAGCAGCTGTTTGCTTGCTGGGCGAGGAGAGAAGAAGAAATTGGAGCTCCTCTGTGATGTGGTAATGAGAGAGAGACCGTAACGGAATGGACTTAGGGTACTTTAGCCGCCAAAAAAAGTGGAAGTACATAGCTCAAAATTCGTGAAACATTAGGTATTTTAATAGGAGTTTACGCATATATGAAAGAGTTAGTCAGCTCAGCACCACAACTCAACTAACTTTTATCACTATATAATGCTCAACTCAACTATCAATATATCATCAATCAATTATCTTTTTTATTTTTATTTTTAGTCCTACAATTAAAATGATATTTATCATAGGATCTCTAGTTACTTTGTTTAATTATTCTTAGCCTTGGTCAACTTCTGTTACATCTCTGAACTTTCAATTTTAAAGTAATATTTACATTTTTTATCTTATCTCGTAAATAGATCAATCCGCCCGATAAAAGCAAATTCAATATATATATTAATCAAGCAGAATCATGATTTTATAATATTAAAAGAAGAAGAAAAAGACTAATTCGTTTAAGGCTCACTCAATGAATGAATATAAAAAGGCGAGCAACGTGAATGGTGAATAGACCCACTACCTAAGTTAGAAAATTGAAAAAGTGTCCTACAATTTACAAATGACAAAAATGGCTTGGAATTTAGAAGCATCAATAGCCAATGAATAGGTAGAAGATAAGGAATGTGGGTCCCTTTATTAGTAACATCACATATATTTAGGCACTTTGATATATGACATTACCTATCAATAATTGAGTTCTATCTATATATAATAATAAATAATAACAAGAATTAATAATGGCATAAGTACTTAAATTTATTTTTGATAAAAAAAATTAAGGTCAAAGATTTTGATGTTTTTTCATAAAAAAATTCGTTAATATTTTTAATTAATTTAATAGAATTTGGGATATAGTGTTAACAAAATTCTTCCTCTCGGAAGTGACCCATGTTAAAACTTAACAACAAAACCAGAATTCTATTAAATAATTAAAAAATGACGAAATTTTAAAGGGAAATAAAATTAGATTTATGCAACAAAAATGTGGGACTTATACCGCTATTAAACCTAAAAAGTATAATTTAAATAGTTTAGTGCTAACGTGGTAGAATCATTAGTTAATAGCCAATCACCATTTTTTATTATAACTATAAGTTGAGCCAAATGCACAAACTTCAATTTCTTCTTTCTTCTTCTTCAAAGTTGAGATCAATGGCATTAACATGTAATTTCTGTCCTCATATATCAGCTCAGAGACATGGCTTGTTTATGAAGCCTTTTGGAAAAGTTTTGAGGCTCAAACAGAAGAGAAACTCAGTCAAGCAGACAGTATTGCCTTCTCTCAAGATCAGATCATCCTTCAGAGACAAGGTCAGTTGATCAGGTTCTTCCTCTTCTTCTCATGTTGTATTGGCTCGTGTTTCTTAAATCCAAAGCTTGAGCTAGATGTCTTGAAGCAGGTTTTCGAAGATCGATCGAACGGAATCGTCTGCTACACTGACGAAAGTGGGGAAATAGTCTGTGAAGGGATCGACGAGGGTCCTCGCTACCAACACCCGCTTCCGGTGGAAGCTTCCACGCCAAGGTACCTGAAATATTATGATCAAAATTGATTTGATCACATCTAAAACTTCCTGATTTTTGGTGCTTTGTTTAACAATGGTTGACTTTTTCGTGCTCTAGCGAAGCGGAGATCTTCGATCTTTTGCAGCAGAGATTGACCGACATTGTGAGAGGCGCTGATCACATAGGCGTTGCAGTTCAAGGCGATATCGGCTGCAACGGCTTCAACTCGCTTCACTGATTTATCGGCGCATACATGTTTGTTTGTGTATATTTTTCATCTTCATTTTCATAGAATGAGAATAGCATGTAAAAGCTTGAGCCTTTTTGGTGTCATTGGACCAATGTGATACACTATTTGTTTGCATTTTGCAAACAATAATTAATGTAACTAAATAATAGAATTGTGTTATAATGGTTAGCTTGTGATTGAAGTTTCCATAACAAAACATTGTAAATCAGGGGAAGATTGTTCATTGTATGTGTAATTTGCATAATAAGGCAAAATAAAAAATTTACCTCACCAATTTATCCCAAAAATAAACAGTAAATGTTGGGTATCAAACCTAATTTACAGATATACAAGACAAAGTTGGACTAAATATACAAGTTTGTATCTTTCTTCTTAAAAGGCCCTACATAATCATATACATGTTGCGAATCTACAAACATTAAACATAATCTTATTTCCTACAAGGATTTCATGGAGAGGCCATCCAATACTCGAACCCCCGACAGACATCCTTGGCTTCAACGGCCTTCTTCAGCGCCGTCGAGCAAATAATAACGCATTTCACTTGCCGACAAACAATACAAATGAAACTGCTATACTTTAAAAAGAATCGGTATAAGTAAAACAAGAGAAATCAAAAAGAAAAAAAAAAGAGAGAGAAACGGGATCGAGTGAGATTTTCGAACCGGAATAAGAAAAAATGTGTCATCATTCGACCGAGGTCCCTCCATGCAAATTCTCTTCACAGAGATCGGTCTGAGATTGACTTTGAGGCATGGATGAAGGAAACCACTGATCTGGGACCATAAGGAAATAGGTCGTCATGGCTTTTCTGAATCGTTTCTTGTATTGTATCGGCGAGATTACGGTCGGGGCAGCGTTCTTTGGCCCTCCGAGAATGCCTGAAGTCTTCACCCATGTCTCGAGGTGCTTATCCCATGTGTACTGTCTCATGAAATCGATGATCCCGAGAACTAACTGGTGATTATCTTCGTCCAAGCCAACCAGAAGAGAGTAGTCCATCACGTCTACGGACTGCATCGCAACAGACAAATGATTATTTCAAATCTGAAAAAAAATGGTGCATAAGTGAAGCTTTAATTTATTGAACGTACTGCAAGGAAAGCGGTGTCATTCCAGACAGCTCTCTCCAGCGAACGTTTTGCTTTGGTCCCTAAGAAAATGGGAGAGGTGGGCATTGCTTCGATCAAGTTCTGATCCAGCAGAACTTTGTTTCTCCCGTTTGCGTCGGGATTATATCTCGACCTAGCGGATCCTTTGAGATCATAGAGTCGCGTCACGTTCCGTCCGAACAGAAGATTCTCCATTACCAGAACGTCCATCTTTGTTTCTCTCCCTCCCTTGAGATGTCTTGACGTAACCTGTCATACAAAGAAAATCAATATAGAAACAAAATCATTGTACCCGTGTTCGTATGGAGAGGTCTATATCACAGTTTAGTGTTAACTTAACCTTAAACATAACTAAATGACAAAACATGATTAAATAATAATAGGATAATAGCGGCATAAGTCCTCAACTTTTACTCAACTGGGGCGGCATAGCCTCAATCTCATTTTATAGCGGTATAAGTACCAAAAGATGATTTCCGTCCATATTTGACTAACGGAAGTAGTCAACGTTTGCGTGGTCAGCTTCTCGTCAACGCGGACGCCACGTAATCCGACATGTCACCACACACGTCATCCTCGTGTCATCAAATTTAATGCAAAATTAATGGTGATGGAGGGATTCGAACCATTGCCCTCGCATGTGGTGATGGAGGGATTCAAATTTAATGCAAAATTAATGGTGATGTACGTGGCGTCCACGTTGACGAGAAGCTGACCACACAAACGTTGACTACTTCCGTTAGTCAAATATGGACGGAAATCATCTTTTGGTACTTATACCGCTATTAAATGAGGTTGGGGCTATGCCGCCCCAGTTGAGTAAAGGTTGAGGACTTATGCCGCTATTATTATGTTGTTTTTAAGCATGAATGACCAAGCAGCTAGACCATCGGATCTCACAACAAACCACACGAAGCTTTTAAGGCACAAATATTCACCTGATATATTCCGAGAACCTTTGCTAGGCATGTGGGACTTTTTGTGCTGATCGACTCGGACAGATACTTGAAATACTCGGGAGCAAACTTTATAAATGATTCAAGCTCCGTCTTGGTAACTTGTTTGATAACAAACCGATCATCCAACGATTTAGCAAAAAACACATTGCTCTTCCCACCTTGGGCGCCCCATTTTTTGCAGCGACTGAGTGATCTCACATAGTCCAGCTCGGAAGGACAGCATATCTTCCTCAACCCTTCGAACCGCTTGGCGTAGTAACAGGTCACCGAGTATTTTACTTTCCCCAGTGGCCCATCTTCTCCAAACGACACTCTAGCATGCAAAGCCTTTGTGTACGATAGAGGGTCTAAGCTGCGAGATCCCGAGAGCGAAAGCAAGCTTTCGTCAATGGATCCAAAACTTTTGTAAGATTCAGACATCGTATCGTCAGAAGAGTGGAACGACTGGAAATTCAGCGAGTCGGAGAAGGAAGAGAAAAGAGAGTCGGAGCCTCGTTCTTCATCGTCGCCAACTTGGAGGTGATATTGAGGTGAATTGAGGGCGTATGATATAATGCTTGTGGGCTCGTCATCGTAGACCGGAATTATGGGATCATTGACGCCGAAAGGAAGCAAAAGCCGGGGCCCACCTTGGAGCTCCGACTCTCGGAAGGCCGAAACATAGACCGGATTATAACTGCCTAGTTTGTCGAGCTTTTGGGAATTACTAAACAAGCTTTTGTTCAGCGTACGATAGAAGTTTAAAAACGGCAAGCTCATCCAGCTGAAGGAATCGTCCATGTCTTCAGAGCCCTTCGTCGATGGCAAATTCGAAAAAGACGAAACTGCCCTCAGCTCATCGTGGTCCTCCGTGTGATCTGTGTTGGCTTTCTCAGGAATTACGGAGGCAGCCGAAAAGTCTTCTACGGCCGGATCTGAAAGAGTGTTTTCACCAGTCCAAGCAGTGTCAAAGGAGTCTGAGAGCTTGGTCATCATGGTAAACTCTCCTTCAGAGTGAATCCTTCGAACACTAGCCTTCAGATCCGACGATTCGGAGTGATCGAAATTTAGTTCTTCATGGTGCGTCTTGGATTGATCATCAGTATTATCACACACAACTGGAAACTCAAAGCTCTTGTCGCTTCTATCGTCTGAGAGAAAGGAGTCAAAACTGTTGTAGCCTTTTCCAGTCTTCATTGTCACATTTATCTCGAATTTATGATCACTGGTAATGGCTGATTTCTCTTCCGGTTCGGAAACCGAGCGGCTGAGTGGATCTTGGGGGACATGATTGTCCAAGCTGGCTGCAAAAATCAGGCGCTGATCCCACGCATAAGATTGGAAAAGTAACTGCCTTCGAAGCCGATTTATCTCAAGAATATCGATACTAGGCTGACCCGATGATGTAGTTTCTTTGTTTAATGCCTTCATGAGAGATTCCTGAAAGAATATCCAAGTTGGAAACATGAAAATCAGCAAGTGAATGTCATACTGATGTTTGTTTGTGCGCTGTTTGATATCTATATATTACCAAACTTTCACACCATCTGACTAAAATAAATAAACAAACCTCGAATTCTTGTTTTTCCTTCTGTAAAATCCCTTCCAATTCCGCAATTTGACGACGTGATTCGGGTGTTCTCGCCCCAGTGGAAGATCTTTTCTCTGAAATTTGACTAAGAGCATTGAGGGCTTCGGAGAACAGAAGCTCCACTCGGTCAACCACCTATAAATCAAGTCAATCAAAATCGACAATGAACGGAAATCGCACAACTCGAAGATTTTGATCGCATACCTTATCAGCTTCTTTTTGTATCCATTCCTGATTCTCGCAATTGAAACCCAATTTGGAAGGTGGAAGATGGACAGAGAGAACATCGATCGAGGCATAACGAAAGCACGCAACCATTTTGCCAAATCTGCAAAGTAAAAAAATAATAAAAAATCCATTTGATGGCCCTTGTTGAAGGAAATTTACTCTACATGGTAATATTGGAGCCAAATTACTATGTCATTAATTTGTAATTTCTTTCATTAGGGGTATGTTAGATCTAGCGTCATAAAGGGTGTCTAAGCTTATATAAGGCGTTCACCTTTAGGGTTAGCAGTCAAGTTTGATTTGCGGAATTTCCTCCGGGTTTTGCTTAACAATATAGAGTTCTGAATTTACTTTGGCAATCTATTCGAATCCTTTCAAATTGACTGCGATAGGAGTAACCCATGACCTTATAAATTTTGTTAAGCCCTTTTATTTTATGCCAAATCCTTAACACGAGAATATATTTCGAGATAAAGCATATAATGATGAAAAAGAGAAAAGATGTTATCACCCGTAGAAACGGAGACAGTCTCTATGCAAGGAATGGCCGCAGCTTGCAACCCTGCTTGCAGCAGCGTGATTGGAGAAACTGAGCTCCAAAAATTTCCCGAACGATAAACCCCAAGCAGCATCAGACATGATGATCCTGCGGGTTGCTGGTGGGAAACCGTTAATCCTAGGGCATCGAAGGCACCTATGCCACATCCAGATTTTCCCATCCTTCTCACCCGACAAGAGGATTTCCGGAAGCTTTTTAACCGATATAGTCAGAGTGCCCTGTCGATGAGTATAGCACTGAACATGTGCTTCTGCTGGCATTTCACAATTATGGCACTGGTAACTCTGCTAGGCAAAAAAACAAGAGTAGTTTCATAAAATGCCACATCCAAATGTTTTATAGCGAAAAAATATACATACAGAAAATAGTAAATATTTCATTTCATTAAGGATGTAATAGGACTTGATGTGATTGGCTGAGAAGCTTTAGAAGAAATCATCATTTGCATTTATTGTTCTGTTACTTCTTTTCTTTTTCGAATTTTCTAATTAATAGAAAAACTTCTCTCACCTGATCAAATAAATTATCTCTTAGAAACCGACCAAGAGGTTTGTCAAAGCTTCCGTAGTATTTTATCCGGAACAGATTGGACCTCTCACAAACCGTTCCCTTCCAGATGCACCGGGAAGATAAAGAGACCAAAATGCTCTGATGATCCGACGGTGATTGCGGAAACACTTCTCTCTGAAGCCCTGGTTCTACTTGCGGCACCGTTGGCTCCTCTATATTAATCGTTCCATTTTCTTCTTGCGAGGAAAATGTGTCCGAACTCGTGGCTACTACACTTTGCTCCGGGGCATCAAAAGAGCCCACATCGTTGAACGTGAGATCATTACCCACAAAAGGAAGGTCATCGCTGACCGCCAGATAAGAACACGATTCATCTGAGACACATTTCTCAGCAACAGGAATGGAGTTAAGAGAGGTGTTGGCAGGTAGAGAAGTGTATCTACTACAAGATTCTGTAGTGCTGATATATGACGAAATTTCCGTCGCAGGCACGCTATTGGCTCGTGGTGGTTCGTTAGATCCCTTGGACTTTCGAGCAGCATTAAGTACAGAGGAGATGGAATTGTCCATGCTTTTTAATTTATCGGGAATTCCCACAGGCAACGGAGAGTTCAGCGGGATTTCGGGAAGAGCCGCTCCTTCATCGGCGAGAAAAGACGTCTCCAAAGCCAAGTGATAAGCTGCGAAAACTCCGTACTGGATTACGTGTTTGACTTTTTTCAGCTCGTCCCCGCTAGCCCCTCTCAACAAAATCTGAATTGAGACAAAGGGACTAAGTCATAACACACAACAAATAATTCCACATAAACTTTATCAATTTACGAGTTGCAAGTCTTAAAATCATAGAACTCATAGAGGCTGTACTCTCAGAGGCGATTTTACAGCGGGGGTTGAAAAAATATGGTCATATAACATATTGATTTGTCTAAGAGCACATATAGATAATAGAGCAATTTAATAGACTTACCGTGCAGCCCAAAGGCTTTGGACAACCCTCGAAATACATTAGCGTCTTCACCAACTTTTTCCCTCCCTGCCCTGCACTGCCTAGATCCTCCAAACACTTCTCAACTCGGAATCTTTCACAATATCCAAGCTTCAGTGACGATATATTGTCAACTGAATGGATTATCGGCGAGCCTGTGCAACGGGATACGCGCTCTAAAAGCGGTTTTTTAACATTCAATACGAGCGATATGTCTTTAGCAAGAAGATACTCCTGAGCGTGCCGGGAGACAGACTTCTCTACTAAAAGGACATCGGGGTTGTGGGCATCGATCTTGGCAACCGTCATCCTTAAATGGTCCATTTCCTAAGTGAAAGTGAAAAATTTCGGATTTAACATTGGAGAAAATATAATAGAAGAAAAAATAAATAATGAAGGATTGTAACCTGCTGCAACAGAGTGTCAAAACTGGAAAGGTGGTTAGTGACCCTCTGGTATTCAAGAGCGCCGCTAAGGATCATGATGCGAGGCTTTACAATCTTTGAAGTCATTCTCCGATGAGCCACATTTTTCTTGCATACAACTCCCTTGACCACCATACTAAAAAAGCAAAGAAAACTTCAGAAATATTGCAAGCTATATTACCCGAGACATTCTAATGCGACATACAAAGCAGTAATGTGTTGTATAGATATTAAGTTATTCCGGTATAAGCAAAGGCTGAAAGTGCTAGACAGAGAATCGTGAAAATCCAGTATTTTGAGACAAAAAAAAAAAGAAAAGAAATTGTGCAACTGTTTTCGGCCAACACTGAAATTACCAGTTACCGGTTTTCACAATTTTTGTCTGTTCTCGTTACTTTTCTAATTTGCTTTACGGTTGTATGACAGTTTGTACATTTACTTTGATTTGCAGTATGAAACAATGGCCAATTGGACATGTAACTTTTATCGGTTACGTGTTTCGCCCCTACCTAATATAAAGCAACTTTCAAGAATACGTAAAAACAGTGAAATGGAAATCACAGAATTTACCTATCACTACGATGTCCCGAACCTATGCATTTCACTTTAACATAACCACCAGGATCCATCCCTCCACTTTTACTCGTATCCGGCTTCAGCAGCGTCGCAGCCTCCCACGAGAGTTGTGTCACTATATCCAACCAGCTCTCACTCTCTTCTTCGTCGCTGCTAATAAGAAGGTTCTCAACCTGCAAAAGCTGAGCCACCAGAGCCCTGAAGTGCCCGTCAACCACATTCTTCATGGCGTTCTTCTGGTCCTCACCCTCACGATCCCTACTACGCGACTCCTCGCTCCCAAAACTGCTTGACTTCTGCAAATAGCCCCACTCTCCAGTGGCATTTCCGTACTCGTCGTCGTCATCATACATTTCGGCCTCCCTTTCATCTTCTTCATCTTCCGGTTCCGGTGGGAGCCAGAGAAGCCCGTTGTTCTCGAAATCCACAGGCTCGGAGCCAACATCGGCGCTGGCATAGAGCGAGGAAGAGGCTTCGCAGTCGTCCTGTGAGTCGAAACGGCGGTGTTGCAAAGGAGAGCTGCTTCCGGATTCCATGTTATCAACGTACGGATGTTTCTTGCTGTGCAGTCCGTCGTCGTTCGTCGCGTCAAACTCAAGTTGACTGGAGAATGAGTTGACCGAAGAATAGTGCGTCACTTCGGAATCCATTTGGAACGAGTCGTACGCATAGTCATCGTCCTCGGCCCTGGTGCTAAAGAAGGATAAAGGAAGCAACTAATGAATCTTAATTGGTGCATTAGGGACAAAAATCGAAGGTGCGAAATAGTCATACAAAGTCAAAAAAGTTTTATCAATTTCAAACAAGCCATAGATATACAAAAGATATACAAATAGACCATGCAATATGCATGTAAGACGAGAGAAAACAACCAACCTTTTCATCAAAACTCCATATCGATCCGAAGTTTGATCTCCTGTGTGTCTGACTAGCTCATTGCTCCGTCCTAATCCCGCGTCGCCATCTCCGTTCACGCTTGCTTCCACCATAGACGACGCGAGGGAGCTCATATCAGAATCACGCTGAGGCTGCTGATACGGTCCAGAAGAATACGGCGTTGAGCCGAGAGTATTAACACTGCTGTTAACAGTTCCACTGGATTGCGAGCTGGCCAAACTCAAAGCCGACGGTGAAGCGCTAAGGCCTGAATTCGACGCCTGAACCTCATTATCCGAAGCAGCAGCTACGCGCTGGCGTTGCTTGTAACAGAAGTTACAAGCCCGGATCCTCTCGGGCTCCTCCTCTTGTTCCACCCTCGAATTTCCACCCGACACAACCGGAACCGAGTTCGCGGTGCACTTACCACAGAAAACCCGGCCGCAGAGCCGGCAGTGGTGCCTGCGGTTGAACAAGGTGAACTGCGAATCGCACTCGTAGCAGACGAGACAGCTCTGATCGGGCATCCAGAAGTCCCGCGACACATCAGACGGCCCGGATCGCCCCGAGATCCAAGTCTTCATCACTCCGACTAGCTGGTATAACGTCTTGTAAGTTGCATCCATGTAAACACAATCCCAGTACTCCTCGCATCATGATAAGCTCACTCGCCATTCCTAGCAAGCCATTTCTCAGTCACACACACACACAAAATAAACCCCAAAAAACAAAACAAACTGTATCTCCTTCACTGATCGAAACCCTTCAGAAATGCACAGAAATCCCAATTCCAATCAAAACAAACCCTCGAATTCTCACGAAATGAATCAAAAACTTGCCCTAGAAACACCAATTGAACACAAATTGATCCTGATTACCATATATAAAGCGGCAATCAGAGAGAGAGAGAAAGGGAGCGAGATCACAATCGGGATCCTCAGTCGTCGCCACGTGTCCACTCGAAACCGTGATCGCACCGAAAGCGATTCACCATGGATTTTCAACGCCAAAAGTCCCGAATCTCTGGAATCATCATCGTCGTCGTCGTCGTCGAACAACACTACTCGCGGTTCCCGAGAAGCGAACGCGCTCCGACATTTATACAGACCGATCGAACCAGAGCGAATGAAATTCAAACAGCTACGAAACGAAATCGACCTTAATTATTATTATATTATATTAAAATAAATAAACAATTCCTCTCATTTCTCTCTGGCACTGTTGTCTTTCGTCACGACATTGAAAACTATCGAATTAAAGATTAAATCAAGAGAGAAAGAAACAGCCTTCGATCTTCTCTTCCTCAATTTCTTAATCGAAAGAAATGATTGACTCATTTTTATTTATTTATTTTTTATTTTCCTGTGGCGATAGATGGAGACTTCCAGTTTCTGCGTGTTCGCATGTTGCAATTTCAGTTCTATCGCCACGAAACGACGTGGTTTCGGTGGCGTTTGGGAATTCTCTTTATCCCGAAAATGCCCTCCACTAATCAAATCCCGTAATTATAGTGAACCGCCGTCGTTTGGTCCACGCGGTTCGGAGCGTTGCGGGAAATACTTGATGTGCCGAAACTGCCCCTGGGGCGGAGGCTTGCGCGTGCGAAATTCTGTGTGTGTTCTGGTAATTTCGCTGAAGCCGCGTTGACTTGCGAGCTTGGGTGATCACGGAAACACCACTCTTTTTTATTTAATTTTCTGCTTATTTTGTGGGGGAAAGGAAATAAACAGCAAAGCAAAATACAACAAGCCTTTTGTTTTAATTAATTTTATTGTTGTGGATTAGTAGCATATAGTCATATATTATATCATATATATTAATATTATGATCACTGTTTTATTGGAATATGAAACATAAAGTCGTACCCAATCCAAAAATTATTGCCAAAATCTCGAGTCGTCCTTCTTTTCTTTCTTCTAAAGATATCGAATTTGTTATCATTGAAAATGAATATTAAATATTTTATTTGATTTTATATAATTTATGGCTTAAAATATAATGTACACATTTAGGTGACCGTATTAAAGTTGACCATGGACAGACATCTTTATCATATGGTACCACCAATTTAATGCTTAGCCTTGGCCCTTGGTCAATAATAGAGGAAATAATTGAAAATACAGAAGGAAAGGAAAAGTGTTTTTGTGACAGTTAAATCGAACGGCCATTATTTTTGTGTATACTTTTGGCAAATTTAGATATGTAATTGGTGTGTGCTAAAATATGAAACATGTTTCATGTTATGTAAGTCAAGATTATTCATATAAACGATTATGATTGAGTTGGATGATGGTTTAATTTTACCGATCAATCAATGAATTAATTAATAGTAAGTTTTTAAAAATCGATAATGGCTTGAGTCGATTAAATTTTACAGATTAATTGATAACTAATGGGTACCGAGTACCGACACATAAAATAATAATATTTATAAATATAATATGTTTAGAGGATTTTTTTTATTAAAAATAAAATTTGAAATATTTATGGAGTTAACTTTTGAGTAATAAAGTTCGGCTAGTACCACCGAACCGGTAGTAATTAATTTTTTTCAATTTTTAGTACAAACTATGATATATTCAGTTGAATACAATCACTTTTTAATCAAGCTCGTTTGGTCTGGTGGTAACTGCACTACATAACTCTACAAGAGGTCATGAGCTGAGTTCAAACCTCATAGAACCCATGCGTGCTCCCTTTACATATTGTAAACTTGGTCAATAATATCACATGTTCTTACACTGAATATATGTATTAATACGAGTTTGCATCTAATCTTTCCTCGACTTTGTTTGCGTTACAGCTTGATATTTGTTATATATATATATAATTAATGGGAAATCGTTACTAAACCTTTGTTTCATTTGATGATTCATGGTAGTGATGATCGATGGCTAACATTATATATACACTATAGTCTATAAAGTTTTTAATATATGTTTTATGTAACGTTTGAAAAGTCCTCTATTACATATTTCATTTAACAGATAGCTTTGATATAATTAATTATGCATGTAAGTACGTCGGGTCTATGCTTTTACTGTTTCGTATGGTCTACATTATTTTTTATTTTTTTTGAAAGGTCTACAATATTGAGGTCACTTTTTTGAGTTTTGTTATACTGACAAGAAACAAGTGGGCTTATAATGAACTATACATATATACATGATATGATGATATACTAGTTAGTTTTTCATTGATAAGAGATTAGTGAACAACCGACTTCTTCCAATATCACATGTAATTATTGGCAAAACTATTTAGTTTGTACAACATAACCTCTATAAATTAATTACGTTGGGACCGCCAAAATTTATTATATTATCGAATTATTAATTAATATATAAATAATTTATTAGTTTATAAAATATTAGTTATATATATAATCATTATAACTAGGAAAAAAATCCATATGTAACATATAAAGTATATTGTATCTCTAGTTATAAAACATAGTTTGCAAAGACAATATTACTATTAGATATTGATGGGATAATAGCGGCTAAAGTAGCTAAACTTTCATGATTTGTGTCGATAAAGGTTCAAACTGGATTTATAGCGGCTAAAGTAGCCAAACTCGGTCAATCTGTGGCAAGCACTTATTCCGTCCAGTCAAACTTAACATCCGTTAGTCTATCGCCACGTCACTTACACGTGGAAAAATTTGTTGGGTATTTATGCTGTGATAAAACCAAAGTTTGGGTATTTATGCCGCGATAAACTATTTAAAAAAAAAATTGGTTGCTGAAATCATCTAAATAAAGGTTAAAATATTATGCCTTTAGTAGGACTCGAACTCATCACTTCCCCCACATATAAGAGCAGCATAACCACTAAACACATTCACCTCACGTTATATCTTGACAAAAATAAGAATATAAATACAAACTTATTAATAAGTGGCATAGTAATAGAAACATATGTTTTTTCGCACCGGTTTCGGATTGACTTATTAGGAAAAGGGTTGGGTTGACCTTTTCGGACCAGGATTGAGTTGACTTTTTTGGAATGGGGTTAGGTTGACTTTTTCAAACCCATGGGTTGACTTTTACAGAATTTGGCGGGTTGAATATTTTGTACCGGATTCAGGTTGAAAGAGCTAACCCGACCCTGTTTCAAAAAGTTAACTCAACCCGGTTCTGAAACAGGCAACCAGAACTCGTACCGACAAAGTCAACATGATTCTGGTACAAAAAAATCAACTTAACCATTGTCCAAAAAATTCAACTCAACCCCGTTCTAAAAAAGTCAACTCGACCCCGGTCATAAAAATTCAAATCACCCCGTTCTAAATTAGTCAACCCGAACTCGGTGCGAAAAATACATATGTTTCTATTACTATGATCACTTATCGATAAGTTTCTATGTATATATATATATATTTTTTCAAGATATAACGTGAAGAGAATATGGTTTGATGGTTATATTGTCATTTTATGAGGGGGGAAAGTGATGAGTTCGAGTCCTCCCAAAACTATAATATTTTAACTTTTATTTAGATGACGTGAACAAGCGAAAAAATATATAAATGGTTTATCGCGGCATAAATACCCAAATTTTGGTTTTATCACGGCATAAATACCCAAAGTTTGATATGACGTGTTAGTGACGTGGCGATAGACTAACGGATGTTAAATTTTATTGGACGGAATTAGTGCTTGCCACAGATTGACTGAGTTTGGCTACTTTAGCCGCTATAAATCCAGTTTGGATCTTTCTCGACACAAATCATGAAAGTTTGGCTACTTTAGCCGCTATTATCCCTTAATACTATGATAGCAATTGTAGCGGCAATTACTTTGAATATTTTTTTCAATCACGAAAAACAACATCTGACTTTCTTAATGCTATGCGGAAGCTCTAAATTGAATTTGAACGAGTCGTTAGTTTCAAGAATAAGCAAATAATTTCATAATTTTTATTTTATTTTTTTGTAAACACTATATGATTAGTTAAATAATGTAATTTATTTTTAATAAAGATGATTTCATAACTAGTTATCCAACATTATATTTTATTTATAGTGATTTCATAATTAGTTATGTGATATTATTATTTTTGTATTGAATTATTAATATATATCACTTTGGGCCCTATACACTTCTAAAAAATTATTATCTTATGAATTTAGCTAGTTAGGCCCAAGACGGGACCGGACAATTTTATTATATAATCGAGGTTATTGATTTATCGAGTGTTAATTTATCGAGGTTCTACTGTATACTTAAGCTACTCTGGGCAAATTCTCAAGATAAACCGGGAACCGTGATTAACCTTGTAAATATGGGAGTCACTATTTGCTTTGTAGTTTTCTTTGTATACAAACACATATTTGTAAAGCGTAAGATGTATTAACGAGGGATGATTCTTGCATCCTGTAAACACATATGCTCTCCTTTACGTTTGTATTCTTCGAGTATATGAGTTCGTTTACCATGGTATCAGATAAATCTGTGGTTCGCGTTATGGAGATTGATCCGACGGCTACGATGTCAGCTCTTAAAAAAAGTACGTACCATATACATTTGTGTATACTATTCGTGTAAATAATAAGGTTTTTTACATAAGTACATGGCATATGCCTTGAACGTAATGTTTTAGCCATTATGGCCACCAAATGAATGCAATTACTTGTGTAGAAAGTCGATACATGTTAACATATGAATGAAAAATTCCCGTTGATTTGGTCTGCAATATTACAACTTGATATTTAATGGGAGATTACTAAACCATTCATGTGATGATGATTCATGATAGTGACGAATTGCTAATATATTTAGAGAAAACTCACAAGTTGTACTTGAATTATACATTCTAAAAATAAATTCTCCAAAAGTTGCATGTCATATTTGTTGAGGTGCGATTATTTCGTCCTTTAATCGTATCAACGACTAAAGTCTATTTCCAATACATATGATTCGGTCAGTGTATAAAAGCATAGCTGAAGATAAAAGTCAAAGGAGACAAGCCCACGAGTGCGAGGACAACCTTAATCGATTAACCAACCTCGTTGACTACAAGATTCCCGGGCGATGGAGAGCTAGCGAATTATCTCATGACGAGGAGGCCTCGAATTATCTCATTAATCAATGTGTTAATTGTAGCAGTTCAAGGGAAGTTAATTGACTAATTTATCAAGGTAATTAATTAAGCAGCTTATTAGGCTTTAAAGTACTACATTTTATTGGCAAGAAAACTCCTCGACATTACGGGCGGCGAGGAGGGGAAGCAGCAACGAGAAGCCTAGTAGGCAACCCAATTCAAGGGCACTATAAAATATAAATAGTAGATCATAGCATAGTGGCGAAACCAAGATTCGGCGGGAGCAGGTTAAGAAATAGCTAAATTTAGAAAACGGATGAAAATTGGAATGAGAATTTGGAGAGGAAGGGAAAATTGGATTTGGGTTTTGGTGTTGATTGGGTTTGGGGATGGACCAGGTGATTGTGTTTTGGCTCTGAGGAGTTTATTTAAATAGATTTTTAAGAATCAAAGTAAATTAGTGCATTTTCATAAATTTAGGGGGTGGTTTTAACTTTCAACCCCACCTTCCTATCATCGGCCCACGTCATAGCATCAAAATGATCATCCAAAAATACTCGTGTGAACTTGTACTTGTTGAGGTCGAATCTTGTCAGATCCTTCCTCAACACTACACGTGTCCCGAAGGCGAGATGGCGTCGAATAGGGGCAAGAAAGGAGCCCGGTGAAGGATCAGCGACGAGGAAGTTACTCGAGGAGGTCGACCAACTAAGAAGTTACTCAAGGAAGTTGACCAGCGAGGAGGTTACTCGAGGAGGTCAACTAGCGAGGAAGTTACTTGAGGAGGTTGACCGAAAGCCCGACGAAGATATACACCGAGAGGTGAGAAGGAGTGCCAGCAAGGACGTGTCAGAGTGTACGACCATCCGCATTAAATGAGGACGAGGCACTGTCGGCGGCCCGAAGAAGTCCGTACGCGCATTAGACACCCAGAGGTGGTCTCAAAACATTATATATGCTTTCGGCAGAAGGTGGCAGAGAATATAGCATGAAGGACCACATAAAGATCAACGGTGAGATGAGGTAGGGCAAAAGACCACATAAAGATCAACGGTGAGATGAGCTAGGGCAACTTACCTATAAATACTAAGAGAGAACCCCATTGAAGCGGAGACATTCGGCCAAGAGAAACCACTAAGAGAAACTAGAAAGAAAGAGAGAATGAGAGAAGGAAGAAAGAAGAAGAGAAATACACTCACTTTGAACTACGTGATGACCTGATCTCGGTATACCGGGTACGTAGGCAACCTCGTCGGAGACAGCGAGGTGAGGCATCATCTCCAAAAAAGCAAGAAAGTGTATTCATAAGTTGTAATCTCCATAGTTCATCAATAAAGGGAGCTCATAGTCGTTTTCATCATTCTTCTTGTCGTTCTTAGCCATAAAGAGATTAAACCCGAACACCTTTTTTTATACTCGAGGATACTTTCTCGTGACTGCTTGTTAGTGATTTTCGCCCTTAACAATACTCTTAATATTGTTCTTGTGATATTCAGACAAAAATAAATATTCTTCGATTGTCTTAATATATCTTGCATGTTTCCTTCATATTCTATTTTCATCTTTATTACATTTTTCTTACCGTAATTCGAGCTGGTTTTAACGGAAAGACTCGAGCCCTTTTCTTTTTTACATAGAAACGAGGTTTCACCACGTGTCACTTCTTGACCCGAGAGGCGAATTTCACCCTCAACAATATTTTCATTATCGAACCAAAATGTCATAAACAAATACAAGGACGACAGTAAGAGGGTGACACATTTCAACCCTAAATATTATTTAGGAAAAATAATTTTTTTTTTTATAATATTTAATATTATTACTTTAAATAAAATTTAATAAAAAAATAAACGTTAAAGGTTAAACATGTTTTTTTCTTTCTTTCTTTTATTTCTCCTGATAAAAATGTTATATTATTTTGTCTCTGTGATAACTATATTGCGCTTCGAACTCCAACATTTTATTTCATTGTAACGACTATTAGAGTTTATAATTTTCATTTTACTTTATATATCTTATTATGCAAGAGCCTATGCCTAAAATATATACTCCACATTCACAAGTAACATTCTAATCATTATCATAATGCAAAACTGACGTCTCTTGAATGAGTCGTTATGTTATACCTATATAAATACCATACGATATACAAGTATACATATATAAATATATATATATATATATATATATATATATATTTGTTGATCACCCATCGGTGACACAAGATCATGTGTGTCACAGTCACTTAAAGATAAGGAGCCTATCGGGCGATGACATTCAGTCACCATCCGGGGACGATAACGATGAGCTAACAGCTATATAAGTAAAGCTCATAGAGCGGTTAGAATGAACCAGACCATACAGCAAAGAGAGAGAGAATCAAGAAGAGAGAGTTCTTGAGAGACGGAGCTTCTCAGGCGAGTCAGACGGTGGTTACGACGACGAAGGGGACGACGGAGTACGGAGAGGGAAGGCTCGGGAACGACAGACAGAGGAGCACACTCTGTGGATCTGTCGGAGCTTCTTCGCGGCGTCAAAGGGGTTCGTTCGCACCGGGGTTCTGATCGCCGGCGTTCTCTGGGTCTGGTTCATCTCCGATCACCGTGAAGAGCGCTGGAAGACGAAGGTCATCTCGACATCGTATAGCATACGGTGGAGGTATCGGAGGGAGCTGTAAAGGAGCTGTGAGTTTGAATTCAACGGGAAGATCATCTTCTTGAGAAGATCGAGTCTTTTGTAACTGGTTGTGTAATTCAAACGTTATCGTGATCAATAAAGCGTTAGTCTTTGTCGTCCAATTCAATCGTGTTATTCCGCATTTGTTCGTGGTAATCGATATTCGTATCGGGTTGCTGGGTGAAATCCCCAACAAGTGGTATCAGAGCTCTTTCTCTCGGTGAATCAAGGAAGGGTTCATCGGAGAATCAAGATCCGAGTTCAAGAACCGAACAAGAAAGTAAAGGAGTTCAAGATTCTGAATCTTGACGAAGATCGTCAGAGTCACTCCTGCCAGACGCGATAAGAAATAATGGGACCAGACAAGACAGATATCGCGAAGTTCACCGGCGATGGTGACTTCAACATCTGGAAGATCAAGATGCACACACAGCTGTGCCAGATGCGCCTCGACAAGGCGCTAAAGGGCGATGAGGCATTCTCGGAGAAGCTGAGTGAGGAGGACAAGGAAGACATCATGACGAGGGCGAGAAGCACAATTATTCTCGCTCTCAGCGATGATGTCATCAGAGACATCCAAGACGAGACGACAGCGGCAGGAATCTGGAAGCGTCTCGATGAGACGTACAACAGGAAGTCATGGGCGAACGAGTTGTTTCTCAAACAACGGATGTATACCCTCAAGATGGCTCCGGGATCATCGCTGAAGCAACACTTTATCGAATTCAAGAAGATCATCACAGATCTGAAGACGATAAATGTGGAAGTCCCATCAAAGGATCAAGCACTCCTCCTACTGAATTCGGTATCAGAGATGTACGACAGGATCCAGGACATTCTGCTATTTAGTGGCAGGGAGACCCTCACCGTCGACGATGTCAAGACGGCCGTGCTAGCCAAGGAGGTTCAGCGCAAGCAGGAGGGCAAGTTCGATGGAAGATCAGGTGGAGCGGAGAGCCTCGTCGTTAACCGTGAAAGATCGGCCAAGCGAGAGAAGTTCAGGAAAGGCTCACCGAGGCGATCTTCATCGAGGCCGAGGAGCGGCAAGTGTTACAACTGTAACAAGGAAGGACATTTCAAGAGAGATTGTCCCGAGAAGAGAACGGGTAAGCCGTTCAGAAGGAATAGCGACGACGGTCCAGCGAACGCTTCCCAGGTATCGGGAGGGTACGACAGCGCTGAGGTCCTCGCGATGATGCCGACCAGTATGCGAACAGCGTGGATACTGGATTCGGGATGCTCGTACCACATGAGTCACGAGCAGAGTTGGTTCGAGGGGATGAAGGCCGACGAGGAGGTCATGCCAGTATCGACGGGCACCGAGGAGATGTGCGCTGTCGAGGGGACTGGGTCGATATCATTAAGACTCAAGGATGGCACACGGAGAACCCTGAACCAAGTAAGGTATGTCCCTGGACTCAAACGAAATCTTATTTCTTTGGGTATCCTCGAAGAGCAGGGATACTCATGGAAGTCATGCAAGGGTGGCTTAAAAGTCACAAAGGGTGCGATGACATTCATGAGGGCTTATCGGTACAATGGCATATACATCCTGGAGGATGAGACTGCCATCGGGGAAGCAGCAAATATCTCAACGACAGTGTCGAAAACCACTCTATGGCATGATAGACTGGGACATGTCAGCGAGAAGGGGCTTGATATACTCAAGCGAGGAGGCTGCTTCGGGAACGATAAGGTGGAGAAGCTCGACTTCTGCGAACACTGTGTGTTTGGGAAGCAGCATCGGGTGAAATTCGGCAAGGGGTCTCACACGAGCAAGTCAATTCTTGACTATGTTCACTCTGACTTATGGGGACCGGCACGAGTAGATTCGCATGGAGGAAATAGATATTTTATCTCTTTCATCGACGACTACTCGAGGAAGCTCTGGGTTTATATGATCAGATCAAAGGACAAGGCCTTCGAAGCCTTTGTCAACTGGCACGCACTTGTTGAGAATCAGTGCGGGAAGAGGCTCTTACATCTCCGTACGGACAATGGATTGGAGTATCTGTCCGAGGAGTTCAACGATCACTGCCGGAAGGCAGGCATCCGACGATCCAAGACTGTGAGGCACACGCCTCAACAGAACGGTCTCGCTGAAAGGATGAACCGAACCATCATGGAACGAGTAAGGTGTATGCTCTCGAGGGCAAATTTGTCATCGCGGTTCTGGGGAGAAGCTGTCCATACAGCGGCCTATCTGATCAATAGGTTGCCATCGTCTGCGATAGACTTTGAAGTTCCTCAGAAGCGATGGACAAATCGACCTGAGCACACCGACTACTCCAAACTCAAAGTCTTTGGCTGTGCAGCTTACTATCATGTAAACGATGGTAAGCTTGTACCTAGGGCCAAGAAAGGACTGTTCATGGGGTACCCCGACGGAGTTAAAGGGTACCGGATTTGGTGTTCGGAGTCACAAAAGTGCATCATCAGTCGAGACGTCACTTTCAATGAGGAAAGTTTTTTGGAAGGCAAGGCAACCCCGACAAGCCCTGAAGATCTCTACGAAGGAGACGGATTTCAGCTTGAGGTGGAGCTTTGCGATGAGCCAGTACGAAAAGAGGCTCATCGGGAGTATTTTACCCGAGGAGCTCTTATCGGAAACCCAGAGGAAAATGGCCGAAGAGGTGATCGCGAAGAGAATTTGCGACAAGGAATCCCCGATGAGCATACCCGACAAGGTATGCGAAATGGCCGAAGAGGTGATCGCGAAGAGAATTTGCGACAAGGAATCCCCGATGAGCATACCCGACAAGGTATGCAAGAAGAGCCATCGCGACGAGAATCCCGCGATGAAGAGCTATCGCGACGAGAATCCCGCGATGAGGAACTTTCAAAGTTCCGACAAGGTACCTGCGATGAAGCTTCGTCGAGCGGTAGTAAAAGAAGCCCGATAAGAAGAGATCGAGCAGAATCCAGCCGACAAGATCATCGGGAGCAGGTCTCATCGAACAACGATGAGGTGTCCAGCGAAGAGGACAGCGAGGAAGAGGTTCTCGGAGCCGAAGAGGAAACTCCCGACGAGGGATACCTACTTTCTCGGGATAGGCCCCGACGGGCTATCAGGAAGCCAATAAGATACGCCCACGTTGAGATGGTGGCTTATGCTTTCAACACTGCAGGTGTTGAAACGACAACGAGCCTCGCTCGTTCAGGGAAGCCATCAGGTCCAGCGACGAGAAGAAGTGGCGAGCGGCAATGGACGAAGAGATGAACTCTCTTCACCAGAACAATACTTGGGTCCTTGTTCCGAAGCCGAAGAACTGTAAGGTTGTCGGCTGTCGGTGGCTATACAAGGTGAAGCCAAGTGCACCAGGAGGCGAGCCGGCGAGGTTCAAAGCCAGGTTGGTGGCGAAGGGATTCACACAGCGAGAAGGTATAGACTTCAATGAAGTCTTCTCGCCAGTGGTTGCGAAGTTCAACTGGGAGCTTGAACAGATGGATGTGAAGACAGCCTTCCTACATGGAGAACTCGAGGAGAAAATCCTCATGCAACAACCCGAGGGGTTCGTGCAGAAGGGAAAAGAGGATTGGGTTTGCTCTCTTAAGAAGTCCTTGTACGGACTTAAGCAATCTCCTCGACAATGGTATAAGAGGTTTGACACATTCATGCAGAAGAATTCCTATCGGAGGAGCAGACACGACAACTGTGTCTACTTCAGAACGACGAGCAGCGGTGTGAGTATTTACTTACTCCTATATGTTGACGATATGCTCATCATTTCCAGCAGTACTGGAGAAATCAGGAAGCTTAAGGACTCATTGAAGTCAGAGTTCGAGATGAAGGACTTGGGGCCAGCGAGAAGGATTCTCGGGATGGACATCCGAAGAGACCGCGCGAAAGGCCACCTCAGCGTCTCGCAAACGGACTACTTCAGGAAGGTCGTCGAGAAGTTCCAAATGGAGAAGGCCAAGCCTTCGAAACAGCCCCTCGCACCTCACTTCAAACTCTGTAATGAGTTAAGCCTGACGACAGAGGCTGAGGAGAAGAGGATGAGACTTGTGCCATACACAAGTGCCGTCGGAAGCCTCATGTACGGGATGATCTGCACGAGACCAGATTTGGCTTATGCAGTAAGCTTGGTAAGCCGGTATATGGCTAACCCGGGGCAAGAGCATTGGAATGCCGTCAAGTGGATCCTCCGATACTTGGCAGGCAGTTCCGACAAGGGCCTGATTTACTCCAGCGAGGAGACAAAGGAATCAGTGATTCAAGGATTCGTTGACTCAGATTATGCAGGAGACCTCGACAAGCGAAGATCTCTCACCGGATACAACTTCAAGGTGTTCGGGAATCTAGTCAGCTGGAAGGCATCGCTTCAGCACATCGTGGCCTTATCGACCACAGAGGCTGAATACGTGGCAATCACTGAGGCTGCTAAGGAAGGGCTCTGGCTGAAAGGGCTTCTCACAGAGCTAGGATTCGAGCAAAGGTCCTTCGACCTTTACTGCGACAGCCAGTCCGCGATACACTTGTGTAAGAATCAGATGTATCACGAGAGGACCAAGCATATCGACATTAGGCTGCACTTCGTCAAGGACATCGTAGAGTTGAATACGATGAAGGTTCTCAAGATCGGAACCGATGAGAACCCGGCGGACATGATCACTAAGGTGATTCCGGTCGGCAAGTTCGAACAGAGCTTGGTTCAGCTCGGGGTTGGTGATACCCAACCAGAGCCGAAGGATAAGGGTGGATCGAGCACCTAAGCTCGAGGACAGGGGCAAATTATCAATAAGCGACGATGACACAAGGTGGAGATTGTTGATCACCCATCGGTGACACAAGATCATGTGTGTCACAGTCACTTAAAGATAAGGAGCCTATCGGGCGATGACATTCAGTCACCATCCGGGGACGATAACGATGAGCTAACAGCTATATAAGTAAAGCTCATAGAGCGGTTAGAATGAACCAGACCATACAGCAAAGAGAGAGAGAGAATCAAGAAGAGAGAGTTCTTGAGAGACAGAGCTTCTCAGGCGAGTCAGACGGTGGTTACGACGACGAAGGGGACGACGGAGTACGGAGAGGGAAGGCTCGGGAACGACAGACAGAGGAGCACACTCTGTGGATCTGTCGGAGCTTCTTCGCGGCGTCAAAGGGGTTCGTTCGCACCGGGGTTCTGATCGCCGGCGTTCTCTGGGTCTGGTTCATCTCCGATCACCGTGAAGAGCGCTGGAAGACGAGAGTCATCTCGACATCGTATAGCATACGGTGGAGGTATCGGAGGGAGCTGTAAAGGAGCTGTGAGTTTGAATTCAACGGGAAGATCATCTTCTTGAGAAGATCGAGTCTTTTGTAACCGGTTGTGTAATTCAAACGTTATCGTGATCAATAAAGCGTTAGTCTTTGTCGTCCAATTCAATCGTGTTATTCCGCATTTGTTCGTAGTAATCGATATTCATATCGGGTTGCTGGGTGAAATCCCCAACAATATTAAATCCTTAAATTCTTTTCATAGCATATTAAATACGTGTATCTCATCATGAATCATCATAACATTAATAAGAACCGTGAACAATGAAAATCCAGATAAGGTAGATAAGCCAAGTCTTACAAAATTAAGATGAGAAGCTTCCATCATAAAAGTGTAGCCACAAACATATATACATATATATATATATATATATATATTATAGTTGACAGTTCAAGAAATATATCTGTTTATGATTACAAAGATGAAATTTCGGTGATCTTTTTTTATTAAGTCTTGTACAGTTTGGTTTGGGCTACATAAAAATTAGGACGAAAAACGAGTTCTTCTAGATCAGGAGAACTAAATAGTAATCAGTGAGTTGACTTATGAATAATAAATAAATATCTTACCAAACGCATGAGCTACATAAAAATTATTATACACCGTTGACTTTATATTTTATATTTTTACGAGTTCCGTCACATTGTAAAAACTTTGTATTTTTATCTTTAAATCAATTACAAAGAATATAAATAACGAATTAAGTAAACATAAAAATATAAAAATCGACAAAATTTAAAGTACAAGATTTATATAGATATCAAAATACGAAACAATGACAAAGCTTTAAGTAGTTTTTGTGGTAAATTTTACTAAATTAAATTTTTAATAAACCAAACACGTTTTTGTGCCTCTCACGTCTATACGTATTATACGTTAGGTGTAAATATATATCCATGAGGGTTGAACTCTATGGCATTAGTACACAATCAGCAGAAAAGCATGGCAAGAGAGATGGAGATTGAGGTTATTAAGAGGGAAACGGTAAAACCATCGTCTCCGACACCGGAGAAGAGTCGAAGATACGAGCTCTCCTCTCTGGATCAATACATGCCCACTCTTCCAGTCTCGGTGCTTCTCTCGTATCCTTTCACTGCTCCTCTTATAATGAGCGTTTCTGAAACATCCCAGCTTCTCATCGACTCTCTCTCCAAAACCTTGACGAGCTTCCACCACTTCGCCGGGAGGTACAGTGCAGACGGCGTTGCGGTCCACTGCAACGACGAAGGAGCCGGGTTCGTTGCGACCAGAGTCCGCTGCCCGCTGTCGACGGTAGTATCGAATCCCGATCTCTTCGACTCGCTGCAGAACGAGCTCGTTCCCGGCCTTGCGTTCCCCAGGGAGGAGCTTTCCGGCAGCCCTCTCGTGATCGTCCAAGCCAACTTCTTTGACTGCGGTGGCTTGGCGATCGCCGTGTCTGTTACGCACAAGATCACCGATGCGTCCACGGTGGGCACGTTCGTCGGCGCTTGGGCTTCCGCAGCCTTGGGATCGGAGATCGAACCGGGGAAGATCCCGCACTTCGTATCTTCGACATCGGTCTTCCCTCCGCCGGACCGTGTTCTCCCCTTTGTGGAGCGTCCCAAGCCTGCCCGTAATGCTAGTGAGAATATCAAGCTCAAGATCCTAGTCTTCCACGGCCCGAAGATCGAAGCGCTCAGGTCGAAAGCAGCCACAGAAACGGTGTGAAACCCGACGCGCGTGGAGGCAGTCTCGGCGCTCATCTGGAAATGCGCGATCGAGGCCTTACCGGCGTCCACGCACTACTCGGGATACTCTTTCTTTCAGGCCGTGAACATAAGGAAGAGGAGAAACCCTTCTTTGCCGCAGAACACAGTGGGAAACCTCTTGAGCCTTTTGCAAGTAAATTTCCCGAGCAGCAACGATGCGGACAAACTCGAACTGAAAGATCTGGTCGTAGTTCTCAGGAACGGCATGGACGAGCTCGGTGCAGCCTGGAAGACAGAAGTTCCAGCCAGAACACCGACCCGTCCGTTTGAAGCTATCAGAGAGAACAACGGGCGGCATAAGTTCCTGGCATCGAGCTGGTGCCGGCTTCCGCTTTACAGGGCGGATTTTGGGTGGGGAAAGCCGGTTGGGGTATGCATTCCTAACATGGTGGGAGGTAAAGGCACGTGTGCGATGATGGATAGGGAAGACGGGGAAGGAATGGAGGTGGATCTGTGGCTGCCGGAGGCGGAGATGAAGCGTTTCGAGACAAACTCGGAGATTCTGGCCTTTGCGTCGTTGAATCCGGCAGTAACAGTTTAGCTGAAGCAGATTACTACATGCCCTTATTGCTATCCATGTGCTTATATGTACTGAAATACAATAGTGAAATGAATGGAGCTTAAGTACCTCAAGTCTTAAAATATTACAATGTGATATGTAATTAATTGTTTACATTTGAATCTTTGATGTATCAAATCAAAACTCGTTTCTCTATTAACTTCTTCTTTTTCCTTTTTTTTTTCTTTTTCTTTTTCTTTTTCTTTTTTTTTTATCACTAACCGGGGATCATAGTGATTAGTGAAAGGGCTTCTCACAGAGCTAGGATTCGAGCAAAGGTCCTTCGACCTTTACTGCGACAGCCAGTCCGCGATACACTTGTGTAAGAATCAGATGTATCACGAGAGGACCAAGCATATCGACATTAGGCTGCACTTCGTCAAGGACATCGTAGAGTTGAATACGATGAAGGTTCTCAAGATCGGAACCGATGAGAACCCGGCGGACATGATCACTAAGGTGATTCCGGTCGGCAAGTTCGAACAGAGCTTGGTTCAGCTCGGGGTTGGTGATACCCAACCAGAGCCGAAGGATAAGGGTGGATCGAGCACCTAAGCTCGAGGACAGGGGAAAATTATCAATAAGCGACGATGACACAAGGTGGAGATTGTTGATCACCCATCGGTGACACAAGATCATGTGTGTCACAGTCACTTAAAGATAAGGAGCCTATCGGGCGATGACATTCAGTCACCATCCGGGGACGATAACGATGAGCTAACAGCTATATAAGTAAAGCTCATAGAGCGGTTAGAATGAACCAGACCATACAGCAAAGAGAGAGAGAATCAAGAAGAGAGAGTTCTTGAGAGACAGAGCTTCTCAGGCGAGTCAGACGGTGGTTACGACGACGAAGGGGACGACGGAGTACGGAGAGGGAAGGCTCGGGAACGACAGACAGAGGAGCACACTCTGTGGATCTGTCGGAGCTTCTTCGCGGCGTCAAAGGGGTTCGTTCGCACCGGGGTTCTGATCGCCGGCGTTCTCTGGGTCTGGTTCATCTCCGATCACCGTGAAGAGCGCTGGAAGACGAAGGTCATCTCGACATCGTATAGCATACGGTGGAGGTATCGGAGGGAGCTGTAAAGGAGCTGTGAGTTTGAATTCAACGGGAAGATCATCTTCTTGAGAAGATCGAGTCTTTTGTAACCGGTTGTGTAATTCAAACGTTATCGTGATCAATAAAGCGTTAGTCTTTGTCGTCCAATTCAATCGTGTTATTCCGCATTTGTTCGTAGTAATCGATATTCGTATCGGGTTGCTGGGTGAAATCCCCAACAATATTAAATCCTTAAATTCTTTTCATAGCATATTAAATACGTGTATCTCATCATGAATCATCATAACATTAATAAGAACCGTGAACAATGAAAATCCAGATAAGGTAGATAAGCCAAGTCTTACAAAATTAAGATGAGAAGCTTCCATCATAAAAGTGTAGCCACAAACATATATACATATATATATATATATATATATATTATAGTTGACAGTTCAAGAAATATATCTGTTTATGATTACAAAGATGAAATTTCGGTGATCTTTTTTTATTAAGTCTTGTACAGTTTGGTTTGGGCTACATAAAAATTAGGACGAAAAACGAGTTCTTCTAGATCAGGAGAACTAAATAGTAATCATTGAGTTGACTTATGAATAATAAATAAATATCTTACCAAACGCATGAGCTACATAAAAATTATTATACACCGTTGACTTTATATTTTATATTTTTACGAGTTCCGTCACATTGTAAAAACTTTGTATTTTTATCTTTAAATCAATTACAAAGAATATAAATAACGAATTAAGTAAACATAAAAATATAAAAATCGACAAAATTTAAAGTACAAGATTTATATAGATATCAAAATACGAAACAATGACAAAGCTTTAAGTAGTTTTTGTGGTAAATTTTACTAAATTAAATTTTTAATAAACCAAACACGTTTTTGTGCCTCTCACGTCTATACGTATTATACGTTAGGTGTAAATATATATCCATGAGGGTTGAACTCTATGGCATTAGTACACAATCAGCAGAAAAGCATGGCAAGAGAGATGGAGATTGAGGTTATTAAGAGGGAAACGGTAAAACCATCGTCTCCGACACCGGAGAAGAGTCGAAGATACGAGCTCTCCTCTCTGGATCAATACATGCCCACTCTTCCAGTCTCGGTGCTTCTCTCGTATCCTTTCACTGCTCCTCTTATAATGAGCGTTTCTGAAACATCCCAGCTTCTCATCGACTCTCTCTCCAAAACCTTGACGAGCTTCCACCACTTCGCCGGGAGGTACAGTGCAGACGGCGTTGCGGTCCACTGCAACGACGAAGGAGCCGGGTTCGTTGCGACCAGAGTCCGCTGCCCGCTGTCGACGGTAGTATCGAATCCCGATCTCTTCGACTCGCTGCAGAACGAGCTCGTTCCCGGCCTTGCGTTCCCCAGGGAGGAGCTTTCCGGCAGCACTCTCGTGATCGTCCAAGCCAACTTCTTTGACTGCGGTGGCTTGGCGATCGCCGTGTCTGTTACGCACAAGATCACCGATGCGTCCACGGTGGGCACGTTCGTCGGCGCTTGGGCTTCCGCAGCCTTGGGATCGGAGATCGAACCGGGGAAGATCCCGCACTTCGTATCTTCGACATCGGTCTTCCCTCCGCCGGACCGTGTTCTCCCCTTTGTGGAGCGTCCCAAGCCTGCCCGTAATGCTAGTGAGAATATCAAGCTCAAGATCCTAGTCTTCCACGGCCCGAAGATCGAAGCGCTCAGGTCGAAAGCAGCCACAGAAACGGTGTGAAACCCGACGCGCGTGGAGGCAGTCTCGGCGCTCATCTGGAAATGCGCGATCGAGGCCTTACCGGCGTCCACGCACTACTCGGGATACTCTTTCTTTCAGGCCGTGAACATAAGGAAGAGGAGAAACCCTTCTTTGCCGCAGAACACAGTGGGAAACCTCTTGAGCCTTTTGCAAGTAAATTTCCCGAGCAGCAACGATGCGGACAAACTCGAACTGAAAGATCTGGTCGTAGTTCTCAGGAACGGCATGGACGAGCTCGGTGCAGCCTGGAAGACAGAAGTTCCAGCCAGAACACCGACCCGTCCGTTTGAAGCTATCAGAGAGAACAACGGGCGGCATAAGTTCCTGGCATCGAGCTGGTGCCGGCTTCCGCTTTACAAGGCGGATTTCGGGTGGGGAAAGCCGGTTGGGGTATGCATTCCTAACATGGTGGGAGGTAAAGGCACGTGTGCGATGATGGATAGGGAAGACGGGGAAGGAATGGAGGTGGATCTGTGGCTGCCGGAGGCGGAGATGAAGCGTTTCGAGACAAACTCGGAGATTCTGGCCTTTGCGTCGTTGAATCCGGCAGTAACAGTTTAGCTGAAGCAGATTACTACATGCCCTTATTGCTATCCATGTGCTTATATGTACTGAAATACAATAGTGAAATGAATGGAGCTTAAGTACCTCAAGTCTTAAAATATTACAATGTGATATGTAATTAATTGTTTACATTTGAATCTTTGATGTATCAAATCAAAACTCGTTTCTCTATTAACTTCTTCTTTTTCCTTTTTTTTTTCTTTTTCTTTTTCTTTTTCTTTTTCTTTTTTTTTTATCACTAACCGGGGATCATAGTGATTAGTGAAAGGGCTTCTCACAGAGCTAGGATTCGAGCAAAGGTCCTTCGACCTTTACTGCGACAGCCAGTCCGCGATACACTTGTGTAAGAATCAGATGTATCACGAGAGGACCAAGCATATCGACATTAGGCTGCACTTCGTCAAGGACATCGTAGAGTTGAATACGATGAAGGTTCTCAAGATCGGAACCGATGAGAACCCGGCGGACATGATCACTAAGGTGATTCCGGTCGGCAAGTTCGAACAGAGCTTGGTTCAGCTCGGGGTTGGTGATACCCAACCAGAGCCGAAGGATAAGGGTGGATCGAGCACCTAAGCTCGAGGACAGGGGCAAATTATCAATAAGCGACGATGACACAAGGTGGAGATTGTTGATCACCCATCGGTGACACAAGATCATGTGTGTCACAGTCACTTAAAGATAAGGAGCCTATCGGGCGATGACATTCAGTCACCATCCGGGGACGATAACGATGAGCTAACATCTATATAAGTAAAGCTCATAGAGCGGTTAGAATGAACCAGACCATACAGCAAAGAGAGAGAGAATCAAGAAGAGAGAGTTCTTGAGAGACAGAGCTTCTCAGGCGAGTCAGACGGTGGTTACGACGACGAAGGGGACGACGGAGTACGGAGAGGGAAGGCTCGGGAACGACAGACAGAGGAGCACACTTTGTGGATCTGTCGGAGCTTCTTCGCGGCGTCAAAGGGGTTCGTTCGCACCGGGGTTCTGATCGCCGGCGTTCTCTGGGTCTGGTTCATCTCCGATCACCGTGAAGAGCGCTGGAAGACGAAGGTCATCTCGACATCGTATAGCATACGGTGGAGGTATCGGAGGGAGCTGTAAAGGAGCTGTGAGTTTGAATTCAACGGGTAGATCATCTTCTTGAGAAGATCGAGTCTTTTGTAACCGGTTGTGTAATTCAAACGTTATCGTGATCAATAAAGCGTTAGTCTTTGTCGTCCAATTCAATCGTGTTATTCCGCATTTGTTCGTAGTAATCGATATTCGTATCGGGTTGCTGGGTGAAATCCCCAACAATATTAAATCCTTAAATTCTTTTCATAGCATATTAAATACGTGTATCTCATCATGAATCATCATAACATTAATAAGAACCGTGAACAATGAAAATCCAGATAAGGTAGATAAGCCAAGTCTTACAAAATTAAGATGAGAAGCTTCCGTCATAAAAGTGTAGCCACAAACATATATACATATATATATATATATTATAGTTGACAGTTCAAGAAATATATATGTTTATGATTACAAAGATGAAATTTCGGTGATCTTTTTTTATTAAGTCTTGTACAGTTTGGTTTGGGCTACATAAAAATTAGGACGAAAAACGAGTTCTTCTAGATCAGGAGAACTAAATAGTAATCATTGAGTTGACTTATGAATAATAAATAAATATCTTACCAAACGCATGAGCTACATAAAAATTATTATACATCGTTGACTTTATATTTTATATTTTTACGAGTTCCGTCACATTGTAAAAACTTTGTATTTTTATCTTTAAATCAATTACAAAGAATATAAATAACGAATTAAGTAAACATAAAAATATAAAAATCGACAAAATTTAAAGTACAAGATTTATATAGATATCAAAATACGAAACAATGACAAAGCTTTAAGTAGTTTTTGTGGTAAATTTTACTAAATTAAAGTTTTAATAAACCAAACACGTTTTTGTGCCTCTCACGTCTATACGTATTATACGTTAGGTGTAAATATATATCCATGAGGGTTGAACTCTATGGCATTAGTACACAATCAGCAGAAAAGCATGGCAAGAGAGATGGAGATTGAGGTTATTAAGAGGGAAACGGTAAAACCATCGTCTCCGACACCGGAGAAGAGTCGAAGATACGAGCTCTCCTCTCTGGATCAATACATGCCCACTCTTCCAGTCTCGGTGCTTCTCTCGTATCCTTTCACTGCTCCTCTTATAATGAGCGTTTCTGAAACATCCCAGCTTCTCATCGACTCTCTCTCCAAAACCTTGACGAGCTTCCACCACTTCGCCGGGAGGTACAGTGCAGACGGCGTTGCGGTCCACTGCAACGACGAAGGAGCCGGGTTCGTTGCGACCAGAGTCCGCTGCCCGCTGTCGACGGTAGTATCGAATCCCGATCTCTTCGACTCGCTGCAGAACGAGCTCGTTCCCGGCCTTGCGTTCCCCAGGGAGGAGCTTTCCGGCAGCCCTCTCGTGATCGTCCAAGCCAACTTCTTTGACTGCGGTGGCTTGGCGATCGCCGTGTCTGTTACGCACAAGATCACCGATGCGTCCACGGTGGGCACGTTCGTCGGCGCTTGGGCTTCCGCAGCCTTGGGATCGGAGATCGAACCGGGGAAGATCCCGCACTTCGTATCTTCGACATCGGTCTTTCCTCCGCCGGACCGTGTTCTCCCCTTTGTGGAGCGTCCCAAGCCTGCCCGTAATGCTAGTGAGAATATCAAGCTCAAGATCCTAGTCTTCCACGGCCCGAAGATCGAAGCGCTCAGGTCGAAAGCAGCCACAGAAACGGTGTGAAACCCGACGCGCGTGGAGGCAGTCTCGGCGCTCATCTGGAAATGCGCGATCGAGGCCTTACCGGCGTCCACGCACTACTCGGGATACTCTTTCTTTCAGGCCGTGAACATAAGGAAGAGGAGAAACCCTTCTTTGCCGCAGAACACAGTGGGAAACCTCTTGAGCCTTTTGCAAGTAAATTTCCCGAGCAGCAACGATGCGGACAAACTCGAACTGAAAGATCTGGTCGTAGTTCTCAGGAACGGCATGGACGAGCTCGGTGCAGCCTGGAAGACAGAAGTTCCAGCCAGAACACCGACCCGTCCGTTTGAAGCTATCAGAGAGAACAACGGGCGGCATAAGTTCCTGGCATCGAGCTGGTGCCGGCTTCCGCTTTACAGGGCGGATTTCGGGTGGGGAAAGCCGGTTGGGGTATGCATTCCTAACATGGTGGGAGGTAAAGGCACGTGTGCGATGATGGATAGGGAAGACGGGGAAGGAATGGAGGTGGATCTGTGGCTGCCGGAGGCGGAGATGAAGCGTTTCGAGACAAACTCGGAGATTCTGGCCTTTGCGTCGTTGAATCCGGCAGTAACAGTTTAGCTGAAGCAAATTACTACATGCCCTTATTGCTATCCATGTGCTTATATGTACTGAAATACAATAGTGAAATGAATGGAGCTTAAGTACCTCAAGTCTTAAAATATTACAATGTGATATGTAATTAATTGTTTACATTTGAATCTTTGATGTATCAAATCAAAACTCGTTTCTCTATTAACTTCTTCTTTTTCCTTTTTTTTTTCTTTTTCTTTTTCTTTTTCTTTTTTCTTATCACTAACCGGGGATCATAGTGATTAGTGATTATCAACGATGTCATAAGAGGAAAAAAAGTATTTTAAGAAATAGATTTTGTGCTCTAGTTTTCGACGGAAAAAGGGATCGGGATATTATATATATAAATTTATGTTGAGAGATTTATCCAAATTTTACATATATTCAGTCAATTTAATCTTGAACATCATATATTATTATTATTTTAATCCCTAATTATTAATAATATAGTGATAAATATACCAGTAAAAAGTATATAAATACCCTGAAGTAAGTATATTTTAACAAATTTATCCTTGCAATAAAATTTCAATTTATCCCCTAAAAATAGTATTTAAACAAGGTGTTTGTAAATATTGACACTTCAATAATCCCACTCCACTCGACAGCTTTCTTTCCCAAAGAAAAACTGTTTATATTTTTATTATCATATATTTTTTACTATACTCAAAGCATGGAGGCTTTATATGAAGGGGCTTTGAGCAGCGACCCAACTCGTCTAGCTATTGACCCAGTTTGAGTATGCATCATCTGTGCATCAGGTTCTCCCAATATAGCATTGCTAGTATAGTAGTATTGTATTGGTACTTTACCAAAAAAAAAAAAAAAAGTATTGTACTGGTACTCTAAAGTTGAAACGGTGTTTCTGGTTCGCGTAATTTTTTTTTTGAATTTTTATCATAGTGTTTTTTTGTTGTTGTTGATATTTTCGTGTTCTTTACGTTCATATAATGTTCTTGAAACTCATGTGGTGTTCTTAATGTTCATATAGTATTTTTTATGTTAATTTGATTTTGGTATTCTTGATGTTCGTATTTTGTTTTTGAGTATGCATGTGTGTTCTAAAGTATAAACCTAAAATTTTCAACCAATTGAAAAAATAACGATTTAAGGCTTCTACGTTGGAATATGAATATATATATATATATATATATATATAAATTATCATGAAAAAAATGTAAGGATTAAATTGCTGACAATAAATGCAACAGGAAATGCTATAGTATTTACTGTAGCATATATTTATTCTACACGGTTTACAGTCGTTACATAATCAATGGTACTATAAATTAACAAGAAATTCTTTTGGGACCTATATTATATTCGTAACAAGAGTCGTAGTCTCTAGTGGGACTCATAATTAAATTCAATAACTAGTATGAAATGTATATCACACCACGACCTAGAATCGTAGAATAAAATTTACACTGTGGTATCTAAGCCTCGATTTAGGTGTGGATGTCTAAATTTTATGCATCGGATATCGTCGTCAACAATAAAAAGCTTGGCACACAAAGATCTAGAATACGTGTGTTTTACGGATTTTAGCCGAATTTCGACGATTAGGCCTTCAAAGCGGTGGTTTTAGTTTGAGTAATTTTTTTTATTTTTTTTATTTTTGGAAATTTTCGTATGGTGTTCTTAATGTTCATTTATTTTAATGTTCTTGATGTTCATATTGTGTTCTTGAGTATGCATATATGCTAACAAAATATTGACCTAAAATTTCCAATTAATTCAAAAACTAATGATTTTGGGGCTTTTACATTAGAATTTGAATATAAAAAAAGTATCATGAAAAAATATGCAAGGATTAAATTGCTAACAATAAATGCAACAGGAAATGCTATAGTATTTACTGTAACATGTATTTATTCTCCACGATTTACAGTCGTTACATCATCAATGGTACTATAAATTAACAAAAAATTCTTTTGGGACCTATATTATATTCGTAACAAGAGTCGTAGTCTCTAGTGTGACCAATAACTAAATTCAGCCACTAGTATGAAACGTATATCACACCACAGCTTAGAACCGTAGAGTAAAATTTACATTGTGGTATTTAAGCCTCGATTTAGGTGTGGAGGTCCAAATTTTGTGCATCGGATAGCGTCATCAACAAGAAAAAGCTTGGCATGCACACAGAGATCTAGAATATGTATGCTTTACGGATTTTAGCTGAATTTCGACGATTAAGCCTTCAAAACGGTGATTTTTAGTTCGAGTAAATTTTTTTTTTTTGGACATTTTTCGTGTTCTTGAGGTTCATATGGTGTTCTTGGTGTTTATATAGTGTTTTTATTGTTAATTTAATTTTAATGTTCTTGATATTCGTATTATGTTCTTTGAGTATGCATATGTGCTTAACAATATTGACTTAAAATTTTCAACCAATTCAAAAAGTAACGATTTTGGGGCTTATACATTGGAATTTATATATAAAACAATATCATAGAAAAATATGTAAGGATTAAATTGCTGATAATAAATGCAACGAGAAATGCTACAACATATATAGTGGCATAAATTTACTAATGGTTTACAGTCGTTACAACATCAATGACACTTTAAATTAATAAAAATGTCTTTTGAGACCAATGTTATATTCGTAATTAGAGTCGTAATCTTCAGCGGTAACCATTACTAAATTCAATTTTTTAATAAACGATGACCTATGTTTTATCGACGACATTGAATAACCTTAACAACCCAAGTGAAAACCAAATTCTACGAACATTAAAATCCCGAAACAACCATAAAAAATGTGTAGAACGAAAATAAATTTTATTGTGGAAGTTACCTTATTTTCATGAATTTATAATAAAATAAAAAATAATTATTAAATAAGGTCTTTGGTACAAATGGGTCTTCAATACCGGTTTTTAAAATTGATACCGAAGACCGAAGACCCAAAGCGGTCCAAATGGACCGAGGACTTTGTTTTATGGACCGAAACTCTATTAATTCGGTCTTTAGAATCTTCGGTAACAAAATTTCGGTCCCACAATTTGGATTTTTGGTTTTTTTGCACATCCCTACTCTAAAGTCTTACCAATTGTAATCGTGTGATCGGATGAATTTTTATACGTAGGGATAAAGATTAGATTGAAGGTATAATTGACGATAGCAGGGTCTTTAGCGCATAGCTACCGAGTATTCTACCCAAACAACCGAATCACTCCCTAAAATTAGTATCTCATCTATCCTTCGTTTTTTGTCAAGAAATTTTGAGCCAAATTTGCTGGTTTATAGCTAATTAAAACATCACCTCTATCTTACTTAGTAAATTTCCTTTAGTTTATAATAAGTTTTCTATAATTTCCCAAAAAAAAAAAAGGGCCAAATTCCATGGATGTTGCATTAAAGTACAGACTGATATCATTCCTCAAAGCATATCGACAATTGACTATAGTAAACTTTACATCACGATTATCTTTAAAAGTGCACCATATAGTTATATAATACATGTAAATAACAGTATATTGTACATGGTGTAGGTAATGTACAATGCATAATAATATTAGGGCCAACAAATAAATGTAAGTCACATGAGAGCTAACTTTCCACTATCAATATACAATTGAGCTAACTTCCCACGCGTGACGTAGGTTTTAGGAGGTCGTATTATAAGTACTTCAAACTTTAAAGCGATAAGACTAAGTTGCTTTAATTAACAATAGTAAGCTTCTACTATGGTACGTATATAGTTTAATACGTCGTAAAGAACAAGTGACAAAAAATTATCAATATTATGAACTAAAAAGGGGTACAAAAAGTAAAATAATATATAGAGATGACATTAATTAGTAAAATTAAATATGTATATTTCTTCCGCTTGTTCAAGATAAATCCAAAAACTCAAACGTAAGAGTTTGTTTCTTTTTGTGTCGTAACTCGTAATGTTCATAATATATTCAAATCGTGTCTTTTTTTTACACACCTAAAGGATATAGAATCCACTAGCTCTTGCAAAGGTAGGGATAATAAATTAGAGATATTTACAACAAAAATACTTATATTTTACAACAAGTCAGATTTTATCTTCAAATTTGTTTACCACAAATTATCACTAATATAATTTCTTATGATGTAAGTAAACAAAATTTTACATTACATCCCTACAGTGAAGTTTCAAGAGGCGACATACGATTTATTCATTTAATTTTTCCTCTTTCTAAATACGTTCTATGCATTTTCAACAAATTATTATCACAATTTATTTTTATTTTTTTTATCATTTGCTATGACCAATTTTGAAAAAAAAATAATATGTTGGTGATAGTAATCTGTTGTGCCATGGAAAAATTAGAATATAAATTATTATTTTTTTACAAAATGTGAGTATATTTGCCGCAAACAACCCGAACATGTTATTGAAGTATACAAACTATTTTCCCTATACCTAATTTCTCTCCCTCTCTTTTCTCTTGACGCTTACGAAGAGCCCTCATGTTCATATATATATATGTATGTATACAGTATATTGTATACCCGCTTAATTTGTTAGGGAACTTCAAGTAGCATTAGTTAGGCTTAAGAGGTTTGAATAATGGGAAAAGTGTATCCCGGAGAGGCAAACTCCGGTTGCTCTCGATTCTTGAGCTCAGAGCGAGAGAGCTTCACGATATGGATGAAGTCTCTGGTGCTGAGTGGCAAAGGATGCACCGTCTTCGACTCCAATGGCGACGTCGTCTTCCGAGTCGATAACTACGATGGCTGGAGCAGAGATGTCTATCTCATGGATTTCAAGGGAGAAGTACTCTTCACCATACTCAGAAAGGCTGCCACTCGTGATCCAGGCTTAAAAAGAAACGAACGGGACCAATAAAAATGCCCGGTCCCGGCCGGTTTTTAGTTTTATTGTATATATATTTACTTTAGCTTCTACTTCATGTTTTATTTAAAGTTTTACCTTCTAAGTTAATTTTTAACTTCTTTAACTTTTTTAATTTAGTATAATTATGATATTTTTACTTATAATTAAATATCTTATAAATAATTACGCATTAAAAAAGCAGGTCGGTCCGTCTCAGTGCTGTCACAACTTATTTCTAGACAAAAAAACATGACTTCCTAAAAAAGACCTGGTCAGGTTTTTAGTCTTAGAACACCGAGAAAGCCAAAAAGTCGTATCGGATCCGGTTTTACTCGTAGACGTTGGTGATTATATTTCATTAGCTAGATAAAAGTGGTTCATGACGATTGACAAACATGTTTTGGTGGGCAGGAAAAATTCAAAGTGATTAGGGTTTGGGAGGGGTATAGAGCAACAGACGCAAAGAGGGCAGGCTTTATAGTGAGGAAAAGCTTGATGACACGAAGCTTGGCTTGTGAGGTTGTTGAGGTCAACAATGGAGATCACTCTCTTATTTACAACTTCCAAGACTCCATTATTACTAGCCAATCAACTTCAAAGGCTGATTATTGGGCGTGCAAGATCGTGGACGAGCTTGGACACCCAATCGCAGAGGTACTACTAGTAAATATATATGTCCCTATTTCATTAATTTTTGTTTTAATTATTTGACATATATAATTATGTTTTCGCGATAAAATATAAATTAAATTTTATGCATAAATTCTATTTTCTAGAATAATGACTTATGAATCTTTGATCGGACATTCAAAATTATTAATTAATCTATGATAAGAAAATGACGGAGTTTAATTTTTCTCGTAACTAGTATTTTCAATTTGGAATTTCTTTAAAAAAAAATCCTACAACCGAAAATTCGATATTCTAATTCAGGATTGTTGTATCAAAATCGGAATTTTGTAGATACCGAGTTGATAGATGTTAGGACATGGATAACGAGGGCTCTGTATCATTTGTAGGTAACGCGAAAGCAATCGAAGTGCGGCGTGCCCTTAGGCGACGACATTTTGACGATGGTGGTGGAGCCTTGTATTGATCATTGTCTCGTCATGGGCCTTTTTGTGGTGTACAGTCTCATCAATTCAAAGATGTGATGCCTTGTATTGTGCTAATTAGTGTGTAATTGTATCAAAAGTCTCACTAATTAGCCCTAGTGACTTGTGAATGATTTATATTAATTTGTCTTGTAATCTAAATGAATCAATTTTGTTTCAATAAGAAGTGGTTCAAGATTGGTCACAAAAATCTTCTAATGATGCTATTAACTATTGCAACTTACTAAAATTATGCCTAAAAATTTAAGAGATAGCACACGATATGTTTTTTGTTAAACTGAATTTTCAAAATGATTTTCCAAATCAAATTACAAAAACTGGTTTCTCAACCCAACTAACTAAACTGATTTTCCAAATCAAATTACAAAAACTGGTTTCTCAACCCAACTAACTAAACGCTAAGTATTCTTTGAAGTTAATGACTATTAAATTTTTTATTCAATCTAGTTACTAAAATTATAAATTGGTAAAAATAAAAACAATAACTACTAATAGCAAACTGCCTATTATATATATCTACATGTTACTTAAACAGGTAATATTAAATATTTTTAAACCAAAAATATATTTCTTCTGGTAAAATTAGTAAATCGATCAAGGTTTTCTAATTGAAACCACAATTGACACCAAACCAATATCGATTTTAACCGCATTTCTCGGATTTCGTATAAAATAATAATAAAAAAAATACGTAGTGAAAAGTCTAATAATTAAGGTCTTTTGTACACCCTACCGGAAGATATAATTAGACAAAACAAACACTCAAGCTTTCAATCTCTTATCTGATTCTTAAACCGCTGAATAAATTATATGACATGTGTATTATATTATATGACTATGATATATATCATGCTTTGCACTATAAGTTAGTTGACATACTTACAATAAGTTCTTTGAAAAGGAGTCACAATCAATTGTTTGTTTATTTATTTTTCTTAAAAACCAATCAATTATTTATTTATTTATATCATGTTACTCACGCCTCTGTTAGCGGGTCAACGTCTCAAGAAATAATGATCCCTAATTAATTTACTCCCCAATAATAATTCTTCAAATTCTTGATCATCTTCTCGTTCCTATAAATTCCCTTCGCTAAGTAGACACTTGACACAGACACACAACAAAGAAGAAGAAGAAGAAGAAGAAGAAGAAGAAGAAGAAGAAGAAGAAGAAGAAGAAGAAGAAGAAGAAGAAGAAGGAGGAGGAAAAACTTGTGAAACAATGCAGTCAGCGATGAACGGTGGAGATGGAGCTAACAGCTACTTCAAGAACTCCACATACCAGGTATTATTTATGTACTTTTTGTCAAATAGTTATATAAGTTTCATGCATTACATATCAAAGATCGAATATCCGCGACGAGAAGAGTAATTCGTAATCTTATAAATTTTGCTAAATTATTTCTTCGCTAATTATGATCTATTAAAATAAGTTTACACATAACCATTCACCAAGCTATTCAAAGTTTCGTATAAATAAATTTTAATTAGTGTTTGATTAGAGTAAAAAATAATAATTTATTTTTACGAGTTCGTTGTCATTGTTGGATTTGATTTTGGAGCTGATATATAATATTCGTTGCAAAAACAAAACTTATTTTAAATATTACCAACTTAATAAAGATCTAGCTACGAAATGTTGCATCAAGAGCTCATCATGATGTAATTTACGATCTTATAAATTTTACTAATTCATTTATCGTGCTAATTCACTAACACAACATTAGTATCATCGGATTCCATCTCAAAATTAATCAGCAAAGAAAACGATAACTCGTGATCTTATAAATCTTGCTATTGCGCTTTATAAAAAGTTATTTTGCTAATATAGGAGGCATCCATGTGATTTTGCAGAGAGACTTTGCAGCCATTGTTAAAAGAGAGATCGACGAGGAAATCTACAAGAATCTTGACGTGAAGACTCTCTCGTCCGTTTCAAACACAATCCGGCTTGCAGATTTGGGATGTTCGACGGGTCCAAATACGTTCCTAGCCATGCAGAGCTTGTTGGAAATTGTGAAGCTAAAACACGCATCTCAATGCCCTAATACGGAGTCGCCAGAGTTCCAAGTCTTCTTCAACGACCAAACCTCTAATGATTTCAACACCCTTTTCACTTCACTACCGCCAGAAAGGCAGTACTTCACCGCCGGCGTTCCGGGGTCTTTCCACGGTCTGTTATTTCCCGAATCATCGCTTCATGTGGTGTACTCATGCTACGCTCTGCACTGGCTCTCTAAAGCACCTGAGCAAGTGTTGGATAAGAACTGTCCGGCGTGGAACAAAGGCAGAATTTATTACGTCGACGCTCCGAGGGAAGTTTACGACGCTTATTGCTCTCAGTTTCAAAGCGATATCAACGGTTTCTTGAATGCAAGAGCTAAGGAGATTGTTCAAGGAGGAATGATGGTAATAATAATGTCAGGTCTTCCAAGTGAAGTTGATTCAAAATCTCTTGCATCGTCAATGAGTTTATCGTTTGATATGATTGGCTCTACTTACATGGACATGGCGAAACAGGTAATTTATTATATCTTTAGATTTTGATGTAATAATTTGCCTCGAATTTTAAATTCGGTTACACGCAAAAAATGCTTTAAAATTCTCTCCACTAATTTTAAGTTGCTTGTTTTCCTTTTTCGACCGATAAATTCGCCCGAAATTAGACTTTTGTAGCTTAAAATATTCTAAAAACATAATTTCTAAATTTGTTTATAGAATTTTTAATTTTCAGTTCTTAATGAGTAACTAAATGCATTTAACAACTGAAAACTATTTCACTTACCGATTGTACTTCTACAGATCGTTCATCGGCAACGTATTCGGAAACTTATTTTACCTACTTAATAGACATCGAATCTCTATTGTCGTCGTCACAAGAAAAACAACTAAAATAATATTGTCATTAGGGCTTTAGGTTTGTCGTTTGATTTTAGATTAGCCAATCTTAAGCTGGTCGATTAGGGCTATAAGTGAGAGGGAAATTTTGCCCACTTGCATCACGGAAAGCTTCGGACCCCACTCTCGAAGGATTTGGTCGAGTTTCAGATTCGAATTTGATCCCTGAAGTGTGATTTTGCAGGGTTTGATCAGCGAAACTCTAGTAGATTCATTCAACATGCCAATTTATAATGCTACTCCAGAAGAGATGCTTAGTTTGGTAGAGAGAAACGGGTGTTTCAGTCCTCGAAAAATTGAATTTATGAAGTTTGTATCGAACCACAATGCTGAAAATGGAAGGGATGCTGTCAAACACTTTAGAGCGGGTTTAGATGGGATATTGGGCAACCACTTCGGAAGCGAGATCACTGATGAGATGTTCTCGAGACTGGACGACAAGTTTAACGAGTCAAACGAGCTCATGTCTTCGTTGACCAAGGAGCCTAGCGGTCAATTATTTATTATATTGAAGCGTAAATAAAAGGAATTTCATTGGCTAACCAGTCAGTCATTGAAACTGAGGACTATTTTTCTTTAAGTTTGTAATAAATTAAAGATGTCTTTCTCATTATTTGTTGTTTTACAATCACCAATGTGTTCGAAATTTCCTTAAGTTTGTAATATATGAATATGCATAAATTTGGTCATTTGGATTCCATCAAAATTTGATTGTAAACTGTGTTTGTTTTTGGCGTGTGTTCGATGCATTTGACGATTGTTAAAAATATTAAAACACGCCATATAAGTGTATAGGAGAGCCACAAAATATAGTTTCAATTTGTCTATAAATAAATATGAGTGTCGTTTTTCAAGGCTAAAACGACATCATTTCTTGCAGCGATAGATTTGGAAATTGGTCGTCATATGTATATCATCATTTTTATATTAAATAAATCAAAGATTGCCCCTTGTAAGTTGTATAGGACTTTTTCACTGTTAACTCGGTCACTGTCGGAACTTTGACTGTTTGGATTTCAGATCATAACTTTCACCCTTACATAGTGTTCAATAAGCTTCAATTTATCTTCTCACCTACCGAAATTGGATTTTGAGCCTAAAATTTCCCAGATCAAAATAGGACCTCGGTAAAAGTGAAACCATAACTAAGAATCGATATATTTAGCTCCTTTTTTTTTCTTCCTATCCCGAATTTTTCAGAGCGCATAAAATATGTCCCGGTTTTAAAAAAAAAAATTAAATATTATTGAGAATCAATCAAGATGCGGATTGATATCCTTATTTTTACTATATAGTCGGGCCTAGATTAAATTTTGAGGAAAATCCGGTTTAATTCATAAAAAAAGTAAATATAAGAATAAAATACACCATATATTATGATTATAATAGGAAAACTTCATAAAATATCCTTCAATACACTACAAATTTTAAATTATCTCTCAAATTATTATAATTTTCAAAACATCAGTTTTAAATTTTATGTACCAAAATACTCTTGCAAAATGAACATATCGCGTCCTAAAAAAACATATCGTGTTTTGAAAAATGAACAAGTTAGTAGTATTTTGATGTGTTGAGTGTGAAGCCTAATCTACAGGAAAGCGGTACCTAGACCCGACGCAGAGCAGTCAAGCTGATCGACCTGTGTATTACGCATTATGTAGCGATGGTATTTTAGACTTTTTACACGGGTTATTTGCCCTAGGTTTAATTTTCGCATATAGGGTTTGTAGCCGTCATTAGTGCATTTTGTAGCACAAACTGAGAAAGACGAGATTGAGGGTGTAACCAGAAACTCCGATTGAGAGATTGATAGTGGATCGAGATTTACAAGCGGCAAGTGGACGTACCTCCTACACTGGGAGCGAACCACTTTAATTTTGGTGTCGATTTCAATTTCGTTTTATCGCTTTATTCGTTTTCTGATTTGTGAATTAGGGCAAACTTCTAACATGATAACATGAAATTTGAACTTCACAGCTTTCCTGCGCTTTCCCAAACCCTTAACTCCATTTTCCCGAGAAAGTGACCGGGCGAGAAAATTACAGTCTCATCATCAACCCGAGCTTTTCAAAGCTCGAACAATCAATTCCTTGATGTGGCGGAGATCAGCTTCGTTCATCCTCGACAAACGAGACGCCAAGCCCGACGAATCGCTGTCCCTCTCGCCGCCGCCGGAGTCGTCGTCCATGGCCACCGAGGCCTTTCGGAACCCTAGCTCCTCGGCCAATCCCAAGATCTCCGCCTACTACCAGGCCCGCGCGGCGCACCACGCCGTCGTCACCAGCGACTGGCTCGCGCAGGCGCAGGCCGCGGTCGGCACCCACGGCGACGACCTCGCGCCGTGTTCGGGCCCAGATGCGCCCGCCCCGGCCGCGAAGCCGTTCAGCGTGATCGACGAGTTCAACGGGTGGCGGAAGCAGCCCGACTTGGCCGAGGCGGTGGCGGCGATTCGGGCCCTGGCGTCGGTGATCAGGTGCAGCGAGGCCACCACCATGATGGAGCTCGAGATCGAGCTCAAGAAGGCTTCCGATTCTCTCAAGGTGGTCCGTCTTTTCGGGTTTTTGGCTCTGGTACTCAGGAAATTGTAGTCATTTTAAGTAGTGAAATTGCCCGACTCTTGCGATACACTTAGCTCATAACTAAGGAACTTGTTCATGTTCAGTTTTTCTTCGGAATAAGCTCCGAAAACTGATTTTTTGTGAGCTGGGTAATCCATTTTCAGTGAATTTATGACTAATTTCCTAGCTTATGAGTGTCTGGTTTGGAAATAAGAAATGTGATTATTTTCAGTTTTCCTTCAAGAATAAGCTCTCACTAGATTTTGTACTTCTTCGGATATGGCGCGGTTTGTCGATGAGTTCAGCGTTTCGGGCGGAACTCATCAGTAACATGAATGGGCGGCTGCGTTTAGCGTAAATGACATCCTTTTAGACCTCTGGAACCTGTAAATTGAGTTGTATGTTGACCTCTCGTGCGTAACTTGTAGGATTAATCTTTATACTATACTTTATAATCCAGTATTCAATCATTCCTCATTGGCGCAGATTAAGTACATTGTAGCTGTTTAAGTCCCTTTTCTGATTCTGAACTGGCTTTGGTTCTGTTGTATTTTCCAGTCGTGGGACACCACCTCCATCTCTTTGACGGCAGGCTGCGATCTCTTCATGAGATATGTGACTCGAACTTCAGCTCTAGAATATGAGGATTTCAATTCAGCAAAGTCCCGTTTGATCGAACGTGCGGAAAAATTTGGGGAGATATCCTACAAGGTTTCTTTCTACTTTCAGGCCACTTTTTAGATAAATTATTATTTTTTTCTTTCTTTTTCAAAATTGCAATATCTCACAGGCCCGTAGAATCATTGCAATGCTTAGTCAAGACTTCATATTCGATGGTTGCACTATTTTGGTTCATGGTTTTTCGAGAGTTGTTCTGGAAGTTCTCAAGACCGCAGCACAGAGCAAAAAACTGTTCCGAGTTCTTTGTACAGGTTTTCTTTCATAAGAACGTAATTTTTTATCAAGCTGAAAATATATACTTTTGGTATATTTGATTCATTTTAATACAAAAATGCAGAGGGGAGACCAGACAGAACCGGGCTACGCCTCTCGAATGAATTGGCCAAGCTTGATGTTCCAGTGAAACTTCTGATCGACTCTGCAGTGGCCTACACCATGGACGAGGCTGACATGGTATTCGTTGGCGCCGACGGAGTGGTGGAAAGTGGAGGAATCATTAACATGATTGGAACTTACCAAATTGCCCTTGTGGCCCACAGCATGAACAAACCGGTCTACGTTGCTGCCGAAAGCTACAAGGTCTGTCAAAAAAAAAAGCTCGTTAAAACACTTCTTTGAAACAAATTGCTGCTTTCATGTATTATCTTCAGTAGTCCATCGATCAATTTGGACACCTTAGAGCAGAAACGACTTAGGGCAATTTTAAGCTGATAAATACCTAGAAACAAGTTGTTGTTTTTGGCATATTATTCTGTACCGCACTGATCAACTCGAGAACTTACAGGCATAAAACGGCTTTAGGGCAATTTAGACTCCAAAACTACCTAGAGTTTTTTTTTAAAAATAAATTTTCGTAAAGCGATTTTGTGTGCGAAAGCCGTTTTGAGCATATTATGTCAGTGCATTGGTCAATCCGAAAACTTCAGAGCAGAAAACAAATTAATGGAAACTTCTTAACCGAAATGGATGTTAAACATGCCTTGTTTTGTTTCGCAGTTTGCCCGTCTTTACCCTTTGGACCAGAAAGACATGGCTCCAGCCCTACGACCTATCGACTTTGGAGTACCCATTCCATCGAAAGTGGAGGTGGAAAGATCAGCCCGGGATTATACGCCTCCGCAATACCTAACCCTACTCTTCACAGATTTGGGTGTTTTGACGCCTTCGGTGGTCAGCGACGAGTTGATCCAGCTTTACTTGTAATCCTATAAAGATTCAAACTTTCCCTCTACAGAAATTAAGGGCCCGTTTTGTAGTGTTCTCGTTTTGTTTGTCATAAATGTATTTGTGAGTATTATTTTTGAAAGCTGATTTTTGTTTATTTTTAAAATTACGTTTGGTAAGGAGTACTTTCTATATTTAAAAAAATAAATGAAATCACATTTAGTTATGCAACATCGTGTACAAAATATCATTAAGCTAATCTATAAGTATGTAATTATACAAACCACTATTATCTCAAAGATCTTACGAAAATCATCATGATAATAATGTATAATATTATTATACTGTAATAATAATAATGTATAAATCTTACAAAAAATCATAATAATAACGTATAATAAATAGAGAAGACAGCTTATATAAGTGTAGAAGCAATACTTTGACTCTCATTTTTACACTAAAAGATAAACTATTTTTTAAAAACCAAATAAATAATTATGTTACATCAAACTAAGTTTCATTTTCAATTTCCATTGTATAACGAGAAGAAAAGTAGAAAATAGTTTTGGAAATCTCTACCAAACAAGTTAAAGCTTGCATCAAAGATTATATATATTATATATACATTTTAATCTTGTAAAACTCGCAAGCATTTGATGGAGCATTATATCCCAAATATATATCTCTTAGGAAAATAAAATTATTAATCTTGATAATATATAAATCTATTAAAAAAAAAAAAAAAGGCTTCCTATGAAATTTTTGCCCAGAACACCCAAAACAGTTGGGACTTGGGAGGTCATCCCTGCTTTAGAAAGTTCTCTCTCTCTCTGGCCGCTCTCAACTCATAGCGTCTCAGATTACGTCTATGCCATTCTTTCCGATATTAAAAAAGAATTAAGAAAAATAGCTTAAGGCTTAATCAATAATCATGGTACTTGTAAACCCCATTTAACCACTTATATTCATTTCAGTGTATTCTCATATGAAAACAACACCATGCTTATAATTCATGACGCTTATAATTATGTGTATTCGAATAAGGAATTTTATTTTATTTTTTTATTTTATGATACAGAACAGAATACAGCAAGGTACGTAGATACATATTATAATAGGCTGTGTATTTAGAAATTAGAAGTACATTTCTTATATTTTTCTGCTAAAAGAAGTAAGATAACACGTAGAATATTATAAACTTAATGTTGCATGCACAGAATATAAGTATCCAAGTTTGGTCTTATCAAAATTTGGTCCAATATAATATCCGAATCCCAAATGTAAACTTCATAAAACATCCCTCAAAACACCATAAATTATTTTATTACACCTCAAAACATTATAATTGGAAATACATCCTTTTTAAATTTTATGTACCAAAATACCCTTAGTTGTGTCCATTTTTCCGGACGCGACTTGTCCATTTTTCAGGAGGCAATATGTATATTTTGAAAGGGTATTTTGGTACATAAAATTTAAAAAGGATATTTTTCCAATTATGATGTTTTGAGGTGTAGTAAAATAATTTATGGTGTTTTGAGGGATGTTTTATGAAGTTTCCCATCCCAAACGGTACCATACAGATTGACAAGAACTCTTGTAATTATCAATTACTCTGTTTTAGCAACCTTAATAACTAGCCGTACGTAGAAGGTTTCTTCTTCGAAAGGAGCTTCTCTCGCTGCTCCACCACGTCGATCTCGCGACCGCCCACCTGACTTTCCGGTACCCAGTATCCCGTTTTCGGGTCTCTCATCCAATAATTCTCCTTCTTCGTCTTCGCCGGCGCCGCCGCAGCAAACAACTCTTTCTCCACCGACATCGTTGAAGCGTTGCTCACGCGGACTTTCATTGTTCTCCTTCAAACCAAAATTTCATGCATCAATAATTTTTTCATGCATGAATATAATGTGTGTATTAATGCAAAACTAGGTAGAATAACCAATTACCTGATGAGAAGAAAATGGCTGATGATCATTGGAAGCTTAGCCATGATCACATGCAACGATTTTTATAAGTGCGTAGAATTATGTATAAATGTATTATATATCCCGAGATATTCTCAACGAGTGATGAGAGGATGAGAAGAATTGTGATGTTATATAATACATGAGCAAGATTGAGAGTATAGTGGAGGACAATGTTGTAATTTTAACGGTAATTTGATGCGAAGAACATGCTATATTCCTTGGTTTGGTCCCTTGATTAGGTTTGTATAATGTTTTCAGAAATTATTTAAGTATATGTCACTGTGGTAGAATCTGGTCAATTTAATTTGGAATCTGTCACAAACTTCTTTCTACAGAAAAAAAAAAAAAAACTTTGATATAAATAATAATGATCAGCTAAGCTATATAATATTTTTCATACATATAATTATATAAAGATGGATTCTAATATCCTTAATATTCACAAGTAGAGAATGTGATCTTGTGTAAATTGCTTTTCTATGTGTGAGAATCATATTCCATTTGCCAACAATTTCTTTTTAATATTTTTTTTTTTGAGTGATCAGAGAATTTTCTCGGAAAACTATTGGGCACTGCTTTGTTGTAAAAAATATTGCATGTTATTATTATTCCCTTGTCACAACTCCAAACAAATTGCTTTAATCTTTTTTTTTTTAATATAATATATAGTGAATATTACCCATAATGATTCCTAGCTATAGTGTAAAATATACGTTTAGTAAAATATAAACGCGATAAATTCCAAATACTAAGATAATGCTCGTTTAGTGACAAAGTATGAGCTTCTTTTCTCTACACCCCATAACAAAACAGAATAATTAGAAGTGCATTTCAAAAGAAATTGTTAATAGTATTTTTAAGTTCATTAAAAATATACGAGCCTCGAAGACGAAATTAAATCCCATTGACTAAAGTCACTGTGGATTGGACTGGGTTCACCGTTATATTTCATTTTCGTGCATTAATAAAAATCATTCTAAATGACTTGGTTTCTTCCAAAATATTTGTTTTAGAGTAACATATATTGATAGAGAATGTATAATGAGTTTTTGAATGACTAATTTTGGTACTCGTTGAAAATGGAATTCTCATCCAACTTTATTAGTCTTTTATTAACCGTGATTTTTGTTTGATCGGAAAAAAATGCTAGTTGTTGTTTCCAATTAGTATGTAAAACTTTATAAGTTCAATTTCAATAAATATGTATATCTATAAAATAAATAAAAAACTACAATAGGACCTCTATAAATTAATACTCGATAAATTAATAGTCGCTATTGAATAATATTTTTGGCCGGTATCCTGACTCGGGCCAAACTAGTTAAATTAATAATTCGCAATATTTATAAGATAATAATTTTTTTAGGAAGTATATAGGTCCCAAGTGATATATAAACTAATAATTCAATATAAAAATTAACGTAAATAATTATAAAATCACTATAAATAAAATATAACATAAATAACTATGAAATCACATTAAATAAAAATATAACATTATATCATTAATCATTTAGTCTTCTTAAAAAATGTTTCTATAGTAATTTCTTTCTTTTTGAAATTGATGTCCTCTTGAACTTCATATCTAAACTTCCGAAGAGCATCAAAAGGTCGGCTATCATATTCTCATGTTGGGCTCTTTAATATTTCAGACATTGGTACTCTAATAAAATATTTTTAAATCATAATAATCTCTCTTGATATTTTTAATATTCATAATTTAATATTCTCGATATAATAAATTTTAAACAAAAATTCTTTAGTAAAGATGTTTATATAATTATAGCTGATTAATAAAAAAATTCTTCACTTAATGTATAAATTATTAATTTCTATGTTAATTAATAATCCGATAAGATAATATTTTTTGTCGGTCTCAACAATATTAATTTATAGAGATTCTACTGTATGTCAATTATCAATTCTCAATTATCCGCCTATAGTCACAAGCTATAATCATTTCCGTGTATTATTTTTATTTACATCTTATTCTCAAATATCAATTTTCAATTATATGTATTCGTGTGTAATTCACTTCTCATTAAGAGAATTGTTAAGTTTCAAGAGCTACATATATTTGGTGTCCTCATCGACATATATCAAACAAAACTACCAAAATATCGCCATGTAGTATATATAGTGACGGAGTCAGTCTTTCAATATAGAAGGGGCACCGATGAATAGCCAAAATCACAATGATAGCACATCAAAAAATCGTATTTTTTATGATAAAAATCAAAATAATCAACTATCATTGACGACGATAACCAACAAATAAATAAAGAGAGAAGAATTACATAATGAATATGAAAGAAACTTGCGCACTCATGTTGTCGGCGTAACACCAAAACAGTAATCCGACAAATTTAAAAGAAATTCGGTCCAGTCACGCAAAACAGAAATTCGACAAATTTAGCCGTTCTGAGGGTCCAAGACAAAGAGATAAAGAACCATGATGGTTGCGTTTTGAGACGCCGAACAAGAAAACAAGATAAAAAATGACCGTCCACCAGACAAATAACCAAGAGTTCCGAGGCGGAGAACCCAAAAAACCACACATGCGTTCCAAGCCGGCGAAACGAACAAAGAATGAAAAAAAAAAACTAGAAAGGGAGGGCAGGGCCCATAGTGGGTCCCCTGCCTCCGTTACTGTATGTATGTATAATTTTAAAATGAAGTTCTAATAGTCTAGATGAAGTTTATATATATGATAAATATTTATTTTTTTCCTTCTTATGGTTCAGTTATTTTATAAGAATCATAAGATGTCGTTTTTATCCTTCATACTTCTATAGTTTGCAGCTGATGTCGTTTTTTATAGTTGGATCCAGAAGATCTATTAATTGCAATGTTTGGAAGAACTATATAAACTAATACTCCAGATATAAAATTTAAATAACTTCATTAACTTTTGTGTTTATACTTTATAGTATTGTTAATCTTATTGGTCCACTATAATTTTTTAGTCTAATTAATATGATAATGCACAACAGGTCTAATTAATTTTTTAGCTTCTCTGGTTGATATTTTTAATTCCATTCAGAAATATTTCATTTTCAAAATGGATGTTTGCCAATGGCTACATATCCGAATCAGTGGCATGAACTTAGAATAAAAATATGAACATAAATTGAAATTTAACTAACTTTAAAAAAATTATGGTTGGTATAATGGTACTTTATTAATGTAGAAAACAAAATCTCAAGAATATAATCTTATGGAATAAGCATGGGACCAAGTTGATCAAGTGATAAATTATCTTAATCTATCGGAACTTTGTATCTTTATTATCTTTAGTCTAATTAAATTTTTAATTTAAACTTGCTATATGAGTTGTACGTAATGTTTTGACAGTTAATTTATACAAGTATTAATTACATTAACAGTAAAAAGTATGTATTGAATTAGATAAGTAATATCATCAATATTCTACACTATTTCTATTTATTATTTTAGTACTATATAAGCTTATCAAAATAAAAAGCAGTTTATTAAATTTATAATAATAATTATGTAGTATCTAAATGAAGATATTTCTTGGTGAAGTCACATCAAGTTATTAAATTTCTGGTGTGAAATATACATTAAGGTCTTTGCTCTCTCAATGGAAAGATACCTGTGACTGTGAGAGAACCATGGAGATCGCCAAAAATAGTCATCAAATCAGAAAAAATAATTTGTCTGATCTTTTGTCTTCATGGAAAAGGATCATTTGTTCTGCTTCTGCCATTGACCCATGTAAATAGATTTTGTAGATACACAGACATATGATATATAATTTTATGCGTATATATATACATACACATGGAATTAGATTGATATATTAGAATAGGGTTGTAATTATTATTTTTTTAAATATACCCCCTCAAAAAAAGAAAAAATCAAAATTGTTGATCGAATTGAAGAGCTATTAGCAAAGACCCCATGAACTGAATAATTAGATACATGTTAATAAAATAAAGTCTTTGGCCTAATATGAACGCATTACGATTCGAGATGATTTCATTACTTTTTCGAGAGGTGCTCCATCCTCTTTGGGTTTTGGACAGTCCCGTACTGGTAAATAGTGGAACTGTCCAATCGCTACATAGACACAATACAATCTCTCACTCTAAGGTAGCCCTTGAGTTCATTTCCTTTTGGTTTAATATGGTATCAATTGCGATTGTTGTTTTCTAGTTTGCCGGTCGCCGATTATAAATTCTCGTTGACCACGGCCTATAGGAACTATGCTATCTACCGCTTTTAACCCTGTTTGCATAGGCTCGTGCACAGATTTACGTTCAATAATCCCTGTTGATAAGGAAGTTCTTACAATTCATGTATGCGTTATATACCTTTTCTTTTACAATTTAAAAGAAATATTGATCTATTTTATTGGCACAAGGTCTTCGATATGCAGTATTCATTTTGAGAACTGCTACAGAAAACTTTGGGCCGAATACTCTACTAGTTAAAAAAGATTTTATTGTGTTGTTATAATTGACTTGCGTTAAAAATTGTTAAACATGTCGGGTTATTTGAATTTATTATTTTTTATAAAAAATGATGTCATATATATTTAGAGATAAAAAAAATAGAAGTACTACAGATTAAATAAATTTCTATATGATAAGATTTTTTATACAATAACAAAAAGTCCAAAACCCAACAAAGTTACATACATAACTAAACTACACCTAAGTAACCAAAATTATACATATGTAATTAAGACTACATTTATGTAACTTTCATTACAAATAAGTAACTAAAATTACATATGTGAAAAAATACATATGTAATTAAGAAAAAATACATTATTTCAAAATACATAAAAAATTATATCTTCCCACCTATCATTCTTCTTTTCACATCTTTCTAAGGTAACTTTTATAGTCTAGTCAAAGTCGTAAAATTAAGGTTATAAGTTCTGAAATTTTTATAGGAAACATTAAACAGTAAATTTATTATTGCTATATCTTTTTTCTTTTCTTTTCATTTCCAATGGTTTAATGATTACGGTTATCTAAATTCCCGAATCTACATCCAATAGTCCATAATTATAAGTTATAACAACCCGCTATTATAAATATAATGTATTTGATGTATATTTAAATCCGGAACTAGGATTTCGATCTCGGTAAAAAAAAAATCATGGTTTCCGGTTTCTTTTTCTAATACGGGCTTCATTTATAGATGTGCAGCTCAATATGAATCTGATCCTACCGTCCAAAAAATATAGAATCAGTACAGAGATATTTTGTTCGACAATTTGGTTGCAAGTATATTTTGTTTGACATGGTTCTTTTCTTCTACTTCTATGATATCCACATGTTTATATTATGTACAAACACTATATTGAGTAAATTATTTATTCCTTGACCCCATCATTGACTAAAACAGCATATAAAAATCAACACATACACATGGTAAATATATATAAACAAAAATAGCCTAACATCATCAACCAAGCATTATATAAAAAGACATACCTGCATTATTAATCGATACCAGCTGTCTGTGACTGTGACCCTAGATTAAAATTAAGCAATAATTTGTTCCAAAAAAGAAAATAAGAAGAGATATTTGCGGTGTAACTGTAAGTACTTATTTTGAATATATATTTTTAGCGACAATCATATATATCAAAAAGCTAAAACAGTGTCAACGTCCAATTTCATTCACGTCAAGTTAATATGAGCTATATTAGAGACATGCACACGTCTCGAGTTTGTAATGAACTTTAACCAGACGCTGAAGGAACTAGATCTCAATATAAGAATTGGTACTTATACCGTAAACATCTAAATATAAGAATTCAATTACAATCCCATGCTTCTGTTCCATGATTATCACGTTTTCTATAGTATCATAACAAAATAATAAGGCCAGTGTGGTGGGGCCTAAAATTCAAAGGCCATAATTGTCTAAGCACTTTACCTATCAAACGCGTGCATATTTAATCATTTTATTTACCACAAGAAAAGCATGGTTGAAAGTTGAAACAGTAAACATAAAAAAATGAAACAATAAACATTTGTTATTTTTAGAAACCAAGAACTAACTGTTTACTATTTTTTATTTTTAATTATGATGACTTAGTTTTGTAAGTTGGATCTAGTCTTTCTAAATGCGATTAGTTGAATACTAATACCACTATAATGAGATAATTGTGATTATTCTATATGATTTTTATAGAAAGACAAATGAAATTGTAGATAGATTTTCTTTTAATGGAATTACTAATTACTAATAAGGCTATAATTAGATAATTATGAGGATGTAGATAGATTTTCTTTTACCAAAGTTGTATTAAGCTTCCTCGTCTTATAAAATAGTTGTTCAATTTAAATAAAATAAGTATTATTTATTTTAAAACATATTTAAGAGGTTATATATTTTTGTTCAATGTCAATCTTTTTGTTTAATGGTTAATTTTGTATTCAAAGTAGTTTGTATTTGTAATTTCCTTTATTTTTTATTTTTCTATATCACAAGGGAAGAATACATCAATAAATTTTGGGTAAGCTACGACTAATGTATACAATGTTTGATCTTCTGCGTAATGTACCTAAATTTTATTTCGACGGCTAATGTACCCAATGTTTGATCCGTTACATATTTTTCGTGTTTTCCGTCAGTTGACTGTTAGAGAGTTATCATCCTCTATATGTATACTTTTCGTATTTTTGACATAACTCACTCATTTTTTGTCCAAATTTTATGCATGACCTATGGTTGGAAAGATAAGAGATAGACTTATAACTTTGGTGTCTTAAGTTTTTTAAAATCAGTTTGATAAAAATACAAAATTTTAAATACAACATAAAACTGGACATTAGTTTAATGTAAAATATTTGTTTCGAGCACATTTTAATATACTTAATGACTTTTTATGATGAAACGTAAAAGTAAAAAGTTGTAGATAAATATTTTATCTTTTGAACGGGTGTTTATTTATAAATTTTGGACAAAAAATGAGTGAGTTATGCCAAAAATATGAAAGATGTGATGTGAAATAATATTTCATATTTTTGGCATAACTCGCTCATTTTTTGTCCAAAATTTATAAATAAACACCCATTGGAAAGATAAAAAAAATTCTCTACAATTTTTAGTTTTACGTTTCATCATAAAAGGTTATTAAGTATATTAAAAGTTGCTCGAAAAAATATTTTGCATTACAGTAATGTCCATTTTTACGTTGTTATTAAAATTTCATATTTTTTAAAAACTGTTTTTACAAAACTTAAAACACCAAACTGTAGATCTATCTCTTATCTTTCCAGCCATAGGTTGTGCATAAAATTTGGACAAAAAATGAGTGAGTTATGTCAAAAATACGAAAAGTGTACATATAGAGGAGGAATCACTCTCTAACAGTCAAGTGACGGAAAACACGAAAACATCTGACGGATCAAACATTGGATACATTAGCCGCCGAAAATAAACATTGGGTACATAATCCGTAGAAGACCAAACATTGAGTATATTAGCCGCAGTTTACCCATAAATTTTAAACAAGTCGAAAATGACTTATTTTATAAAAAGAAAAAAAGTCCATTGATAAAAAGTAATCAAGATATTTCTTAAAAATAGACAAGTAAACCCGTCAAGATAATTAATTTATTTCTCTATCCATTTATTTTAATATCAATAAGTGGATATTATTTATTGTCTATTATGGACAAAAAAAAGTGCTTAAATACCCCTCACTCCCCAACTTCACTTTCCTCATCTTCTTTCATATTTCTCATCTTCCATTATTGCCCTTCCTCAAGCTTCTTCTCACCATGCTCATGAAACTCAGAAGCCCCTTCAAGCTTCTTCAAGAAGACCATCACGATCACAAGCACGAAAGGAAGCCCAAGGTTGGGCTGAGAATCGTCGCCGAGATATCATCGCAAGATCAACACAATCATAGAAAACCCACTAATCATAACGTAGTCGTCAAGTCAACGATGAGATTAAGTCAACCCTCCAAAACCAAGACCTTCTCTTGCTTCCTCAAAACCTGTCACCTTTGCAACAAGGGACTCAAGCTCGACAAAGAGGTCTATATGTACAGGTACATACATATATGATATAACCATATATGACATATATATATATACATGTATATGTATTGATGAGTTTTTTTTTTTTTTTGTCATGAGATTAATTTTTTTAACTTATTATTGCAGAGGGGACAGTGGATTTTGCAGCGTAGAGTGTCGAGAGAGGCAGATTTTCATCGACGAAATGCAAGAATTGGAAGCTTCGACAAAGAAAATGGTGGCTTCTTATAGGAACTCATGCAATCCCAAAAGATCAAGACATGAAACTTGCTTTCTCTTAGAGGAGTTGAGTGCTTATCACTAATCAGAGATTAATTAATTAATTAATTAGAGGTCATTAAATCCTAATCAGAGAAAAAGATTGGGATTTTTTTCATTTTTCCCAGATAGAAAGTTTTGCAATTGTACAAATTAAAGGCAGTGTATTGTCCCTTTTGGATGATGAAAAAGAAGAAAAACACAGTTTTGGAGTTAGTGGGTGCTTGGATATTTCCTTTTTTTTATTATTATTTCTTTCTTAATAAAAGGTTGAAAACTATAATATTTGTGGATGTGGATCCATGCCAAAAAAAGTATCAGTTACATCAAAACATCGAACATTCGAGTCGATTTGAGTGTCGTTCCGATATTAAAACATTACATAAAGGCTCGATAACCAATTTGACTTGTTATCAACGATACGCGATTAATCACAAATTCATTTATTGTTTAATGTTATAGAATTGATTGTCGAGTCTCTAGCGATCCACTATGCATAATTTAGATTTGAAAGCAAGTACGTAATTGTTCGACACACCACAACTTAAATGTCTTTCGAAAATTTTCTTTTAAGCTTGCTAGTCGTTTTGCTCGGCATGTTCATAATTTTTCTTCACGTTGTTGTTGTTCCCATAAAGTCCGCGTCATTAATGAATTGGTTACAAAGTGCGTAATAGAAATTCAGTTTGCCATTGCGGCTCTATAGTGCCGTGAAATGACGGTTTCGTCGTTGTATTCTAGGAAGCATACTACAACCATCCTCGACTAGAGGCCACGCATAAGCTAAAAGGAAACAATTAGCCGTTTTTTCACATTAATTTTGTTTTTCATGTTATGTAAATCTCGCCCATTGGAATCGAAGTTGTTTTCGTTGTTGAAGCTAGACGATTAAGAAGAAATGCTCGGATCTTATTCTATGACATATCATAACATATTTACGAATAATACTAAACCAAGACAAACAAGAGTTAAAATCTTAGTTACTCCTCCCGTTTCACCCCTAATATGTATTTGATCGTAAAAATTATACCGTGCTCGGTGCTCATTGGCGGAGCTACAAGCAAATTTAGTGGGGTTTAGAACCCCCAATAATTTTCTTTTTATCATTTTTAGTGTTAATTTATTAAAATTACAAATTAACCAGTTTATTTAAAATTTAAACCGACCCTCTTAAGTCAGTGCTGATATTCTTCATATATAATTTTGGCATGTTTAGATTTTTTTTTTCTTGTCCAGTAAAGTTGGTATCAGCAATTGTATTATAGGATTGGACAAAAAGGTCGTTGTATACCATTAATTGTACTGCATTATTGAATCCAGAAAATAGTAGCTAGATTCATATATGTACATGCATGAAGATAATGCTTTTAAATTTGTTTATCTTCTTGCAATCTTTTGTTTCATTGAGCATTTTGTGCCATGACTCTACATCTCACTAGCTATCACGAAAATGATATTATTAAATATAAAGGATTAGACATTTTTGTAGCTAAAGATGTACCACGTTTAAAATCAGGCCACTCTTCATAGTCATTATGGTAGAAATATTTTTTTCTAAGAGATACGTTAGTTACATTTATATATGAAAAATCGTGATCCAGTGATATAAGTGTAAGACGTGCTTTCGAAGAACTAACGTTTTATCTGTTTAATTATATCTTAACTTCATATATTCATTAACACTAAACGTCTCAATGTAGATAAACATATTTCTAAGATTACAATTTGGACCGTCATATTCTATTTATACATAGTTTCTCCATTTAATGATCTTCTGAAAATTTGTGCATAAATGATATCATGCATCCATGAAGATGTGAATATATATTTTAATGCGACAGTTTATTATTTTGGTTTCATAAGTAGTTTGGTAGTTCGTTTTAAATGTTTGATCAAGTGTAGAAAATAATTTACGTGGAGTAAAAATAATTTACGTGGGTAAGCATATAAATGTTTTACAAATATATATATATATATATATGTAAGTACCAAACTTGTCCTGAATGGTCATCTCTAATTTGGCAGTCTGCTAGAACCTAGAAACTAAAAAAAATATATATATACTAGGCAAATAAACATGTGTGTTTAAAATACCTATAAATACCCGCGTTCTTGATTTTCCGATTTTACATATATAGATTAACTATCGGCGTGTATACAAACATGTAAATTATAGCTTCTTTTTTTTACCGATGCCGATTTTTAGGATCAGATTTTACTAATATACTGATGAAGCCTGATTGTTAGGATTAGTTTTGTTTAGAGAGTTAAGGTTGTTTAGAGGTTAATTGGTTGTAATGTGATTTAGGAATGTATTTGTTGTTTTTAGGATTAGTGGAGTCAGACTGGTCCGGTCTATCAGATTGTTATGTAGTTCTTAATATAAGAGAGCTTATAGTCAATAAAAAAAAGCAGTTAAGAATCAATTACAAGACTTAGTCTCTCAAAAGAGAGTTTAAATTTTGTGAAGGTTGGCAAAAAGTGTTCGTGTTCAAAAGTGTTCGTGTGTTTATTGTGTTCTGGTGTGCGTGTTCTTGATTCTGGGATTGTCGATATCTTGGCTCGTAACATAATTTATGTAACGTTGAAAAAATAAGCAAAAATCAGGCCAAATCGGAGGAAGATTTGCAGGCATGAAGGCTTCCAGAACCGCATCGTGCTTGAGGAACGACGGGTCGTCGTCCTCCAGGGCCATCTGGATTGGGCACGAGCCGAGCCCGTAGGCAATGGCGAGCAGGATCTTGCGCATCTCAGCGCGGAGCTCGTCGAGGTCGATGGTGCCGCTCTTTTCGCAGTCGAAGCCGTCGAAGATGGAGTCGTAGAGGCGCGTGAGCTCCTCGGCCGCGGCGGCACTCGATGAGGCACATTGACTCGACTGCCTTGCGCAGCTCGGCGCGCGAGAGGACGCCGTTGGCGTTGGCGTCGAGGGACTTGAACTGGCGGTCGACGCTCTCGTTGAACTGGCGGTCGTCGCGCACGGTGGAGCCGTCGATGCCACTCCCATGGATGGCGGCCTTTTGGAGAGGTTCGTGTTGTGAATGAGAAAGGGATAATGCTTTTAAATTTGTTTATCTTCTTGCAATATTTTGTTTCATTGAGCATACTGTACATCTCACTTAGCTGTCACGAAAATGATATTAAATATAAAGGATTAGACATTTTTGTAGCTTGTTAGTGTTTGTCCTATAGTTGTAAAGGATAATTAGATATTTTGACATTTGAATTCCCACAATTCATTATTGAAATAATCAATTACGTACTAAAATAATATAAATTAAAAAAAAAAATTGGACAACATTCTTAATACGCTAGGTTAAGGCTTGACCCGAGCCATATTAGGCTCTCATGTCCCAACAAAACATGTAACGTCTTTATGCCCCACTAAAAAACACACTTATATACAAGACACTTATGTCGAGGGTGTGGTAACTTAGGCGCATGACGGGCTCTGAGTTCGTCGTTTTTAGTCGGGACCTTAAGTTATGAAAATTTTTGGGGTCCTTAAAGTATTTAAAAATTAAATTTATTAAGTATATAACAATATATCTAATAAGATTGAGGCCCTTAAAATTTTAGGGGTCTAGACGCCCGCCTTGCTCGCCTATAGTCAGGGCCGACCCTGAGATGCAAGGAAAATCCACTCCATGGAGTTTAGCTCGACGGGCTTAGGGACCGTCTCGGAGGTGTTGTTTTAAAAAGAGAGTATGTAAGGAGTTGTCTTACTCAATATAAAGAATGAATCGGATATGAAAAGAATGAATCGGATAATACCAAAATTAATAAAATCATGGTTAAGTAAATTTAAAATTATTGGGCCCACTTTTGAAAGAAAAAAAAAAGACCGGACAATAAAAAAAATTTACGAAATGCCTAATTTTGTGTCAAACTTTTTAAGAAATGTCTATTTGTGAGAGTAAAAAATACACACAATGGGCATTTTTTTAAAAGATTTAACACAAAATTGACAGTTCTTTCATTTACCCTCAAAAAAACTAGACACTTACTTTGAGAGATAGGGCAACTCATTCACGAGAAGAACCCCCTCGAGCGGGTTCGGCTCGACACCTGAGGGCGAGCTCAGAGGTCTTACCCATTCCTTGTTGAAGGAATAGTGTATTAAAGAATCCGTTAACATTGCCGAATCACATTGAAAGACCCACTCCTTGTTGAAGGAATAGTGTACTAAAGAGTCCGGTAACATTGCCGAATCACATACAACTCTCAATCGATGAAAACCCGATCGATAAAAACGAAACAAGTTATAGAAACTTTAAAGATATTCCACCGGTAAGCTGAAAACGGTATTTTAAACCTTGGCACGTCACACGATTTTCGATACCTAAATATCAAGTCCTGAATGTCCAATTGTCCGTAGCAATTTCGAGATCTAAAACGGCACACGACTCACTCTCGTATGACAATTGTTGTGAATTCCCATCGATTCTTGCACAAAGATTATCACCCGATTACGAATCAATCATATAGACAAAACTGAAATTAAATGTAAAGCGGAAAGAACACACCATTTGAAGAGTGGTTCGGCCAGAGATCGAATCGTGATCTCCGACGTACGTCCACTCCTTGCTCCGGCGAAATTCCCGGAACGATTGCACTAGATATCATCGCCGATTACACCCTCATGCTCTCTTACAAAGATTCACTCTCAAACCCTAAGCTATTTTGTACAACCTCTCTCTCGCTCACAACCGAGCTTCAACGGAGACAAATACAAGACTCAAACCCGGTCTACATGCACACGAGCTTATGACCCTTCATGAGAGCGACTTACAGAGACGAAGAAGAAGAAGAACCCTAAGACTCTAATCTCATGATCTTCTCTCTCCAACCCAAGAACCCTAGCTTACAGAGGAACCCAATCCTAATTCCATTTTCACTCTCTGTCGAGTTCTCTTCTTAAAGGAGAAGGATCTTCTTCTTTTTTGGCTTTCAATCACAGCCATACGATTTTGATCAAGGGCTGGAAATGAGGCTGAGCTTTAACTTACATACGACACGTCGTTTCCTCGAAAATGCGTCGTTTCTTCAATATCTTGTCGTTTGGGCTTATCGGGCCTTTAACATGGGCTTCACAATCCCAACAATCTCCACCTTGAAGTCCATTCTACAAACGTCATCTCCTCGGCAAGTTTCGTAGCTCCACCTTAAAGAATACTCTCTCAACATCTTCTTACTTTAGGCGTTCGATTTCCTAGTGCAATCTTTTCGAGGTTTTCGCCATCCTTGCGAATACATCAAATACTAACCGGTAGTTACCTTCTCTTGGTTGGCTCATGCAAGTATAAATCCTCCTGCAAAAATCTAGATACCAAACCCAACAAGATCAAGCATACCAAGTATCTTTTAAATAAAATATATCATATTATATAGATCACATATATAATAATCATAGTCCAACGATCAATCATAAAGTCATACATGAATTTTCAAACAACGATACACCGAAAGTAAGCCTAAAACCGTCACGAGGTAATCATAGTGAATTCCAATGAACTAATCATAACTAATATGGTTTACTGATAATCTAATCATGAAGAACTATACTCTTCAACATTACAAGTACCACAAACCATATATCACAGCAAGCAGCAGCTAGACATCAAAGAATTTCAAGTATATAATACCTAATAGGAATAAGCTAAGACATAGCACAAAAAAATATACATGCAGTGATCGGGCCCAACCAAATGCACTTCAACAATAATTCCTAATCCTTAGGCTTGAAAACTGATTTCCATATCTAAAAGCACCTTAATAGTCCATCTCACTAACCCCGGTTTCTAATAACTTTTCACGTTGTTCTCAAAACTAATTCAAAGACTTATTTCGAGTAGACTAGGCTCATGAACCCAAACCTGTATCTCCTATAGCACATAGGAATACACTAAGTCGTCATAGGATTACCGGGATAGAAGCGTAAACACACCTCTAACATACCCATCTATATCTCTGGCTGCTCGGTACTATAATCATCTAACTCTCCCGGGTTAGAACATCTAACTCTCCATGGTTAGAACACCTAACTCTCCCTGGTTAGAGCATCTAACTCTCCTTAGTTAGAATTTCTAGCTCACCCTGGCTAGTTAATTCCCAAGCTGGTAGACATCTAACTCTCCCTAGTTAGAATCCCGACCTACAAACACAATAATACCCGGCCGGATCTCGATGTTTTCTCTCGCAGGTCACTACCACCACCTATCTCTACTTGGACAGGTATGCACGACTCATACTCTATTACTCATAGATCGTTCTCGGACTCCACCTCAAACGAGGTACCTACGGGTTACTCTCAGGCTATTCTCGGGTTAATCTCTCTGCATTCTAGGTTCGACGATCTAAATGGGAAAGCATCTATTCTAGCCCCCCTCTTTCCCATAAAACCCACCTTAGTGCAATACCTGCTTAACACATATCAAATGATTTTTCCCCAACTCTCTACAATGCTCAATATGTTTCAATACATATCAGATAAAGGGAAAATAACCAAATCAGAAAAATAGTATTTTCATATGTCAAAAAACTACAAGTAATCTGATTTTATAAAAATATTACCCTTTATCAAAACTAAACTATGCAACTATTCACAAGTTCGTAGAATTAGTTTAATATAGAAACAAGCAAAGCCTATACATGTACTATCACATACATGAACATCAATTAACCCTCAAAAGAAAATTTTCAAGCAGGTACACATTCAGTTTCATAACATGATTTACTTAATTAAAAACAACTCATATATGTACCATGAAAAAAAAAAAAAACATATGGTAAATAATCCGAACTCTACATGGAAACGGATACCTGGAAGAAACCGCGACTACCAGATACAATAATACGAATACACCGGTTTAAGGTCATTTAAGACACACATATCCGAGCGAATACCAATGAGAGAAACAACTGACCCATAATCATATGGTCATCAAAAGGATATCTAAATGAATCTAATCAAACATACAGACTCAAATAATGTTCTGACATTCCATTATCAAAACAATCATTTTCATGAAAATACAAATCCATATATGAAAAACTTTTCTTTTACTATTCTCTCTCTGAATTTTTTATCATCCGCAAAATTCACCATCTTTTACCATTTTCATGCACACGAGAAAAGCAGAAATTCCAAGACAAAAATTGCTATCAGATCATATCCTATAAACACATCTTATTCCATAACACCAATGAATAAGAAAATAAGAGAAACCATGATCATAACCTTAAAGCAATAATGTCAACATAGGAATTCATCTAATCACAAAAACAGATAATTCTCACAACTAATCCAATCAGCCATATATTTAAAATATCACATATGCAAAAACTTGAACCAGTTTCAATCCTCATCACTTGTACATATTAATACTTCGATAAAGCGAGTAACATATCTCAAGAGAAAATTTCAGATTATTCAACAGAGGTAAAAATAGGAAAAACCAAGATACCCGAAAACAAAATATAAAAGTTGTAAGTTGATAAGACTCACACTTGTTATTCGGATATCAAAGAGAAGCTAAAAAGTTATTTTCCAATAGCCTCAATAAACGAAATTTTCGTCCTTCACGTACCAATTTATACCGAGCAAACAATAGGATAAAAACAAGTTAACATGCATAATCAGAATCAAAATACATGATTCACAAAGGCTAAATAGAAAATGAGAAATATCAGTTTTTTACTATCTCTAAAATAATCAGTCTGAAATATCATATAAAATAATTCAAAAACTTTTCAAACTCATTAAAGATAGGGTTTCTCATTTATCAGCGCATAACAATACATGCTTCTGCCGAAATCGGTAAATAGCCAAAATGGTTCTATGTTCAAAATGGCAGTGAAAAGAAACTAGTTTTCTAGAAAACATAAGCACAAGTTTTGATAGTTTCTGACCACAAGAACAATACAATAACACCAGTTTCAAAAATGAAATATCAGCCGATCATTTACAATCGATTAGGCAGTATTTAAACATGTAAAAAACAGGAAATAGAAATAATTTTGTCTTAACCTTTTAGCCGCATATTTAGGCAAACAACAAACAAAATATTTCAATTTACTTCTACCACCTTAAACCACGGTACTAAGATTATCAACCACCATTTGAATCATGACAAACCAGTAAACCTCAATATATATATCAGTTTACAATATGCAATATCTATAGCCAACTCATTCAAAAAATACAAAATTTGAATCACATATCACCAAAAATGGCTTTTATCAAGGCATGAGATTAATCATTTTAACCAAAGGTTCAAATAATTAAGGCTTTTAAAATAATAACATCATGCCTCAAAAAATCAATTAAAAAAAAAACAATCTGATGATAATAGGAAAAAGGCTAAGATATTGCATATAACAACATGTATCTAATTTTATGAGCATCAAGACACAGTCATATATAGATATATAGATTTACAACAAGATTCAAAAATGATAATCCATTGCTAAAACTGAAAATGGACATAGGCATAATTAGGACCAAAACTAGTCAATTAAGGACCTCATACATCATAAAAATTTGCGATCGATCAAACATATATTTCATAGCATGCGATAAACTTGATAGTAGCATACATGACAACATTAAATTGCCATTAATCAAAGAATGAAACATTCAATGAGATGAAAAACAAACTAAGGAATCGCAAAACAGGGATCATTAACTCTTATGACAAAAATATCCTAATATTCAGAGTCCAAAGAATCTGAAACTAATTTCAGATTCAATACACATAGTGCCGTGACAATCGTGGTAGAAATAATATTTTAAAATGGTAAAGAATAAATTCAGAGAGAGATTCAAGAAAAATATGTCATCACATTAGTCTATATAACTTCGTAATCACGACTTCATGGAGAAAAAACCAGAATACAAGAAATCAAAATACTTAAGATAAGAGAATGGAAAGATTGTACCCGGAATTGCTTTTGTCCCCTAATCGAAGTCGCGAGCAAGAACTGATTTTCCCCCAAAATCCAAGGTCTGTTTCACCGACATCGTCATGGGCCACAAATCAGAAATTCTTTGCCTGAAGTCTCACCGGAGTCGGCGAGCCTTGCCGGAAACTGCTCAATCAAGAGCTCTGATACCACTGTTGTGAATTCCCATCGATTCTTGCACAAAGATTATCACCCGATTACGAATCAATCATATAGACGAAACTGAAATTAAATGTAAAGCGGAAAGAACACACCATTTGAAGAGTGGTTCGGCCGGAGATCGAATCGTGATCTCCGACGTACGTTCACTCCTTGCTCCGGCGAAATTCCCGGAACGATTGCACTAGATATCATCGCCGATTACACCCTCATGCTCTCTTACAAAGATTCACTCTCAAACCCTAAGCTATTTTGTACAACCTCTCTCTCGCTCACAACCGAGCTTCAACGGAGACAAATACAAGACTCAAACTCGGTCTACATGCACACGAGCTTATGACCCTTCATGAGAGCGACTTACAGAGACGAAGAAGAAGAAGAACCCTAAGACTCTAATCTCATGATCTTCTCTCTCTAACCCAAGAACCCTAGCTTACAGAGGAACCCAATCCTAATTCCATTTTCACTCTCTGTCGAGTTCTCTTCTTAAAGAAGAAGGATCTTCTTTTTTTTTGGCTTTCAATCCCAGCCATACGATTTTGATCAAGGGCTGGAAATGAGGCTGAGCTTTAACTTACATACGACACGTCGTTTCCTCGAAAATGCGTCGTTTCTTCAATATCTTGTCGTTTGGGCTTATCGGGCCTTTAACATGGGCTTCACAATCCCAACAACAATAAATCAAAGACATCGAATCACAGAATTTAGCAATAATCTGAGCGAAACGACAAAAGTAATCACCATGGTCAATTCAGTAGTAAGGAGTAAGAAGACGAGATCATTATCATAATTCACTCACAAACATGCACAAAACAACACAGATTCAGCGATCGCCGACAGGCTTATTCGACCGACAACAAGACCCGATTATTCGAGCACGGACTAGGGCAGATCGGAGGAGGACTTGCAGGCCTTGGAGGCTTCCAGATCCGCGGCGTGCTTCAGGAACGACGGGTCGTCGTCCTCCAGGGCCATCTGGATCGGGCACGAGCCGAGCCCGTCGGCGATGGCCAGCAGGATCTTGCGCATCTCGGCGCGGAACTCGGCCAGGTCGACGGCGCCGCTCTTGTCGCAGTCGAAGCCGTCGAAGATGGCGTCGTAGAGGCGCGCGAGCTCCTCGGGCGTGGCGGCGGCGGCGGCGTCGTCGAAGCCGAACTGGGTCTCGATGAGGCGCATGGACTCGACGGCCTTGCGCAGCTCGGCGCGGGAGAGTTCGCCGTCGGAGTTGGCGTCGAGGGAGTTGAACTGGCGGTCGAGGCTCTCGTTGAACTTGTCGGCGTCGTTCACGAAGTCGCGCACGGTGGAGCCGTCGATGATCACCACTCCCATGGCGGCGAGGCGAGGTTGTGAAAGAGAAAGAAAGGGAATTCGATGCGGAATTGGGTGGCAGAAGCTCAAACTGACAACAGATATATGCCTACGCGTCTCTTCTCACTTCTCACCCCTCATTTCCGAATATTATTTGTCGAAGGAAGAAGAGAACCTTCACTTTAAGCTATATATTAAATTAAGAATTTTTTGCGGTGCATTAAATATCATACTTTTTTTTTAATTATGTAAAATGTTAATGTTTTGATTTTATCTTACATTATAAACAAATATCTTTTAATGAGATGTTTGGTACTTATTTATATGTGAGAAAGAAATATCGGTATTTTATCAGGGTAAAACAAAGAATATGTATTTAACGTTAAATTTTTACACTTTTAGTATTTATGCCGTTAATATTCTTTAAATTGATTAAGTTTGCTTTTCTTAGAAATAAATTAAGGCAGGACATCACGAGAAATTATGGATTTGATACCAGCGAGACGTAGTAATTGTGGCCAAGGCCAATAATGTCATTTTCTCATACAGTGGAAGGTATCTTGTAAAGCGAGTACATGTAACCTTAGTTAATTGTGTCACTCAAATAAAAAAATTGTATTAAATTGAATCAGTTATACAAAGAAAATCCTCTCGCTCTTTTTTGTCTATTTATTTAATATAATTGTGCTTGAGGGAAATATGTTTATATATTATTTAGATCAGTGACTGCCCCTAGTGGAAGAGTAAGGACCTCAGGCGATGGGCTACCGGACGGTGAAAGCAACGACGAAAAGGATGACATATTGCAAGGCCGATTACACTAGGCCCAATTATGGGTGAAACCGGGTCGGGTACTCAGTACCAAGATCCGGAAACTGGGTATCTGAAAATTGATACATGTATCCGGATCCGTAAATTCAGGTACCTAAAATCCGGGTACCTAGTTTTTGATACCCGAATTCATTACCTTGTACCCGGTTCTGGAAACCGGATTCAGGTTTGCCAACAGATCCAGATTTTTACTCTGATCCGTTTTTTTATTTTTATTTTTTAAAATTTATAATATCTCAAAATAAACATTGTCTCAAAAATAGAAACATGCATCCATTGTCTTACAATTAAAATGCATAAAAATTAGTCTCTCGGTTTTTTTTTCATTTCCGCCATCATTTCTTCATCCCGCGCATCAAGCATCATTATTATCAACATAAATGCAAATGAGTCACAACTCGCGGTCGCAACTCACATGAAGTCACGAACCCTAATTTGAAAATAAATTATAAAAAATTAAAAGAAAAATAAATAATTAAAATAAATCGGGTACCAGATATCCGTTTATTAGAATTTCAATACCCGGTACACGGGTTCGGATTCGAATTTTTACCCGGTTTCTGAGTTTTATTTGTGCCCCGAATTCGGATTTTTTAATTACGAGGTCTTTATGATTTTTATTCCATTTTTTTTGTGAAACGATCGCCAGAGTCCTTAATAGCGATTTAGATATGTAAAAGTAAAAGTATATAGTATAAATTATAAAATAATTAATATTGATTCGGGTGTCGAAAATAAGCTCAAATAAGGTGTCAAGTTGAAGTTCTAAATGAAAAACATTGATCGAAAAAATCATGACAAACTGATTATTGTAATTGTCCTGCATTTTTCACTCATAATTTTATCTATCATGGGTGTCTTTCGTAAATTGTTTGTAAATTTTTTAAATAAATTTACGATGATATGGTGAGTCTGTTTTATCAATCATATGAGTTTGTAATAGGTTCTTGGTGAATGATACCGCTCACTAGCGAGTAATCGATAAGCAAAGTATAAAACCGGTGGTTCATTGTGAATTTTCTGGCGACATTCTCAAATTAATCGAAATCTCAGTACACCCATTTTCACCTACAACATTTTAATCGTGGGTCTAAATTTCTAAAAATAAAAAATAAAAAAATCTCAAATTACAACACTAATAAATCATTGAAATATTAAGAGCTCGAGATTAACTTCAATGGCGTTTTTTCTTCCTTTCTTGCAATGGGGTTCTAATTTTGTCAGTATTTTTTCGCCTAAATTTGAAGAACGAAGAAAAAAAAAAGCCCAGAAGATATTATGAACGGAGATTATCGATCATGAAATAAACGAGCTCCGAGTTCATATTCGACGCCATGAAGAAAGAAAGAGGGAAAGAAATGCTGGGAAATGAGAAAAGTCAGAAGCTTGACTTGAGGGCACGAGAATCGAAGCGATTGCTTCTCTTCTCTCTCGATTCCCAAATTAAATAAAAGGCTTTTTGTTTTTGTTTTTGTTTTTGAGGAGTTCGTCGAAATAGAAATCTTTATTTCAAGGTTTGAGTTGTGTTTCTTTTTCGCTGACACCTCATTTATGAATGAATTATGTTAATGTTTATGTTTAATTTAATTGGAGTGACTGTGGCTTTTGAGCTTTTGCGTAAATCATGTTTTATATTTGGGGATAATTCCAATTTCTAATTTCTTCTTATTATTATTATTATTATTATAGATAGAGAGATTCTTCCTTGTGTTGTTGGGGAAAAAGGGATTTGATTTTTAGGGCTAGGGTTTCGTCTCCATCACTTTACTCTTTCTCCTTCCTCGTGATTTTGATTGTTCTTCGCCATTGCAACCTCCCAAGATTCTCTCTCTCTCGCTCGATCTCTCTATGCGGTAATCTTCTCGGTTTCGGTTTGCTCTCTAATTTCGATCTCAACCTTCGATCGGTTCGGATTGCGTCCGAATTTCTCTTCTTGCTCCTCCATTTCTCGCTCGATTCGTCGAGTTTGGGGTTTCCCTGGGCTGGATCGCGAGCTTCTGCTCGTGAAATTATTGGTCTCTCCGAGGACATTTGGGTTTCTTGATCTGTGTTTTGGGCGGATTTTGGTGCGAGAGTTGGGTTGATTTTTTGTTTCTTTTGGGTAGAGTAGGATAGATGTTTCATCATCAAGGATCTCTGAAGCAAACATGTACTCTGTTAGTCGTCACTTGCGGAAATTTATCGGAGTCGAAACGGAAGAAGGATGTGGAGTTTCCGTTCCCGGAGCTGAGCTCTTCCGGGCGGTTGGAGGTAAAGCAGAAGCAGAACGCTTTGTTGTCTTTGCATGAATTATTGCGTACAAGTTTAGTTTTTATTGTAGTTCTGTTTTTGCTTTGATTGCAGGTTCAAACTCTGGTCAGCCCGAGCAAGCAGGAGTTCTGCAGAGTGCTAGCATCGTACAAGCCGAATCTTCTGTATTTGCAGGGAGAACAGCTTGAGAGTGACGAGGTCGGGCCTTTCGTCTGGGGCGATTCCGACTTGTTGAGTCCCGACGCTGTGGCCGCGCTCTTTGACTCAACGCTGCCTACCACTGTAAGTAAACGTTGATTTTTTCGTTAGGCGTAAAACCGGAAATTAAATTGTTTTGCTGAGAAGTTCAATGTTTTGTATATTTCTGCTCTATATTATCTGTCTAAACTTATGCAGTTTCAATCTTCTATGTGTTTTTTGTATTCAGGTTTATTTGGAGATACCGAATAGTGAGGAATTGGCCGAGGAACTGCAAGAAAAGGTCATTTTCTCTTAACCTCTTGTTTCTGAGACTTAGAGTAGTGACTACTATACTAAACTGAAAGGAAAATTGTTTGTATATTTAGGTTTGTTGATTCAATATGATTCACCCTGCAGGGAGTTCCTTACATAGTATATTGGAAAAACACGTTTTCTTGCCATTCTGCATGCCATTTCCGCGAGGCTTTACTTTCAGTTGTAAAAAGGTATTTACGGCACTTTATCTACTCGTGTCGTTCCCATATTATTGTTTGTATATGTTTGATTTGAGCATTGGGTTTTTACGTCCGTTGCTTCTTTGCGGAGTACAGTTCATCAACTCATACATGGGACGCTTTCCACCTAGCATATGCTTCATTTAGGCTCTACTGTGTGCGAAATGATATGGTCCTTCCTGCTAAGAGCCACAAAATAAGTGGCAAGCCGTGTCTTATTGGAGACCCATTAAAAATAATCGTGGAGACTCCTGCACCAGATTTGGAGGAAGATGAAGATGGTTCTTTGGAAACACTTCCGGCAATAAAGATTCACGACGATGATGTGAACTTGAGGTTTCTCGTTTGTGGAGTACCCTGCAAATCGGTGAGCATTTTTCTAATTATTGTGAGATCTTATGTAATATTCTGAGGCTTGTTCACAAATTTTGTCAAAGGAAACAATTTATTTGCTGACACGTAAGAGTTATTTTTCAGGATGCAAGTTTGTTAGAACCTCTGGAAGATGGTCTCAATGCCCTTTTGAACATTGAAGTAAGATATTTAATAATTCTTTGATCTATATAATTAAATTAACAACTCTTTTTGTCTTGAATATTGTTATAATTAGCCACTTTGTATCATAATTTGGTGGTTCCATTTTTTTTCTTCTTCTATTCAGATGCGCGGAGGCAGGCTACATGGCAAGTTCAGGTATTTTGGACATTCTAATTGTGTTTTCTATTTATTCAATAATCATACTGTCGGTGAAATTTGTTACTTAACCAGATGGATTATATTAAGGATCATTGAATATATTCATATCATTAAGCTCTTCAAGTGTGAATTTTTCTATTTTGAAGGTTTAATTTGTTTTAAATTTTCCCTACTTAATAATAAAGCGTTTATAATGTGGTCAGTGCTCCTCCACCACCACTTCAGGCCGGTACATTTTCTCGTGGTGTCGTGACCATGAGATGTGACTTAACAACTTCAAGCTGTGCGCATATCTCAATTCTCTTGTCCGGTAGTGCGCATAATTTGTTTGACGATCAGGTAATTATTGTATTATGCGGAAAAGTTGTAGTGATTAAGGTGTCTGTTTCCTTACAATCATATTGTTATGTTTAATTCCAGCTGCTGGAGAATCATATAAAGAATGAAGTCATTGAAAATAGCCAACTAGTTCGATCACTTCTTCGCGATGAGGACAAAAAAATTGCTTTTTCGGAACCTAGGAAATCTGCTTCTGTTGCTTGTGGAGCAACCGTGTTCGAAGTTTGCATGAAGGTTCCTGCTTGGGCTTCCCAGGTAATAGCTTTTCCATTATTTAATTCTGTTTTGTTAAGTCTTGGTATATAATTTTTCTATATTAATTATTTAATTACGTCTTGGATTTAGGCCCGGCCCGATAGGTCCTAATGCTCGGTCTGAGACTCTAAAGTAAATGAATGGGAGTATCATCAAAGAATTCAGTAAAATTTGTCTTATAGATTGCCGCAGTTTCTCTCGAATAGAATTAGGGTTAGTTCCACCGGCTCTTGGCCCGTGATGAAATCGCGATCCCTTGATCGTGAATAATACTATTGCTTAGTTTGAAGGTTTCTCCGTTTTGATCGGATTGAGAGACAGTCTTCTGCTTCATGTGCAATTATTCATTTGCAAAGCATCCCTTGTGGACTCATCGTTTCTGATCGATGTTCTCAATTAAATTACACACGTTCAAACAGAGGAAGATTAATAAGTAAACCTCCTAGAATTCAATACTAATGAATAGTACTAGGCTTCACCACTAAGCACACTTAATAATTATAAACGCTAACAATATGCTTTTTTTTTTTTTTTTTCTTCTTTTTATATAGGTTCTGAGGCAGTTAGCACCTGATGTCTCTTACCATAGTTTGGTAGCACTAGGAATTGCCAGCATTCAAGGCGTACCGGTCGCCTCTTTTGAAAAAGACGACGCCGAGCGCCTGCTTTTCTTTTGTTCAAGCCAAGTGAAAGATAATCCGAACGAGTTGATTTTTGGCAGTCCTCCTCCGTGGTTGAGACCACCTGCACCGAGTAGGAAAAGGTCAACATGTCAAGATCACGGCTCAAAGGAGAGAGAACTAAGCAATGGGGTCAGCGGGCCCGCAATTAGGCCCGGATTGAAGGTCGCTGCAATGAGGCCCATTCCTCATGTTCGAAGGCCCAAAATGTCTCCGTTTGCCGGGATTTCTGAGGGCGATGGTCACGACGGAGCGCAAATGAAGTCTAATCTCTTTGCGCCCCCCACAAAGCTCAGCATTGTTGGGTTGACTCCCCCCACACAGAGAAAATCGCTTTCAAGCTCGTCTCAAGCCAAGCAAATTATTTCCTTGAACCCTTTACCTTTGAAGAAGCATGGCTGTGGTAGAAGCCAAATTCATGCTTGCTCGGAGGTTCGTTGTGCTTCAAATATTATTTCAAGTAGAAATATAGAAAGCTAGGAGTATTGTGTAAATCTTAATTATGCTTATTATTTCATTAGTGTAATTATAGATAATTAGTTAGTATCTTCAGCGAATATTTAGAATTGAATTATTAGCAGGAGAGAATATATGGTATAATCGCTTTATTGATCAATGATGTTCGTAATGATTATAACAAAATATTATAAACCTCACAAAAACAATCTTTATAGTTATACTTAGATGAGTGATGTGCTCCTATATTTCTGTTAAATTATTTTTCATGAGCAGGAGGAATTTTTGAAGGATGTAATGCAGTTTTTGATGCTTCGAGGGCATAACCGTCTTATTCCTCAAAGTGGGATTGTTGAGTTTCCAGACGCCATACTCAACGGAAAGCGACTAGACCTCTACAATCTATATAAGGAGGTTCGCTTTTTACTGCTTTCTTTGTTACAAAATATCCATAATTCTTCAAACTAATATTCTAACAGTTCGCAAAACTAATATTGTCATTCATTCGCTACTCAGGTCGTCACAAGAGGCGGATTTCACGTTGGCAACGGTATCAACTGGAAGGGGCAGATCTTCTCAAAGATGCGCAACTTCACAATGACCAATAGAATGACTGTACGAAAACAATTACCATGCATCTTTTGGTTTAAATTTGTGCTCATAATCTGATTCTCTGATGATAGCTGTGATGCTTGATCTCACAGGGTGTTGGAAATACTCTGAAAAGGCATTATGAAACTTATCTTTTGGAGTATGAACTGGCCCATGATGACGTCGATGGAGAGTGCTGCTTATTGTGTCACAGGTGAACGTTTGTTTTACGCTTATTAAAATTCTAACAATAATAAAACACCAAGAAATGCGGTCTCTACATATATATCCAAAACATAGTCTTGTAAGTCTCGTTTGAGGTTTTTGTTCCGTGTTGGTCCTTTAACATTGTGTTTTGTCCTTATTTGGCCCAGATTTTGTATTTTGGCCCGATGGGTACCCGACCAAAAAATCACTCTCCGTTAGAAACTATCAGAAGGGAAAATAAGGACAAAAGTAGAAAGTCAGGGGTGTTTATAGCGTCATTTAACAAAAAGAAAAAGTCGAGGCTTCCGAAAATGATTTTCTTTTTATCAATTATAGCTTCTACTGTGATTGTGTTTAGCAAAATAAATGAGAGTTCTCACAGTTATATGTGTTATTCTTACAGTAGTGCAGCTGGGGATTGGGTGAACTGTGGCATATGTGGTGAGTGGGCCCATTTTGGCTGTGACAGAAGGCAAGGTCTTGGTGCTTTTAAGGTATCTTTTGCTCTAATATTACTTGCCTTAGAGATTCATGCCCTTTTCAATGTACCGATGACACCTGTTTTTGAACTCAGGATTACGCCAAGACGGACGGGCTTGAATACATATGCCCTCATTGCAGCGTCAGTAATTTCAAGAAGAAATCGCAGAAAGTTGCCAACGGATTTTCTCAAGGGCTTACGGTGTCGCGACCTTTGTGATTCGAGTTTGCATTAGATCCATTATTCGGCTCTCTGACTACGTCAAGGTCACTTTCTCGCCTTATCTCGCTGCAGAAATCGTTTCGTGTTTGGATGACCAGATAATGCAGACTCACATGGCTCGAAAGAAGGGTAAAACCGAGTCGGGGGAAGAGGACCCAAGTTAGGCAAAGTATAGTCAAAATACTAATGTAGGCTAATTTATCCTAGTACTAGGAATCTTCATTTTTGTCTCATTTTTTTTCCTTTTTTTTTTAAAAATACTATTTTTGGGTAATTGGGTTGGATGTGAGTAGATCCATGTTATAGTGAAGAAGGGCAGGGTGGTTGTAATATAATTAATATTATATACATATTTTCATTTCTGAAGTGGACAAACATCGACTACTAATCTAGTTCTTAAGGAAAGCTAAGCCAATGTTTCTATGTAAAAAAGTGAGGCTTTGATTCTGAGTGATTAACGAAAGTATATTAATGGGACATAATTAGTTAACATCGGTTATTTGTCATTTAAAGTACATATTAATGGTGGACTATGCCTTTTATTATGGTTTTAATGTATTCCACAGAATTTCGCTAAATATATTCTCCATTTTATTTTTGTATATTAATAATTTTGTTTTCTAAAAAGAGTCAACTTCGATTCGGGTGTTGGTATAAATAACCAATATTAATAATTTATTACAAATTTGGAATTAGATATATTCTTTAATTACTAAGAGTTATTTTATTTAATGATTACTATTACGTATGACTTTTTTTAAATTAAGTTCCAATAAATTAATATATTCTATAATTTTAATTAACATTTTTAAATTGTTGTTGATAAATTAATAACTTTAATAATATAATGATAATTTATTTAGGGTCTATAACAGTTTATACTTTATAAGAATAAAATAAATTGAAAATAAAGAAATAGAATCACGATCAGAAGGTATTTTCAGAGAAGCCGAAGCCCAAAGATATATACAAAATAATTTGGGATAATAGCGGCATAAGTCCTCAACTTTTACTCAACTGGGGCGGCATAGCCCCAACCCCATTTAACAGCGGTATAAGTATCAAAAGATGATTTCCGTCCATATTTGACTAACGGGAGTAGTCAACGTTTGCGCGGTCAGCTTCTCGTCAACGTGGACGCCACGTAATTCGACATTTCACCATACACGTCATCCTCGTGTCATCAAATTTAATGCAAAATTAAGGGTGATGGAGGGATTCAATTAATTTTGCATTAAATTTGATGACGCGAGGATGACATGTATGGTGACATGTCGGACTATGTGGCGTCCACGTTGACGAGAAGCTGACCACGCAAACGCTGACTACTTCCGTTAGTCAAAATATGGACGGAAATAATCTTTTGGTACTTATACCGTTATTAAATGAGGTTAGGGCTATGCCGCCCCAATTGAGTAAAGGTTGAGGACTTATGCCGCTATTATCCCAAATAATTTTAATTAGTTTATATTTAAAAATATAATTTCAATTTGGACTGAGTAAACTCTGAATAGTAGACTTGGCACTAGATGCAATCTTTCTGGTAAATACATCACTATTATATCGGAAACATATATATACACTCAAATAAAATAATATTGAATATTAACACTCTCTCACAAGTCGTATCTTCACTCTCTGCAATCACTTTCATAAAACCATGGAGTCGGAATCGGGACGAAGATCACCGTCGACATCTTTCACGTGCGGCATCTGCATGGACGGGAAGCCCGAGCCCGAGCTCTTCGCCGCCACCGACCCTGCCATCTGCGCCAACGTCGCCGGCCACCGCCCCTTCTGCCGCGACTGCATGGGCCTCCACGTGGCGGCAACTATCCGCGACGTGGGCTATGCGGGCGTGCGCTGCCCCGAGCCGCGCTGCCGTGCCGCGCTCGAGCCAGGCAGCTGCCGCAGCCTGCCCGAGCTACCTGAGGAGCTGGTCGTGCGGTGGGAGGCTGCAGCGTGCGAGGCGCTCGTGCGGGCTGAATGCTGCACCAACGTCGAGGGCTCGCGCGGGCTAGCGTTTGCTGCCGGGGGGAACGGGACGGGATCGGGGTGCGCGCGGTGCGGGAGGGCGGGCTGCGAGGCGTGCCGGCGGAGGGCGAGGGAGGGGAGGTATTTGGATAAGAAACTGAAGAGGCTAGCGAAGTCGAATAAGTGGAAGAAGTGTCCGGGCTGCAAAATCTACGTCGAGAAGAATACTGGATGCGATCACATGACGTGCTGGTTCGTTCCTTTTTATTTCAATTATTTTCATGCGGGTTCGAAAACCGTTACCGATGAAAAATCGATTGTTCAATTTTACGGGTTTATTTCAAACACTCTCACGATTTTACGCGAAGTCGATTAAGAGGTAATTGCTTGATAAATTTGAAACTTAAGAGTAAAAACTTACACGAAAAATATCTTTGGTCAGAATAAGTGAGATTAGATGATATTTGTGTACATAATTAAATTATATATGTTCGTCTCTACTGGTAATGGTTGCAAATTAAGAGTTCGATTTTAATGTTCCATAAAGTTGACAAAGAATTCGATTTTTCATCTACTCTTTTACGTGCGGGACTTGTATAAATCGATCAAAAGCGATAGGTAGGAAGGCCGGTACGGTACATACCGGTAAATAGCGTTTTGCTCGACATATTACCGGTATATTGATACCGCTTGCTCCGGTTTGTGTTTCGCAGGTGCGAGTTTGATTTCTGCTACAAGTGTGGGAAAGAGTGGAGGACTGGGCATGACTGCATATCTCGTTACCTGAGACGCCAAGTGCTGAGACTTCGCGCTCTTGCTCTCTTCAAAACTTGCACATCACCCAACAACTCATACCATGTATGATATATTATTATTTATTTCTTGTTTCACTTTTGCGTCAAACTTGTAAGGTCATTATTGATTTCTTCATTCTTCCTTTAAATTGCCTTCATTCATGATCATAAATCAGATACGGATACCGGGTTTTTGGCCTTTTAACCGGTTCTTTAGATTTCCCGGTACTGGCCTCGGTCTGTGTTTCGATTTTGAGAAACTGGGACGTGTATATCCTTTAGTTGCTAAATTCAAGCGGAAATACAAATAAATAATTATCAGTTTTTTTTTTTTATTAAAAAAATACAATCAATATAAACTTCAAAGTGTTTATTGGCTAAATAGAATTGTAACTAAAATTATAATAAGTTATTCCCTCCAAGAAAATTTATAATAATTTACTGAATAATAGTATATCCAGTCAGGTTTGCTATTGAAAGCCTCGATCTGATCCCAATACTTGTTTTTTTACCATTACCTTCAACAAAAAGGGGTCAAAACTTTTAAAATTAATTGAAAATAAAACTTCACCAACATTTACACTTAAATACCTATGTTCGAACTTTTACAATAAAAGTACCATGTCATGTTATCTATATTATATATATATATATATATATATATATATATATGAGGATCTTTGGATTTCACTCCTACCCCCATGGTGACTCGAACTCAAGATATCTACTGTCTTAAGTGACGTCATGTTATCTATAGAATATGTGTTTAGCTACGTCATTCAAGACTGAAGACCCGCACGGGCGGACCCAAGATTTCAAATCGAGGCTGGTGACGGTCTACTATTATATAATAAACGATACTATATACTTTCATCATACATATAGTTTATTAGCCGAGTTTAACTTAATATTTAATTTTACCAATTCAATGTTTCCCTAAATACTTGGTTAATTAAACCCCTCCATTTTTTTTAATTGGAAGTTAATTTTTCATAAAATATTATACATTTATCATGACGAATATGATTTGCATATTTGTACCAAAATATTTATTAATGCACTATCTACAAAACGTGTATTGACACACGCATGCATATATATATATATATATATATATATATATATATATATATATATATATAATTAAGGAGATATATGGGATCCTTATAATGAGGTGAGTTTGTTTTGTTTTTCAGCCGATTATAAACAGTTTTATTTTATCATAATTGAAAAAGAACAATTAGAGTTTGTTGAGATTTTAGGTGATATTTTTCTGCGGTGAATTCATTATAAATGGTTTCTTATCATGAGCGGCGGAGCTATGTGTTAGTCACTGTATGTACGGGCTGCATCTGAAAAACGGCGCGTCAAAAAAATAAATAGAAAATATAACTTTTTCAAAAATATTTAAATCGATAGTATTAGGTAAATAACTAAAGAGACAGCAAATGCCAATGCAAGGCTTGCAGCCCAGCTGGCTTTACTATCGATCACATCAATGTTATATTTTTAAAATAATAATATTATAGTCTATAAATTATAAAATGTTGTTATTTGCAATTATTGTAAAAGAAAATATGAGAGTAAATGTATTGGCCCCATCTTTTTTTCACTATTTAAAACAAAATTAATTTTAGCTCAAATAAAGAAAATATACTAACACCACGTAGTAATAAGTAATAACTTTTCTTACATAATTGTTATAAAATTTTGTGATTCATTTTTTCATTTGTGTAATTCATTTTTTATAGCTTATTAATTATTTTCCAAATATTTTTTTTTACATAATTGTTATTATTTAGCTCTACAAGATCGATTAGTTCATAATATCTATATATAATAGATTATTATTCACCAGTACGAGTATTATATATCTTATAATATACAAAATATTTTTATTATATTTTAATATAGAAAAATCTGTTAAAAACATTATACCATGAAATTATATCATAAGTGTTATGTATTATATTTTATTAAGTATGATGCAGTATGTATAATGTTAGTCTATAATATTGTGTAATAAATATCGTATATGTAATTTCAAAAGATAAAAATAGGATGTCTTATTTTGTATAGCAATGTTAAGATACCATTGTTGTTTATTTATGTGATTGGAAAAAATATTAAAAATAATTTATAAAAAATTTACATTAGGCACCACCTGAACCGAAATCCTTATCATAATTAAAAAGAATTAGTATAGTTTGTTGAGATTTTCGGGGCATGAATCGATTATAACTAAAAATTGATTCATTATTGTAACTAAAAATAATAATTAGAGTTTATTGAGCTTTTGAGGGTGACATGAGCTACCCTCCGCCCCTGCCTCTGTCCCGTGCGCAAATGTCACATGTGCCATATTGGTTTATAATCCGAGAATGGTTTACGTGCCGTCCGGAATGACGTGATAACTGATAATACACATCCCCTCGCCGAGAAGATAAAATAGCTGAGGTACTTTTATCGTCAAAGTTTGAACATACGTAATAATAAGGTATATATTAACAAAGTTTAGTATTTTTGCCGCAATTAAAGTACGTAGAAAAACGCTTGTGATTCTTCCAATAGTATAAATGGATGTTTAACATTTCAAGAAAAAGTGATAATTGCGATCATTAATTCACAACGTCTCTTCCAATTCCACAACAAAATTTAAACACAAACACATACTATATCGATCGAACCAGTGAGCAAAACATCTCTGAAGAAGTAAGCAAAATGGCGAGCTCTTCTTCATCGTCGTCAAGGCCTGGGTCTCTGGATCAAATGGTGGATGAATTCTACTTCTCAGCCCTCTTCGACAGCGAAGAGATAGTCCCAGTCTCCGACGAGAGATACGCTGAAGAACTGGCTCTCCAGGAAGCCCTAGTCTCGGCTTCGTCACTGCTCAAGAACAACACCACTCGCACTGCGAATCTGGTAGTCCCTAAGAAGGAGATCAAACTGGAACGAGAACCAGTTGTCACCTTCAATGGAGTCAAAGTCAAAGCAGTCAAACTGGAAAAGAATTGAAGGTAATGTGAGTTCATGTTCATCTTAGACGTTAAGGGTTTCGGTAAAAGTATCTAAAGACTTATTCGAAGGTCATGTTTGATTGATATTATATTAAGTTGTGACTTGAGACATTCTAGAAAAAGAGATTTGAATTTTGAAGCAGTGCTACTTTGTCTAATTATCCAATTATTTCTGTAGAAAATGTATAATCAAATTAGTTTGTGTAACTCAATTAAATTAATTGTTCTATGAATTATGAAATAGAAAAGAATAATTATGAGCTTATAAAATAAAGACGCATAGTGTTCATTGCATTTCAGGACTTGGTGAAGGAGGACATGGTGATTTCAGAGCATTGGTGAATGCTTGCTATTTATGCGTTGGAGAATAGTTTATGTAATTTCTATCCGATTTTAATATTTTGTCAAAAATTATGAAAACCTTTTATTGATAATCAATTCGCAATGCCTTTATTACGTTTTTTATTGATTGTATTTTTTTATTTTAATTCATGAGTTGTTTCAAGATTTGCACTTAATGTCACGAGTTTCAAATGCTCAAGCACTAAATCAATTACCCAGAAGAACCTAATTCAAGATTTCAAGAATCAATACAAAATTAAACTTGTATATAATTACTGTAAAAATCTCTAAAGTTCTTGAATATCTTGCTGGCAAAGGCCAAGATCATAATTCATTATAGTAAACCCTAATTAAAGACATATACTCATCGATGTCCGTAAACAAACCCTTCAATTATAAATCTCCGACGACGGCGAGCTCTCGACCGGCGGCCCCACGATCACGTCTCCTCTGACAGCAAACGACAACGCCGACTGCCGCGCCATGGCCTCCGCCTCCACCTTCCTCCGCAGCTCGACCAAAGCCGCCTCGAACGCCTCGATCTCCTCCACTGTCTCCATGTTGCCCTCCGGCATCTCCCACCAGAATCCGGGGGATCTCTGCCGTTCGGCCAGGCTCTTGTTGGCGTCCTCAAGCCTCCTCAGCTCCCGGAACACGGGGTCCCCGGCCTCGTCCGGACGGACAGTCTCCAGCGGGAAGGAAGCACTCGCTTGGCCGGCGCGGCGGCGAAGCCAAGCGGCCACGGCGGCTTCCGAGCCCGGTGAGGCGAAAGTGTAGGGCTTGCCTCGGCGCGAGAAGACGAATGCGGCCACCTCGGCTCCGGTGAGGAGGCTGAGCTCGGCCGCCTTGTTGAAGAGTCCGGCCTTGCGCTTAGAGAACGCCACGTGGCGCTTGCTCTCGTCGGCGATCGCCTTGATCTCCACCCTTTGTCGCCCTCTCGTCTTCTTCGCGGTCTCCATGATCAATGTCTCTCTGATCACGAAATGTGTTTGAATGTAATTATGTAATAAGAATACTTTGCTCATGTAGGGTTTTATAGTAGTCGCATCCAACGGCTGAGATTAAAAGTCAGATTTTGACTATACCGTGGACCGTTGGTTGTATATACGGGCTAGTTACCTTCTTGATTACGGAACATTAATATCGGAAAAGAAAATTATTATTAATATCAATATTTTAGGAAGTTTTCTTAAGGCTATCTATGATAATTGAAATTAATAGATTTAGCTTCCCATTTTGATTAGTCAATTTATAAAAATAAACAAAATAAAATTCGTTCATTGGGATAATTAGGGGTGTGCATGGGTTGGATTGGGTCGACCCGAGGTAAAACATGAACCCGACTCGATTTTATTGGGTTTTGGAAAAGCAACCCAATCCGACCCAAAATTTTTGAAGGCCCAATCCAACCCAACCCGACAAACTCTGGGTTGGGTTGGATTGGGTTGGGTCATTGGCCTGAACTAAAATTAAAAAAATACATAAAAATATTTTACCAAATAACACTGAAATTTAAACCGCCAATCAATAAACATAAATTTCATATTACTATTTTTAAACACCTAATTCAAAAATTAAACGTTATTATAGTCTTAAACATTAAATAACACAAGTACGGAACATAGTCGTAAACTAAACTAGAAACGTGGTCGTAATCATAAACTAGAAACATAGTCATAGACATTAAATAATGACTAAACATAAAAATGAGACTAACTACAAAAATATATTTGAAAAAGTTAACTAATTATTTGAAGAAAAAAACTTGATTGGGTCAATTGGGCCGGCCCAACCCAATGCATCTAGCCCAACCCCAACCCGACTATTTATTCGGGTTGAACCCAACCCAACCCGATAACTATTGGGTTAATTGGGTTGGGTTAGATTGGGGTTGGGTTAGATTGGGTTGGGCTAAATTGTTGGGTTGAGTTTTTTTTGCACACCCCTAGGGATAATACTGTAAATTATATTTAGAGTAAAATAATTCATCTAGTAATTATTCTCTAATTTGTAATCTCTACAAGAACAGTGTTGATCACTAAACAACTAGTTAGAATATTTTATTAAGCTAAGTAATTTAATTAGGAAATGCAAAATGGTTTGTTACCTTTTTTTTTTTTTTTGTAAAACACGAATTATTTACCTTCTTGATATGTAGGCCACTTTAATATCGGAACATTTTTATTTATTTATTTATTTATTTGAGAAATATGTTGTAAGGCTGTCTTCGTAATTGAAATTTGTAAGATTTATTATAAGATTTACTTTCTCTTTTTTATTAGGTTTATCATAATGGTCGATCCAAACTAATTATTTGAGTACCCCAAAAATTCTGGTCAGTAATTTCAAAGCTGGACCGTAATATTTAAATTCAATCATCCAGGTTAATATATTTTTTTTATTAAAAAAATACTTTTAATAACTAGAATTTTGGTTACATTTTACTTCCAAAATTAAAAAAAAATACAACCATGATCCAACGGATCAGACTTGCTGTTTTTGGGCCAAAATCGTTTGGGCTATCGTAGTCGTATCATTGAACCATCAGTTATATAAGCTCCATTATTACTTGCAACATTATAATCTATAAGTTTAACTACTATATATCTAGATTTGTTAATAAACTAATTTTTAAATTTGCTTATAGAAGCGTTACTCTATTAAATTTAATCTTATCATTTAATTAACAAGTTATGAAGTTTATTTAACAAAGCTAAGTTTGTGAACATTGATCACATGATTTGATGAACGAATCACTAAGCTAAATCTTCTTTATAGTCGATTTACCATCAAATAATGTTTTATGAATAATAACGAGTTGAATGGACTTAGAAAAATGAACTAAATAATACATTATATTAAACAAATTGTGAATCAAACTTTTTGAAAAATTCAAGGTCACTCTCTATGACGTGTTCGAAATATTTTCGTGTGATGTCACTTTCTTGCGATTTCCACCATGGGGAGTTCTTCCTCTTGTCTCATCGTCCTCAACTTATTTAAATTCGACTCAAACTGCGGTTGGAGACTTGGAGCATCAAATGCGAGATCAGAAATAGTTTTTAAATATGTTCTTAAAAAGAAAAAATAGAAATGTTAAATTAGGAAGTAAAATTAATAATAATTATTTCTACCTGTTTTACTCTGAAAATATACAAAGATGGATTTCGTCTCCGTTTTTCTATGTGCCCGGCTCCAAATCCAGCGGTTTTAAACTTTTTTTTAGGGAAATTTAGTTTAAATCTGGGAAGCGGTAATTCTCATTTCATGGTTTTTGGAAGCCGAACAAGAACCGGTACTAGAAGCAAAATTTTGGATCTTTAGTACTGGTTCTGGTTTTAAACTACACGTAGTTTTAGATTTTTTCATATTATGTCGTTTTTAAATATGTTGTATGTCTATTATCCTTTTTGGATTATATGTAGTTTTTTATGACTTAAACTACACATAATTTTTTGTTATTATGGTTTAATATTTTTATTTTCCATTCTCACCTCTCTGATGCAGCACGAGATCATGCTAGTTTGTTTTCCACGCTATATTTTTATTTGAATATTTCTTGTTTGATTTTTAAATTTTCCCTATTGATTGGGATAGTAGTTGCAAATGTATATTGAATAGGTTACGTAGTTAATAGTTTGAATTATTCTAGGAGATTATTAAGATAGTTTTTATTTAAATTGATTAGTATAAATAAAGCATGTTTGTACGTATAGAAGGAGATTATGATGAAATGAAAATATAGAGTATTTACTCTCAAAATTATTCTCTCAATTCATGTGGTGGACGTGAGTTTTGGGTCCGTGTTTGTGTTCGTGGTGGACGTACACACCACATTTTGTCTCGGTTTTGGGTGGTGGACTCACGATCGAGATTCGTCGGAAGATAAACGTGGTGGACGTTTATATTTTCGGTTTTGGTTACTTTTCGACGACGAACGCGTCGCCGATATATTCCTGCTGCATCAATCTCTCTTTCTCCCTCTCTCATCCATTGGCCATCATCTTCTCTTCGCTGAGAACCCTCCACCACCGATTTTTTTCACGATTTTTTTCTTCTTTTTCCGGGTTCTGGTTTTTTTATTTTATTTTAAAAAGACTAAATTTACAACCGAAATCGAGAACCGATACCAATAAAAGTCCCGAATTTTCAAGATAGGTACGAAAAATAACTATTTTCCAGTTTTCGGTTCTGCTTTCACCCTCAAGAAAAACCCTTCAAGTTCAAAGTATACTAATATTTAGGACAGAAAGTAGATTAATGGCCAAGTCTAACAACTATGTTTCTTTTTTGTCGTTCTTTAAATTTTGCTTTCAATCGCCACTTTGCTATCGCTTTCCAAAATCTAGGGTTTTGCAAAAGAGGAAGTCAAAAAGGAAGACGAGATTACAATAATTCAAAGGAAAGAAGATAACCATAAGATTGAACACGCAAAAACCTTCATTTTCAACCTTTAACTTTCTTTTTATCAGCAGTAACACCATCAATTAGCATTCAAAGTTCAAACAATGAAAGTTTATTTTATTGCTATATTTTTATTTTGTAAACGTATATTTGTGGCATAAGTATTTAATCTTATACCAATCGTATCTTAATTTTTTAGTGATAATAAACCACAAAACCATGTCAAGGTTCAATTACGTTTATGTCAAGTTAGCGTTTCTTTAGTTAGAGACATGTGTAGTCTTTTACTTAATGAAAGTGTTAAACCAATTGATGTTCTCAGAGTTTGATGGCAGAGTACACGCGTTCAGTAATGGGATTACATGTGCACCAATGAGTGCATATGCATACGCTCACTTCAAAAAAAAATAAAAATTAGGATTTGATTTGACTCTTCTCATTCGCTCTCCCTTCTTGACTCGATAAATTTATTTTAATATCATTCAAAAGTAATATTATCTATTTATATGTCTAGTAGTCACTTTAATATAGTTGTTTATGATTTTTGTTTGTTTACGTATCTCAATAAATCGATTAAAATATACTATGTGCCTCGCCTGAAATGAAAGTCTAGCTACGCCACTGCACGCGTTGTTCTCTAACAAATTTTAACGGGACGTGGACAAAATTGGACATCTATATTATTTTGGGTCATGTTGCTGAAAAAATAGAATGATAATATGTCGATGCATTTAATGCTAGATTGGGTACTTATGTCGCTAACATTCTTTTATATTTTTGTTGAAAATAAAATAGATATGATATTCCATATTTTGTAAAATGACAAAGTAAATCATGGGAGGTACCTAAAGAAGAATAGAATTTAAAACCCTAAAATTTATTAATTTTTTATAGTTTAATTTTTATAGAAAAACGATTATTTTTTAAATGATTATTATAATCATAGCATTCGTAGTTCGTATCAAATTATATATATTTAAAATAATAGACTATTGTTTCCATTTTTTCTAATTATAAAAGGAACCTGAAATTTTAACTCATTTTTTAAAGCCGGGTCCTGAATTCTAAATTAAGAATTTTAATTTTTCAAATAATTAATCTAGATCGCCAAAAAGAAAAACATCTATAATTATTCAATCTGAAAGAAAAAAAAATCCAAATTATATTCAAGGAAAGAAAACCATATTAATACTATTATTAGCCCCAAACCCCCTTGAGCTCTTTATCAGTTTGAAATAGTCATAATTATATTTGAACTTAATTGTTAAAGCTTTTTTTTTTATGGCATTTTTGCATAAAAATGTTTCAATTGATCAAAAAGCAATGTATAATAGAGCCATTCATGTCTTCTTTCTTTTATGGCTGCTACAGCAAGATGTAATGATATCCAAAGATGTCAATAATTGCATGTGACTGTATTTGGTCCCACTTCCCACAGTCTTCACTCTTCAGTCTTCACCTTCCCTCTGTTTCCCATTTCTCACAATGGGCCCATCTTGGCCCACCACAACTTCGGCTTCTTTTTTAAATATTTGGATTTATCTTGTGATTAGTTTTTCTAATTGGACCAGAGGTAATCATACTTAGTAAACTATTCTTTTCACCTAGCCTTCCTTAACTTTCTTAATGGCAAACAAGGTTGAATTGTGTGGGATTTCAATTCAAAGTAAAAAAAAGCACAAAGTGCTAAGAAGGATAATGTCAATATTGCTAATGAAATTATTATTTTTGTGTCCTATCTAAACCTGTAAATACTGTATAGAACCCGGATCCGGATTCTGTTTTTCACATTTCCGGAAAAATTCGGAACCAGAAATTTCTGGTTCTGGTAAAATCAGGAACCGGAATCTCTGGTTCCGGATTTTTTTTGGAAAGCAGAATCCAGTTCCGGGTTCTGTTCTGTTTTTTTTAATATATAATTTATAAAGTATAAACCGGTTTGTACAGGAAAAAGGTTTTCTTTTTTGTTAAAAAAATAAAAACGGATTCCGGATAATATAGAAAAATCGGAACCGGATTTTCTGGTTAAATTTCCGGAAATCCGGTTTTTTATTACTGTTTTTACAGCATTAGTCCTATCTTATCAATGCTTAACTTTGGTAGTTATATTATTATAAGCAGGATGAGTTTGTGGTATATTGTTTAAATATATTTATGGTAAATAAAAAATAAATAAAAAATTGAGGCAACATGTAGACGATTTTTTTTCTCAACGATAAAAACATTAAGCTATGTTGTAAAATATTTCTTTCGCGATAAAATTATACAAAGTAAAAAAATAACGATAAAAACATTAAAATATGCTGTAAAATATTTCTTTCGACTATAAATTTATACAAAGTAAAAAAAAAAAACTGATAAACGGCCTACCAAAAATGGCCCACACTCCATATAAAAATTGGTATTCAAATCAAGGATCAACTTTTCTCGATTTTCTATCGATATTCCACGTTTTTGTAGTGATCAAAAGTTTTTCTCAAATTTTCACTTTTCTTTTATACTTTTTATGGAAAGGTTACCGAAAATCCGATTATTTTTCTTGAATTTTTTGTGAGTACATTGTCGAAAATCGACGAACTTTTCGAGGAAATTCGAAAACTTGATTGAGGTATATTCTTGTGTGAAGATGAGTAATGACATTAAAAGGGAGCATTATACCCTTTTGGGGAGGAAAATAACTCGAACTTCAAGTAAACTATTGCGTTCATGTTTGTGCTCGAAGCTTTGTTTACATATGTTAGTTGGTGTAAGACATATTATGACATGCTATGATGTTGGTATTTTGGATAACCATATAAAAAACGAGCATAATTATGCATATGGATATTTATATCTTTTCTAACGGATTAATTCGTTGATAAATGTCGATAAATATCGATAACGATAACCTGCGATTTAATATATTTTCCATTTATAAATGTGTTACGAAACGATAAATTCATCAATAACAACAGTTATGGGTCAAAAAGATTCGGAGACCCTTGATTCAAATTGTAAATGAATTAATAAAGCCTTATCCAAAAGACAAAGACATGCACCATATGTAATATAATATATAGCCTAAAATATTAGACTTCACTTGAATCTTTTTAGACCTAATCCAAATTCCAAACCTATATTATGCTCATTCATATTCTAATATTAATCTTTCATGACCCTTTAGTCTTCACTATTTAATCACTACAACTACGTCACCACAAACGCACACTGTGTTTTAAATTTACACTATGAAAGTAATCATTAGTACGTAGTTTAAAACTTTAAATCTTAAAAATTAGAATGTTTGTCCTAAATCAGAAACCATGTGGATTTCTATGTTTTTACTTTTTCCTCTTTTTTCTTTCTTTCTTTCTGATACACTCGATTTTAATAAGTAAATAACATATTCTGTTTATACTTTATAATCCTCTTAAGTTGTAAGTCTGTGAATAATTGTGTGCAATTATAATTTACAAAGTCAAAAAAGTTTTGAACTTGGTAAAAGTAATTTATATTTAAAAGTAGATATCCCAAACTCCAACACATGTACACACGCAGAGTACGTATTTCCCAAAAAAAAACTTTACTACTTTTTAAATACATGACCGTCCATTTCAGTGTCGAGGACCTATTAATATTAAATGAAAAGGAGAGAAATAGTGGAAGAGGAAAGCCCAAAGATCTATGTCAATTATTTAAACTATTAATTAAAAGGTGTATTAAGTTAAGACTGTAAAAGGAGACGTATATTATATAATAAATTATATACCAAAAAGGAATTTCTTTTAGAAGAAAAAGAAAACTGTGTTTGGAAAGCCATTTCCAAAATGATTTTTCAATTTGCCTATAAAATTTATCAAAAAACATGATTGGTTAACTTTTTTATAAAATATTTTTCAAAACTATTTTTATTCTTTTTAACATTTTACACTTCAAGATAAAAACAAAAATGTGTTTTATTTTCCATTTTCATTTTCTCTATCCTCATTTAACTCCTCATATCTATTTTTATTAAAAATAAATAAATCCACTTGCACTAAATAAAATACATGTATTTTAGCTTGAGACTTTTTTTTGTTGATGAATGTAGTATTTTTTTTCTAAAATAATTAATTAATGTACCATGACTATTATCATAGGCACACTTTTCTTTTTTGTAGTCTAATGCTCAATTAAAAATATATATAACAATTAAGTAAGCAAATATGTTGCTCATCCCTTCATTTAGTTTAATAACCTGTAGCGTCATTGATACTTTGTATGTATCATATTATTAATGTATCGTGATTGATAAAATTAACCAATGCCATTTTCCTATAATATGAAACATTGTATTAATTTGATATATTTGTTTTAACCTTGTTTTAATTTTATTTAAGTGTGTTTTAATTAAAAAATAAATAAAATATATTCATCAGTTATTTTTACAAAAAAATAAACCAAGTATAGCTTTCATTTAAAAATTAAACCAAACAAGATTAAAAAACAATGTTAACAATTATATTTACTTTTATTAAATTATAACATGTGGAAAAATCTAGAAAATCAATTATTAAACTAAATAGATTGAACAAATTATTTTTAATCAATCTACTATCACTATTATAGTTGCATGTAGTTGATTGATATCGATTAATTATCATCAGTTTACTTTTAAAATAATTTTAATAAAAAAGTAATCAAACACTGTTTTCATTTTCCTTTTCAAAAAATAACATGACAAAAATAGTAATCAATCACATTTTCAAAAGGTTTTTATAAAGCTATTTTAAAAGATAAAAAATGCAAACACAAAAGGAAAATACAAATCGCTTCCAAACGCCACCTAAATTTCACATTTGGCAGATAGTTGGATTGCATTGGAATATTTGGTATATTTACTATTTAGTATATTTTACATTTAGTAAAGCATATTCATTCTTTGAATATGGGTAATATTATTGGATGTTTTCGATTTGGTATTTTTATAAATAACTATTGCACACTTTTAATTTTGTGTTTTTATTTTATGTATATTTTCATTTTTTATATTATATTTTTTTTGTCAAATTATCTTAATATAGAGATAAAATCATAAAGTCAAAAATTATATAAGTGCAGAAATATAAAATCAAGACCTTTAAAAGACCAAAAAAAAAGGGCTATGCAAAATGAAAAAAAAAAAAAAAAAACCTATCATATAGTTAAAATTTGTATTAAATTTTGTACTAAAATTTCGCGAAATATGTAAAATAGTTATTTGAAAAACACTAGATAAGAACATTTATCCAAGTCTAGGATATCGTTCAGTGATTTATTTATATTTTATATTTATATTTACTCATTGAACATTTGAAGGTGATGATCTTCACGTGTGTACATTAAAAAAAAAAAAAAAAATCTTTCTTTCTCGAACTTATTTTATGCACCAACTTTTGTTCTCTCTAACAAAACCTACGAATCAAACAGGTACTGAACAAGCATTCTCGTTGTAGTGGAATCATTATAGCATCGCAATTATATGAATACCAAATGGACTTATTGAAGATATAATTACCAACAAAATCTTGTTGTATTGAAACGGATGTTAATGAACGACTCTACTCTATTAATTATTAACATTCCGTGACACATCACACACATGCATAGGAATACCTTAATTGATAAATAATATGATTTGATTTGCATAATTAGTATATATATGTATTCTTATTGATGTTTAATTGTTTATGATACAAAAGATAACTAACTAGGTTTCAACTTCCATCACTAACTTAACTAATTATTCCTTGCTTAATTTAATTTAATCGAGTAATTATGGGTTAAATACTTTAAGTGGTAACTAACCGAACTAACCGAGGACAAAGTGAAATCTAAAGTTTATGATTTTTATAAATGTTGCAAATCTATTGGTTTTAGATATTTCATTACTGTTTCGAGATGTTCTTTAATGAAACTTGAAAAGAACAACAAATATCGTATCAAATCTAGAACTGTATTATATTATATATATATATATATATATATATATATATATATTATATTCCAATTGTCAAAACGGAAAATAACAGAGACTATGCTCCTAGTCCTATCTTCCATGGTGCATAAGATGATATTTTTAGGAATGTTTACACTTTACACCAACAATATTTATATTCTTCGTTTTTACCCTTTTTTTTCTTCATTGAAAGTACGTATTATATTTTTGGTGCAACTAAATGTGAAATTTTGCAATGACATGTTACGTGTTATGCTATGTCACATGATAGGGTGATGACTTCATATGATACGTGGCATAACACATCAACGTGCTACATTAGCACGACATTTAACACTAATATTATGATAAAAAAATGTAATATTAAGTATGTTTCACCATCAAAAAATACAAAACTAATAATACGAATAACTTTTGTCACAAACGACCCATACTTCTATCCCTTGAAAGTTAAAAACTATTCATTTTGGTTGGTGAAATTTGGAAACCTCTTGTTCATGTACAAGCGATTAACTCCCACAACAAATTGTCTTTTTTTTTTTCACCGTTCACCTCCAACTCCAAGTGAAAAGGAGCAGAAAGATTGATTCTCGTTGGAGAGAAAACTTTAGTGCAACGACAAGAAGGGATAATATTGTAATAATTTTATAATATATGGACGTAAAAGTAGAAAAGCAAAAACAAAAGGCACACATTCAAATTTCTCTCTTTTTACTCACTCCCTACTCCAACTGCATCCGAGGAGGCCAGCTTCGAACTCTAACCAGTCACTCTTCTCAACTCTCTCTCTCTCTCTCACTCGAGCTTCGAGAATGTAATGTATGTGCCACAGAAAGCTCACTCCTTTGTACCTCATCTCTCTGCTCTCCGGTCTCTCCAATGGCTTCCTCTTTCTCTCTCCTTCTCCTTCTCTCTCTAACCCTCTCGCTGCCTTTCGGGTCTTCCACTGATGATGGCGGTCAGACTTTCATCGTCCGAGTTCAGAAGGACGCGAAGCCATCGATCTTCCCCACCCACAGGCACTGGTACCAATCCTCTCTCTCCTCCCTACCCTCTCGGACATCCACCGTCATACACTCCTACGACGCCGTTTTCCATGGCTTCTCCGCCAAGCTCACGGAATCTGAGGTCCGGGCTCTCCACGCGCTCCCCCACGTGCTCGCCGTCATCCCGGAGCAGGTCCGGCACGTGCACACGACGCGCTCGCCGGAGTTCCTCGGCCTGAGGACCACCGACAGCGCGGGGCTGCTGAAGGAGTCGGACTTCGGGTCGGACCTCGTGATCGGCGTCATCGACACCGGGATTTGGCCGGAGAGGCATAGCTTCAACGACCGGGACCTCGGCCCGGTCCCGGCGAAGTGGAAGGGCCAGTGCGTCGCCGCCGGGAAGTCCTTCCAGGCGGGCTCCTGCAACAGGAAGCTCATCGGCGCGAGGTTCTTCTTCGAGGGGTACGAGGCCACCAACGGGAAGATGAACGAGACCGTGGAGTACCGCTCGCCGCGGGACTCCGACGGGCACGGGACGCACACGGCGTCGATCGCCGCGGGGCGGTACGTGTTCCCGGCGTCGACGCTGGGCTATGCGCGGGGCGTGGCGGCAGGGATGGCGCCTAAGGCACGCCTTGCGGCTTATAAAGTGTGCTGGCTCGCTGGCTGCTATGACTCTGACATCCTGGCGGCTTTCGACGCTGCCGTGGCCGACGGGGTTGATGTGGTGTCCCTCAGCGTCGGCGGTGTAGTCGTGCCGTACCACCTTGACTCTATAGCAATTGGTGCGTTTGGCGCCGCGCAGGCCGGCGTGTTCGTCTCCGCCTCCGCTGGCAATGGCGGGCCTGGCGGGCTTAGTGTAACGAATGTCGCACCGTGGGTCACTACCGTCGGAGCCGGGACAATGGACAGGGATTTTCCAGCGGACGTAATGCTCGGGAACAAGAGGGTGATTCCGGGCGTGAGCGTGTACGGAGGACCGGGCTTGACGTCTGGACGGATGTATCCGTTGATCTACGCCGGTAACGAAGGGAGTGACGGGTACTCGTCGTCGCTCTGTTTGGAAGGCTCTCTGGATCCGAATTCTGTGAAGGGAAAAATCGTCCTCTGCGACAGAGGGATCAACTCCCGCGCCGCCAAGGGCGAGGTGGTGAAGAAAGCCGGCGGGGTGGGGATGATACTGGCGAACGGAGTTTTCGACGGGGAAGGACTCGTTGCTGACTGCCACGTGCTGCCCGCTACGTCCGTGGGAGCCTCCTCTGGCGATGAGATACGGAAGTACATTGCATCAAAGTCGCGGTCCCGATCACCCCCTACAGCAACTATCGTCTTCCGGGGGACAAAGCTCGGGGTGAGGCCGGCCCCTGTGGTGGCGTCGTTCTCCGCCCGAGGCCCCAATCCGGAGTCACCAGAGATTCTCAAGCCGGATGTGATAGCTCCTGGGCTGAACATCCTTGCAGCGTGGCCTGACAGGGTCGGTCCATCGGGAATTTTGTCGGACACCAGGAGGACGGAGTTCAATATCCTGTCAGGGACGTCGATGGCGTGTCCGCACGTATCCGGATTGGCGGCGCTGCTTAAGGCGGCCCATCCCGACTGGAGCCCTGCTGCGATCCGCTCAGCGTTGATGACCACAGCCTACGTTGTCGATAACCGTGGCGAGATGATGCTGGACGAGTCCACCGGGAACAGCTCCTCCGTGCTGGATTACGGGGCGGGGCACGTCCACCCGGAGAATGCGATGGACCCTGGTTTGGTGTATGACATTTCGTCGTACGACTACGTCGATTTCCTCTGCAACTCGAACTACACGACGAAGAACATCAGAGTGATCACCCGGAAAACAGCGAACTGCCGGCACGCCAAGAGAGCCGGGCATGCCGGGAATCTGAACTACCCCTCCCTCTCCGCGGTGTTCCAGCAGTACGGGAGGCACAAAATGTCGACGCACTTCATCCGAACCGTGACCAACGTTGGGGACCCGAATTCCGTCTACATCGCTGAAATTCACCCGCCGAGCGGGGCCTCGGTGACGGTCGAGCCGGCGCGGCTGGCATTCCGGCGCGTCGGGCAGCGGCTGAACTTCCTGGTGCGGGTGGAGGCCACAGCGGTGAAGCTCTCGGCGGGCAGCTCGGAGGTGATGAGCGGGTCGGTGGTTTGGTCAGACGGGAAGCATAAGGTGACGAGTCCGGTGGTCGTGACGATGCAACAGCCACTCTAGGGCATTCCGGTCATATCACACGGTTTCTCCGCTGGAGAACTAATATAGGCGTTGTTAAAAAAATACGCGTTATGTTTTTGTTTGCCTTGTTTGTAATATTATGAGATGTGAGTGTTTTGTAGAAACATAAATGAGATAAAGAAAATAGAACAAAACTTGCAATCTTGATTATGTGGAGAAGATTAGTATGAGATTGAAATAATAGCGAGAATGTTATGTACATATTTTTTGTACTGTAAATGAAAGATACTAAGCATAGTCCAAGAGTGTGTGATGATGACATTGACAAGGAGGTAATTAATAATCATATTATATATGTTTTGTCCCGTGATATTCTGGCCCCGGGCATCTCGCGCCGGGGCTTCATACGGTCACGGGTTACATATGTTTTGATTCAGAGTCAACCACCCCGAGCCGTTAGGCCGTTACATTTGTTGAAAGCGGGTGCAGGCAGCCCGTAACCCACCATAACGTCGGACTCGGTCTATCGTGTGTTTGCTTTGGAGGTTGAAGGGAATATTGAATAAAAATTAGACCAAACACTTTTTATCGAGCGGTTTTTCGGTTCTTCTCATAATTTTAGTCTACATAATATCTACGAAGGAGAGGAGATAAAATGAATACAAAAATTACTTTTTTATTATTATAAAAGATTCTAATATTTGGCACCATTAATAAAGATAGTTTTTCTTTCTTTGTATTTGGTTTTTAGTTTGACAGAAACACACGTGATGCCAATAGATTCATCATTCATGTCGTGATGTTTGTCTGATACTTCGTTACTTTTTTCCGTGATCTATTTTGCATATTCCAATAATATATTAAACTAGATGGTACTAAGGTAAATAATTCTATTGTTTATATGCACAAGATGGAAAAGTCCTTGTTTATGAATCATGTTTATGAGATTTTCCATGAAGTGTCACTTTAACGCAATCGCCTCCGGTGCAAGCTCTATCGCGATTCCACCACCAATGGAGGTCTTCCCGGCGTCGTGCGGGGACTCACGCTCCTCGGAGGAGTCACTATTAAAAATAGGGTGTTATTATTTTTGTCTACTTTTCACATAGCAAAATTTTCGAATTCCAAAAGCTCGTGTTTTGGCCTAAACACAAAAGAAACATACAATTAGAGAACTATTATGATAATTAAGATTAATTGCAATATAAATTTTCAATATTTTTAAAACTTTAGTGGCATAAACTAAAATTTTCACTATTTTTCATTTCTCCGAAATTCAATTCACATTTTCAATCAGTTTAATGGTTTTTTGGAATGTATTGATTTGTCTTAGACACATCAAACATTTATTTTTCTTTTTCAGATACGACGGAATGGATTAACAACAAATTGATGAAATTTTAGAGACGTGAAATAGTAGATATTAAAAACTTCGATCGTGAAAAAATCGAGTTATATGCCGCTGCAAATTTTTGAGTATTTGTACCCCTATTAGACTAGTAATTAATATGTGGATTCCATTAAAGATTTATATACATGTATTATCCGGCTCAATTTCACCAAGTCACGAGCTAGCGGGTGGGTTCAGGCTGTCCGAGATCACATGCATAATTTGTTTGTTACTTGGCGAGCATGCAAAACCCGATCCATTTTCTATAATTAGACATGGAATGCCTTGCCCGCCTTTTCCAAACGGACATGCCGTAAAGAAATTAAAGTCCATAAAAGCGGGGCGCGGGCAACTACCACCCAAATAAAAACCAGGACCCCTTGCCCGTAGCCACCTGACATGTTTGTTTCATATACTTAGCTCATATACATAAGTATTTATAAATTTAATTAGATTCTTATTCTCGAATATGTTTATGATCCTAAATAATGTAAAACAATATTAAGAAACAGACTGATTTTGATGGACCCAAAAACAATAGATGGACTTGGGTCTACAGTGTAAGAGTCCAAATCAATGAGCCTGAATATTTAAATCAAAATCAGAGTCAGGCCCTTTTAGCTTTCAATATAGGATTACTTAAGAGCTATTAATTTTGCTTGACTCGCTTAATTCTAGCTTGATTAGTTTACTACGGGAGTTGGGCATTAAATGCTTTACGATCAAGCATCTTAAGCTGGGATTATATCATTAATTTCAGGGTCTAGTAAATCATAAATGTGACAATATCAATAACAAATACTAACACTTCACTCAACACGCTTGTTTGACTTAGTGATGAATCTACTGTAAATCTCTTCACGAGATTTTGGGTTCAATCCATTGAGACGCATAAATTATGGATATATGTAATCTTGGCTGATAGTGCATGCGGCCAATAGTGGCGATTATTCTTACCGTGAAAATATATATTGTAATACGAGTATATGTAATCTTGCCCAATTATCACCCCATTAAAAAAAAAAAATACTAACAGCTCAATGCAAACAGCAATGTCACGGACAAGACTGAGCAAAACTAATGGTAAACAGTTATTGTCAATTGTTCAGATTTTGGCGATAACAAACTCTATAGATCTTTTACACTTTAATTAATTAAGCCAAACAAAATTAAACAAAATGAAATACTTGTTGGAATCAAATCATAATTGTCCAGATCATAAAACATGGTTATTTGCGATAAAATGTACCCAATAGTTGTTTAAAAATGGAGTGGGATAGAGTCCACTTAAAAAAAAGAAGATAAAACTACTTAAATTTATATTTTTGATAAATTGATAGACTTCATCCACTTTTCCGTTTGTTTTTCGACTTCTCGCAGAGTAGACTATGTATGTTGAACTTTACATGATGCGTCAACAAAGCATCCTTGTAGCGTCCCTCTTGATTACTTTGCATTTTGTGTTTCCATGCACGGTTTAGCTTTGGTATTGTCATTGTTTATTTTGATTATTAACCAAAGAGATTTGACTTTCCACAATAGACACAAGAAATTTCTTATCGCAACATAGCTTTCACGTATCTTCTGGTGACCCTATACTACATAATTAATTTTATAGTTATTATATACCATGAAGACCTTTTTTTTTTCTTCCTTAAATATCAGAATTTTTTGTTTTCTTGCTTTAATTGTTTGCAATATAAAAGAATAAGCCAATATGGATTTGTGGACCAGTAGATTGTTGAGTATTTATGAGTCCGAAATTATCGTCGTTATCGATTCCCAAAGGCCAAAATAAATATGTCTACGAAACGGAGACAGCTAGTTATGGACTTTCATATTGTATAATAATATAAATGTATTTCTGTTAGATAGATTATAGATATACATTTATTGTTGCGGAAAATTGCATATATCATACCAAAGTATAGAGTATAGAGTATAGACTATAGAGTAAAAAAACAAAATCATATGATGATTTCAAAATTAATCGCCTGATAAAAGTTACTTTTGTAGACACTAATTTAAAATTGAATTAATAAAATATTTAAGAGAAAAAATTAATTTATAAATAATGTGATTTCTGGGGTTTTAATTTCAGATTATCATTGATTAAAGGATATTAATTTGACCTGATTATTGTAGTACTTAATTTAAACCGTGCTTTAACAAAACTTAGAAGTTAAACTGAAGTATGTCATCTGAGAAATGGGTTATTAAATTGTAATAACTTTTCTTTTTCTTTTTGCAAACTCCAAAATAAGATAAACACAATGTTTAATTAATGAAAAATAAGACAAACATTAATAATGAGAAGTGGGAAGTATAAAATTTGAGAACATTTTCTTGAATCAAGCTGGCGTATATTATTGGCCAGTGGATGAGGCTTTAGTTCTTTAATTAGTAATAATAAAGCATAATCAATTAGCATTAAGAAACTAATTTCCTACTTCTGGTGGAAAAATTATAATTAAGTAACTTCGTAATTAATAAAACATTAATCAACTTTTTCAAGGCTCACCTTTCATTGTCCTCTCTTTTTGCCGATTCTTCTTATAATAAACTAGCTCTTAGCTAGGATGTTGTTTTTAATATAGCAGATCAACTTGTTGTGAATTAGGACCAAATTCTATTAATTTGAGGATTAATGACAGTGAAAATACCCAAAGTTTGGTCAAGGAACTTTTCATGTATTTAAAGTCTAAAAGTGGTGGCAAAAGTACTCAATGTCACATTTGGAGTGTTGATCACTCCGTTCTCGTAATGCATCTACTTTACCCGTTAGCTCTGGCCACGTGGACAAACGTGGGTTACTGACATAATAATTTTTTGCCACATGGACGAGCCCACATCAGCCTCGTGTACGACAAAACAACGAGTTAAACCCATAATTGGGCTCATCCACGTGGCAAAAAATTACCATGTCAGGAACCATGTTTGTCCACGTGGCCAGAGCTAACAGGAAAGTTAACTGCGTTACGAGAACGGAGTGGTCAGTGACTCAAATGCGACTTTGGGTACTTTTGTCATCACTTTTAAGCTTTGGGTACACGAGGGATTCGTCGACCAAACTTTGGATATTTTTGCCGTCATTAACCCAAAAATCAAAATATGCCGAATAAGAACGTGCAAATGAGCATAATTTATGGAAGAAAGTTGGTACCATGATACTTAATTAAGTAGATTATCCATACAATTACTCAATAATACAGCTATACAAAGCATCTCAATTTTGATGGCAGGTTAATATAAATCACGACATACTTTATTATATAGTTCTCGGCCTTTTTATTTTTGTTAGTTAATTATTTTTTATTTTTATTATTACGAGTCTCACTTATTGTTTTGCATTTTTGAGTGCTAATTTTTTTTATACATATATATATATATATATATATATATATATATATATTTCGTGAGATTTAGGACTTTCATTTTTTATTATAGATATATTATAAATCTATCTAAAATATCAACTATGAATTTAAAAATTGAAAAGATCCTCTTACCATAAATAAGAGAGACCTAAAGAGAAATTAATAATTCAAAGGACAAATTCAAATCTTATTTTGATAACTGAATTCGATGATTTATTTTAGAAATTTACAAATAAAACAACCATCATGTAAAATAATCAATGGCAACTTCATAAAATATTTTTTTAAGCAAAAGAAAAAAAAAAAAGCATATCCTCAAAATGTTAAAACTGATTGTCGTTAACGGTTTTTAGATGAAAATCACAACCAGTGTAATATAATACAAATCGGTATCGATTTTTATTGCATCTATCTAATTTAACAATAAAAAACCTTAATTTATGATAGTGAAAACTGGATTAATAATATTTGAATTTTGAATTCAGTTATGGTCTTTTTTTACACCCCACAGGGCATTCCTCTCTGCATCACATTATCACATTTCACTTTCAATATTTTTTTGTCGTTTCTCTCTCTTTCTCTCTTCCTATTTACTGGGCCGAGGCATATTCTGGTGCATGCATGAACCTCATTGTCTGTAACTAATTAGTGATTATTTTACTTTTAATTGATTATTACTAAGATTTAAGCACTCAAATTTGTGGCTGGCTACTAAGTAAAGCACTTATTATTATTGTAAAATACGAAATATTCCAAAACAGTATCGTACTCGTACAGCAGTTTTTTTTTGCCTTCCCTTTTTACCCTCTATCATTTGCAACAAATTCAAAAGACTGCCGTTCAATGATTTCTTTTTACCAAGGTATTAAATTTCTCGAATATCTATGGGCATGTCCATCGAAAATATTTTTTCGAGGATATGCGAAGCGATATATTTATCGGCATACCCATCGACATACCTATCGAGATACACATCGACAAACGATATATCCGTAAAATAAAAAAGTACAAAACGACATCGGCAAGCGACATTTAAAACCTCGCTTTTTATTATTTCAATTTTTCATTATATTTACCTACTTTCATTTCATCACTGTTCTTTTTTGATGATATAATATTAAGTTGAATGGAAAATTTAACACGTCTCGTTCAAAAGTTGTATGGACTATGGAACATTCCATCTTCTGTTCTCTTTTTCCCCCTCAACAAAGTAATCAATATGTTTATTGAGGCTCTTTGAAATATCTCTTTCCATAAAATTGTAATTAGGGTTTATAATTTTCCCTGTGAAATAATTTATGTATATTTAATGCCTTAGCTTAAAAAAAAAATTGTTAGCAAGAAAATCAGTAAAGGCAGTGAAGTGAAAAATTGTTAGAAGGAAATACAGAATATTATAAATATTTTTTTCTTAATTCTGCCATAGGAATTTTAACTTTTTAGGAATTAATTAAATACTAGAAAAATGAAAAGCGATAACAGCAAGTTACACTTCTAGAATATTTATTTGCAAAAAAAAAAAGGGAAATAGTGAATATCATAAATATTTTTTTTCTTAATTTTTGTTGCGCATTTTAAATTGGGATGAATTATTAGTACTAAACTACTGATTATAATTCAAAGTATTATTCACAATAAACTATTAAACTTTACCTTATAATTGAAGACAGAAATTATATATTTATACAAAATGTATATGACAATAATTTGTTACTCATTAGCCGTACGTGCATGCATGTGACCTAGCAACGTTCGTAATTGCATTCGTCACCCTCACAAATCTACTAATACGACTTATAAAACTCGAAAATATAATTTATAATTATTCTAGTACACCAAAATAACTTTTATACATGCATTAGGGCTTAGGCATAGGCCAAAAAATCTTATGTTTATTGCAACTAAACAAGAACAATTAAAGAAACTAAACAAGAAATGAGTGCGTTATAGGCCTTAAATATTTGGTTCTCATTTCCATTAAAGAAACTAAACAAAAACAATTATATTCCAAATAGTCATTACTTGAATTATCTACAAGTAATAACCAAAAATAAAAATAAAAAATTAAACATAAAAAAAAATATAATACATCAGGAATCAGCTAACTAACACTGCATGTTCGTTAATGCTATAAGTCCCGCGTAGTAAGACAGATAGACTTATAAACACGGTTTAAAAAAGTCATGAGTTAATTCTTTCATTGTCAATTAATTTAGAGGTGGAATAATATGATATTTCACATAGTATCACAATGTATTAAGCTCAAATGGGCACCGGTTAAAGGAAAAAGAAGAAAAAAAGATACGGCTTAAGATCGGTGAGTCACCATCTTGAGGGGCATATCGATTTTACATCAAAAAAATATGTACACTAAGCACGGTTTAAAAAATTCATGAGTTACTCTCTTGATAAATATATAAAAGTTAGAACTCATGATACTTTATTATATTATCAATTTATTATTATATTAAATTGTAATTTATTTATTTTAATTAGAGTTACTTTTATATAAAAATATTATTCAATTAAAATTATTAATTTACTTGAATATTAGTTTACCAAATTCTATTTAATATATTTTACTTTTTCCTAAGGAACACTTTAGCATTTTTCGTGGCACCTAAATAGATCTGTTACAGCATCATGTGCGCGTACGTAAAAATAAATGTTATACTTATTATTATTGTTTCATCATTTTAAATCATTGGTATTATGATTTAGTCAAGTAGGAGTGGGCAATATTTAATTCGCTTTGAAAACAAATTGAGTGGAAAATTAAAATAAAAAACTGTTTGTTGGAGAAGAATGAATGTAATAGTAAAAAATCATGCGTGTAATGTAATGTGTGGTATGAAAGATTGAAAGTTAGGTGAATGTGTTGACTTTTTTTCAGTCAAATAATGAAGGTGAAAGTGAAACTACCTCAAATTCCTAAATATTTGGTAAGATAATGTATATACATATAATATATATTATATATATATTTATATATTGGACAAAATCATGACTTAAACCGGTAAGAGCACAATTTTGTGTTCAAATATAGATGCGGAAGCAAAATATGTGGAAATGGAATAGAGCAGTCTTGTCTTCTAAATTGTCCTTTTATATATTTTATATATTTGTCTCTTTATATTAAGATTAAGATGATACACATCTAAATATTAAGATGTGTTATCTGAATATGAATGAATAAAAATTAAATTTGTTTGTTTTTAAGATATGAATGCATATTTCAAAGCAATTTTATTTTATATTTAATTTTTATTTATTCATTTATTAATGAATATAAATTACTCTAAAAACAATAAACATGAAATTCAACTTTAATATAAATATTATTTTTTAATAAATCAATTGACAATATTTTACAATAATAGCAGTATAACGCTAATAGTAATTTATAATAATATATAACTTAATAAATTTTCAGAAACTTCAATTGAAAGATATACAATATAGATAATTCTATCGTCAACTAAAATTACTTTCGATTAAATATAGATTTTAGTTAACTTATGTTATTCATACTAATAATATGTAATAGATATTTAAAATTGAAAACTTAAATACTTATATAAATAAACAAATTAAGATATTTTTATTATTGTTAGTTATAAATTTTTAATAATATTTATTTTTTAATACTATTTTATTTAGAATTGAAATTAATATATTTTTCAAAAGCGGTAAAATTATATATTTCCACCTGTCATTGAATTCATCCCGTTTCAAGCTTTCCGGTGATATTTCTTATGAATCAATTAGATATCTAATAATAAAGTTATGAATTTTTAAAGTTTGTGTAAAAAAGAAAAAGAAAAGAATATAAAAAAAGTGGTGTGTTAAGTAGAAGAAAAAAGAAGAAATATATGAGCATTAAAGACAAGAGAGAATTTGAATGCGATTAATATATGGTTTAAGGAGTTAGTAAGATCATTAAGATGTGTAAATGAAACAAAAAAAAATTTAATAGCTTTAAATCCGAAGTATTAAGATTAAGATGTTCATTGAGTGCAAATAAAGACAAGAGAAAAAGGGTTAAAAAAAAAAAAGACAAGAGAGAAAGATGAGACTTAAAATTTTCGGCAAGGATATTAGCTGTAAAAATATTCGCAATGTTGTAAAAAATATGATTTATATTTATATTTTTTATATTTAATGACATCATTTTTAAAAGTATTAAGTTTTTCTTATAGTAATTATTTAAAATTTTCTATTGACTCCCTATTGCTCTGAAGTTTCATGTGGCGATAAGACGGACATATAATGCCCTAATGCCTTAATTTTTGTAGAACACGTTTTGACTACTATACAAGAACTTATTGTGTGTCGCAACTCGTAGAAGTTTAGCTTGTAGCTCATATGTAATGTAATCCAAAGAGGCCCAATAATTGACAAATCTTACGACGCCGTGTGAAGCATCACAGCAAAAAATTAACAAATAAAACTTAATTTCTTGCACTTAAATTTTCTAAATCATTAATAGCTATTATGCCACATAAAAAATTGCCACAACACAAATTGCAATTTACAGATTAAACCACTTCGTCTAACAAATTTATAACCCGAACTTTCAAAGATTTTAAGTAATTTTGTAATAATTCAATACGAGGACTACAAATAAAAGAGTAATATATTTTAATATATACACATTAAATTCAGTAAACCTTATATATATTCAGTAAACCTAAATTAGACCCTTAGATGAATAAGGGGACAATGGAGATTTGAGAAGACAGTGCGATATTAAACAAGACCACATTTTTACTTATTCGGAATGATTTCAGATATATAGATCATGTTCTATGTTTTTTTTTATTTACTGTCGGAGTAATATTATTAGTTAAGATGATATATACTTGCATTAGGAGATATATTCTCAATGTAAGAATAACTGACACTATTATCCGTAATTACATATATACGCAATTTTTGTGTCTAGCTGAGATCGAACTCAGGACCTCTCTGGAGTCCTGTAGTGAGTTTAACATTAGGCCAATCAGGCTTGGTTTATGCCACGTGCTTTTCTCAATGTTACAATATTCAAAACCAATGAACACAATTATATTACTAAACTATATATAAAATTACCATAGTAAATAAGGTACGGCAAAAGTACCATATTTTTATTGGGGCAAAAGTTAAAAAAACTAAAAAGGTCACACTATATTATTTTTATCGTGGCAAAACTTTCTAAAAAAAATGTCTTGCTGCTGTAAGTTCCATTTCTTTCGGCAAAATTATTCTTTAGTTTTTTTTAATAACTTTTGCCACGAAAAAATGAAATATGAAATATGCAACATACAAAAAGATACTTTGTGGTGCTTTTCCCGCAGATATCCTTAATCTCTAACCACTTGCAAATCTTAATCTTAAGACAAAACCAAATTGCAAGTATAATAGTGCATAGTGGCTAGTGCTTTGTGATAATGATATTTAAATTGCTATTGGATAGTAGTTTGGATCGATTGCAGTGCATCTAGCAATTCACCAAATCATTATTAGTCATATAAATGTACGTTAATTATTAATTTAGTACAAATAGTCTAGTACTATATTGATATTCTTAACTTTTTGATATATTCGGATCTTGATCATGTCATGGTACGTAAAGAAGCGGAGATCAAATTCTAGCCAGTGCAATATATCACGTACAAAATCTTACCTCATAGATTATTGCTGGTGCAATTAATTATGAAAGTTATTTAGCTCTTCACAGTGTAAAATGTTCATATAATACTCTTAATTTTATAAATTTTTCTATATTTAATCTTTTTATTCGATTTCAGTTAGTTTTTAAGGGAATAATTTTTTCGTGTTGGTACCCTTGGGACCAAATAAAAAGCGGCATAATTTGAAGTTTTATTTAGCCTCAGAGGTACAAACACAAAGGTTACATATGAACACAATTACAAAATAAGAGGTGTGTCATTTGGTCATTTTACAATGTATAGGGTTAAATAAGGACAACACATAAGCTGAAGAACTTTTAACTTTTATATTAAACAAACTCTTTTCTTTTCTGGTCTAGTGGTAACTCTATTACATACCTCTCTAAGAGTTCATGGCATTCGAACTTCATGGGATACAAATGCTTATTGTAAACTTGGACAGTAGTGACACATGTTCTTACACTAATTATATTTAGTAATGCAAGAGTGCATTATAACTTGACTAATAGTGTCAGTCCTATTAAACAAAAGAGCTTTTAGAATTGATTGCCCTTATTTTAATATGAGATATTTACAACAACAACAAAAATATAAAAATCATAGGTATATTTTTTATTTTCTCCGGCGAAAAGTAAGATTCAATTATCATGAAGTATGTTATTTAGAAATCTGTAGGATAGTTTTTTTAATTAATATGTTGGTCTTGATTATGTTGTTTTTCTTATGACTTGACTTATGTAATGTTGGATGGATTATGGTTATTTATTATGTTGTTATAATTGATCACGTTATTTTGTGAATGATTTATGTTTTATACATTGTTCATAGTATGATTTATGGATTATGGTTTGGATTTATGCATTGACGTCAGAGTATAATTCGTCATGTATATAATAGTGTATGCATGTATATAGTATACTATATACAAGTTAAATCAAATTTAAAATAATAAACTTATCATGTACATGTCAAATAAATGACCAGATTTTGTTTTTAATCAATAGAAATTTGGTATAATGTATAATTATAAAATATATTTAAAATATTATATTTTTTTTAAATTAAATTAAGGGTATTTTAGTAAAATATCAATTGATTACAATTCATATTGTGTCAAAGTGAACAATGTAATGATTATTCTTTTCTTGATTACAAGAGTGCAACTGAACCTTGTAACCAATTTCAATTACAATTTCATTGTATTACAATTATAATTACAATTACGATTACAATTACAACGAAGCTTAAAGCCAACTAAACGCAGCCTAAATGTATAATAATAAATATTAAAAAAATTAAAGTCCTTAAATCCGAGAGTCCAAGGGCTAGCCTTGCTCGAGGGCCCTTGTTAAAATTTTGGCAAAAATAAGTTTATTTTAATTTATTCTTTATATAAAATTTTATTTTGTGACATATTATGTTGTTTACATTTTTTTTTTCTTTTTCCTGAACGCCTTACAAAATATTAATTTCTTCAGCTCCTGATCATAGATCATCTGGACATATTTACAATAATAATTTGTTGTCATGTACAATAGGAGGAAATATGAAAAGAATGAGATTGCCTTTACTCAGAGCCTGGATAATCAGATTCATGAAGATTGATATTTAGTGAATGCACAATTAATTACGTGGATATATATAAATGCAAAACATAATAAATAAAATAATCTCCAACTTGGTTATATATTATACCAGGATTGCATATTATTTTACCCTTCATGTAATTCTCAATCATTTATTTGGCAGCACTAGCCATTTTAAATTAAATAGGCTGGTGCTATGTATAATTTTTTAAACAATTAATAAAGATTGTGAAATATAAAAAATTTATTTACACAATTTTCAATAAGAGTTATATAATATTATATTCTAAAAAATAACTTTTTGAACAAAACATTGATATATTTTGCTCAAAGTTTCGAAAATTATTAAGCCTACAGAGAGATGCTTTAATCTATTGAGTAAAATAATACATGTTAAAATATTTATATGCAATCATGCATGGTAGTTTAAATTAACTTTAGCAAAATAATCATTCAATTTTATTATATTATTTATATCAAAGCTTCTGCTTAAATAAAGACAAAAAGGTGCAATCTAGTGACACACAATAATATTAGAGGAATAATATAGACCCGGTTTTAAACTATAAAGCGATTTCTTTTAATTGAATCAAAAGGTAATTCTCAATTGATTTTGATGATACAAATATAAAATAACTTGTATCCAGAAGATTACCTGTTACATTTCTAGTTAAAAATATAACACTCTTCTAAAATTATTAACAAAATAGGATTCAAAGATGCACTAGAATACAAATTAAAAAAATATAATGGCATAAGAATTCGAACCTCAAACTTCTACGAAATAATTTCAAGTGTCATACCATAAGAGCAAATTGCCTTAGTTTTTTTTTAAAAGTTACAAACATATTAAGTTTTAAAATTGAAATTATATTTTTAGATAAAAAATAGCATTATATTTGTATAATTGTAATTTATTCCGTCTCTTCGTCTTTGTTAATGAATTATTTATTCGTTGGAAGAAAGTTTTGAAATACGGGCAATCCCGCCCGGCCCACCTTGCCCCGTTTATAGACGGGTTGAGAGCGGAGGGCCGGGCCCGGAGGCCAGTATTTAATATTTATGATGAATTTTTTTAGTAATAAAAATTTATACAAAAGATTTTTGAGTACATATTACACGTGTGCCGTCTGGTGAGAGTGTACGGTAAGAGTAGGTGATGACTAGAGCAGGAGATTCCTCCTCGAGTCCACTGTTCTTCACTGTCCAAACAAACACACGAGAATCTGTAATTCACTCTCTCACCAAAGGATAAAACGGTAAATTCTTACCCTCTGTAATATATATATATATATATATGCCTTTTCTCAAAGCTTCGTAACATTTCATTTCATTCAGACAAAAAGAAAAAAAAAACTCTCAGAAAGCAAAGCAATCGTTATCGTTTTCTTTCTCCTCCGTTTCAACACGCCAAAAAGCTCGTCTCTTTTCGCTTTTCGATCTCTCTCAGGCAAATTCAGAGGCGTTTTCTCTGCGAAAAGCCGAACCCTCGTGCTCGATCGGAGCTGAACAATGTGCGGAGGTGCTATAATCTCCGACTTCATATCGGCGCCGCAGTCGCGGCGAGTCACCGCCGATTACCTCCTGTCGGATCTGAAGAAATCCGGAGCCGGCAAGCGATTCTCGAAGCCGCTCCTGTCGGAGATCGTCGACATCGTCGACGATGACTTCGAGGCCGATTTCCAGGGCTTCAAGGGCGAATCGGACGTCGAGGAGGACGATGATCTGCTCGATGTCAAGCCTTTCGCTTTCTCTGCTCGCAACAGCAAGCCTACCTTCTCTCGAGGTGACTTCTCTCACTCTTACGCTTTTCCAGGGTTTTGGATTATTTATTTTAGATTCTAGGAAGCAAATTTTGCTAATTATTATTACACACTTAGATAATTTTTGCTAATTTGTAATATTTATTTATTATTTATTTTGCTTTAATTATCTCTATATTTGTCAAGAGAAAAATCATTTTTGGAGAATCGGGGCTTTTAATTTTGCTTTTCTGATTTTAGGAAAAATTGTTCGAAATGATGAGTATAATTTATTGTGGGTCAAAAAGTAGATGATCATATTTTTGGGGGTCGATTAGCATTTTTATGGGTTAATACGATTATCATGTTTTTATTGATAAACTATATGTTTTGATTTTTGTTATTAATAGTTTATGATAAATGATGTCCATGTTTTGTCAATAATTGTTTAGGCTTTTTATGAAAATGCTCTTGAGAGGTAGATAGACTAGTAAAAATGGATGTTCTTGAGGTGTTCTATTCTGTTCTGTTTTTAGGGATTGTGTTGTGTTTGATGTTTGTTCTTTGTTTGTAATCGAAGATGCGACCACTGTGAAATTCACCGAATCAAACGGCCAAGCTGAGAGATCTGCAAAGAGGAAGAGGAAGAACCAGTACAGGGGAATCCGGCAGAGGCCGTGGGGCAAGTGGGCCGCCGAGATCCGAGACCCGAGGAAAGGAGTTCGGGTTTGGCTTGGAACTTTCAACACCGCGGAGGAGGCAGCGCGTGCTTACGATGCTGAGGCTCGTAGGATCCGCGGAAATAAGGCCAAGGTCAATTTCCCGGATGAAACAGCCCCCCGTCTCTCCCCAAAGCAGTTGGTGAAGGAAAAGCCCAAGAAGTCACCTCCTTCCGGTGCGTACTCGAACTCCTTCGAGTCGAACATGAACCAGAGTTTCAATTTCACGAATAACTCGGATCCGGATAGCTTTAACAGCATGGAGTTTCTGGATGAGAAACCGATAGCCGATCAATACGAGTGTCCTCCGAAATCGGTTTCGCCCAAATCCAGCACTACCCCGGGGTACTTTAGTTCGGATCAGGGAAGCAATTCCTTTGACTATTCCGAACATGGCTCGAAGACCATGGAGATATCCTCTGTTTTCTCGGCAGGGTTAGAGAGCGACGACTCGTTTTTTCTGGAGGATTCTAACCCGGCGAAGAAGATGAAGACCGACTCGAGGAACATCGAGAATTGCCCAAAGACACTCTCGGAGGAGCTCATGGCGTTCGAGTCCCAGATGAAATTCTTTCAGATGCCGTACCTCGACGAAAGCTGGGATTCACAGCTGGATTCCTTCCTAGCCAGCGACGCAGCTCAGGACGGGGGAAGCGCGATGAGTCTCTGGAACTTCGACGGAGCCTTCTGAGCCGACATCTCCCGGTCTTTCTAGTTTATGTAAATAAGGCTACATGTTAGTGAGTGCCGTTTTTGTTCTTTTGTTCCGCCTGCTCTGTCGTTTCGAAGTTCTAACGAGTCGTTTTGTTTGGTGGTTGCAGGAATTGTTATCTCGCGAAATATGGAGATTTGAGCACCCATAAACAGAGAGTGATTCGAGGTAGCTATGTCGCTCTAATGGCGAGTATATAGATGTTAGGCTTTTACCCTGAAGAACTTGGTTGTTTAAACATGAAAACCTGAAACGTATGTGTTTGTATGAATTACTATTTGGTCTCGTCAATGATTATGAATACTAAGACTCATAATTCCGATTTTGGTTGTTGTCTCGCCCTTCCCTCACAGGCCGGTGACGGTAGGGGTGGAAATATCGATATCGGTTCCGGTTTCACTCTTTTAGGGGTTAATCCCTCAAATTAAAGTTTATTAGATCATCATAGCTTTCTGATCTGGGAGTTCTCATAGCAATTGTTCCGCGTTAGCTAGCTAACACGAGAATCGAACGAGCATAATCACATATATATACATGTATATAAATAAACTATAAACATGTTGGAAGATTTTAATTGAAGATTGAGCTGTGATTTAGAATGATAGAGAGAAGCGTGTGGTTGACGCGAGACGCGTGCCACGTGGCATGCAATCTAAGCACACCCGTTTTATAGGTTGCGCTTGCGAGTGAGTCAGCCATGTGAAATGTTTTTGTCGTTTTGGTGCAAGTTGTGTGTTTATTGTTTTGGTAGCGACAAAGTTGCAAGTTGCATTGGGGTGCGATAAAGTGGTTAAGTGGGTCACTTTCTGGGCGGTGAATGACAAACCAAATGGGCTCAGACTCTCTCTCTCTCTCATCATAATTATTAATGTCGTTCCTTCCAATTCCAATTCCAATTCCAAATCCAAATCCAAATCCAATGTTTGGGAAAGGAAGAGTGAAAGCAGAAGAACAGCGAGCAAGCAACAAACACAGTCTCTGGCTTTCGTCTCTCTCTCTCTCGCTCAGTCTTTCTTGCTTCCTAGCTGTTTAACGGATTTTTTTAATAAAGAAGAGGTGAACAAAGGGTAAAGGGTTTTTCGGGATTGGAACCCAAAAAAGGCCCAATGCGTCCAAGCCCTACTGAAAAGTAAATGGCCCGGTCTAAAAAGTCAACGGCCCGATCAATACTCTAAAATTGCAACCGACTACTTATCTTTTGAGGGCAGCACTGTAATTATGAGTATTTAGTACTTGACAATAAAATCAGTTTTTTTAATCGCATCGAACTTTACGAAATAAATAAATAAATAAACAATTAATGTTTTATAAAATTATCACATTGAGTGAAAATAGTTTTGTCCTAGTTCCAGTATCGATCCTGAGCGGTTTTTAAAAAAGTTGTGTAAAATTTAGTTTAAAACCGGGAACTAGGATGCTTCGGTACCTGGTTCTCCAACCGAGAACTAGAACCAGGATGAAAACATTAATTTTGAGTTTTGTGCCGGTTCAGGTTTAAAATACATATAGTTCTAGATTTTAATATATGTAATTTTAGTGATTTATATTTTCACTTTTCAGCCTTACTTTTTCCATCATTTGCTCAACGCCTCCATACTCTCTTTTTATCCATCCGATTCTTCTTCTTCACAAATACGTATGCGAGGATATTTTAGTTTAGTTTTTTAGATTATGTTGAGATTTAGAGTTTGTGTTTGGATTTGGTAGTTTGTAAATGGTATTTGTATTTGTCACGGATTTTATCCCTAATTTATCTCTAAAAAATCGAGAAATTTATGCTTGTCCAGGACTTCCGGTCCCAATTTGAGAAAAAAAGGAAATAGAAGCGGGACATGAACCGAGACAAAAAGTTGATGTCCTGGTTTATGGGGACATCGACTAAAAAGTTAAAGTCTCAATTTTCGGCTCCGGTTTCAATTGTTTCTAAGGGAGCAACTAAAACCATGAGGTCAAAAAGAAGACATCTGGTATGCATATTGAATTTTTCGTGTGTGAAAATTTGTACATCAAACCTGAGCAAAAATACCGCATTTTCCCTTCAAAATGAAGGGAAATTTTATCACAATTCATGGGATATTAATATTGAGTTAAAAACGCGTCGTTGATTAATTCATGACAATTTTCTTTGTCATTTTATGTAAATGCCAGACTATGTGATTAGATCGGGAATTGATTATGGATACTCTGAGTAGTCCATTTAATTCTGGATATTTTATTGTAATTTTAGCCTAAAGAAAGAAGCTTTTTTACCATGGAAATTAAATCAAATTATCTTCGCGTTGGAACTAATTTTACTTGCATCCTCGACAAATTTGTAGAACAAAATCATCATATAAAATTCATTTTTTGTTGCTAGGGAGTGGCGAAGGCTATTTAATTTTTATAACAAGACAATATTGTAAGATATGAATTTATTTGTGTTTATATATAATTATTTACTATCACCAACCCAATAAGAGAAGTGAAGCAACTATGGTTTGTAGAACAGAATCAAATTAGTAAAGGAAGAGTGATTCCTTTATGTTGATCTCTTGAAAGTTTTGGTATATAATAACACCAAACTTAAGCCCAAAGAAAGACACCGAATTCCCACTTTCCTTTGAAACAAGTATCAAATTTCAAGAGCCATATAAACATATATGATACACAACTACTGAAAATAAATTGGATGAAACGCTCATGAGACAAAAAAATGATCATCATATTCGATGGAAATTTATATTTGTTGCAAAAGTCTCTACAAGTCTTATTCTTTCAAGAGATCTTGTCTGTTTCTCTTCCTTATTGTCATCTTTCTAGTTGTACTCTTAGGAGCAATTGCATTGATAATAGTCTTTGTTGTCAAGCCCAAAAGTCCTATTTTCTCTCTAAAACTAGCAAACATAGATTTGTATGATCTAAAATCCCGTCCCGGACCGACCCTTTTCGTTTCATCCGTGATCACTCTCACTTTCAACGCTCAAAATCCGAACAAAGTTGGGATCAAATACAGCCCTTCTCGCTTCCGCGTGAACTTTGAAGGGTTGCCAATCGGGACGATCCGAGTTCCCGGATTTATGCAACCCCCGCACAGCGACAATGTAACCGTTCCAGCTAGGGTTTTCTTATGGAATGTGAATGCCAGCCATGTCATCAACGAGGCCACGTCCCGAGAAGCAAAAAACTCAGTTCGGATGAGAGTGATCGGCGATGTTAAGGCTCATGTGTTGGCGCTTCATTTGATCATGTTGAGTATTAAGGTCTGCTTTCATGTGTCTCATTAAATGCCTAGACATAAAATTCGATGTGTTAATTTTGAATTAAGTAATTATCATATATACCCCTTGAATTTGTCCAATTTTTATTTTTTTTTTATTTTTTATTTTTATATGTGAGTATAAATTATAGCAGTTTTTTCGTAATCGTTGACGAAATCGACAACTTACTCGTGGAAGATACCAGCGTCAAAGGGATAAAATCTTTACATATGTGCTATCGTGAGCGACTTAAACTTCAACGAAAATATTGAAGTTATGAATAATTAGCGGAAAAATTGTTACTATATATAAATTCAATGATAACAACTAAAATAATAGTACACAGCATAACACATTTACGTGACATGACCGCAAAAATTACTCTTCAATAAAATGATAAATTAATGTAGTCATTCCTATCTTAGAGCTCAAGTAATCTTTGATTCTTTTTTCAGGTTTCATTGGAATGTGACATAAACATTGATGTTAAAGAGCTTACAAGAAACAACGAAATTTATAGCATTGTTAAATATCATATGGTAAGCTTCAATATATGCATTATATATATATATATATATATATATATATATATATATTGTTTTATTTAAGTCGTTAAGATACTTATAATCTACCACAATGATTTGCAGGCGTCGCTTATCAGCAATCCTCACACGATCTCAAGAACGTGCAAAGTATATATCAACATATGATCTGCAATGCAAATCTCAGAGCTCGCAAGGCTCAACATCACAATGTAAATCTATTTTTTGTATATCAATCCTTTCATTCTTGACATTATTGAAAAGAAGATTGTGAATTGGAGTTTGTAAAATTTGAGTAGATAGATGTGACCCTTAACTTGATGGTTTGGGTAGAGAAAATCATTTAGTAAAATTGCCAAAAAAATAATAATGATTCTACGCTTCATGCCATATATTGTATAATGAGATCGCTAGATTTTATTCGACCACTAAAACAAAATTCATATTTAACAAACATAACTGCAAAATTGTCAGTCCCTAAAAAAAAAAAAAAAATTCGACTGATCCGAAAAAATAATAGGACCTCACAAATATCATTATTTTTTTCCAAAATAATTCAGGATTCAAAAATTTTAAATTCCAGTATTTCCATAGCCAATGACAAATATTTTTGTTGTTGTTGTGAAAACTAGTCAATGAATGTAGCAATGAAGATCGAATTAGCAATTAGATCTTTCACAGTCGAGTCGACAATGATCGGGCTTAGTAATTTAATTGGTAAAAAACACACGATTACTTGATGCAAATACATAAACAAAAGCGATAAGGTTGTGGATTTTTTTTAACCCGCAATCTCCAATTTCTGGATAACCACCAAGTAGTCATCGGTTAGTCGCATTATTTTGAACCTCGGTTTAAAGTAACATCTCTTTCAAAACCAACACAACGGCCAAAAAACTGATTGCATTTAAATTTGCATTTCAATTGCAGACACTATCCATATTTAACAGGTATTAGAGTAGGGGTTTTATTTATTTAAATAACGGCTAGTTAATTTAGGTTGTCTGGATCGAGATCCAAATGTTTAGATTAACGAATTCCGGAAATAAAACGGTTCCGACATAAATATTTTTTTCTATTTCTAATATCAGTCTTGAAGTTTTGGTACCTTTTTTTTGAAGAATAATTTCATTTTTTTGGGCACTTAGTTGAGCGTGAGACTGATGTTGCTTGACACCAGAGTGGACAAATAAGGGTCGATCTCTGTGGATTTGAGCTCGGAAAATGTCCACCAATATCAAAAAAAAAAAAAAAAAAAATATCAAACACACCGAGAGAGCTCATGAGAGCACATTTGACCCCATCTCTTTCAAAAACGATCTCATTTCTCCCCTGAAAACTAACATCTTGACGAATTGGGCCAACACTTTCTTTTCTTGTTAGCCAATCAATACATTCAACTCGTGAATCATGCTGTAAATCTTCACATCAGCCTTTTCCTGATTGGACTTGGAAAACTATATACTGATTCATAATAATTAGTTTAATATGGGACATGGTTTGCTTGTATTTACATGTAATTTAAATTAAGATTGCAAAGATTATTTTATTAAAAAAAAATAGAGATCTTTCTGGACTTAATTGATAAATTGCCTTTTGAGTATGGTTCACGTGGATTTCCTTATATCAAGCTTTCGCTCAACTTTGATTATTTATTTAATTAAGAGTAATAGGCACTAATGCCCCCTGAACTTTGCATGTCGGCAAATTTTGTCTTTGAATTTTAATTTCTGGCTGCAAGGCCTCCTATGTATTGAAAAATGGCGGAAACGTGTTTAATTGTGCGCTTGTTCAATTTTTTTTTTAAAGTACCAAACGGGATCAATATAGTAGATTATGGAACTCTTGTGATCTTTTCAATAAATAAAATTATTAAAAAACTCTCATATGAACTTATAAGCCCCACAATGTTAAAGAAAAATAGCAAAGTTAGATGTCTTATATAAATTGATATTTTTGATCATATATTTATGAATATATAGGGGATAATGAGCTAACTACCTTGAAAGTATAGGGACGTATTACTACCAATAATAAAATTCAAAGGATAAAGTGCACCAAGAAATAAAATTTAGGAATATTTTTGCCAATTACTCTTTGTTTAAACCTATATAATAGATATATAGTTGAATTGTTGGTCATAATTCACGCGTCTTAATTATATGTTCATATTATATAATAACATCGGAATATTTTTAACAAAAATACCAACATATTACAAAAAATATGATTTACATTCTCATTCTTCTTTTGGTGGCACAAAATCTCAATGATATAATTTTTTGGCGTAAGTAATTAATTTTTCAGTAACTCCTCACATGACGTTTCATGTGCTTCACACGATGACATGACTGACTACAATGTCTCCGTTTTTGCATTATAAAACACAATATGGCTACTACGAAAAACGTAATGTTCATTGTCAGCTGTTTGAATTTCTTAAGCCTCATATGGGATTAGAAGAAAGAAAACGTCATATGCTGCCGCGTGAAACTTTTTACAATATTTGAGTACTATTTTCTCAAATATCCCTAAGAAGATCAACAAGTGGACTTTTCTTTTGTTTCCTGAATTATTTGAACTGTGAAGCAGCATTATTGGGGTATTTAGATAAAAGAATCAGCACCATTCAAGCAATTTATTTGTTTTCTTAATTAATGATCACATTCACATGATTATGTTGTTTTATTAATTAGGGTTTAGTGATCTATATCGTTGACATTGTAATGCTGTCATATATGTGCTGGCACATTTTGCGTATCTTTATGTAACATTATATTTGTTGTGCACAAAATGCGATGAAAAACGAAGCATCAAAATTATCCTTTTTATTTATTTTATGGCATTGTTTTTTTTTTTTTTTTTGCTCCAACATTGTTTTTATTTGATTTAGAACTATACAAACCTTATCTGCTTCCAAAGGGAAAGAAGCATTTAAATTCCATGCCTGGCTGGCATGTTTCAAGTTCAACCCCAACGTTCGTCTCCAAAATAATGTTAGAAATTTCTTCGAATTCGTAAACTTCACGGCTTGATTCGCGCATAAGATCACCTTCCTAATAATGTTTCGAGCACTCAAAAATGTGTTCGAGTCTGCTTGCAAGAACACTCGGGATAAAACAAGCCTTTGGCCGGGAAATTGCAAGACGAAGCGAAGTTCCGACAGTAAGCAAGAACAATATTTTTGGAAGTGTTTTTTAGAGAGCACAAAGATCGCAGAGAACAGATTTAAAGTTTTTATACCAGAAACTAAATTATAAAGACCCCAAAAACGGTTACTTTGAGAAGGTAACGACCTTTCAAAAAGCAACAATTATTGATCTGAAAACAGAAAACGGCCAAAAAACGGCCACCGCCGCTTGCCAAATGCCATGTGCTCAAGTGCAACTACAAGACGCCACTAGCGCCTCTATGCCCACGCACCAAACCCGGTGTCGGCGACACCGGCTAGGGCAGCGTTGCATAGGTCTGATGTGGCATAGTCTCGCCACCTCGCCTCCACACGGCATACATGTGACATACTTTCTTGAGCTCACTTCATGAATGTTTTACTTATATATTATACAATTTTTTTTTGTATTTAACCAATGTAAGACTTTTTATATTCTTACATTTATTCTGCACACATCACATTCACTACTACAAATATGAGATTATACTACGGAGATTCGACTACGGAAGAAAAAATCCGTCGTCGAAATGTAAAAACATACACTTTTGACGACGGAAATTTTTATATGTCGTAGAAAATAATGATTCGCCGCGGCTAGTAATAGTTCGCCGCGGCTAATTGTATTCCGACGACACATAAATTTATGTCGTCGACTCATGTGTACTATTAAGCCTTTTATGCCGCGGCTAGAACGAATATGCCGCGGCGAATTGTGATCCGACGACACAAATCTATCCGTCTTCGGAACAGCAAACTACAACGACACTAAAATGTGTCGTCGGAATAATTAGCCGCGGCGATTATAAGTTCGCCGCGGCGAAGTATCGGGTTTTAAGAGATTCGCATTTCCTCACGAACCCTAGCCGTCTGCACCCCTCTCTCTCTCTCTCTCTCTCTCTCTCCCTCTCTCTCGCTCTCGCCTCCGCCTGACCATTCTCGAACCCTAGCCGCCGTAGTTTGCCGTCGCACGCCGTCTCTCCTCTCGCCGTACTTTGCCGTCGCTTGCCGTCTCCCGCCGTGTTTTGCCGTCGGTCGCCGTCGCCCAAAGCATTAAGGTATGATTTTTTTCATCGATTTAATTGTGGAATTTAAAGTTTTGAGTTTGTGATTGATTTAGGAATTAGATTAATTTCTAAGGTTTTGATTTTGTGATTGATTTAGGAATTTAGTTCGAAAATTATATTTGAATTGTGATTAGTTTAGGGTTTGATATTGTGATTTTATTTAGGTTTTGGAATTGTGAATTGATTTTGTATTGAATTAGGATTTGGAATTTAAAGTTTTGAGTTTGTGATTGATTTAGGAATTAGATTTCTAGGGTTTTGATTTTGTGATTTATTTAGGAATTTAGTTCGAAAATTATATTTGAATTGTGATTAGTTTAGGGTTTGATATTGTGATTTGATTTAGGTTTTGGAATTGTGAATTGGAATTGTGAATTGGGGTTTCGAAAATTGTGATTAATTTAGGTTTTGATTGGAATTGGAATTGTGAATATATGCTTCTTCTATTTATTTTTTTCAGATACAATGGCCCCGAAAATGAGACGGAAAGTAACGGCGAAACGGGGCAAGCAATGGCGTGGCCCGGAAGACGAGGTCGAAGAAACGGTCCAAGAAACGGTCCCAGAGCCTCCACCGCCGCCGCCGCCGGAGAATGCTTTTAAGACGACTGCGGCAGAGACCCGCTACAAACAGATATGCACGCGGAAACTGTGCTCCGAGCGTGGGTTCACAGAATTGCCGCTCGTATCAAATGCGGTGAATGACCTCGTCAACGCCAACTATCAACGAAGGGGTTGGCGGGAGTTCATGATCGAGCCTGTGAACGTGGCGTATCACAGCATTGTCCTCGAGTTCTACGCGGCCCTTCCCGACACAATCAAGGATGGGTTCGTCTGGGTTCGAAATGTGCGCGTCCCTGTCACTTCGGAGACCATAAATGCGTACTTTGGCACTCCGAATCTGACCGTAGAGGAGGATCAACACAATCATTACCCAGGTCCGGGGATGGAATTGGACAAGGCCTTTTACGACGACATGGAGGCGGTCATTGCGCAACCCGGTGTGCAATGGCATTCAAGAGCTGGGGAGTCTCGCCTTGAAAAGAGTCAGTTGTCTGTGATCGGGAAAATTTGGATGTACTTTGTCGGTTACCATCTTTACCCGCATCTTCACTTCACGGAGCTTCAGTTCGATTTTCTGAAGCTTATCTACGCCTGCGCAAAAGGGTTGAACATCGATGTCGGTCGAGAGATTCTCCACCGCATGAACAAGGTCATCTACACCACTGGGAAGAGCGCATTGGGATTCCCGTTCCTCATTTCCGGTGTTTGCATTAATGCCGGGGTATGTTTTATGCCGGTATTTGATTAATTTGTATGTTGTTATATTTTTTTATACTAACTTTGAATATTGAATTTGATTGTTTAGGTCGAGATTAAACCTCTGGATCTCCAGTTTGCCAAAGGTGGTGACTTCGACGACGCTTGGATACGGACATTGCATCCATCGGTGATTCACGCATCACGTAGACTCCAACATCTTGTGATTCAACCCGCCCAACCACAGCCGGAGTATACGTACGACGACATTCCCATGAGGGCGTATATGGCTCATAGTCAGCGAGCGATGTACGAGTTCATGAGTTACGACCGCAGCTACCGGATGGCTCAAGATCCGAACTTCCAGCCACCAAATCCGTATCCAGCTCCGGTCTGGCCGGCGGGATATCCCGACTATTATCCCATTCCCGGAGAGGCAGGCGGCTCCGGCAATGCACGCGGCGAAAACGAAGGTGGCGGTCAAGACGGGATGGACGAAGATGTGTGAACAATTTTTAATTATCTTGTTATTTTGTTTATTTTTCTTTATTTTTGAACAATTTTTAATTATCTTGTTATTTTGTTTACGTTGTTGAACAATTTATAGTTTAATTAATATTTGTTGAATTTGGTTTTTATAATTTACAATTTACAGTTTATTACTTATTTAAAATTATGTTTAATTATTTTCCATATTTACTTAATTATTTAAATGTATTTTATTTTCGAAATAAAAATTCAAAAAAATAATTTAATTACTATGTTTATTTATTTACTTAAATACAGTAAAATACAATAATTAAAAATTTGAAATAATTTCTCCCACTAAAAATTCAAGGACACAAAAAGATGTTGTCGAAAGTCGTATTAGCCGCGGCAAACAATAATATGCCGCGGCTAAATCTGGCTGAAAATCAATCCGTGGCCTCTGTAATACTTTGAAAGAGGTTTAGCCGCGGCTAACTATAAATCGCCGCGGCTGTTGAGATGACGACACTTTTTTGTGTCGTTGGATAGGATCCGCCGCGGCACACATTTTTTTGCCGCGGCTAATACTGGATGAAAATAAACCCGTAGCCTCTGTAAGATTTTGAGACAGGTTTAGCCGCGGCAAACTATAAATCGCCACGGCTAGTAATACGACGACACTTTTTTGTGTCGTTGGATAGGATCCGCCGCGGCTAATAATAATCTGCCGCGGCGGAATCCGCAGATCTTTTTAAAATACGAACCTATTATTATTTTCCTTCACTTTTTTCTCTATACTCTCCTCATACTCTATCCACTTCGCACTTAGTCAACTTAGGCGACTTGGTTGAAGGATTTCAACTTTGTGTTCGCGATTTGTCTACGGGAAGGAAAGGTATTATTTCTCAAAATTCCAGATCTTGTTAAGTAGATTTGCATTATGGCTTCTAGAGAATGGATGAAGGAAAATAGATTGAGCGATGCTTACCGACGAGGTGTTCAAGAGTTTTTGGATGTTGTTACATTAAATTGTAGAAAAGGAGAATTGATTCGGTGTCCTTGTCTTATATGTGGAAATTTAGTTTCAAAATCGATGGAGGATGTCGAATCGCATTTATTTGCGTTTGGTATAATGAGTTCATATGATCATTGGTACTTTCACGGGGAAAAAATTCGTGGTAGAAGAGTCGATGATTATGTACACGAACAAGACGTCGAAGAGGATGATGTGAATGGTATGTTGAATCGCGCCGAAGAGGATTATGTGGGACAACCGGAATTATTTGAGTCGATGGTGGGTGATTTTGAAGCTCCTTTGTTTGATGGGTGTAAGCGTTCGAAAATAGGGTTCTTGGTGACTTTATTTCATTTAAAGGCGGCAGGAGCTTGGTCAAATACTAGCTTTACGCTATTGTTGGAAGCTCTTCGGGATGTGCTTCCGGAGGGAAATAGAGTGCCATTATCCATGTATGACGCAAAGAAGACGTTGGGGTTGTTAGGTCTTAAGTTCGATAAGCTTCATGCATGTCCTAAGGATTGCGTACTGTATAGGAATGAGCATGAATGTTTAATGGAATGTCCGGTGTGCGGTGAATCAAGGTGGAAGATAGGGAAGAAGCCTCACGACGGTGTGAAAGGGGTTCCGCAAAAAGTATTATGGTACATCCCCCCGTTGACGCGCTTTAAACGCATGTTTAACAACCCCACTCACGCCAAGAACATGATTTGGCACTCAAAAAACCGCAGTAAGGATGGCGTTATAAGACACCCCGTTGATGCTGCACAGTGGAAATCTTTTGACGCCCATCATCCGGAATTCAGCGCAGATCACAGGAATTTGCGTCTCGGTTTGGCCACCGATGGGATGAATCCATTTGGTAACATGAGTAGTCGATATAGTGTTTGGCCAGTAATACTCATCAACTACAACCTCCCTCCGAAATTGTGTATGAAGCGTAAGTTCTTAATGTTGACGCTTTTAATCTCGGGACCGAGCCAACCGGGAAATGACATTGATGTCTACTTGGCACCATTGATCGACGATTTGAAGATTATGTGGGAGGAAGGAATGACGATCATGGATGCGCACCTTCAAGAAGAGTTCAGATTGAAAGCAATGCTAATGTGGACAATCAACGACTTCCCGGCGTACGGGAACTTGTCAGGTTACTCAGTTAAATGCAAAATTGGTTGTCCTGTTTGCATAAAAGATACATGTTCGACCCGGTTGAAGCATGGGAAGAAGACAGTTTTTCTAGATAATCGGAGATTTTTACCGTTAAATCACCCGTACAGGAAGAATGCGAAGAAGTTTAATGGACATCAAGAATTTCGAAGACCTCCAAGAATTTTAAACGGCGAAGATGTCTATAAGTTGATTTGCGAAGAGACTTATCCGGTGCTCGGAAAAAGAAAAATTAGGGGTAAGAAAAAGTCGTATGAAGATAGACCGTTCAAGAAGAGCACAACCGTACGTTTCCAATTCACCCGTATGAAGATAGACCGTTCAAAAAGTCGTATGAAAAAGCCGTTCTATATGTATTGCACAATTCACCCGGTATGGAGCCCTTTATTGATGTGCATGTGAATGAGTTGAAGCGTATTTATCCAAAAAAGTCAAAAAATGAAAAATGGCTACAAGAAGAGCACAACCGTACGTTTCCAAAGTGGTTCGATGGATATTTATATCCAAGAAGAAAGCATTATGATGAGTCCCTATTGAAGATCTCTGGTGGCCCTTCACAAGTAATAATCAGGTACACATCGTGGTACGTTAACGGGTACACGTTTTACACAAGGGAAAGAGACGAAAAACACCCCGTGCAAAACAGTGGTGTTACATTATTTGCGGAAGGAATGCATGTTGCGTCGGCCAAGGATAAGAATCCAGTACAAGCTATTATGAGCTACTACGGCTATGTAGAAGATATTTGGGAGCTAGATTATTGTGGTTCGCGAGTTGCATTGTTTAAGTGCAAATGGGCGGACAACAACTACGTAAAAGTCGACGATGACGGAGTTACAGTTGTTGACTTTAGACGAGTGGGCTACGCTAATGATTCATTTATAATGGCATCCCAAGCAAATCAAGTGTTTTATGTCTCGGACCCGATTGATCCAGAATTATCTCTCGTCGTGCATGTGAAGGCGAAAAACGTAGAAGAATATTTCGACGAAGAAGCCGTAGACATCACAACCATCGCACCATTTTCGAAGAAGCTACCGAGCATTGATGAGGTTGAGAACTTTGATGATGATGACGTTTCCAAGTTGCGACGTCTAGATATCCCGTCAACAGAAATTGAATAAAATAATAATAAGTTTTTATGAATACTTATTTTATGTTTAAACAATTGTTATTATTTCATAATATAATTTCTTAATGTGATTTTAGTTATAATGTGAGTCATTTTTTAATTTTTTCAACGAGTAAAATATTGAAAACCCGTAGCTTGTGCAATATTTTTGCGATATGCGCCGCGGCTAAATATTTCTCGATAATATTAAATGTGAAAACACATTTCTCGATAATATTATAATAACAAGAATTTATAAGATTTTTAGTAATATATGAATTTAATAATAAGTTGGCTACCCTAACCCTAAACCCTAAACCCTAAACCCTAAACCATAAACCCTAAATGCATTAGTTGGTGTTTTCAATGAGCTCGAGGTAACATATATTGTGTAATAATTAAAACGTATATTAATTAACATCAATTTTCCAACAACTTCACGAATATTTTACTTTAATTTTTTAAACTATTTTATCAAATATAATATAGTATAATTTAATAATAATAATCTAATCTAAGAGTGATAAAATAGATTTTATATTTTTTCGAAGTGTAAAAGATGGGAAAAAAAATAATAAATCGTTATACCCCGCGGCGAATACTTTAAGCCACGGTGCGTCATGGATTTGATGCACTACCCGCCGCGGCAAATATTGGCTTGCCGCGGCTAGGCTGTTCGACGACACATAAATGTGTCGTCAGAACATTACTCGCCGCGGCTAAACATAAATGTGCCGCGGCGGATTCTGCACCAAAGTAACCCGTGGCCACGGGTTGGATTTTATTTATCTTCCGCCGCGGCTAATAATGGCTTGCCGCGGCTTTGTTGTTCGACGACACATAAATGTGTCGTCAGAACATTACTCGCCGCGGCTGACCATAACACGCCGCGGCGGATTCTGCACCAAAGTAACCCGTGGCCACGGGTTGGATTTTATTTATCGTCCGCCGCGGCAAATATTGGCTTGCCGCGGTTAGGTTGTTCGACGACACATAAATGTGTCGTCAGAACATTACTCGCCGCGGCTGACCATAACACGCCGCGGCGGATTCTGCACCAAAGTAACCCGTGGCCACGGGTTGGATTTTATTTATCTTCCGCCGCGGCAAATATTGGCTTGCCGCGGTTAGGTTGTTCGACGACACATAAATGTGTCGTCAGAACATTACTCGCCGCGGCGAACTTATGTTCGCCGCGGCGAGATTTGGGCTTCTGCACGACGTATAATGTCTTGTGTCGTCAAAATCCCAAATTTTCGATTCCCTCCATCTTTCTCTCTCATTTCAGCCTTTCCCTCCTTTTTTTCTTCACAACTCACTTTAGTCTATTCTCTCTTTCTCTCATCCTCTTTACCCTCCTTCCCTCTATTTCTCTAGACGATGCCGTCGCCGTCGCCATCGCGGTCGCCATCGCCGTCGCCGTCGCCGTCGCCGTGGAGGAGAACGCGAGCCACCAACTAGTCTACTCTCTTGAACAAGGTTAGAATGCGAGTCCTAAATTGATATTACATTTTTCATGTATTTTTGTGTTAAAATAGTATTGTTTATAGTTTATGAGTTGATATTTTGTTGATATAGAGAATATTTCTTAGTGGGTTAATGAATTTGTTGTTGCTTTTTTGTTTTTGTTGATTCTTGTTATGGTTTGTTGTTGTTGGGTTTATAATTAATTTGATGATTTGTTTTGTTGTTGTTGGTCATGGGTTTAGGAATACTTGCTATTTCACTATGTCGAAACGAGACGAATAACCCGAACGTAAGATGTCGGATCGAGAATCTTCACCCGAACATGAAGAAACTAGGCTATCACCCGGTTAGTTCATAATTATTTGCATTGATAATTGTTGTATTCGTCTAGTTTCTAAGATTGAGTTAATTATATTAGGCGAGGAAGAAACAAGACAAAGAAGAGATCTAAAAGCTCAAGGAAGAAGAAAAGTGACTCTATTAAAAAGAGTCACTCTATCAAAGCATAAGGGGGAAAAAATTCGTGTTAATTTTGATGAGAAAGAACAACCGGAAGATAAGGAAGGTGATCTTTTAGGTAGTTGGATTGGTGTGTGTGCTCGGGAATTCGCTCCAATAACTATAATCGATTGGAGAGATAAAAAACATGCTAAGGTGAAAGAACGGATATGGAATGAAATCGAGCAAGCATTCGTTGTTCCACCATGGTTCAAGGGAAAATGTTTGTCAAGTGCATCGAATGCGGCAAGACAATTCCGGTACGATCTCGGTACCCTATTCAAGAAAGATGGCACGGATAAAAAAATTTATAATCGACCGGATATTGTTGAGAAGTATTACACGAGCATCACGGCCGAAGTGTGGAAGGAGTTTGTGAATATTAGATTAACCAAAAGGTTCGCTAAACTCTCGAAGCAAAATAAAGCTCATAGAGAGCAAGTAGAATACCTTGCACATACGGGCCGAAACGGATATCGGAAGATTGATCAAAAAATTGTAAGGGTTCTAATTTTGTATTTTTAATCTTACTTTATTGCCAAACATCGAATAACATGTTTATTTTGTTTCGTAGCATGCCGAAAGTGGAGAATGGGCCACCCATTCCACACTTTGGTGCGTCACGAGGAAGAACCCCGACGGTTCATTAAAGGACCCAACTTTGGAGCCAATAATTGAGAAAATAGTAAGTACTTAGTAGTTTTGATTCTTTTTATTTATATTAAATGAAGTTTGATTCTCTTATCATTGTTGTTTAATTGTTAGGACGAATATGTCACGCAAGAAGAAAATGGCGAGTTGGAATCCGATGAGGAGGTCGACGTGTTGACAAGAGCGTTGGGAAAGAAAGACCATCCCGGACGGGTTCGGGGACAATCGAAATACGTCACAAAGCGAGCATATCACCGAGCATCCAACTCAATGCCGAATCCCGTCGTCAAAAACCTCCAAGCGCAAATAGAAGAAATGAAAGCGGAAAATGCGGCGAAAGATGCGAAAATGGAAGAATGGAAGTCACAAATGGAAGCTTTCATGAAACAAACAATGTCTCGAAATTTTGAAGGGAGTAATGATGCTTGCTCCCATGGCGGCACTCCGGTTAGTCAACCTCTTGCTCCGGTAAGTTCGGCGAAAAAGACTAAGCCCGTACATGTCGAAAATGAAAGCGGTGTTGGCCAAAGGGGATCGAGGGATGTACGACCGGCGACGTCTCATCCAAGGACGCCGGTTTCCGGGGATGGTGGCGTCGGATGTCTTCTCTTCGACGATGCTTTTGAGGACCATGTCGCAACGGGGAGGGCATATAACCTTTGTAGCCCGAGCGAGGAACCTTTTCTCAATAATGAGTCCGCGTCGGCTTATACTTGGGTGTTAATTGAAGTGGTAACTTGTTCGGTCCGTCAATGGCCTCTCCAAAAGGAAACCCAATGTTTGGAATATCTCGATGACGCGGTCGGGCACATTGTGCCTTGGTTGACATCTTTAGTCAAGAAGGTTGGTTCCGAAGGCAGTCAAACTCTCAAATCCAAGCCAAAAGAGGTTGCCAAAATTGCGGAAGACGGAAAAAAGATTAAGTTGGCGTCCGTTGTCCCGGAATTGAGACCGTTGGCCGATTATGCCAACAATTACATGCTTGCAAAGGACATCATATTGAAAGTTAATGATACAACTTGGATAAGTTTCGATGATGTACGAGAGTTTCTATTGCTCGAGGACGTGTGTGTGCATTGGCTATCGTTTTGTCAAAGGTATGTTTTCTACTTTTCGCCTACTTATTTCCTAAAGATTTGAAAATATGGATAATTTGTTCTAGTTGTACTTATAGTATGTTAATTTGTATATATTTGTAGTTATTTATTACAAACATACATGCTAAAAAGTGATAAGAAGGACTTGTACGGTTTCATTCCGCCGTATAACGATTTGAACTACAACCGTCACGCCGAAAAAGAAAGGAGGACAAACGAATTGAATGAGGACGTGGTTATTTGCTTCAACAATATAAAAAAATGCAAGAGAGACAAATTGTGGTTGATGCCATACAATAGTCACAATCATTGGACTCTCCTCGTGTATAATCCTTGGCGCAATAGTGTGATCGTATTCGATTCACTTAAAAGTTCAAGAGGTTTGAATCCGCATTTAACCGAGTTTTTTGAAGAGTAAGTTCCTTTTTCAATATTGAATTATGTTATTTTATTATTGATGTTTCAAATAAAAAATTCCGTATATTTAACTTTTAACTTTTTTTGTAGGCTAGGGAAAAAGTTCAAGTTACACCATTCAACCGGCATGAATTTGCACTCGGCGGTGAAAGTGACGATTTCAAAAACATGTCCGAAACAACCGGGAAATCACGAGTGCGGATATTTCGTCATGAGGTTCATGCACGACATCGTCATCAAGGATACTTCGTATGTTGATAAAAAAAATATATATAGTTCAAAAGAGATAGATTTTCTTAGAGTTAGATTAGGTTTATTATTTCTTCAAAAATATTCTAAGTATGATGAAGAATAGAATACATTCTTAGGTATATGGACACCGGTTCTATTTGTAATTATGAACGATACTTTTTGTAGGTACGGAAGTATATTTTGTATAAATCGGTTAGTTTTGTAATTTATTTTATAAAATATATATTATTTACAGGGGATACAAAGCATCCGGGCGATATTTTCGCCCGGTTTTTTTAATTTTATATGGGCATATTCGACGACGCATGGAAAACCATCGTGGGAAGTGCAATATTTTGGCCATCGGGCTGCAAATAGCCGCGGCAAACATAAATGTGCCGCGGCGTGTTTTAATCCGACGACGCATCAAAGTGTCGTCGGAATGAAACCTGCCGCGGCGCACAAAAACACGCCGCGGCGCACATTTTGCAGGGGAGATATTACGGTTCTGTGTGTCTAGTTAGCCGCGGCTAAGATAAATTAGCCGCGGCTGATTATGTTCCGACGACACTTACGATGTGTCGTTGGACAATGTTCGCCACGGCGCGTTTATATTAGCCGCGGCGAACTATATTAATTATATCGGTTTTGTGTGAATAATTGCCGCGGCCAAGCTAAATTCGCCGCGGCTGATTATGTTCCGACGATACTTACTATGTGTCGTTGGACAAAGTTCGCCGCGGCGCGTTTTTATTCGCCGCGGCAGACTATCGATTCGACGACACTTAACAAGTGTCGTCGGACCCCTATTTCGACGACGTAAGTTTTTCCATCGTCGGATATCCAACGACGGTGGATCCGACGACACATAATAAGTGTAGTCGGATCTTCCGACTACACTTTTTAAGTGTAGTCGTATCCCTTATTTGTAGTAGTGATTATACTACACATTTTATTAGAGTATTTATTGGTCATTTATTATAAATAAATTCCAACATATAATATATATATATATATATATATATATATATATATATATATATATACACACGTGTGCATATATTTCTAGATTTGTAGCCCAAGAAGTAGTTTTCGTCATTGTTTGTCTTTCGAAGAAAAAATAAAGTGCTTCATTTTTAATATATTTTTTGTTGCTGTGAGATTAATGAAAGTTATATTTATGAATATATTCGGTATAAATAATACCCAATCTTATTTCTTATACTTGTGCGTCAATATATTTTCGATTATTTTTAGCGGTAATAGTACCTAAAAGTCCGTAAATAATGTTGAATTCCAATTTTGTCCGTGGCTCATTAAGGTCTACCGCACAAAACACATATATATATGTATCGCTGGACGCTTTTAACATAGATGTTAACTTGACCCTTGCTTCACAGGTAACTCGACATAGGTATTGGACCTTGACATTACTGTTTTGTGGTCTTTGAATATTATTGCCGTAAAAAAGATTAAAATTATGCCGAAACTTGTTACATAATTTCAGATGCCACAAATTAATATAACTAATTAATATAGTTTACATTCAAACTTCAACTATGTATTAGTCAAATATAAAGAAAAGAAAAGAAAAATAGACATGATTACAACTTTCTCAATCGATCGATTCTGACTTTGGGATACTAAATATACTTAATTAATATTCAAATAAAAGTAAATGAATTGTGTTTCTGTTGTTCAACCGCACATACATATTACATATATATATGTATATATATCTTTACACACATCATACATGTGTACACATAATAGAGCAGTAAATTAAGCTTGTTGCAACTTGCAAGTCTCGTTTCATTAACCGAGCAGGATATTAAACTATAATTTTTATTTTTTATTTTTTAAAAGTCAATCAAAGCAGATCATAAAAAAATATTCAAAGACAGCTCTATTTATTATAAATAATATATATACATATATATATATATATTTAAATATACACACACATATACACAATACTTCATATAAACGTCAAAACCATCTGATTAATGTACGAAGCAAGAGAAGTCGGTCATAATATCATATGAAATGGGCAGGATGAGGATTAGCTCTCTCTTCCTTGCGGTTCTCATTTTTAACGTGTCGCTCATATTGCCTCCGAGTGAGAGCGCCGAAAGTCGACATTACTCGCGGGTGCCGGAGAAACTACGGGGCGGGGTCGCACTTTTCATTTTCGGTGACTCCTTCCTCGACGCAGGCAACAACAACTACATCAACACCTCAACCCTTGACCAGGCGAACTTCCCGCCCTATGGCCAGACCTTCTTCGGCTTTCCGACTGGGCGATTCTCCGACGGCCGGATCGTGTCGGATTTTATCGGTGAGTGTTGGAAATATCTTTTGTGGTTGTCCTCTTGCTTTTGCAAATCCACTTTGGTTAACCAACATATATCCTGTCTCCTAGCTTATAATTTAATCATCAAATACAGCCTAATATTGTCTTTTTCTATATGTCACATACGTATAATTATACGATTTGAACATACAACTTAAGATTATTTGTACGTTTTTGTAGCTGAATTTGCAAATCTTCCTTTCATTCCACCTTTTCTACAACCGGGTTTTCGCCATTATTATCATGGAGTCAACTTTGCGTCTTCTGGGGCGGGTGTATTGGTGGAAACTTTTCAAGGATCGGTAAGTAAGACATCGTCATTTCAACATCGCATATAGATAATTTAAGAGATATATTGGCGGCATAAGTTATCACGGTCGTCTATGTTTTCTGGCGGTAAATATTTTTAACGCTACTTTAGAGGTCGTGTTCAAGACGGACAAAAAGCCGGGTGTATACTTCCGAAGAGATATTTTAACTTAGGTATATTTCCGTAATAAAGATAACAATTGCAATAACTTATGGGTATTTGCCGTCGATAACCCGTGAAATTCTAATTAGCAGTCTTAATTTATACATAAAGAACGTTGTTGGAATAATATTCCTCCAATTATTGACTATGTTGGGAGAGTAATTAGTAAAGAGCGTATGCGAAAGGCAATAATTCATGACATGAGAGGTATGAATTATGAATAGAACAAAATTGGAAGGAAAATGAAAGGTATCATATCATCGATTAATATTTCTTCAGATATATGTCTTTAGCGTCGTCGTCTTTCACTTTTGGAAGAGAAATGAACAAAGTTACAAACACATTCATAAAGGTGAGCTATTTGTTTGTCACGTATCTAGGATTAAAAAAAATATTGTCATCACGTGACATAATTGGTAGCCAAGTTTAAAGTCAAAACAAAAATGAGTAAAGGAGGTATTTCTTTTATATTATATGTAGGTTAGACTACTTTGGCTGCCTTACCTTTTTACCAAAGTAGAAAGACGCACGTCTTTGAAAACTTTTAGTTTTTACATAAAATATTGAGTTTAAGGCACAAATATTACTTTAACTTTTATTGTTTATGGACTTTTTTGTCGTCCGAACTTTAATTTTAACAACAAATCAACAATACTCTTTTTTTTTTTTTTTTTTTCAAAAAAAAAAAAAAACAATACTCTTTTTAGATTTAGATTTTTGCATTCATTGATTTTAAAAAATAAAGTGGGAATTGCCAATTTGCATGCAACACATTGCTCTATTGATTAAGAGTAGTTTCTTAATTAATTTAAATTTTCTCATTTAGAAATTTTGTGGACTTGAAATCTATATTTTTATTTTTATTGGAGAAGTTTAGTAACGGATTGTTTTACGGTAGTAACTAATCTCGTAAATTGATCACAAAGAACATTCGATATAGCAAATAGAACTAGATTAGGCGTTTGGTGAGGGCAAGGGCCAGAGCAAGGTTAAAACTATAGGGAAGGAGTACGCCCAATTATAACAAAATTTGCGAAATTTTTTTAGGACTAAGAAACTATTCGCGATACTTTGAAATATAATATAAGTATTCGTGCCTAAAACTAACTTAAGTTGAGAAGATAAAAGTCAACGGGGACATTGGTGACAATTAATCTACTTTTGACTAATATATCATTTTGATGTATATAATTAGTGTTTCCATTACCTTTTTGTTTAGGTGATCGATCTCCGGTCTCAGCTTAGGAACTACAAGAAAGTAGAGGCGTTGATGAGACGAGAGTTAGGCAGCGTTGAAGCTGAAGCGAGGTTGTCGAAAGCTGTCTACTTGTTCAGCGTTGGGACCAACGATTACATGAGCCTTTACTTAACCAATTCCACACTGCTCACCACCTACTCTCAGTCGCAATACGTCGCCTTGGTCATTGCCAACTTGACAGCTGTCATCAAAGTAAGCATTCATACTAATTACTATCTCATCTTCATAATAATTGATTGGTTAAAAGAGATGTGCATCCCAGACGGGCCAACCACGGGCGGGCTAGCCCGTCCCCGTGGTGCTTCCTTTAGCACAGGCAACCCCAACCCGTCTCTTGCGGGTGGGCGAAACTTGTGTCTTTTCATTAAATTTATTTTCAAAAACAAACAAAATATGCCTTTGACTTTATATTTTATATTTTTCTGGAAATTTTAATTCATAATTCATAATTTTATTTCTACATACACTCTTATTTTGTTTTCGAGAAAAAATACAATTTAATTTTTGGAAACTCACAATACATATGCTTGATTTAGTGTTATATTTTTTTTTATAATTGTGCAGAAGTTGATTAAAAATTAGAAAAATGAAAGGCGATATTGTCAAATACACACTAATTAAGAGCATATTTGTGCGGATTTTTTTTTATTATTATCATAGAAAATGGAGTCATAGAGTGTAGATTTATATGAACATTCAAAATCTATGGTATGAAAAGAAAAAAAATCCCAATTTAATATAAATATTATTTTGCAGGAAGTATATAGTATTGGAGGCAGGAAATTCGGGTTTGTGAACTTGCCATTGTTTGGTTGTTTTCCCGGTTTTAGAATGAATACCGAAAATGGTAGTTGCTCTAAAGAAGGGTCGAATTTCATAGAGCTACACAACATGGCTCTCTCTGAGCTTCTGATGAAGCTCGAGAAAGAGTTATGGGGTTTCAAATACTCACTCTATGACTTCAACACCATGCTAAACAAAAGAATCAATCACCCCTCACAATATGGTAAGTATCCAATATTTTATTTTATGATTGCATAAATTCAATTTATTTTCACGATCAAATTTACGCAATATCCATGATTTTTTTTCTTTCTTTAAAATGTCATTCAATTGTTGTTAAAGTCCTGTTCGAAAATTCCAGAAATGACACAGGTACGCCCAAGACTTATTAGCAGATTTAAAATTTCGGTTAAATTGATTTTAAATGTGAACGGAATTTAGAGAGAAGCAGACTTTGACCCGGAAGAAGAAAAAAAAGAATGCGATTATTGCACCACGAAAATAAAAATATTAAATACACAACGCTTTTATTAAACTTTTTTTTTTTTTTTAAATAGAACCTTTATTGTTAGTAATTACCAAGCTAATTTACAATAAAATGTTTGATGAATGAAGGGTTTAAGGAAGGCAAAGCAGCTTGCTGTGGAATAGGCAAGTACAGAGGAGAGTTCAGCTGTGGAGGGAAGAGGATTGTGAAGGAGTTTGAAGTGTGTGAGAATCCGAGTGAGTATGTGTTTTGGGACTCTTATCATCCCACTCAGACACTCCACAAACAGCTCGCTCTTCAAATGTGGACTTCCTCACCCAATCCCTATGCCTATAATCTCTTCCAACTCTTCCAATTCAACTAAAACACCAACATGAAACTGTATAATATGATTATTACAGTTGATTAATGACATTTGACAAGGAGTAAATAGCTATAGCTTTTACTGGTTAGGCCTTCAAATGACAACAGCAAGGCTCTAAATTTTGTGATTACTCGAGGATATGTTGTTGAATACCCGAAATAAACGAGAATATTGGCAACTTTTTCGTTAGATATGATTTTTTGTTTTTCAAAGTTTTCGTGGAATACTCGCATAACGTTTCACTAGTTGTCGTCTTCATTTTTAGCCTATAAATTCGGAAGTTTGATAAATTTTTCACAAAATTTGATAGACAAAAGGACCATTCAACGACAACCATTTGAAAAACGATTAAGTGGTCAGAAACTACAAGTTATATAGCATGGGAAGTAGAAAAACGACATAAATAGGGACAATAAAGCTGGAAACGACTGTAGTTAATAAAAGCGACGAGTGAAACAAAGGTAATTATACAAACGACAATGAAAAGCGAGTGAAGATAAAAACGTAACATCCTCTCTTAAGCTTCTTAAAGTTTAAACTATTAAAATAGTCATGCAATACGCACTTAATTATGATTACCGTATTATTTACTGGATTAAATAAAGAGTAATTAGCGTCAATGCTCCTTAAGTTTGGTTATAATTGCAACAAGCTTTTGGATTTGAAAATAATAGCCAAATCTTCGCCACTTTAATATTAAACATGATCCATTAAAAAAAAAAATGAAGATACCTATACATTTTTTTGTTTTAAATTTTCGTGATTAACATGAATTCAGCTATTGTAACACGTTTTTGTTTCATTCAGTTTGAATTAAGTGGTAAAATGTAATGGCATGCCATTTTTGTTTTAAAAAATTACCATGATTGGTAAATTTTAGTTCAATTTATTTTTTTGTTTAATACTATGATCAAGATTTTTTTTATCATTATGATTTAAATTTAAAATTAAATTGTAGTTTTTTATTTAATTTAATTGCAAGTTAATAACTAAAATCTAAAATCTAAAATCTAAAACATACAAGTGTATTTGTATTTCAAGTATTTCAAAGTCCAAAGGTGCATATGTCAAAGAATTCAAAATTGAGAAGGTTTGGATGTCATTTTTAATGTTCGGATGGCTAGCAAGTATTGACGTCATTAACTACCCATTAAAAAACAGTTTCATTATAAGTCTAAATGTATAGAACTGTATCAAGTGGCACAATCTCGTCTTTGGTTTGATCTTTGAGTTCAGCATTTATGCGCTTTTAGTTTTCCTGAATAGAGTGGCGCTATATGCTAAGTTTACAATACAATTATTTTGCATTACTACATATATTGAGTGTGAAAATACGTGGCACCACGTTTACATATGTAAAAAGGGGGCAAGTATTTTGTTTGGAGAAAACAATTTCATGATTGGTAAAATTTTCAATGTAGAACATGCATAAATGACATCACAATCACATGTATATATAACGTAATATTTGACTGAGAAAAGGTTTCTATGAATACTCGTAGGACCACAGAGAGAGCTCAAAAACCCAACTGCTTCGTGCTTAATATGGTTAAACTCAGGATCAAGTTCAACTTTTGTCTGTTTTCTTAGACTTCAGCTTCTTTTCTTATTTTGTTTGACCACCACCGTAACCATTAAGACAAAGATGACACACACATATATAAATATTTGGACAGTACCCACTGGCCGGAACTGCAGCTATGGCGTACTCGATCAACATAGGGACAAGACTCTCTCTACTTCTTGCACTATTCATTTTCAAGAGCTCTATAGCCGTGCAGCCGCGGCTGCCGGAAGGACACGTGGCGCTCTTCGTGTTCGGCGACTCGCTCTATGACCCCGGAAACAACAACTACGTCAACACAACCACTGAATTCCAAGCGAATTTCTGTCCTTACGGGGAGTCCTATTTTGACCCGCCCACCGGGAGATTTTCCGACGGCCGTCTTATTCCCGATTTCATCAGTTTAGTGCTTTTTTCAATTAGTAGCTTAATTTTTACAGCTTTGATCGTTCAAAAAATCTACTTAAGATGACTGATTTTATTTTATTTTTTGTCGATTTTTTCTTATGATAAATCTAGGTGAGTATACAGATCTACCACTGATTCCTCCATATCTAAAGCCAAGGACTAAAATATATGAATATGGGGTTAATTTTGCCTCTGCTGGAGCTGGTGCTCTTGCTGAAAGTCATCATGGTTTTGTAAGTACAAAATTGTTCTTATTTATTTATTTATTTTTTTTCTTCAGAATTTGTCAGAGTTTGAGTCCGGAATATGGTTTTTTCGCGGCATGACGTACTTTCTAATAGATATGTTGAGGGCTCTACGATGACGGTGGATAAATCGGTCCATAGGCCTTATATTCCCTCAAATTGTAACACTTTTTCGTTCATAGTAAACTTCTTCTCCTCTGTCCGTGGTATATATTTTTTTTCTCAAATCAGATTTTCATGTAAAATTGACTAGATTCATTAGTATGTTTGTTTCCTTGACGATCGAGTTAATATGAATTTAGGTAATAGACCTCAAAACTCAGCTGAGTTATTTCAAGAAAGTGGAAAGGAAGTTGAGGCATGAACTCGGTGAGCATAGAGCCAAAAGATTGATATCTTCAGCTGTTTACATGTTCAGTGTCGGAATCAACGATTACACATCGCCATGCAAATCCGATCCAAATTTCTTCGAGAAGCTCTCTAAGAAAGAGTACATTGGCTTGGTCTTGGGCAATATAACTCAAGTCATACAAGTAATTATAAGTATTTTGTGTGTTGTTCCGTTCCGTTATGATACTCTTGTTATGGCAACGTTTTTTTTAATAAATTATCCGGCTTTGTGCGTGTGATCTTCTTCAGGGCATTTACGAAAGGGGAGGAAGGAAATTCGGGTTTGTGAATATGCCACCATTGGAGCGTTTTGCCGCGTTTAAAGCTGTTAGGCCAGGAAAAACCAGTTCTTGCTCAAAACAAGCCATGTTATTACCGAATCTTCACAACAGAGCACTTCCGAAAGCCCTGAAGCGGATTCAGACTATGCTCGTAGGCTTCAAGTACTCGATCCACGATCTGCACACTTCGATGACCCAAAGAATGGACGATTCAAAAAAATATGGTAATTTTTATAATCATAAATGATTCAAGGTTTTTATACATGTTTGTATTATCAAGACATGTGAAACTTGAATTGTATACATTTAGAAAATTATTGTAGATAAGTGTTTACATTCTATTCACAATAAGACCCCAACCATCTATACATATTTATATATATAAAGTTAGTATATTGTAGATATATATAGTTCAACCAGCTTTCATTGTTACTTTAGCTACATATACCAGTACCTACACGATAAATCTCATGACAATAATTATAAAATTAGGTCAATGAATCAAAATGCTTGTATGTTATTTTACTTTGTTGAGTGAATAACAGCTTCTATCAATGAAAAAAGTGAACGAAATCCTCTTCGATGGTAGGGTTTAAGGAAGCGAAGGTCGGGTGTTGCGGGAGTGGACGATACAGAGGAGAGTTCAGTTGCGGAGGGAAGAGAGGGAAAAAAGAGTTTGAATTGTGCGACGATGTTAATGACTTCTTCTTCTTTGACTCGGCTCATCCCTCTCAGGCGGCCTCCAAGCAACTCTCCATGCTCATATGGAATGGAAGCTCTCGTGTCACAAAGCCTTATAATGTCAAACAACTTTTCCAACTCTAAGGAAGCAAAATCGTAGTATTAAATAGACATGTTACTAGAATCCAGAATAAGTTTTCTATTTTATATAGCTCACGGGTTTAGAACTTTTAAGACTAAATATAAAATTTTCATGCTTCTCTTTCTAATTTAAATACTCATTTTCTTCAGATTTGATTTGATTTTCAATCTTTAGAATGAAATCGATTGTTTTTGAATAATAATTTACTAGGAAATCCTACGAAATGCCAAAAAAGAGCCAAACCTTTTAAAAAATTTCCTATGGTATCAAAAAATCAATTTCGGTCAATTAATGATTTATTTTTGACCAAATTAACCGTGATACGATAAATAATTACTACTATTAAATCCTTAATATTAATTCCTATTCTTAATGGTTCGGGATTGATTCGCACTGCCGGAGCTTGTCCTGAAATTATCTAACTTTTGATACCAATCTCTTATTCTCCCCACAATGGATCTATCAAACCATTCAATAAATTCCGATGAATGGAGGCACCTTAGTGGTGAATTGTTTTACGTTTCAGAGCCTCCGCCTACGGTCATTATTTTGAGCAACGATGACGATGATGGTGATTACAATGTATCCTAGGATTCCGTAGACTCTCCAATTAGGTCAACTCGTTCTCTCCCATACGACCACAACCATTCAACTTATTTGAGAAGTTTGGGTATTTTTGTTTTCTAAAAAAAGAAAATAGGGTAGAGACACCGCTTGAAGTCGTCCTTTTAGTCGGGCATTAGATGCTCTGCCGCAAGGTCGAAGTATATGCTAGGGGTGAGCATGGGTTGGGCTGGGCCGCCCCGATGCTTTTTATGGATCCGATCCGATCACTTCGGGTTCCTAAAAAAAAGCTCGATCCGACCCAAATCTTTTTAATGCCCGAACCAAACCGACCCGATAAAAATCGGGTTGCGTTGGTTTGGGTCACTATGGCCCAATTAATTAAAATTTAATCTTATATGAAGAGATCGACGAGCCTAATGACGAGATTTTGGCGTACACGAACGAGGATGAATTTGAAGTATTCGAACTTAGAATCATACACCGGAAAAATAGGTTTGTTGGTCATACTCCACTTTCTGAATACGTTTTAAACAGACAAAGATTGTTACCGAAACGTCACGAGTCGTTGCTAACTACGCACTAGCTTTAGGCACACTCCAATATGAGCTTATATAATGAAAAAATATTATGAAAAAAATACATTAATATAACTCAAAATTCAAGTAAAAATACCTCAAACAAATTTAATCAAACAAACATACACCAAACAACGTAAAACATGAAAATAAGAGATTAAACAGTCTTTGAATGTAAATAAAATTAAGAATGTGAAGTTTTAAAATACTAAAGATTGCACTACTTAAAATAAATATAAATATAAAATATATATTAATTATCTTGGTCGGGTCGGAGACCCCGACCCGACCCAAAGTTTTGGACCCGACCCCGACCCGAATAATAGTCGGGTCCGGCCCGATCCGACCCAATTTTGATCGGGTTAGATTGGGCGGGTTAGATTGGGGTTGGGTCCTTAACGGATTGGGTTGGGCCATCGGGTTGGGTCTAAAATGCTCACGCCTAGTATATGCTAATACTAGTAATATCTATTCATTAGTGAAATTCTTCGATGGTAATTTGTTGGGACAAGTAGATCATCATACAATTTTCCCTTGACATGCAATACACGCGAATTTTTAATGTTAACAAATATTGCGCATAAGTAAAAGAGTTACACATTACAAACTTTATTACAAACATTTTACTAGGAAAATCACACAGCAAAACAAGAAAATTAAAAGTGCAAACACAATCAAGGGAAACGCAAAGCACCACACTCTGTAGACGAGTATAATCAGACAGCTGACAACATGCCCAGCAGAGCATCGAGGTCTCTCGCACCACTTCCACCCGGAGAAGAAGCCTCCATCGCGATCCGCTGCATGACAAGAGCTCGCTCCTTAATCTTCTTCCCCTCTTTTTGCTTAAGAACCATCTCCAAGGCTCTGACAAATCCGTGCTTTGTCAGAACCCCGGTTTCGCTGACTCTCACTCCCATCCCCCAATCACGCTCCACCACCAGCGCGTGCATCTGGTTGTCCCCGGTTAAAGCCTTCCCGTATATGATGGGGACGCCGTACGCAACGCTCTCGTTCACCGAGTTGGTGCCGCAGTGCGTCACGTTCACGCCCACCGAGCCATGTGCCAGAACCCGACGCTGGTCGGTCCACGCCACGAGCCTCCCGCTCTGCTGCATCCTCTCAGCAAACCCACTCGGTAAGAGCCTCTGCTGCTCGCTCGGGAGCGACCAGAGGAAAGAAATCTCCGTCTCTTCCAGCGCCTCAGCCATGATCTTCAGCTCATCCTCGCTGAATATGGCCGATGTTCCGAAGCCTATGTATGCTACGGAGTTAGGTTTCCGACTGTCAAGCCAAGCCAGGCAGCCCGTCAGATCTTCGTCCGAGGACTGCTGAAGCGGGAATGAGAGGGTGAAGAACCCAATGTTGAGAAAAGCCTGAAACTTGGACTCCAAGTCACGGTTTAGCTCACTGGGGTTTAGCTCGCGGAACGAATTCAGCACCACCGCAGAAGCTTGCCGCAAAGCTTGCTCAAATCTCGGAGGCGTTTGCCGAAATCCGGGTCGCTCATCCAAGTCGCCGTGGAATATATGTGCTGCTTCTAGGTGGTCTGAGACTCGCACGCCCTCTAAGCCGGGAATAAAATCAAGTGCCACGTCAATATCAGTATTGCCGCCGGTCTCGGCAGCGGCACAGTGTTGGCGGATGACGTGGAAGTGGACGTAAGAAGAGAGGAGCAGAGACGCTGACGTCCACAACGCGATCCACGGCACACAAAGCTCCTCGGCCAAATCGGGCATAAAAAAACTGAGCACCGCGTCAACCAGGAGGCATGTGATCTTGGCCCCTCCGGCTGCTGCAACTGCCTTGTCCAGCTCGTTCTTCATGCTCCCGGGACGGAGCAAGACCTTTTCGAAGAGCTCTATCTTTTTCTCAAAGCTATGTTCCGACGCGTTTTGGCCGGCAGGAACGCCGTCATCAAGGTCGTACGGTGTGAGGTTGGGGATCGGATGAGAGGATCTGAAGAGAGATGCATTGACTCCGGGAATGCTGAGGAAGGTGAAGTGTGTGTTGGGAGATGAACGAGCCAAGCGGAGCACAAGTGTGTGCGTGGAAAATGCGTGGCTCGAGAACGGGAAAGCAATCACAGCAACGTGTGAGGTTTTGGTGTCCGAGAATGTTGTCATCTTGATATGTTTGTATATATGAATATAATGTCGAAACCCGAGTTATTTTTGTTGTGTAACTTGCCTTTGATCCGCGGTATTATATATACACACCACACACTGACACTGCCTACTACTAGACCGTCAATCGGCGTAAAGTATTTCTTAACTCAATAAGAGTTTTTTTTTTTCATCAAGAATAGTGGCAAAAGTATATCTTAACTCAATAAGAGCTTTATATATAATTGTGGCAAAAGTAGCCAATAATCCCGAGTCCAAACATCGACACCAGAATTATCGAGTCCGGAATGATTTCAAAATTAGCAAAAGAGAAGATGGAATTTCAAATTCTTGGCAGCCTCTCGGGATAAGGTAATTCGCACCAAATTAAAAATCAATTATATAAATCAAAATGTTCCTTAAGTTAAAAATTAAGTTTGTCCAAACTTATTGTAATTGGATTTGGATATTGTCGTCGAAATTGACGGATGAATTTTTTGACGTTTAAGTTTTATCGATTTTAATTGTTGACAGTAGATATATTTTTTGGAGATTTAGATCGAAGTTGTTTCTCAATTAAGAAGCATGTGTTAAATTATGACATCTCATACATGTATAATACATTGTTTGAACCTATAATTTTATTGTATACAATAATATCGTTTTTCGTCAAGAGATATTTATAAAATCTTAGAACTCCTATTGAACTATATTAGGAATATATATATATATATATAGTCACGATCCGCGAACAATATATATTTTTTCTCTAAATTATACAAGTTTACACGATTTTGATCGGCAAGATATATATATATATATATATATATATATATATTTTCCCTCTAACTGATACAAGTTATATCACACAATCTTTGACAAGATATATTTTTTCCTCTAAATGATACAAGTTATTTATAGGATCTTCGACCATATATATTTTTCTCTCTAACTGATACAAGATTATATCCCACGATTTTTGACAAGATATATTTTTCCCTCTAAGTTAATTATGAGATCTTCCACAAGATATATTTTTCTCTAAATGAAACAAGTTATATCATCAACCATTTTTTAATGGGTAAACTGCGGCTAATTTACCCAATGTTTGATCAGTTGCGGATTATGTACTCAATGTTTATTTTCAACGGTAAATGTACCCAAACTTGATTCCATTAGATTGTTTTTCGTGTTTTCCGTCACTTGGGTTTTTGGCATAACTCACTCATTTTTTGCCCATATTTTATGCACAACCTACGGTTGCAAAGATAAGAGATATATCTAAAACTTTAGTGTTTTAAGTTTGTTAAAAAAAAGTTAAAAAAAAAAAAATACGAAATTTCAATTAGACCGTAAAACGGACATTAGTGTAATGCATAATATTTGATTCTAGCAAATTTTAACATACTAACCAATTTTTTTGATAAAAAGTAAAACTAAAATGTTGTTGATAAATCTTTTATCTTTCCAAAGGTAGTTTATTTATAGATTTTGGACAAAACATGAGTAAGTTATGCCAAAAATATGAAAGATTTTTTCACATGACATCTTTCATATTTTTGGCATAACTCACCATTTTTTACACCCGGGAGGCAGTTTGACCAAAAGTTGGGTATTTTTGCCGCAATTTTCCCTTTAGTAAATGTCTTTTTTTTTCATTGGATCGTTTAAATCTATTGGGAGTTGTGCTAGATTTTTTTTTAAAAAAATAATTACGAAAAAGGAGAAAAAAGAATGGGGTTAATATTGATGGTTTTTGGCCGACACGGTTCCCGAAATCATTGCCCTTTTATACATAGATTTTATTATATTTATTTATTTTATTTTAATTATTTATTACATATTTTAAATTTCGAAATTAAATTAATTATCCTAAATTTTTGGTTGAAAATTTCCCTTATTAGTTACGTTATCATTTAATTTTGTTACTTTAACCCAAAAAAACTCTCTCTCTCTCTCTCTCTCTCTCTCTCTCTCTCTCTCTCTCTCTCTCTCTCTCTCTCTCTCTCTCTCTCTCTCTCTCTCTCTCTCTCTCTCTCTCTCTCTCTCTCTCTCTCTCTCTCTCCATCCTTCTCACGTCGGATTGACCACCGTCGACGGATTCAGGCGAAGAGCGCGACGACCGTGGGCGCGGCGACTGAGGAGGCAACCGTGGCCTCCATCGCGGTCGCCCTCCATCACGCCTTGATCCTCCGTCGCGCCTCGTTCCTCCGTTGCCCTCCGTCGCGCCTCCTTCCTCAATCGCTCTCCGTCGCGGTCACCCTCCATCGCGCATCCTTCCTCCATCGCTCTCCGTCGCGGTCGCCTCCGTCATTTTCCTTTTGCTCGTTGTTTCTCGGTCGTCGGATTAAACACGGTAATATTTTTTATTTTCGTAATTTGGTTTACACGATTTAGGAGTGGTAATATATTTTTGTAATCAGTTTTACACAATTTTTGTAGATTGTTCTACACGATTTTGGAGTGGTAAATGGTATGTAAATGGTTTGACATGATTTTTGTAAATAATTTTACAATTTTATTTCATTTTTGTAAATTGTTTTACACGATTTTACAGGTTTGACATCATTTATAATTTAATATCATTTTATAAGTTCATTTACAGTTTGATATCATTTATAGTTTGACATGATTTCGTAAATTTTGTAATTTTTTGTAATTTTATATACAGTTCAAATTGTATATACATATACATTTTTTCGTAATTTTATTTACAGTTTCAAATTATGAATAATGTTTGTTCGGCATTTCTCATATATACAGTTTCAAATCATATTGATTATTAGGGACCAAAAATTCAAAAATCAAATTTTTTTTATATCTTTAAAATAGGAAGGATTAATTCGATGTTTTTTTTGTGAAATCGTTAAAATAGGAAGGATTTAATGTTAATTTAGTTTGTTTGCTGCATTAAAGGAAAAATATATTTTTTATTTTAATTAAAAAAAAAAACGAATTAAGAATTTGAATTAAAAAGTTGAAGGGCATATGAGTCCATATTTCAATTTATTGGTTGTTATGATTACCATACTTAGAAATGAGCATTTTTTTTAAACCTAGAGTCACAAATGGGCATTTGCCTCATTTACCCCTTTCTTAAAACCTTGAGCCACAAATGAGCATTTGCCCCATTTACACTAAATTTTATTACTTTTATTGTTTATATTTAAGTTTAAGAATATATCTCGGTCTAATATTATAGAACAAATAAAAAATATAAAAATATAAAAAAAATAATTAGGGTTAAAGATAGAAGAAAGATGGGTAAATTTAAATGTTTTCCAGGAGTTTGAAAAGATCAATTGACAGTTGACGAACGTATCTTTTTTAGACTCTTGGTACTTTGTCCGTAATATATTTAAAAAAATCGTTAACTTTGAAATTTATTTCTCGCTAATATCTCTAATAATTATTACTTCTCATCCACGTATTGATTCTCCCATTTTCAAGTTGTAATAAAAATATAGAATAAAGAAGAAGAAAAATAATCTTTTGGACGCGTTCTTCAATTCTTTGACTCTGATTTTGTTGATTACCTTTTCAAGTAGAAATACTAATAACATTTATTATTATTATTATTATTCATAATCAGTTCGTAGTCTGATATTGCTTGATAATTATTGTTCTTCTTCTAATATACAATCTTATTCCTCGATTATATTATAAGTGGCTATGATATACCGAATCTCTTTTGAATATCGTAATAGTAACGTGCTTATAGGATGTTCAAGATATGGCCCTGAACTTTATTTTATAACCTCTACACAAAACATATTTTCCTATTGAGAATTGACAAAAATAATAAAATATGATGAGTCGGAAAAAATTTATCCACATATGCCTCTGCTAGATTAGCATTTAAGCCTCATATTAATTATGCACAGGGAAAACTAAACGAAAAAAATAAATAAATCAAAGTGAAACTTGCACATTCCACACTACTATATAATCTAACCATTGGAAATTGGTTGTTCCCATTCTCAACCTGTCAATGGAGATGAAGAGAAATATGAAGTTGGAGAGAAGAGCGTGGTCGAGGGGTCTATGGGAGGGTCTCAAGGAAGTTCTTCTGCAAAAGCTCTTGACATACCGTATTCGTTCGTCTCCACTTGTTCTTCCGAACCATTTGGCCGGTCTCAACGTCATCGTGACTGGAGCCACAAACGGAATCGGTCTCCACACTGCCAGGTTTATATAAGAATCTTTTTTTATCTGTTCTCCATTGTTCTTGGCATTGCTTTCGTGGAGAAATAAATAATTGAAACCTTAAACCTGTTATGTTTGATGACCATTAATTGATGCGACAAAACAGAGAGCTCGCCATGGCCGGCGCGCATCTGGTCATGGCTTGTCGGAACATTCAAGCAGCGGGCAAGATTCTCCGGAAATGGAGAGAAGAAGTTCGTGATGGGAGAGCTTTGAATGTTAAGGTACGTAGATGAATCTAGATATGTAATTGGTTTGCTTTAGTAAGAATGATATAGAACGAAACATGAGAGATGTGAATGTAATGCAGATTATGGAGCTGGATTTGGCCTCGCTTAGCTCTGTCCGCCAATTTGCAGCTGATTGGGATCAAGCTTCATTGCCTCTTCATATTTTAATCAACAATGCTGGAATTTTTCGAGCCGGAGGTATGGAATATCGGCCCGACTTTCACAATGGACGATGAAATGTTGACCATATACTTCGCACTAATGACCCCTTCAAAAGAGGACAGATTATTGTGCCAAAGGCCCTCAAGAATAAAATTGGCACCAATGGTCCTCCTAAAACAAATTTTGTGCTCCGATAGTCTTTCACAATATTCGTTTTGACATAAATGTAAATGAAAATATCGAAAAGTTAACAGACGATTAGCAAGTTAGTTTTTACGGAAATATGGATGAAATAATATTTTGATTGAATTTTCCATTGACATTTTCGTCAAAACTAACTGTGAAGGACCGTCAGAGCACAAAATTTGTATCAAGATGACTGTCAGCCTTTTTTTTTTTCTTTCAAATGAATGAAGTTTTTGAAGTGTTTTTTTTTTTTAAAGAACTTCTACATATATTCTTATACATATAGTTATTGCTATGTTACTCTTCAAAGGTTTCTTTTTCATTTCGGTGCGGTGATAATGAATCAGAGAAACAGCAGTTTACAAAGGACGGAATAGAACAGCATATGCAAGTGAATCACGTAGCGACAGCGTTGCTTACGCTCTTGCTTGTTCCTTCCATGCTCAGAGTCGGCACTTGGCGTCTTGTCAGTGTTAACTCTCTGGTACTCTACGGATCTCTCTTTTTCTTAATTATAGAAGACTTTCTGTAGAATAGCTTAGTAATTCCCCCTTGGCTCATTGGTGTGTGCTCCGTTTCCGGGACCTATCATAATCCGGACCAGACATGGAAAACGAGTTATTTTTTAGTCTTCTGCAACTGATAAACAATTTTGCTAGGGAAATTTCTGGGGAGTTGTGAAGGTGCATTCTTGGAACAACGGCGACAAAAACTATAGCGCTGCGAAGGCTTATGGATCGAGCAAACTTGCCCACGTAAGTTGGGGGTAAACCCGTTATTGAATTCAAATCCGTGCATTGACACGTGTAAGACTAATATTCATGAACAATGTAAGCAGATCATGTTCATGAAGGCACTAGCCAGCCATCTTGTAGACCAAGGCTTGACCTCCGTGCAATGCGTTGCTGTTAATCCGGGGTTTGTCACCACAAACTTGGTAAGCTAAATAAACACAGATATTTAAAAATAAAAAGGGAAAATTGCGATAAAAATGCTTAATCTTTGGTCAAACTGCCTCCCGTGTACTCAACCTTTAAAACTGGCGGCAAAAATACCCAACCTGCGTTGACCGTGACTTTCGCATGAAAACGTTAATTTTCCGTTAAAATCTGTCATGTGGCCATTAGCAGCAAAAATACCCAATTTTTTTTTAAATAATTTTTAATTTTTTTAATTTATGTTTTTTCTTTTCTTTTCTTGATTAGTGATAATTACTAGAATTCCAAATACATGTAATAACACAAAAGTTAATCAAAACATCTATTAATTTCTTAATGTGCTTGTATAAGCTACATTTGGTGATAAAAATCTTATTATTATGAGAAATTTTAAACATAATGTTACGGGTATTTTAAGTAATCGAACAAGGTTTTGAAAATAGGTATCTGGATTTCCGGATATCCGGATTTCCGGATCCGAATACGGGTAGTAATTTTTGGATACCCGAAAAACGAATCCGAATACGGGTAGTTCAAAAAAACCGGATAACCGCTCCAGTTACAGCCCTAATTACCCTTTTCATTGGTAATTGACCGTTTTAGATCGAATTAATACATTCAATAATTGTCTCTATTGAAAAAAAATGGCTTAAGAATATATGGCAGTAAAAAAAATATTATCAATAATCAATAGGGCTTGATTAGTAATAATTGGCTAAAAGACCTCCCTTGGGATCCCATTAAAATTCATACCGTTGCTAAGAAAAATGAATAGTGCTGAAGGAAGCTATGAAACACACTGGAAACCCACTTAAGGTCATTCTCCAAAAAACCCTTATCGAAGGCCGATCCAACGCCGCAAATCGCGTCCTCATCGAAGGCCGGACGTGCCCTCACAGGCGGCGTTTATGCCGGACGCGCTACTTCATGCGCGCGCCTCTGCTTACATCGCTAGGTTGATGTAAGCCCTTCTGAGGGCACGTGAGGAGGGCAGGAGACGCGTGGTGGCTCGTGTGGGGCTTGTGGAGCCGCCCGAGGTGCTCCCGGCCCACTTGAAGGGTTCCGGGAGCGTTCCGAGACCATTTTTTGCAAAGTTTATGACTTTTTGAGTACCTTGATATTTCTAGAAACATCTGGACACTTTATTTCGCGAAAAAGGAATTCCGGTAAATATCTCGGACTAAATTGAATTTATTTAATAAAAAGACAAATTAATTATATAAATTTCCTTTTATTAATTTATTAAAAATCAATTACTCAAAATACCCGTAACATTATGTTTAAAATTTCTCATAATAATAAGATTTTTTATCAACAAATGTAGCTTATACAAGCACATTAAGATATCAATTGATGTTTTGACTAACTTTTGTGTTATTCCATGTATTTGGAATTCAAGTAATTATCACTAATCAAGTAAAGAAAAAAAAAACAAAAAAATTTAAAAAAAAAATAAAAAAAAAGGTTCGGTATTTTTGCCGCTAACGGCCACATCAGGGATATTAACGGAAAAATTAACGTTTTCATGCCAAAGTCACGGTCAACGCAAGTTGATTATTTTTGCCGTCAGTTTTAAAAGTTTAGTACACAGGAAGCAGTTTGACCAAAGGTTGGGTATTTTTGTCGTAATTTTCCCAAATAAAAACGGATTATTTGTGTTTGTGCTTGTAGATTAATTGGGGCCTGATGTATATTAATTGATTACGCCGGCTACCTGAATTACTCAAGACTTCTGAAATCAGCACTAGTAGATCGTGCTTCATGCTGGACTCGTCTGAAGGTATATATAAGTATATTATAGTAGAAAACTTGTACTAGTTGTAGATCAAATTTAAAGTTTTTATTTGCAAAACATTAACTATTATAATGGTTAGTATGACTATTTTTATAATAATTAGTATAATTAATTATTTATTTTGTAAATATTAATCAAGCATTTACTATTTAATTAATTTTAAATTATTAAGTTGACTATTATTTAATCAATTTTAAACTATTAAGTTGACTATTTAGTTTAAGCTCCCTTTAATTAATAACCAAAATCAAAAGTTAGGTCCATAAGAGTTGAATTTCTTCGCCGATCGGTAAAATCATCTGACATACTTGTCTTGAATTATTCCGAAGGCGCGAGAAGTGTGCTCCATTGCGCTACGAGTAACAGTGTGGTGAGCAACATGGTGAAGGGCTTCACTTACTACACGAGTAACTCCAAGCCCGGCAAATTCTCTTCTAAGGCTAAAAGATTGGAGGATTGTTTTTACGTTTGGGAAGCAACGCTCCTTATTCTGGACTTGAATCGTGATCACTTATCCAATCTGTTCAGGTGTTGATGAAATGCAAGACTTGGTAAAGGCATCTTGATGAGGACTGAAGTTGTAATTTCATTTGTAAATCGATTCAGACTATAAATTACATGCCCATGTAGCGGCGCAATTATAAACGAAAGCTGAAATAAATAAATATCGTTACTGTTGGGATTTCACCAACAACCCGAGCAACCAAGAACACCCGAACAAATCACAGAATGACGAACTATGCGGAATTACGACAAGCTTAACAACTTCATGGGCAGAATCAACTCTTTATTAATACTCGACAAGATATATTTACAACAATCAGTTACAGAAGATAGGAACTTTAGACAAAGTAATCTTCACCGATGAACCCTTTCCAGATCGTCCCCAAACACCCTCTGTCGTCCCACACAGCTTTGTCTTCTCGCTGAAGCTCGTGCCGTCTTTGTTAAAGATCAAGACTCAATCTTTGAGTACTCCCCGTCGCTCAACCTCTGTCTTTCGTTCCGCTCTCTCTTGCCGACGAATCCCTCAGACCCACGGTTTCCCTCACCAACTCCGGTGACACCGCCAGAGGTTCCCGATTGCCGTTCCCGCAAGACTCCGGTCAACCCACCATTGTGCGATCCCACACCCACCGCCGTGCTAACCCGCACTTTTCGGTGTGGATCTCTCCCGATAACTCGAAGATGAAGATCGAATCACCCACCTCGAAGAAGCTTGCCCGACGCCGTGAAGACCACCGTTGAGATGCTCCAAGAGGTACTCTGCGTCGCCTCTCCACTTCCGTCGTGGACCCCTCTCCACCGTTATCCACGTCTGCTTCTTCTCCAGTGATTCCTCAGAGCGTATCTTGCTCGCCTTGAGTTTCTCTCTCTAAGATTCCCTTGAGTATGTCTCTCTCTAACTCTGGTGTTTGCGATCTTGGGTCTCTCTGATAATTAATCAGATTTCTCGTTGTATCTCATCATGCTCTCGAATGACTCCCTCTGGGTATTTATAGAGCCTCCTCGATATCCAACTGATATCTTCGCCGCTGACACGTCGTTGACTGAATGTCACTGACTTGATTGGCTGCCGAGATTCAAGTGACTGTGACTCACCGACTAAGTCACCCGTCACGTGACTAACAGTTACAAAGATAAGTCGAACTAGGATCGTGTTGGGTTTTTCGATGACTTTTCTCAATCCCGAGGCGGAACTCACGGGATATCATCGAACAATAAAGATCTAGAATAATTACGAGAATTAAGATATAGTTTAGAGATCGTTACCAAACTTCGGTACTTTTGCCAACTGTACCGAATAACTGCCGATTCCTTTGATTCTGGAGCTTGTCGAATTTAGGATTTAGCGCCTCAAGTGTTGCGCCTCTATTTCGTACACCACGTCACTCGGGAACGTCTTAGATGACCGGAAAACACCTCGGAGGATAGGTTAGATCATAGTTGGTGTTTAGATATTCAACCGTTGATTGAACCGGGGAGCAAGCCAAAATTCGACTACCAAGGGAGGGGAGCTCGAATTTTCTAGGAGGCTTGGGTTTCTCTGATGTGTGTTGTGTTTAATTATGAGTCATATTAGGGTATTTATAATACCCTATGGTCATGACCTAGTGGGCTTTCTAAAAGCCCACCTAATGGGCTTTCTAAAAGCCCAATCATGGATTAATTAATCTATTATTAATTAATATGAATCATAATTAATACTTGGGCCCGAGTGGGCCCATTATGTCGGTTATGGTTATCGGGTCGATATCCGATAACCCGAGAGATACAATATCGGGTTCGGGCATAACCAACAATCTCCCACTTGCACGAACGCATCGGATTGGCTATCTCCGTGCACGCACTGCACATAAAGTATTACTCGAGAACGCCGCCTTGGGTTAGATGTACATTCTCTCAGCTACTCATGCCTGGTTCATCAAAGTTACATGTGAAGTTTGTTTCATTGTAATTTAATCATCATACTCCGTTTCCGTTGCGAGTTCGGTGTGACTCTGTAGGATTCTGTAGTGTTGGCCACATACTCATATGAGTATGCAAGAAGTAAGTGGCCTCCACCTAAACTTAACTTCCCCCAATCTACAAAACTTTAAATCCTCTTTTATAGATTAATCGTGGTGAACCATGTGGTTCTTTACGATTAAAATAAGGTATATGACTGATTCCTTCGACATCCTTTTACATCTGTAGATGCGGCACAGGTCATGGTTAGGAACACCTGTTAAGCCTGATCTAATATTTTCTGATTCAGGCATAAGTATTGAAACATCAAAACAGAAACTCTTTTGTTTTGCCTGTGGCCACAGATTTCATTATACTTATCCTATTCAGAAGGCCCCGAGTGTATAGCCCCAAAAAGGAATGGGGGGATGCATGTTTTCTTGAAACGTTATTCCATCCTACAAGGTTTATCACATGCCCAACTACAACTGTTATGACTTTCCAGTTACGGTAAGCGTTGAGCTGTAATCTAAGCATGCAACTTACCCAGTGATGGACTTATGATGTTCTCAAACTTTGGAGTCTCTTCATATCTTTAAGTTTCTCAGTGTCCCCTTATATCAAGGTTTTGTTTCCATGTGAGAATATTTAGAGTGCGAGTCTTCCAGCACTGCTAGTCATTCCGACTAGTGCCTACATGTATAAGAATATCTCTCAGATATCAAGGACCTCTTCCTTTTATCTTAACAACATGTACCAGTCAATTATGAATATCATTGATAGTCCCTCTTTGTTTCTTCATAATGATTTCTTTGACTGGGGAAATTCAAGAATGTCGTGAAGACATCTTAGGAACTACATTTGTATAGCTTGATATCAATGATTTGAATAAGATATTGATATTAGCTTTTAAATGATGAAACTTGCCTTTTAAAGAAAATAATAATGTGCTTCAAATTTAATCAAATATAATGATTACAAAAAATTTGTCTCCGATCCAAAATCAGATTCAGATAATAAATCGTAACAGACATTTATGGGTTCTTTATCCCAATACTTTCCGCATGACGAAAATGTTTTTCTTTCGATAAAGATTTTGTCATCGGATCTGCTACATTTTCTTCAGTGTCTACTCTCCTCATCTCTATGTCCTTCCGATCAACAATGTCTCTGATCAGATGGTACTTTCTGAGTACATGCTTTGCTGTCTCGTGTGATCTTGGTTCCTTGGCTTGTGCTATAGCTCCGTTGTTATCACAGAAAAGCTTCACAGGATCACCAATGCTAGGAACTACACCAAGATCAGAAACAAATTTCTTGATCCATACAGCCTCTTTTGCAGCATCAGATGCATCGATGTACTCAGATTCTGTGGTTGAATCAGCTACCGTAGCTTGTTTACTGCTGTTCCACGTAACAGCACCACCATTTGCACAGAATACATATCCTGTTTGAGATTTGAAATCATCCCTGTCTGTTTGGAAGCTTGCATCAGAATATCCTTCAAAAGTTAATTCTTTTGCACCACCGTATGTCAAACATCTATCTTTTGTTCTATTTAAATAACGCAAGATATTCTTAACGGCTGTCCAATGGTTAAAACCAGGGTTTGATTGAAATCTGCTTGTCATGCTTAAGGCAAAAGCTACATCTGGTCTAGTACATATCATTGCATACATTATTGAACCAATAGCTGAAGCGTATGGAATTTTCTCCATACTTTTGATTTCTTCTGAAGAAACCGGACATTGCTTCTTGGTCAAGTATGTCTTATGGGTCATCGGTGTAAAACCTTTTTCCGATTTGTCCATTTTAAACCTTTTAACAATTTTGTCAATATATGTACCTTGGCTTAGAGATAAGATTCTTTGATTTCTATTTCTTTGAATCTTTACGCCTAGTATATAGGCGGCTTCTCCTAAGTCTTTCATTGAGAAACATTTTCTCAACCACTCCTTCACGGTCTGGAGTTCAGATGTATCGTTTCCTATTATCAGTATGTCATCTACATAAAGAATCAGGAAAACTATTTTGCTCCCACTCGATTTGATATATACACAAGGATCGTCTTTGTTCTTAACAAAACCAAAATCAGTAATTGATTCATCAAAACGACGATTCCAGCTTCGAGATGCTTGCTTAAGACCATAAATTGATCTTTTCAATTTGCAAACCTTATTTGGATGTTTGCGGTCTATGAAACCTTCAGGTTGTGTCATGTACACATCCTCTTCGAGAACACCATTCAAGAACGCGGTTTTCACGTCCATTTGCCAGATTTCATAATCATGAAATGCTGCAATGGCTAGCAAGATTCTTATGGACTTGAACATGGCAACATGAGAGAAAGTTTCATCATAGTCAATACCATGAATCTGTCGATAACCTTTAGCGACTAATCTTCCTTTGTAAGTTTGTATTTTGCCATCCATGTCGATCTTCCTTTTGAAGATCCATTTGCAACCAATGGGTTTCGACCCTTTGGGAGCATCAACGAGGTCCCATACTTCGTTGCTATACATGGAGTCCATTTCAGAGTTCATGGCTTCTAGCCATTTGTCTGAGTCATCTCCCGACATTGCTTCGTTATAAGATTCAGGTTCTTCACCATCGTCTTCATGAACAGTTTCATCTTCTATTGAAACAAGAAGGTTCAATTTAAGAGGAGGTTGACTCTCTCTAATTGATCTTCGTGATGTCAGTGTGTAATCTGGTTGCTCATTTATCCCATCTTGTATGGGCACATCGTATAGAACTATATTTTCTTGAGGTTCTTCATTGACAATCTCATTTTCAACTTCTTCGTTTAGAACAACGTTTTCTATCTGGTTATCAACCATGATCTGATCATGATGTTCATAACTCGATGTGTGAGTACCTTCTGTGTCCATTTCTTGTTCTTGAGTATCTTGTGGTTCTTGCTCTTCATTAAGAACAATGTTTCTCCCACTAGACTTTCTAGAGACAAAATCTTCTTCTAAGAAAACACCGGTTTTGGCAACTATTATTTTGCCTGTGTGTTTTTGATAGAAGTAATACCCAGGAGTTTCCGTTGGGTATCCCACAAAGTTACATTTAACCGATTTGGGACTGAGCTTGTCAGACATTAGAGTCTTGACATATGCCTCACATCCCCAGATTCTCATGAAATGCAAATCCGGTATTCTTCCTTTCCATATCTCATATGGGGTTGAAGGAACCGTCTTAGATGGTACACAGTTCAGTGTGGTAGCTGCTGTCATAAGTGCATGTCCCCATAGGGACTCAGGTAAGTCAGTTTTATTCATCATTGATCGAACCATGTCCAACAAGGTTCGATTTCTCCTCTCAGATACACCATTTAGTTGAGGTGTACCTGGAGGGGTCAGTGATGAAATGATTCCCATGTCACGGAGGTAAGCTTTGAAATCATCGCTCAAGTATTCGCCACCTCGATCAGATCGTATGGCTTTAACTTTTCTCGCTAACTGATTTTCAGCTTCATTCTTGAACTGTTTGAACTTTTCAAGCGATTCAGATTTGTGTTTCATTAGGTATACATAACCGTATCGACTGAAGTCATCAGTGAAGGTGATGAAATACCTGAAACCTCCTTTATGTAGGTGATGCACTTTTGACAAATCAAAATTTATAGACGTTTAAGAATGTCTATAATCTCAGAATATTGGAACTAAAAGATTGTTTTATTATGCACTTTAGAATTAAATATTTATGACTTATCATAAATCAACACATTAATATTAACAAACTTAATATCTTAGATAATAAAATATTCAAAACATTATTCCAAAAACAAACTTAATGGAAAGTCTAAACATAAATAAATCAATCATTATTCACTTGAAACTAAAACTTAAGATGAAAAAGAAGACGGATAACATGGATGTCTTGTCACATGAACAGGACATTGTAAGTTTTCAGAGTCTCTACTCCTCTTCTTCTTCTTCTTCCTCTTCCTCTTCTTCTTTATCAGATTCTTCTGTGTGAGAAACAATATTTCAATAACACATGTTAGTAACTAGATTACTACATATTCAATGAATCTTTAAGATTTTGGTTATAACGTTTATACCTGAGCTTGAGGGTTCGACATTGATAGTCTCAGAGACTTTGTCTGGTGAGTCTTTACTCATCTTGGATTTTCTCATAGTTTCAATGTCTTCCAATTTCCTTTTTCTTTCTGACTTCATATTTTCTTCGCCAATTTCAAGTAAATCGACGAGGTGGTCAAAGTTGCAGTTTCCTTCTATAAGGATGTTAACTGTCTTTCGCAGTTCTGGAAGGAGAGACTGGAGTACGCAAAATCTTCTCATGCCTATATCGACATAGAACCCAGATTGTTGAAGTCTGTCTGCATAGCTCATCAGCCTGTTGTAATGTTCTCTAACGGTACTGTTAATGGACATCTTCACATTAAACAGTTTCCACAACAGCTGATACCTTCTTGTGGGGTTCCGATCCCCATAAGTTTTCTCAAGGTATAAGATAGTATCATGTGCATTCAAGTTCTCGATCTCACGTCTTATGATCGGCATCACAGATGACATAATGAGTCGGTGAACATGAATGGACTTCATTGTATAATGATGATAGCTAATCCAGTCTTCTTTTGAGCCTGTATATCTGTCAGGCATAGAAGGCGGCAAATCCTTGGCTATGAAACCAAGATCGTCGTTCCTTAGCATTCTTTTGAATGCCTCTGACCAGGTCACGTAGTTGGAATCGTCAAGACGATTGTTTTCCACTGCAGCTTTGAATTCTTTCACTGCTTCTGAAGCCATGAGATTCAACGGGTCCATATCTAACATATATATATAGACAGACAGAGTTAGAGATAATTATATTTTACAAATTTAAAAGTAAAATATTTAAGCACAATATTAATTCTAGTATTTACATGTAAATTATAAATTACTTATTATAATAAAGATGTTACATAAAAGTATATATTATAAGGGCTTTATATAATATTTCGTGATTTGTTAATGGAAAAGTAACCCTCATCAATTCCATTAATTAGTCACTCAGAGAAAGTCAACAATTGCTCTAATATCCTATATTATCTCTGACGTTTAGAAAAGAAAAACAATTTTTCATTTATCATTCTAACCGGTTTCAAAAGAATTGTCTACGATATCTAATCTAATTAGAGTACTCGTTTAGGTAGACCCAAGGGGTGAATCGGCGGACAGTATAGGTCGCCCTACGCGTCTAAAAGAGGGTATAAGAGTACTCCCTTGGGTTAGAGACACACTCAAAACTTTTCTCAATTAGATCGAGGACCCAGCCGTTGGAAGACATTATACCTAATATTTATTGAGGGGTTTTAGGTGATCCTAACTTTTGTCTTAAACTAAACATAGTTAACTAATTAAAATGTTCTAAGAATTAAGACAATGAACATGTAATATACAATTCTATTTTGTAAAACATATTCTATTTTGAATTAAATATACTTCTGAAAGTATACATATATATATATATATATATATATATATATATATATATATTATGAAATTTTTAAAGACAAACCCTTTTATCTTTAAATAAAAGATAAATAAATCACTTAAAGATAAAATATCTTAATTCATGATTTATCTTTTATATAAATGAATAAAAGATAAATAACTATCTTTATAGATAAGATATCTTTAATCAAGTTTTGTCATATTAGAAAATAAAAGATAAATAACTATCTTATAGATAAACTATCTTTAATCACAATATATATATCTTTTATTTCCATTAAAGTTTAGATATTTTCTATTACTATAATAATTAAAAGATTATTTATTATCTTAATCTAATTAAGAATTATTGATTATAAATAAAATTTATCAACAAACAATTTGTAAATCAATAAATGAATAACATAAACAATAATGGAAACAAACTTCATAAGATTGATAATAATATTGAATAAATCATATTTATTAATAATTAATATCATATATATTAGATTTTCAATTCTCATATTTAAAGATATTTATAATAATTATAAATAAAATAAAATAAACATTTTAAATCGTATTTTAAAATAATTAAACATAAATATAATTAAATATCAAATACCGGGATACGAGTTCGGGATTGACCCGAGCTTGTACGAGTTGCCCTCGGGAAACCCCGGTCACGAAGGGGAGACCGGGCAGGGCCGAAAGCCCCTGCCCGATTTTTTTTTTTTTGACCCGGATCCGGGTCAAGAAGGACCCGGATCCGGGTCTGTTCGGTGTGGGCCCGGGTCATCGTAGACCCGGGCCGAAGCCCCGGGTCCAACCCGGGTCGGGTAACCGGGTCAGACCCGGGATGGGTGTGCCCGGATCATCGCGATCCGGGCTGGGCGAATTTTGGGGGTTGGGTTAGAACCCAGCCCGTGGGCCTGATCCAACCAGGCCCACCCGAATTGCATGGGCTGGATTAAACCCAGCCCGTGGGCCTGATCCAATCAGGCCCACGCGATTTGTGTGGGCTGGGTTAAACCCAGCCCGTGGGCCTGATCCAATCAGGCCCACGCGATTTTAAAAAAAAAATTTGTTTGGCTAGGGTTTTGAAACCCTAGCCGTCGCCCATTGGCTCCCATCGAATGGGAGCCACAAACGCCGGCGCCTCCCGGAGCCATGGCGGCGACGGTGAAATCGCCGCCGGTTCCGGTGGTGGTGCCGCCGTTTGTTTTTCCCTTTTTCTTATTTAATAATACACATTAAAATTAAATAAAAACCAATCCCGATTCTAAATCGGATTCCGAACAACACACAAAATTAATCATAATTAATTTTCTAACGCTCCCACTGAAAATCTAATTACACCAAAAAATTTTCTAAAATTATTTCGGTTAACATATCTAATTTTCGAAAATTACTCAGACCGGCTCTGATACCACTGTTGGGTTTTTCGATGACTTTTCTCAATCCCGAGGCGGAAATCACGGGATATCATCGAACAATAAAGATCTAGAATAATTACGAGAATTAAGATATAGTTTAGAGATCGTTACCAAACTTTGGTACTTTTGCCAACTGTACCGAATAACTGCAGATTCCTTTGATTCTGGAGCTTGTCGAATTTAGGATTTAGCGCCTCAAGTGTTGCGCCTCTATTTCGTACACCACGTCACTCGGGAACGTCTTAGATGACCGGAAAACACCTCGGAGGATAGGTTAGATCCTAGTTGGTGTTTAGATGATCAACCGTTGATTGAACCGGGGAGCAAGCCAAAATTCGACTACCAAGGGAGGGGAGCTCGAATTTTCTAGGAGGCTTGGGTTTCTCTGATGTGTGTTGTGTTTAATTATGAGTCATATTAGGGTATTTATAATACCCTATGGTCATGACCTAGTGGGCTTTCTAAAAGCCCAGCTAATGGGCTTTCTAAAAGCCCAATCATGGATTAATTAATCTATTATTAATTAATATGAATCATAATTAATACTTGGGCCCGAGTGGGCCCATTATGTCGGTTATGGTTATCGGGTCGATATCCGATAACCCGAGAGATACAATATCGGGTTCGGGCATAACCAACAGATCGTTGATTAGACGCGCAGATATCCGATTGAAAAATCCTCCTTCATCAATTGATTCATTCACGAATATCAGATTTAGGGCATGAAATCGTAATTTCTTAAGAACTTGAAATTGAAGAAAAAAAACGAAAAGAAAAAAGTCATGCGAATTGTAGAAGACCTTAAACATCTTCTCGCGTTTCCCTTCCAACAGAAGACCTTGTTTCTTCGACTTCAAAATAATTAAAAATGGAACAAATAAATTGGCAAATCATTGCATGGAAAGAAAGGAAAGAAATATACCAAATATAATCAAGAAACTGCCAAACACTATGCCCCAAGTTCAGACTTCATAGTCAATTTCAGCCCTATTTATCTACTTCCAGAGTTCACATAAAGCCCCAAATATGATTCAAAATCAGAATAAACGATGAACTGCGATTCGTATAAAGGAAGCGGCAGCAAGTCAAACACAGAAAAGTCAAGCTAAACCGAATAATCAGATAAAGATCTGCAGAGAAAAATGGAGAGAACAAAAAACGTTAGCTTCTTGAAGCTGGATTAGGTGGGCAGGGAAGTTGGTTAATATTCTTCCCTTCAAAAGCTGAGGGCAAGAATCATCAACAATCATCAGTATCCAGAGACCAAAGTTCGACGGAGCTGATGCCGTGGAGAACGGCAGATCAAAATTAGAAATAGAAACGACGACGAGGAAGAAATTGCGAACCTGACAGAAAGCTTGATGGATCTGGAGAGTCGAGTGAGTACTTTTGGAGAACCATAACTCCGAGCAACACAACCGAGAGAGTTTGAGGTTTCACTAAGATCAGGGCAAAGAGAAGTAAAAATTTCAAAATTAAATTAAATATTAGTCGCACAGTTTTTTCAATGTATCAAATTCATTGCGAACTGAAAATTTAGTTGCGAAGTTTTTCCGGGAAAAAATTCCAAAGTTAAATGTTTGCAATATCAGTTGAATTGAATTCTTTGCAACAAATATTTAGTCGCAAAACAAGTAGATGATAGAAATGGTAGCTTAGTCGAGTATTTTGGTTATTTTAATGGAAATGGTACGAAATCCCCTTATTTTAATCGGGTACCGAATATATGGGTAGTTTAGCCAGTGGCGGAGCTATTTTTTTTTTGTTGAAGTGGTGCTTAAGATAATTTTTTAATGTAAATTTTTAATTATATTTTTACAAATGAATAACGACAATCACATAATAACATTGCAACATCTATTAAAAATAAAATATATAAAGTTGTTTCAAACAAAATATTAAGTTGATAAATAAAGGAAATGCCCATTTGTATCACAAAATTTCAGAAAAATGCGCATTTTTATTTGGGCTTATTAGCAAATTACTCGACCCAAGTCAAACTATTTAAAAGAAGGGCTTATTAGCAAAAGCCTCAATAAAATTCAAACTATTTAAAAAAGTACTCAAAGTTTCAATAATCTAAATTATACTCATTTTAAACTTTGTTTTCCATAATTACCCTCAAATCACTTTTCTCCCTCTTCTCCCTCTTCTCCCTCGAGCTTTGCCCTAACTTTCTCTCCTCTGCGTTTTCTGTCTCGCCATTCCTGCCTTCTCTCCAAATCGCGAGCTCCTTCTCCCTCGAGCTCTCCTCTCGTGCCCTAACTATTCCTTCTCCCTCGAGCTCTGCCCTAGTTCCTCTTCTCCCTCGAGCTCTGCCCTAGTTCCTCTTCTCCCTCGAGCTCGAGCTCTGCCCTAGTTCTGGATATTCAGCAACGCAAAAACCCCCATTTCCGATCGATTTCCCTCTCTGCCAGGAGCTCCACCAAACCCTAGCTGCCACTGGTTAGTCTCGATCGAGTTGCGTGGACCCTCCCTGAACGAGTCCCTCGACAGATACCCTCAGTTGTTTGAGAACACTTCCAGCGGAGAAGCCAAGAAGTTCAGCCATTCAAGGAGCTTAAGACTACCAAAAAGCGAAGAAAAACCGTCTCCTCGAAAATCCTGCAGAAGGAATCTGTCCCTATCGGATCTCGACTCGCTGTCTTCCTTTCTGAACTTCGCCGCGTCACAAGACGAAACACAAATAAAAATGCCGTTCAACACGGATAACCAGATCACTGAGCCAGAATCCTTTCTCCTAAGAACTAAAACCTGTGCGGATATGGAGGATTCAGATTCTGAAAAAGAAGACAGAACGAATTGCACAGTCGAAATCGCAGAGGAGAGCAGTTCTTCTCCTAAATTTTGATATGTAGCTTGTAGTTGTATGTATCTGTATATATATATATATATATTAGTTAAGTTTAGTAAATATTGAATGTGAATGAATTTTGTAGCTTGAAAACTGTGGCCGATCTTGGGCTTGTTTAGTTGTAGAAATCTTATACGGAATTGTTTGTTTTTCTGACATGCCATGTAGGGATACTTGAGGCAGAAGTATCTAAAGTTTATCAAAGAATTTAAGTTATTAGGTTGTAATCCCGCAATCTATTGATCAATAATCAATCTATTAAGCTCGGTGAAGATTAAAAGAAGTTTTTGTTTGTAAAAGTACAGTGTAAAGATGGTAAAAATCAAGGCAACAAGTGCGGCGCTAGAAACCGGGGCAACAATTGCGGCTCAGCCGCAGGGAGTGGCCACAGATTCATGCAAAATTGTGGAGCGCAAGCGCAAATCGGCAGGTAATTATATCCCTTTATAATTCCATTTACTTTATGTCAATTAAGTAACTTACATACCTCTATATTTGTAGGAAGAAGCTGAGAAGGTTGAAACATCTATGAAGACATTTAAAAGAAAAGTTACAAGGGCTTCGAAGAAAGCAAATGTGTGATTTAGTTTTAGTCATTATCATTTTCGAACATATGGTCTGTGACCAATTTGTCTGCTTTATTTTTTCTTCCTTTTAAACTCTTATGACTATTACCTTTACTTATTGGATTACATGTGTTTAATCAGAATTAATGTTACATAGTTAATTAATGTTTACCTTTACTTTCAGTTACATAAATATAACTTATGTAACAACTAGAATTTAAATTGTGTAGTTACATAAGTTACACTTTTGTAACTTATGTAACTTCAGTTGCGAAAATGTAACTTTGGTTACCATATTGTAACTTTGGTTACGATAATGTAACTTCGGTTACAAAAATTTAAAATAAATTAAATTAGTGTACCTTCAGTTACGATAATGTAACTTTGGTTACCATAATTTAACTTTGGTTACGATAATGTAACACCGGTTACAAAAATTATTTTAATACTTCCAAATTAAATCGAAAAGCACTAAATTATTATATGAACAAATATATTGAAATTGTAACTCCGGTTACAAAAGTGTAACTACAGTTACAACAATGTAACTCCAGTTACAAAGTGTAACTGGAGTTACATAAATGTAACTTCAGTTACGATAATGTAACTTTGGTTACCATAATGTAACTTTGGTCACGATAATGTAAATTCGGTTACAAAAATTTAATTCCAATTAAATTAGTGTACCTTCAGTTACGGTAATGTAACTTTGGTTAACATAATGTAACTTCGGTTACAAAAATTTAATTCAAATTAAATTATTGTAACTTCAGTTACGATACTGTAACTTTGGTTACCATATTGTAACTTTGGTTACGATAATGTAACTTCGGTTACAAAAATTTAAAATAAATTAAATTAATGTACCTTCAGTTACGCTAATGTAACTTTGGTTACCATAATGTAACTTTGGTTACGATAATGTAACTTCGGTTACAAAAATTTAAAATAAATTAAATTAGTGTAACTTCAGTTACGATATTGTAACTTCAGTTACGATAATGTAACTTTGGTTACCATGATGTAACTTTGGTTACGATAATGTAACTTTGGTTAGGATAATGTAACTTCGGTTACAAAAATTTAAATTAGTGTAACCACATGTACATTAGTGTAACTATAATGATTGTGGTCATAGTATTACCTAATTGTGGTCATAGTATTACATAATTGTATGTCACTATTTTTTTCACAATATTTCAATTTAAATTCTTTTTTGTAACTCAAATTATGTGAACTTATTGCTACGTACCTTTAGATGGAAACTGGATTAATATAATTATGTAACATAAGTGTAACCATATATTACTAGAATTACGAAAGTGTAATACCTGTTACAAAAGCGTAACACCGGTTACAAAAATTATTTTAATACTTCCAAATTAACTCGAAAAGCACTAAATTATTATATGAACAAATATATTGAAATTGTAACTCCGGTTACAAAAGTGTAACTACAGTTACAACAATGTAACTACAGTTACCATAAAGTAACTTTGGTTACGATAATGTAACTTCGGGTACAAAAATTTAATACAAATTAAATTAATGTAACTTCAGTTACGATAATGTAACTTTGGTTACCATAATGTAACTTTGGTTACGATAATGTAACTTCGGTTACACTAATTTAATTCCAATTAAATTAGTGTAACTTCGGTTACGCTAATGTAACTTTGGTTAGGATAATGTAACTTAGGTTACAAAAAATTAAAATAAATTAAATTAATGTACCTTCAGTTACGATAATGTAACTTTGGTTACGATAATGTAACTTTGGTTACCATAATGTAACTTCGGTTACATAAAAATAATTCCAATTACAACAGAGTAACCACATTTACAATAGTGAAATTCTAATTAGCATATATATCATAAATGTAAATATCTCATAAATGTAAAGTCAGTTACAATTATGTAACTTGTGTTACAGTGTAAAGATATAATCACAGTAATGGCCTTCGAAAATGTTACAACGATTAAATCATTTCGGAAACTTAAGGCAAGAGCGTTTGTTATGGCCTAATTTACCACATGCTCCACAATGAAGTGACTTCTTGAATTCTTCACCGTTTGAAGGAATTCTTTTTTTTCGGTCTTCCTGCTTGCCTCCTTACTTTGCCGGCTATGGAACTCTGATGTTGCACGATAGCCGTCCTGTACGTGTCGGTCCGCGCCCGATCCTGTATAGTGATGTTCAACCATGTTAGCAAACGATTATCAAACTGGTTTCCGACACTTGTATATCCGATTCCGAAGGTAAACTATTATCAACCCCTACTGAAACAGGGACAGTTTGGCTAGTGGGAAACTGTAAACCGCCCCCGGATGTTACATTCTCATCGACATTATCAACATGGGGAGAATTGTTAGTACTGTCCAACTGCTCTTGTTTACAGACTCTAAAACACAACAATTTAATTCAAAAACTCCTAATATCACTCAACCCAAATTGGCGATTGAGAAATACTAAAGGACACATGATCAATGAATTGAGTTTTTACCTAGAGAAATCCTAAAAAAAGGTATCAATGAAAGGCAAACAAACAAAGGTATCAATTTCCGACATCATACAAGCATTTGGGTACTCTGTCTCAAGATTAAAATCCAACCAAACTAGAAAAGTTGCAGCTTGCTCATCATCATACACGAATAAACTTGATCATATACGGATCATATTCCCCAAATTTAAGAAATATATATATCTATATAGATATAGATCAAACTTACAAGGTATTGACAAACTGAATATCAGCTTCGAGAGCCTTGAGAGAATCCTTGAAAGACTTTCGCATATTCGAACACGAAGATCAAATACTCTCCTTTTCGAGCTCAAAGCTTGAATCTGTCGCTCTGTGTGAGAAGAGTGTCCACTTTTCACAGAGAGAGAGAGAGAGAGTGTTTGGGCTGAAGACAATCGATTAAAAAAAGAACTCAGCGAAATTAAAACCGAACACAGAGATTCTACTTACGAGGGATGAGAAAATCAAATGAGAAAATCCAATCTCTGAACCAAATAGCATCGATCGAAACTTATAAATTTGGCTGAAAACAAAAACCAACCTGAAGGAATCGACTTCGATCGGAGAGAAGTGAGCTTCGAAGCCTTGGTGAAGAAGAATCGAGCTGTTCGGTGAAGAAGAAGAATCATCTCTGAATCCACAAAATTCGGCTCAAATCGATGTCCGTACCATAACAACGACGAAGATCTCCTCGCGCATCGGGGCTGGAAGCTCCTTCGGCGAGGCCTCGACCGGCTCCGCGTCTTCGATTACCGGCGCGTCGACCTCCGCGACGATGGCCGGCGCGTCGGAGGCCTTGGGCGGAGGCGGGAGAGCGCGTCTGGAGGGAGCTCTCAGAGAGAGCTTGCTGGCCGAAGAAGAGGAAGAGGGGAGAGAGAGGAATCTGTTAGTGTGGTGGATGCGAGCATTGTTGGAGAGGGTGCATTGGAGGGCGAGAGAGACGAGGACGCCATGGCTGCGCAGAGAGAGAGAGAGAGCTATTCGGTGAAGAAGAAGAATCGAGCTCACTGTTCGACGACGAAGAAGCAGGCTTCGAAGGCTGTTCGACGATGAAGGATTCGATATATTAAGGGCATAATTGTCCAAATAACACCAAATGAGGGTTTATTTAATTATGGTAAACTTTTGAGGGTTTTTTAAAAAAGTTTCACCTAAATTGGGTATTTTGCTAAAAAGCCCTTAAAAGAATACTCAAAGTTTAAAATAATTCATATCATGCTCATTTTAAACATATCTTTCCTAAACTACCCTGACCCACTCTCTCTCCTCTCTCGATTCCACTCTCGGTTCCTCTATCGCCATTGACAAGCTCTCGCTGCTCATATTTATCGAGCTCTTCAATGGAAGCCCCGCGACGAGTCTTGCCTGAGCCAGCCGGAGATCGTCGACCGGATCACCCGCCTTCTCGTTCTCCAGAGATTCGACGCCGTCCGTCACCGACATCTCTTCCAGTTCTTGGATGAGCTTCTCGACTCCGCGCTCAGGAAGCTGAAGCTGAACTCAACCGCTTGTCTGGGGTTCTTCAGAGTGGCGTCGAAGAAGCAGCAGAGTTTTAGACCGAGCTTGAGGTCTTATTGCAATGTCGCTCACATTCTGGGCAGAGCTCGGATGTTCGACGACCAGAGCGCATTTGAAGGAGCTGGTGAGTCTTTGTAGGAACAATCAGTCGGCGTTTGTCACTTGGACCGAGCTCGTTAGCGTTTATGAGGAGTTCTCGTTTTCACCTGCAACGACATGATCCTCAAGGCTTATGCAGAGAAAGGCCTCACCAAGCATGCACTTCATGTGTTCGATAATATGGGCAAGTGTGGCCGAGTTCCGAGCTTGCGGTCTTGTTTCCGTAGCTTGCCCAAAATTGGAGTTTCGTTGAATCAAGTTAAGGAATTGAAGGTCGCAAGGAATTGTTTGGAGAGTGGTGCTCACTTCTCTACAATTTCATGAAGAATTATTTTAGGCTTAATTCAAGTGCCGGCGAGTTATTTTTTTGGGCCGATTTATGTGTTAGTTTTATTTCGATGAACTTGTATTTATGATTGAACTTAATCCCTCCTGAGGAAAAAAAATTAAGCTTCATTATTTTAGATTGTATGTTACACTATTTTTACTTGTTTAAGCTATTTTTAAAATGTAAAAGTCAAGATTCGTTTTTTTAAAATGAAATTCCAAAAATGGTTTTAATACTTCCAAATTAATTCCAATAAAGAAAAAAAAAAACTATTTTATATGCGTCCAAATTAATTCCAATAAAGAAAAAAACGCTATTTTATCATACAATGTGTATTAATAGCATGGGTCCGAGGGATAGGGACAGCGAGAGAATCATGGAAGCTGTAACTTCAGTTACGATAATGTAACTTCGGTTACGATAATGTAACTTCGGTTACAAAACTTTAATTCCAATTAAATTAGTGTAACCACATTTACATTAGTGTAACTCTAATGATTGTGGTCATATTATTACATAATTGTGGTCATACTATTACATAACCATATATGACTAGAATTACGAAAGTGTAACTCTTATTACAAAAGTGTAACACCGGTTACGCTTATGTAACTTGAGTTACAAAAGTGTAACTTCAGTTACAAAAATTATTTTAATACTTCCAAATTAACTCCCAAAGCACTAAATTATTATTTGAACAAATATATTGAAATTGTAACTCCAGTTACATAAGTGTACCTTCAGTTACGATAATGTAACTTCGGTTACAAAACTTTAATTCCAATTAAATTAGTGTAACCACATTTACATTAGTGTAACTCTAATGATTGTGGTCATATTATTACATAATCATATATGACTAGAATTACAAAAGTGTAACTCCTATTACAAAAGTGTAACACCGGTTACGCTTATGTAACTTGAGTTACAAAAGTGTAACTTCAGTTACAAAAATTATTTTAATACTTCCAAATTAACTCCCAAAGCACTAAATTATTAGTTGAACAAATATATTGAAATTGCTCCAGTTACAAAAGTGTAACTCCAGTTACATAAGTGTAACTTCAGTTACGATAATGTAACTTTTGTTACGATAATGTAACTTCGGTTACAAAAGTGTAACTTCGGTTATAAAAATTTAATTCCAATTAAATTAGTGTAACCACATTTACATAAGTGTAAGTCTAATGATTGTTGTCATAGTATTACATAATTGTGGTCATACTATTACATAATTGTATGTCACTATTTTTTGACAATATTTCAATTTAAACTCTTTTTTGTAACTCAAATTATGTGAAATTATTGCTACACACCTTTAGATGGAGACTGTATTAATATAATTATGTAACATAAGTGTAACCATATATGACTATAATTACGAAAGTGTAACTCCTGTTACAAAAGTGTAACACCGGTTACACTTATGTAACTTGAGTTACAAAAGTGTAACTTGAGTTACAAAAATTATTTTAATACTTCCAAATTAACTCCCAAAGCACTAAATTATTATTTGACCAAATATATTGAAATTGTAACTCCAGTTACGATAATGTAACTTCAGTTACGATAATGTAACTTCGGTTACAAAACTTTAATTTTCCAATTAAATTAGTGTAACCACATTTACATTAGTGTAACTCTAATGATTGTGGTCATATTATTACATAATTGTGGTCATACTATTGCAACGATCTACACGTCAAAAGAGCTGGTTTCTGGCGAAACCCCGATACCAAATAAGCAATTTCCCAAATATTCATTTCAATGAATGGAAAATGGAACTCTTTATATATTTGATCCACATAGTTTAGATATTTCTTATGTCTATATTTAACTGTACTCCCACAAAGCAGATAGTACGATCTCACAGAAGCTTCTCCAAACACGTGCATCTTTTCCGAGCTACGAATAAATGGTTCAACGTGCACTAAAAGCTTGATGATAAGACACTGATTTATGAAAATAGTAGAAATCCTATCTTCACAATCGTCCGCCACCGCCGCTCCGTCTACTTCCATCTCTGGCGACTTTCTCTGGTTTGTGAGCGACCCAGTCGGCGAACATTACCCAAACGCAACCGGACTCTGATGCTCCTTCTTCATCAAGCCTCGGTTCGGCGCGACTAGTCTCAGCTCTGAAAAAACTCGAAGCTTCCTCAACTCGCTCTTCTCGCCGAAACCCTAATCTCCGGCATCAGAACTCCGACGCGAATCTTCAGCCAGGTCACGAACGTTGCGATTGATTCTCTCGATCGCGCTGATAGTGATAGCGTCCTCGGAGATCGAGCACAGCGACAAAGACAAAAATATTCAGAGAAGAAAATTGCACGGGAAGATCGAAGAGGGATTCAGAGAAGGAGGGTAAATTTGTCCATAAAATCCCAAATGAGTACTTCTTTCATTTTAGCAAACTTATGAGTATTTTTCTAAAAAAATTGACCCTAATTGAGTATTATGCTAATAAGTCCTTTTATTTTTGGTAAATAACCACCAACAAAATAAATTGTAGACCAATATACCCTCTTAATATTTGGCACGATTTTTTAATGAAGTCTAAAAAATGACGTGTTTTATTTAATTAATTATAATTAAATAAATATTCTATTTAACCACGTTGGATTTGAATCAAAACAATTTTTATCCTAAAAAGTAGCAAATAATAACTAATCTTTATCCATCCATAATTAAAATACAAATAAAAATCCGTACTATTCAGCATTTTAAATGATTAATATTTTAATTAAAATTTTAAATCATGTTTAATCTTAATTTTGTTTTTTTAATTAAAATAAAAAATAAAAAATTTCCTTTAATATAGCAGACTAAATAAATTAAAATTAAATCTCCCCTATTAATCAGTGTTATTTTCAAATCATGTTTAATCCACCCTATTTGACTATTAAAAACAAAATCTTATTTTCACGGTATTTTATTTGTTAATCAATTTTTCAAAAAATTGAAATCCTATTATTTCAGCCTTTTTTTTACGTAGCTGAATTTACGAATCTGTAAATATATTTACGATTCTGTATTTTTACGTATCTATATTTACGATCATGTGTTTTTATGTAACTATAATTACGTAAATATATATACGATTCTGTATTTTTTACGTAACTATAGTTACGTAAATATATTTACGATTCTAAATTTACGATTCTGTATTTTTACGTAACTATATTTGCTATTCATCATCCCATATCAAACTATAATTTTAATTACCAAAATTGTATATTATTTACCAATACTTAGTGCGGAGAATGTTTGTGCAAAAGTTAAATATCAACATGAATTCGGTATGTATATACCAATGTGAAACTGTAAATTTAATTATAAAAAATTGTATACGTATATACCAATACTTTTTACGGGGACTGTTCGTGAAAATCGTAAATATCAACATGAATTTGGTATATGTATATACCAATATCAAACTGTAAATATATTTACAAAATTTTAACGTATGTTCACCATCAGCGAGCTAAAGGAGGAAGTGATTCGAGATTATCTCGGAGATGGTTTTTCCGATGAGGGAACGGATCTCGGAGCGGGTCTACTAGCCTTAAGAGAGCGGGTCGACCTCGCCGAGGATGTGGTGCACGACGCTTCAGCGGTCACCGACGGGGAACAAGAGAGAAAGATCGAAGCTTCAGCGCTCGGTGTGGGACGACAGCGCAACGGTGGCGATGGCGCGACGGAAGAAGGACGACGTCAGATTTTTATCCACGTTGTGTCGCAGTAGATATGTGTGCCATAGTGTAGAACGTCGACCGGAGAGAAAGCGTGGACAACGGCAACGGCGAGCGTGTATATTAGACGGGGAAAAAAGCTCCATGGTTGATGGAGAATTAATTTTTTGATTTTGAATTAATTACACAAAATTTAATGAATTTAAAACATAATAATGAGTGATAATGGGTCAACCGTCATAATAGCTCATTGATAATTTTCAATAAAAAATAATTAATAAATAAAACGAAATTAATAACTGTCTTTACTTTTAGGGATAAAATGGTCCAAAATAATTATTAATGGGTATAAAATAGTTCTTTGAAACTATGAGCATTTTTCATAAACTTTGAGTGTTTTTTGAGCAATTTGTGGGTTTACTATTTTCATTTTATAAAAAAATATTGTATAATAGATTCCTCGTTGACATAAACAAACATATATATGTCTCGATGACCATGTTTTGATGCATTTTTTAAGAAATAATTATAACTATTTATTACTTTTTAATGAATTAAAGATAATTAATGAGAAATAACCAAAATTAGAATAATTTTAAATTCATAATAATAAAATAGTTATAATATGTTGAAACTATGTAGAAATGCGATCAAAAGGAGCGAAAACGTGAAATAATAATACGTCGCTATGTGAAACTTTACGATAGAGACTAGACAATTCTTTTAATTATTTTCAGAAAAAGAAATTATATCATTAAAAAATTTACAACTATAAATATAAGGATTATAACTCATTATATTCCAGAATTTTGTCTCAAATAAGATGATAAATTACGATTTTTTTTAATATTTAAAGTACATGTTACGTTGGTGTTAGGAGTCGATCCTAGATCTTTACAAAAGAAAGACCTTGTAATCAAGGAAACAACCAAAGCTACTACATGCTAATTCTATAACTTGATTCACTGTTAATATGTTATACATAATATTTAAGTTTTTTATTTTTAACCTTTTTATTTTATTTTATACGCGCCATTTTTCATGTGTTGCCCCAACATACACTCGCCTCTATGTAGCTCCGCCCATGAGTTTAGCTACGAAATACAAAAATACGGGAAAAAATTAATGATTATTCTAAAATACGTGGCTATTATGGATTTTTAATACTCACGTATTTTTTGATTTGAAAAATACGTGATTATTTTGAAAAAAATTGTATGGAAAGTTAAAATTACAAACATTAAATTACCTACATAAAAATAAACAATATTTTATACTTTTAAAATAGGGTTAATTGTGGCAAAAAGACAAAACTTTTGGTCAAATGCTCTAGTGTGTATACAACTTCCGTAAATGGCGACAAAAGTACCTAAACTCAACATTTGAGAGTTGACCGAGAATATTTATCCATGTGGCTATTAGCCTTTTCCAGGTGGCATGCCACAAGGCACTTCACCGCCACGTGGCCTGCCATGTAATTATTATTTTAAATAATTTAAAAAATACTATTTTTTAAAAACTTTTTTATTTTTTTAAATTAAATTATTTTTAAAAAAATTACATATTAAATTATTGGTTATTATTATGAAATATTATTATTCATTTTAGAAAAGTTGGTCAAACAAAATAAAAGAAAAAAAATCACTGTTCATGGTTAACTCAAGCTCTGCCTCCGATCCGGTTCACATGAAGAACAAAATCGCTTAATATGTTTAACAATAATAATAATATGATAATTTAATGACAATTTTAAAAATAATAATAATATATAAATAAAAAAACATATTAAAAAATTATTATTATTATTATATAATGCAAACGCAAAAAAAAAAAATATCATGCAAACAAATAAAAATATGTATGTGTTTATTGGTTATTATTATTAAACATATTAAACAATTTTATTCAACGCGTGAACCGGATCGAAAACTTAGTTCAAGTAAACCGGTAACGGTGTTTTTTATTTTGTTCTACCCACTTTTAAAAATTTTAATAATTATAACCAAAAATGAATTTTTAGATTTAAATATTCATATTTGTTTTTTTTTTGACGAAAAATATTCATATTTGTTATTATTGGAAAGAATGATTTTTAAAAAAAAAAAAAAAAAATTAAAAAAATTAAAAAAATTATTTAAATGAGCTCAGCTAGTCCTTCTTGTCCAGCTCTGTTCCCCGTATACCTGTCGTTGGGGCATTCCAAATTTGCGTAGCGCACCTCCGCAGAGCATAGCGCGCAGCGAGCATCCCGCTTCATTCATAAATTCCTCTTCTACTACATTACGTGAAATTCATCGGCGTACAGGAAAGACAGCAGGTAGTGCTTTCGCGTGAAGATTTAGTACGTGATAATAATTATGTGGCATGCCACGTGGCGGTCAAGTACCACGTGGCAAAGGCTAATAGCCACATGGACAAATTTTATCGATCAATTCCCAAATACTGAGTTTTTGTACTTTTACCGTCATTTACGGAGGTTGTATACACATGAGAGCATTTGACCAACAATTGGGTCTTTTTGCCGCAATTAACCCTTTAAAATATTGATTAAAATTTGCATTATTTGAAATGTTGATTAAAATATGAAATGATCCATTTTTTTGTATTTTATTTTAGATACTAGGTATTTTATATTTTAATTTTAAGATATTTTTGATTGGGATAAATGAATATCAATGTGGCGATCAATTGGATGGCACGTGACATTTGGCTTAAGTTTGGGAGTATTAGTATTTTTCTCGAATAATAAGATGAATGTGAGTATATCAAAGTCCTTTAAAAGAAGATAACTCGCGGAAGTGGATTGGGGAGGCAAATAAAATATTGAGAACTTTCACGGGCTGGAAAAAAAAAAAACCCCCACAAAATGACCAAAAACCACTTAAGGTTTAAGAGAATTGCCCATAGTTTCAATTCTTGTATGAAATTATTTATTATTTTTTTAATTTCGAAATTAATATTAGAATCAAATAGATTTGACCCATTCACCTATTAATTTAAATTCTCATTTAATAGATAAATTATGTTACTTTTTTTTAGAATTTTCATTTATTACTTTTATTACTCCATGTTTTGCTCTCTCTCTTGACCCTCTCTCTCCACTCCTTCTCTCTCTCGACCCTTTCTCTCCGCCTCCTCCGCTGCCCCAAAACCACCGCGCCACCATGAATCTCTCTCTCTTGCATTCCTTTGCCGCGCCATCACATTTTTCCGGCGCTCCGGCACTGCTGTCGCCGTCATCCTCCATCGTTGCCTTGCTCCACTGTCTCTCTTCGTCACCGTCGCCACCCTCGTCCGTTGCTGCCTCGCTCCGCCATCTAACTTCGTCACAGTCGCCCTCCCTCGCGTAGGCGATCTCTCCTAAACCCAAAATATCGAAAGTCCAAAATTTTGTTCGCCCAAAATCGTGCAGTCGCCGTCTCTCGGTCGCTAGATAAAAAATGGAACGATTTCACGATTTTGGGCGAACAAAGGTTTTGTAAATCAATTTACACGATGTTTGTTAAGGACGATTTTGGTGAATGGATTTACGTGTTTGAAAGTGGTTTTACAAGATTTTGTAGTGGTAATATTTTCGTTAGGAATGCGTAAATGAAGTTACAAAATCGGAGGAACCGAGGATCCCCGGTGCCGAGGGTGTGGAAGAGATCGTGGCGGGTATGAGGTTAATGAAGGGTTTGGGCCGCATCGGCGATGGACATCGAAGCAAGCCATCTATTACGGTTCCGTATTCGTAATTGCATTTACCATTGAAGTTTCATATTTATAGTTACATTTTTGTATTTATAGTTACAGATTCGTATTTATAGTTACAAAAATTAACTTTGTAATATTTTACAAGCTTCGTATATGTAATTACAATTTCATTTTTATAATGAAATTTCGTAACTATATTTACAGTTTTATAACTATAGTTTTATTGAAATTTTGTAAATTTATTTACTGTAAATACAGAATCGTAAATATAGTTACGTAAATATAATTACATTTTCTAAAAAATGCAGAGAAATAATTTGAAATTTGTTTTTGAAATACTGATTAATAGGGACCAAAAAATCAAAAATAGGATTTGTTACAAACGTTAAAATTGAAAAGAATAATTCGAGTAATATTTGTTTAATCGTAAAAATAAGAAAGATTTATTTTAATTTATTTAGTTTGCTACATTTAAGGAAAAAAATTATTTTTAATTTTAATTAAAAAAATGAAATTAAGATTAATGTGAGTTGATTGGAAGGGCATATTAGTCCATATTTCAATTTGATGGTGGTTATGATTACCATAATTAGAAATGAGCATTTTTTAAAAATCTTGAGACACAAATGGACATTTCACTCGTTTACCCAAAAAAGAATAAAAACTTAATGTAGACAATTGGGAGACTGCGGGTACTTATACAACCATTTTCCCTATTATTTTCTGGTGGGTAAGGAAGATACTCCGTATCCTGATGAAATTACGCAATATTATTTTTTAATAATATATTCACTTAATATTAAAATCTCCACAAGTCGTCCTAAGCTCATAGCAGGAAGGTTTTAACATCGAAGAAACATCAATATCACATATCCTTAACTTAGAGAGTTTAGTTAATCAAATCTTTGAAAATCTAGATTTTTTTTTTGAGAAATTGCACCAAATAGCCAAATTGAAACATAAGATTAGCAAAATAGTCAAACTTTGGTTAATTTTGTAAACTAGCCTATTAACATGAGGTGTCATTTTAATAACATTTTTTATCTCTATAATACCCTTTAATTAAACATTTTAATTATAATTTTCGTAATTAATTTAAAAAAATCAGCACAAATCAAGCTTAATTAATTATGCACAAATTTAGGAATTTAATAGCCAATTTGAATATTTATATCGATCCTCTCTCTCTCTCTCTCTCTCTCTCTCTCTCTCTCTCTCTCTCTAGGCTTCTCCGATTCGCCCACAACCCAAACGGGAGAAGGAAGAGGAGGAGGAGGAGGGCTCGGCGGCGGCGCCATGGGCGGAGGAGGAGGGCTCGGCGGCGGCGCCATGGGCGGAGGCGGAGTCGGCGACGGGGATGAGAAGCTCGCGATCTCGGTCCCTGTCTCTGCTGCCCATCGCCATGGCCATGTTCATCTTCTCCGAGCAATCCATGGCGTCGAAGGTCCCCGACGAGATCCCTCGCAGCGAAGGTCCCTGCGTATCAAGAGGAAGCGCGCTCGCCGGGTGAGCTTCGCCGACACCGAGATCACCTCCGTTCATTTCTTCCACCGTGACGACGACTGCGTCTGCGAGACGCCGCCCAAGCCCCACCCAGATCCTCCCCCAACGCTGCGCTTCAGCCCGACAACGAGCTCGTCGGGTTCTACGAGGACTTGGCCGACGACAACGACGATTCCGGCGAGGATGAGGAAGGGAGCGCCGAGGGCAAGACCTTTTTCTTAGGCTGTTGGGATCCCCGTCTCCGAGGGGGAGCAGCACCGCCGGCTCCGGCGCCTCCAACGACGATGAGATTACGTTGATTCATTGTTAATTTACGTTAATTCGTTGTTAATTTACGAATTAACGTAAATTCATTGTTAATTCATTGTAAATTCGTTGTTAATTTACGTAAATTAACGTAAATTCGTTGTTAATTCATTGTAAATTCTTTGTTAATTTACGTTAATTCGATGTTAATTTATTATGATTCGTTGTTGATTTACGTTAATTCGCGTCTTTAATTTGTTGATATTTTTTGAAAAAAAATAAATCCGAAAATTATATAAATTTTTTGAATTTAAAATTTGAATTATATAAAAAAAAATGTTTGGTTTTGGTTGTTACCATATTTATAGCTATTTCAATTAATAGCAATATTTTTAATTAATAAAAATAAATGAATTTTTAATTAATATAATTATTCATAATTAATGTCATTGATTTTTTCAGATTAATAACCCACAAATTACGTGGTTAATTTGTATTTATTTTTAATTTCGTTTTTAATTATTAAGGGTAATAATGTAATTAGAAATTCACTTAAATAGTTAATTGGCTAGTTTACAAAATTAACAAAAGTTTGGCTATTTTGCTAAACCCACTTTCAAGATTGGCTATTACCCTTAAGAACCTTTTTTTTTCCTTGTATTCTTTTTCATTGCTCTAAAATCACATGGACAACAAGAAAAAAAAAAATACTGAGTCTAAGTCAATGCACATAACTAAATGAATATGATTTCAATTGTGTTGACCACCACGAATATGATTTAAATAGCAGGTGAACACATCACGGACATGAAACACATGATGAAACCCAATTAGACACAATCATTTTTATGCAATATATATATATATAAATATATATATATACGTATTTATTTATTGATGAATATTTACCACTGCTAATTAGTTTTAAAATTTTATATTATGTAATTCTATTAATTTAATTAAATGGGTCTAAAATGACACTTTATTAAATAGTTTTAGATAGGGTTGTAACCAGAGCGGGTTTCTGGTTTTTTGGAACTACCCGTATCCGGATCCGGTTTTCCAGGTAACCAAAAATCACTACCCGTATCTGGATCCAAAAATCCGGATACCCGGAAATCCGGATACCTATTTTTAAAACTTTGTTTAATTACCCGTATCCGCTTTTGAAATCCGGATTCGAATATTATCCGGATATCCGGAATTCTACCTGGATCCAATTTAGAAAAAGAAAAAAATGAAGTTAAAACGTATGTCTCATTTTTCAACCACCATAAAAATCGTACGTATGTTGAGTGTTGACATTGTCTCAATTAACAACCACCAAAAAACCGTACAAATCTATTACATATGAAAATAAAAATGAAATGAAATGAAATGTCGACTCGAAGGGAGAGTGAGTACTGAGTATTGACTATTGAGACTTGAGTAACTCTAAAAATTGAATTAATAATAATAATAATAATAAACCGGGTTTTAAACCGGATACGGGTATCCAAATTTTTAAATAACAAAACCCGTATTCGTATCCGGTTTTAAATCCGGATCCGGATACCCGTATTCGTATCCGGTTTTAAATCCGGATCCGGATACCCGTATCCGGATTCCGGATTCGGATTTTAAAATCGGATACGGATGCCGAGGCGGATTTAAAACAGGATACCGGGTTTTCGTTACAGCTCTAGTTTTAATCTAGTAAGCCAGATGAACAATGGTTCACATACAATATTATGTTGATTTTATAACAAGTTAAATCGGGATGAGTCATATAATTGCATATGTGGATTTAAGGAATATTATTCCCTTAATGTGTGATTTGTAGGAAGCAAACATATACTCATACGTAGCTTACGACTTCACAATCGTAAGTGAGTAGTTGTGCAATACTCATATTTTGTCTAGTGGTTTGTCTTGAATACAGCACATGCCACTAGGTATCCTAGACTAGCCTAGGAGATTGAAAATCAGTCTTCGATAATCATGAGAGACTATTTTTTCAAGTATTGGAGACTAATTAATTACTTTATAATACCTTTGTTTCTTATAGTGGGTTCAATTTTACAGTTTATAACCAACATTTGGAATCAGAGAGCAGTAACCAGAGTACATGTCATCATCGTCGTTAGCCAGCAAGGCCGCCAGAGAAAAGATGACAATAAAGGAAAGAAAGGAGGGAATGTCACGCTGAGTTAGGCGATGCTTACGAAGAGAAACTACTAAGTGTGGGCGCTAAGATGAGAGTAAATCTACAAGCGCGGGAAATATGGTGAGTCGAAGTTCAGAAAGATAAGATGGCGCATGTCGCCATATAATAGGGAATGATTTAAAAAAAAAGAGTGGGGGACGTTTCGGACGATGCACATGTGCGCATAACGCGTAAAAGAAGCCAATGACCAAACCTTGAAGATTGAGTTTGAGGTTCTCTATACGAGGGACTGTGCGTCTATAGACGAGTTCGCTATGAAGCTTACATCCATTGCTACAGGTATCTGCACCTTAGGCAACCAGGTGGACGAGACGACAGTGGTCAAGAAGTTCCTAAGAGCATTTACTCAACGTTACATGCATATCATGATGTCGATCAAAGAGTTTGGTTACCTCAAGACTATGTAGTCGAGGAGGTTGTGGGTCGTCTAAAATTCCACGATGAGAAGTTTCGGAGCTATGGTGGCAGAGAAAATGAAAAGTCACCTCTTGCTCACGCATGAAGAATAGATGGGCAAGCAGAAGAGGAACCATTGATACGGTTCTTCCTCCAGCTCGTGGAGTCGCAACGAATACGGAAGTGATAGCTGTGGTCAAGGACATGGTCGCGCGCGACAGATACTGATGTCAAGGACGTGGTCGCGACCAGTGTGGTCAAGGCAGTAACACTCCCCGCCAAGACGGCGCCATAACCCTCAAGGACAAGAGCACGTTAAAGTCATTTTACAACAGTAACAATAATGAAAGCCACTTCAAACTTATGATAACTTGAGAAAAAATACTTTGCCTTAAAATACTTTGCCTTTATTTACAATGAGTTAATAAGATAGAAGACTATGCGCCAAAAAAAACAAAAAAAACATGAGTATACAATAATACAAACGTCATTACATGACAATATATGCCGCTACGCTAATATTTCCTGGAAATACTGATAGCTACAAATACGGAAATACAGCTCCATAACCAGTCTCAACATAGCCAAGCATCAAAATATATATTTTTTTCTCTCGAAAAATGGTGTTGTATTACCTGCTTTTGTCTCTGGCTGTATGCTTCTCGATTCGTCTCTTCTTATTTTTCTTCCAAAAGCCCCGGTCCAATACTGCCGCTTCCAATCTACCTCCGGGGTGGTTGGGGCTTCCCGTGATTGGGGAGAGCCTCTCGTTCATGTGGGCCGTCAGACTAGGCCGCCCTGAGAAGTTCTTCTTCGACCGGGCTGTGGGTGACGGGGCAGCGTTCAAGACATCCTTGATGGGCGAGCCTGCCGTGGTGCTGTGCGGCGTGACGGGCAATAATTTCATCTATTCCAACGAGAACAAGCTGGTGACGACGTGGATTCCCCCTTCCATGTCGAAGCTCATCTACGCCTCCACGCAGATGAACAATAGCGCGAGTTTGAAGAAACTCAGAAAGCTTCTCCCGGGCCTTCTGAAGATGGACGCTCTACGGCGCAACGTTGGCATCATGGATGAGGTTGCGCGACAGCAGTTTGCTGCCGAGAGGGGCGGTCGAAGCAGGGACTCTGTATCCATGGCTCGTCTCGCCAAGAGGTACACGTTCCAGGTCGCGTTGAGACTCTTAGCGAGCCTCGACGACCCTAAGGAGATCGAAAGATTAGAGGAGCTTTTCAACACGGTTTCTGCGGGGATGTATTCCATTCCAGTTAATCTTCCGGGGACGGCGCGCAATCGGGCACTGAAGACGGTGATGGTGCTGAAAAACGAGGTTGTGAAGGTGATCGAGCGGAGGAAGATTGAGATAGTTGAAGGGAAAACTGGCATGGGACAAGACATCCTCTCCCACATGCTTGACATACGCACTGACGATGGCCAGTTCTGTAGCGAGCTCGACATCGCCAGCTTTATGATCGGCCTCGTCCATGCTAGCCACGGAACCACCAGCAAGGCCTGTACTTCCCTCGTCAAGTATCTAACAGAGCTTCCGATTGTGTATGAAGCCGTTTACAATGGTGCGTTATATATTAATATATCTTTTAATTTGTTTAAAAACTCTGAGTGTATCATTGTATCAGAGTTTGCCTGTTTGGAAAATCCATTGAAGGGTTGGAAAGGATTTTGTTAAATATGAGAATCTAGTAGTTTTAAAATGTTTTCAAGGTATGCCCTCGTCCTTGAATCTTTTCCCAGAAAAAAAAAAAAGTTATTTATGTTGTGCATGAGGAAAAGAAAGCTGAAGGTAGTGTTTAATTTTTTGTGAACTTTAATACAGAGTAACCAGTTTTTTATGTTTCTTTGGAGTCTCTGACAAATAAGACATGATAAATTGTAGAAAATTGTTTCGAACTGAATTCCAGCTCATTTAACTTTTTAAATTTTATTTATGTTATTAAATAACACCCGGAATTCGAATTACACATGATCGATTCTAGGTAAAATTAACAAGTTATTATAACGACATGACAGAGCAAATGAAGATCGTGGAGTCGAAAGCAGAAGGAGAGATGCTGAACTGGGCCGACCTAGAGAAGATGGGGTACTCCTGGAACGTCGCTCAAGAAGTGCTCCGGTTAGATCATCCGGGGATGGGACTGGGAGCAGCCAGGGAGGCAATCACTGACTTCACCTACGGCGGCTTCTCTGTTCCCAAAGGCTGGAAGGTATTCTTGTCAACCGCCACCACCCACAAGAACCCCGCCTACTTCCCGGACCCTGATAGATTCGACCCGGCCCGATTCGAGGGCAGTGGGCCCGCCCCATACACGTACATCCCCTTCGGCGGTGGTAACAGGATGTGCCCTGGCAAGGAGTACGCTAGGGTTAAGATGCTGGTTTTCATGCACAACTTTGTCAAGTACTGTCCGAGGGAGAAGCTAGAAGTGTTCCCGACGAGCTAAGTCGATTCACAGTCACAGTCGTGTGTTATCATCATATCTGTTTGTGTTATTGTGTCCTTCAAGTATTTTCTTTATGACATGTCAGTGTGAGAATTGTTTCTGTTTCGAGTGTCAAAAGAACAATCTTAATCTGTTGAGATCTGACTCTGTTTAGAAGTTAGATCTCAGTTCCATTATCCATACATGAAGTGGCAAAGCCAGGAGGTGAGGTCATTGGGGAGCTAAGCAGCTTAAAACGATGTGGCAGACTTTTCAACAATTTATCGTAAAATTACCAATATCAAACCTTTCCAAAACGCAAATTTTAAATCAACACAAATTCCTAATCAAATTAAATACTGCTAAAAAAACACACAAAAATCACACGAGTTCTGGTATAGACTCCAATCATAACAGCATTTAAGAAAGTCCCTCAACTTATTAATTCATTTATAAATACTAAGAATAAGACCATATCTTATTTGACAGATCAAAAATGTTTTTTTCTTCTTCTCTAATATTAATATTAATTTTTATCTATTTACCCATCTACGTACTTATCTAGATTACAAATAAATAATTAAATACCAAAAATTGAGACCAAGTCATCCTGATGAAGATGTGGTGGACTTTTGCTAAGCGTTGTCTCGAGTTTTCGTCACCGGAAATAAAAACATAGTTCCATGGCTTATATACTACGCGTGATTGAACATATGGGTTACAAAAAGGGAAATTACAATCTTTTGGGGTCTAATTCTCCCAAAGGTGAGCGAATTTTTTTTGCAGCAAAGTATTTTCTCTTAGGATCTCTTAGAACAACGTTGTTATAACTTATATCTACTCTCTCTTGCGTGTACAAAGGTATGAATAACTAATATGTACGGGATTTCTTAAAAAAAAACTAATATGTACGGGTCAACTTTTTAGACAGCTGGATTGTTGGTTTCTACTTTCTAAGAAAATATATCTTAGCAAAAAAAAAAAATGGAGTTTTAAATAATTGCGTACAACATGGCTAAATATTTAAGGGTTAAAATCCTAGCAATTAAATTCCTAAAATCTCTAACTGTCCTAAAAAAAAGGGAAAACGAAAACTAATTCCCAAACTGGCCCTGAGGTAACAGGTAGTGTGTAACCCGGGTCGCCTAAGACCCCGAACGGCAAAGAGACCTTTGACCAGGCTAGTGCCATGAATACCTACTCAGAGCCCCCAAATCAGCCGACTAAAACCTCACCCTGAAGTCAACGGTGACCACCCCGAGGTCAACGCGATCGGGAGGAACGACAATTGACAACAAAATCTGTCATCCTCGCAACAAGGCCCATCCAAAAGACAGCAGAAGCCCGCCATGTCACCATCGACATTAGGCCAGGCCCAAAATCCTTAACTTGGGCCTCAGCAGTGTTTGATCCAAAAAACGGCATCAACATTACCTATGTTTGAGTATGAAATGATTTTATTTTTGTCATTTTTAATGTTTTATCAACATTATAAACTTGATAAATATATTCTTAAAAATAATTTAGTGTTCTTTCATCGATAATCCGTCGATAATTATCGAAAAGTATCGGTAATCGGTAAGCTACAATATTATTAGTTTTCCGTCGATAATCCGGTAAGTTATCGATTAATCCGTCGATAACGGCAAGCGATATATCGCCAAGTTGAGTAAGATGAACACACTAATATTTATTTGAACAAATCAATCACAAATATATATTAACTATGCATATAACTCTTCATTAAGCCGATGGACAAATTTGAAAGATAAAAAAATGGTGCATGTGATCCACAATCACTTAGTTTAAGACTTAATCGGTTGAAGTTGATGACTTGCTACTTTGACTCATTACATAGTTCGATTAATAATTGAAGGACATATAAATTGGCGGAAAAAATCTCTTCGTATAAATTTGATCTTTTGTATTTTAATATTCACATATAGCGGCAAAAAATAATAGTTAGTTGAAACAATCTGGTCAGATTATATTTAAATAATTTGGAAATCATAGTTAGTTGAAATAATCTGGTCAAGTTATTTTGAATAATAGAATAAAATCATACTGACCAACCGCATGGATATCAAAATATTTACAAGTAGTTGCTCGTGGATAATCGTATTATATTGAGGAGGGCATGAAAGAAGAATCAAGCCAGAGTGTCATGGGTATTGTAGGTTATTCTGACTCATGAAAATAATAATTTGGGCTAGAACTGGTCAAAAAGTTTATATAATCTAGCAAAAGTGACCTATCTTTTTCCCCGTGGCGCCGCTAGGCCTTGGCGTTTGGTTATGGTCCCTGAGATCAGGTTCTTATTTTGATTTCCAACAGTTTTATATTGATTTAACAGACCACATTAAGTTAGCAGTTGTCTCTATTTTTCGTAGAACAATCTCACGAACAACTGAAATTTTAATGAAGGGAAAAGAAAACAACATCATATTACACTCAAACGTACAAAATATAATTATAATAATATATTATCATATTCTAAAATAATATTATATTTTATATTAGAAGATATTATAATAATATTAACTTCATAAAATTAAATTATTAAAATTATTCTTATATATTATTATACATTTGAATGATATTAGGGTTAATTGCGGCAATAATACACAACTTTTGGTCAAAAAGGGTTTTAGTGTTAGTTCCAAAATAATTTGGAACTTTTGCCACAATTAATAAGAAGCCAAACAACTATCCACTCTTTGGTAAACGACAACACCACCCATTCAAGTACTGTTTTATTATACATATATAGGGAAACTTGAAAAAAAGTTCCCCAAAGAGCAAGTTCTATTACTTTGGTTCCCCACTTCAATAAATCTGAAAATTTATTCCGCAACTCAATTTTTACCACAATTTTGACAAAAATTTCCTCTTTTACCATTTTTTTTACTCACCATTTTCACCACTCTCTGTATGGTTAAACAGATTTTTGCTTCAATTTGGACCGTTTTTGGCAGCTTCTTGGTTTCGAAAAAATGCTTAGACACTTTCATGCATAGACTTAGACACGAAATAAAGCCTAGTAGACACTTCTAAACTTTGAAAATAAAATCCATCAAATTATTAACTGGTTAAAATTACAAGTCTATATATAGTTAGACACTTTTTAACATAAAAAAGGATTGTTTTGTGCATCTTTGTAGACACTTCTAAAAAAGTGCGAAAAATTGGTTAGACAATTTTTTGCCTTATTTTGGACCGTTTTTGGTATTGGCTTAGACATTTTTTGGGTTCGAAAAAAGTCTTAGACAGTTTCATGCATAGACTTAGACACTAAATAAAGCCTAAGTAGACACTTCTAAATATTCAAAATAAAGTCCATCAAATTATTAACTGGTTACAATTACAAGTCCATGTATAGTTAGACACTTTTTAACATAAAAAGTGATTGTTTTGTGCATCTTTGTAGACATTTCTAAAAAAGTGAGAAATATTGGTTAGACCGTTTTTAACCTCATTTTGTACCCTTTTTGGTATTGGCTTAGACAGTTTTTAGGTTTCGAAAAAAAGTCTTAGACAGTTTCATGCATAGAGTTAGACACTAAATAAAGCCTAAGTAGACACTTCTAAATTTTCAAAATAAAGTTCATCAAATTATTAACTAGTTGAAATTACAAGTCTATATGTAGTTAAACACTTTTAACATAAAAAATGATTGTTTTGTACATCTTTGTAGACACTTTGAAGTACGAAATATTGGTTAGAAATTTTTTTTCCTCATTTTGGACCCTTTTTGGTATTAGCTTAGACAATTTCTGGATTTAAAAAAAATCCATAGACAGTTTCATACATAGACTTAGACACCAAATAAAGCCTAATTTCTAAATTTTCACACTTAGGCTTTATTTAGTGTCCAAGTCTATGCATGAAGCTGTCTAAGGCTTTTTCCAAAATCTAGAAACTGGCTAAGCCAATACAAAAAAGGTCCAAAATGAGGCAAAAAACGGTCTAACCAATATTTTGCACTTTTTTCAAAGTTTCTACAAAGATGCACAAAACTGTCCCGTTTTATGTTAAAAACTGTCCCGTTTTATGTTAAAAACTGTCTAACCAAATATAAACTTGTAATTTCAACAAGTTAATAATTTGATTGATATTATTTTGAAAATTTAGAAATTAGGTTTTATTTAGTGTCTATGTCTAAGCATGAAACTGTTTAAGGCTTTTTTCAAAACTCAGAAACCGTCGAAGCCAATACAAAAAACGGTCCAAAATGAGGAAAAAAATTGTCTAACCAATATTTCGTACTTTTTTCAAAGTGTCTACAAAGATGTACAAAACAATCCTTATTTATGTTAAAAAAAGTGTTTAGCTACATATAGACTTGTAATTTCAACAAGTTAATAATTTGATGAACTTTATTTTTGAAAATTTAGAAGTGTCTACTTAGGCTTTATTTAGTGTCCAAGTCTATGCATGAAACTGTCTAAGGCTTTTTCCGAAACCTAAAAACTGTCTAAGCCAATACCAAAAACGGTACAAAATGAGGCAAAAATCGGTCTAACCAATATTTCACACTTTTTTAGAAGTGTCTAAAAAGATGCACAAAACAATCATTTTTTATGTTAAAAAGTGTAACTATATTTAGAATTGTAATTTTAACTTGTTAATAATTTGATGGACTTTATTTTGAAAATTTAGAAGTGTCTACTTAGGCTTTATTTAGTGTCTAAGTCTATGCATAAAATTGTCTAAGGCTTTTTTCGACCCCAAAAAGTGTCTAAGCCAATACCAAAAAGGGTCCAAAATGAGGCAAAAATTTGTCTAACCAAGATTTCGTACTTTTTTGAAAGTGTCTACAAAGATGCACAAAATAGTCATTTTTTATTTTAAAAATTGTCTAACTATATATAAACTTGTGATTTCAGTTAATAATTTGATGGATTTTATTTTGAAAATTTAGAAGTGTCTACTTAGGCTTTATTTAGTGTCTAAGTCTATGCATGAAAGTGTCTAAGTCTTTTTTAGAAACCAAGAAATTGTCTACAAAGATACCAAAAATGGTCCAAATAGAAGCAAAAAAAGGTCTAACCACACGGAGAGGGGTGAAAACAGTAAGTTAAAAAATGGTAAAAGAGGGTATTTTTGTTAAAATTGTGGTAAAAATTGAGTTGGAGAATAAATTTTCGGATTTATTAAAGTGGAGAACAAAAGGGGTAGAACTTTCTTTTTGGGAGACTTTTTTTCAAGTTTCCCTATATATATATAATATGCCTATTGAAAGAGACGCACAAATATGATGGAGAGGGAGAGTGTTCTCTTTATATATTGAAGAAAAGTATTGTGTTGGAGATGATTAGAATACTACATATCATGGTTTTATATAGGCAACTTCATTGTAATAAAATTACTAATTTATCCTCACTTATACTTGGCTATCAAGTAAGACTATTAAACAAGTAATAAACTAATTGTCACTGCTTACGTACTACATTTAGGTCCCCAACCTTTCAATCTATTAGGGCTTTTCATCATTATGACAATTCTTTTAATTTATTTTTTGAATCATAATTAAACTATGATTTAATTTATTCTTATTAATTAGGTTATGTAATTAATATTACAAGTTGGCAGTCCATTTGGCAGTTTAACGATGCCACATCAGCAAAATTTAACGTCCCTAACAGAAGGACCAACAGATTTTACATTAAACAAACGTTGTGTATTTTTTCCCACACTTTGAAAGGTTGGGGACTTAAAACCCATGTTGACCAAAGGTTGTGCATTATCGCCACAATTACCCCATGATATTACTATAGTAGTAATGAATGTACTTTTACTATTCATATTACTAAATTTTAGCTTAATTATAATGACATAATAAACTCTTGAAACTAAATTGTTTACTAATTTATTTTAAATTATTCAAATATGTACGTAACTATATAGTAATGTTATTTGTTAGTTTTCCACATATGTTCTTATTCAATAGAGATTTTGTTTTCATAAGTACTGAAAGTTTGGCAAAAATATCCCCTTTTAGTGTCATTAAAACCCAATGTCTCAAAAACTATATATAATTTGTTTTTGCAACAAACATACCCCAAAGTTATTTTTAATACTTGGTTGGATATATTAACTTATTAAGTAGGGCTGGATAAATTAAGTAGGGTTGTAACTAAAACTCGGAAAATAACCAGACAAAGATCCGTAACGATTTTAAAATTCAAATCCGAATCCCAATCCGGAATCCTGATACGGATACGGGTTTTGTTATTTTAAAATATGGATATTTGGTATCATGTTTAAAACGAGGGGATTTTTGGATATCCGGATTTCCGGATAGTTCAAAAAACCCGGATATATATCCGCTCCGGTAACAGCCCTTGGTTGGTCGATCGAGAGAGAGAGAGTGAGAGAAATTGATGGGTCTAGATGTAGTCAAAGGCTCTTTTCAATGACTTCCGTAGTAACACAATGTTGAAATAATGTTTGGTTAGTGAGTCGTATCGCCGTTAAGTCTTTTAAAAAATGACTTCCGTAAAAAATATCGCTCGTAATGAAAACAATATGTACGTATAATGTTTACGACAAATTCATATATATATATATATATATATATGATTGTAGGAATAAAAACATAACACAAAAGTCATAATTTTAAAGACGTTAAGCATAACATAGCAGCTTACATGTCGAATAAAACTTGAAGATACAAGTCAAACAACAAAGCAACAAAGAAAAAAGCGGTGATACCATTATTCGATATTTTATTATGATACAACAGCAAGGCCTTCCTTCGACTCCTTCCAGTTTGAGAAGTCTCCAGAATTGCATCAACTAAATGATGACTTCTGGATTCAAAGATGCAAATGCCAGAAGCTCTGGGTTTGTCTCGAAATGTTTCATTTCTTCCTCATCCAACCACAGAGCCACTTCTATTCCTCGCCCATCTCTTGCATCCATCATGACACATGCATTCTTAGCAGTCACCTTAAGTGGAGAACATATCCATTCTGGTTTTCCCCACCCGAAATCCGCACCATATAGAGGAAACTTGCACCAGCTCGTGGAGACAAACTGACGAACTACAGCATCGTCTTTAGGCCTCAACATCTCTTCCATGAAACCGCTAAGCGCTTCGGAAGGATTTCTTTTTTTCCAGATCACTTTAAATTCCTCAATGCCTTTCCTCAGAAGTGCAACCAGATCTTTCAGTTCAAAAGTTTCCTCTGCAATGCTGCTCGGGATCTTTGCTTGGAAGCTCCAGACGAGATTTCCAACAGAGTTCTCCGGCAAACACGGATTCATCCTTTTCCTTAAGTTGACGGCCTGAATAAAGGCACAACGACGCTTATCAGGTTTTGAGTGATTAGATAAAGATGAGGCCTTGATCACGCATTTCCAGATAAGTGCCGAGACTGCCTCGACGCGTGTAGGGTATAGCACAGTTGAGTTACTAGCTACTTTGGACCTGAGCACTTCAACTCTTGGGCCATCGAAGACTAGCCTCTTGAGTTCTATTTTCTCATTAGCTTGAGACTCCTTGTATGGATCCGTCAAGGAGACCGACATCGGAGGGAAGATTGATGCTCGAGATAAGAACTGTGGAATCAAGGTCGGTTCGAGCTCCAATTTCGATGTGTAGGAAGCCCAGCAGTTGAGGAACATGCTCATCGTGGAAGCGTCGGCGATTTTGTGAGAAAAGCAGACCCCTATCGCCAAGCCACCGCAGTTGAAGAAGTTGGCCTTGACGAGCAGAAGAGGACTCCTGAATAGATCATCTTTCGGAATTTTCTGTCTAGGAGCCAATTCTACCAGCGTATCAAATACCGGATTCAACAATATGGTGGACAAGGGACAGTTGACTTTTGTCGCCTCAAATTCGGCTCCGTCATCGTTGCACTCGATGAAGATGTTGTTTCTAAGTCTTCCTGCAAAAGGGTAGAACCTTGTCAAGGCCTGAGATAGTGATTTTACCAGAAGTTGGGATGTTTCGGAAACGCTCGTATGATTTGTAGTGCCGGAATAGAGCAGAAGCAATGGGACCATATCACTTGGGGCAATTTGATCTAGAAAGGAGAATTCATATCTGCGAAAGTTTTCCGGAGTTATGGATGAAGGTTTTACTGTCTCACTCTGAATTAGTTGAATCTGCATTTTTACTGCCAAAATTTGAGCGGCTTATTCAAGAAATAATATGAAAGGCACAGAGGTTATGGCTATATCTATCCATATATATAGTTAAGTGGTGATAGCTTTTCATCTAAAGGAGGGACAGATGTTCAAAGGAACTTTTTCATATTTTATATTGGATATGTGCACCATGCGTATGATTAAATTATATCATTATATGTTCTCTATTAATCACAAGCCGATGAAAAAAATATGAAAACAAAAATTCAGAAGCTATTTGATGCGGACCCCACCAACACATTTATGACGCCTTGAGAACCAGCCTTGAAGACCATCCAAATCTTGTTTCGAAGACCGCGTTAGCTTTAATATTTATATTTCCTATGTTCATGTATTTCATTTTATGTCAGTGTTCATGTATTGCTTGCACTATATAAGCAGCATATGATTGTCATGTAAGGATTAGCTTTTGATGAATGAAAATTGAACTTCGTGAGCGAGCGTCGAGTTGATGCCTGAGAGCCGGTATTCGTACGCGAATCAACGTTGATTGGATGCCCGGAGTCTAGCTATCTGTGCGCGAATCAATAGACAACGATAGGTTATTCGATCGATATTCGTGCGCGAATCAATGATCAAGAACATTTATATTTTACTTTATCCTTTGAGTATTTCCGCTGCATCACTATTGAAATTCAAAAATACAAATTGAGAAATAAAAACGACTAAGACGATCTACATGATGAAATTGAAATTATATGTTCTTCTTCTCTTTTTTTTAAACAGTTTTTCATTAACAATTTATATTTTAACTAGGGACTGCTAATACTTTTTCATAAAAAATTAATTTGAATTAGTCTTTTTGTCAGTTTAGAATCGCAAAAGAATTTATTATACCATAGCAGCAATAAAGGTCGTTCCTGTAGACTTTAAAATACATAAAACCTTCCCACGAAGGTGCATTTCGCTTACAGAGATTTAGGGACGAAATTAACGGCCCTATAACTATAAGTCTTAAAATTTAAAACAAAAATTTTAAATCAAAATAACATTCATTTTGATAATATTTAGAAATAACAATGATTACTAGAATCTTCCTATTTCTAGAAATAACAATGATAACATTTAGAAATAAAATTACTTTCTAAATGTCTCTAAAAAGTCTCGTTCCTATGACTCATAATACTCATATTTCTTGTAGTGCCAATGATTACTAGAGTCTTCCTATTTCATTGACAAGTAATTTTCTTTTAATAGGGTGCAACTATTGGCAAATATTACAATGTACTATCATATTATTATACATATTAAATATAAGAACATGTGACACAATTAATCATGTTTATAATATGTAAAGGGGTACACATTTGCGTTCATTGGGGTTCAAACCCGAGATCTTTTGGAGAGGCATGTCTTGTCAATACTCTAGAAAACTAGTTTTTATTTTGTAGGGTAAAATCCGAAACTAGAATTTCTGGTTACGAATATTGGATAGTTGAATACGATAAAATTTGGAAACATAAATTTGGTTCCATATTTTCTATGGATATATATTATTATAAATATCTAAATGATATAAAAATAATAAAAAGCCCAACTATTTTAAATTAAATTTAAAACTTGTATCAAAAGTTCTGATCAGTAAAAAAATTTCGTGATATATATATATATATATATATATATTATATTTGGATTTTTGCCGAATTAGCCAATCTAGAACTAAAATACCATACATATATATATATATATATATATGTGTGTGTGTGGGGGGTTATCGCGATATAAGTACTAGTAACTTTCAAATGACTCCGATAAGTTCTAATTTTTTAAGTCGGGGAAAGTAAAGTGTAAGGCAATGCCATGCGGCATCCGGTTAACGGTCACATGGTATGCAATGTCATCGGATTTCCACGTACGTGAATTTTATATATATTTTTTTTATTTGTATACAATATTAAAATAAAAAACAATTTCAAACATTAATTTTTAACCGACAATTTCATACAATATCATAATTAATTAAAAAGGAAATCAATTATTCGTGGCTAATTACATCTAATCACGATTTGTTTTTAAAAAATTAAAATTTTCAAAAATTAAAATGGAAACAATAACATTAATATATATTTTATGGAAAATCAACGATACAACATTTATCTTAACGTGTATTAACAAAGTTAAATTTTCTTAAAAATAAGAACATATACTTGTATTACAGAAAATCTATATTATCTGTGTATTAATACGTAAATAATTATGTGAGTAAAAGTCTGAATTAACGTGTATTAACAAAGTTAATTAATTTTCTTAAAAATAAGAATTTTATTTGTTTTACCGAAAAATTATATTAATAGTGTTAATATGTAGATGATTAAGTGATTAAAAATAAAAAAATTAATGTGTATTAACAAAGTTAATGTTAGAATGAATGTTGAGAGAGGGAGAAATGGTGAAGTTGAGTGGGTGGTGTCGAGAGAATGAGAGAGAAAAAATACATTCAAATTAGCTTCATTTGAATTCTTATGTTTAGGAATTAATATGTTGTAATTAAATAATTTGGGTAATTGATTCATATTTAAAAGAAAATATACAGTTTGTTTTTATTTCATTCGAATAATTAATTAATTTAATTTTAAGTGTAATGAAGTCTTTCGTGATTTATTAATGTGGTTGATTGACTATTTAGCAATATTATCAAAAAGTTAGTTATTTTGCAAAAAAGTTTTTACTATTTGGCTATTTAGCTATATAACTCAAAAAATAATTTAATAGAGTTAGAAAATTATATAATTCCGTATTAATTATCCAATTGTTTAGTATTAATTTCATTTTCAAACTAAGGAGTTTTTTTTTTTTAAATATATTATTCTTTTTTACATTAAAATGGAGGAATATTCTCTTACACCGTCTCCAGTCAAAGGTGGAAAAAATATATATTTTGAATGGGGCGGTGCTATCCGCCAAAGTTACGACGCACTCTTACATTACTAGATATCTTAAGTGTATGGACATGTGACACTATTGGCCAATGTTATATATATGTAAGGGTTAATGACGGTAAAAATACCTAAAGTTTGATCAAATAACCTTTCGTGTACCCAAATTTTAAAACTGGTGGCAAAAATACCCAAAATCGTATTTGGGGAGTTGACCACTCCATTCTCGTAATGCCGTTATAATTCATCTGTTAACTTTGGCCACGTGGAAAAATGTGGGTTGCTGACATAACAATTTTTGCCACGTGGACGAGACCATATCAGCCTCGTTTAGATAAAACAACGAATTAAACCCATAATTAATACTATTTAATACAGCTAATTAAAACCTTAATGATTACACTAAACAAAATAGATTTTTCCACGTGGCCAGAGTTAACGGGTAAATTAACGGCATTACGGTAATAGAGTGGTTAACTCTCCAAATGCGACTTTGAGTACTTTTGCCACCACTTTTAAACTTTGAGTACACGAGAGGTTCTGTGACCAAACTTTGAGTATTTTCGCCGTCATTAACCCTATATGTAAAGGGGGCAAGTATTTTGCTTCCAATGAGGTTTGAACCAGTGACCTCTAGGATATGTGATAGTGGTGTTACCACTAGGCCAAACAATCATAGTTAGAAATATATTATTTTAAAATGTGAAATATATAACTATTTTAATTTATGAACATTTTATTGTGTTGCACTATATGATAAATTATTTTTATGAGGGAGAATTTCAGGTTGCGGGTAGTTCTATTTGTATGTAACAATTATATGATAGAGAGAGAATTTAATTTTTGCTAGTTCTCGTCTCGTTTAGCTTGATATGTAAACTCGGATATCTTTTATTTATATTGTTCCGAGACCCGTGTTTTGCTTTGCAAAACGTGGGTGCCAAGTTAATTGGGATTGAAGGTCACTTTGCGAGATAACGAGTATCCATCTTTTATTTAAGAATATATAATGAATTATTAGGCTTAGGGAAATTTGCGGCCAAACTTTTTGAACACACCCATTTTTTTTTACAAATAAGTCCTTAATTCATTTTTTGTGGCTTAAGTCCTAAACGTTAGTACTATTTTTTACAAATAGTTAAAGTTCACTTTTAAGTGCCACATGACATCTAATTTATTTTGATGTGGCACTGCCACATCACCAGAATCGCCACATGGATTCATTATTTATTTTTAAATATAGGATGGTATTTTATACAAAGAATTAAAATATTTTTAAAAAATAGGTGGCAAGGTCAGTGATGTGACAGTGCCACATGGTAGTCAACTTGACGCCTCATGCATTGGTTCCCTAATCATGTTTGTATCCGTAATCACGATCGCTTCCGAAATACACTCTGCTAAATGAATCCCCACATATACCACACTTCTCACTCTGATTGAATAAGGAAGAAATGTCGTATTCAATATTTTTGGAGTGGGAATGAAATATAATTTGTTAGGGAATAAACACCAAATCCCCTTTGAACCGAAGACGAAATAATGGCAAGAAACGAAATGAAATGACATCGGAGATTATAGTGGTTCGCCCCCAATGCGGGAGGTATATGATTCACTAGAATCTCTAACGGAGTTGTTCGAATACACCCTCGATCTCACTCAGTCTTCCCTTGTGTTTACAAGTGATTCTCACTTAAGAACAAAACCCCTTGTTCTTCCCTTTCTTCTTGATTTCTCCATAGCAAGAACAACACACCCACAACTAGAAATGGTGGCTGAACAGAGAAACTAAAGCCCTCACAACACAAGCTTTCTCTCTAAGCTTTTCACACAAAAACTCTCACCTTTTCTCTCTATCTCAAGGAGGAAGAAACCCACACAGCTATCTTCTAACCCTAAAAGCCAAAGCTTGTCAAAAAGACAACTATCTCATCAAGAAAGTCCAAAAGATAATATAGAGGAAATACCAAAATTACACATAAGCTAATCATGACTTTCTCAATTAAATTAGGTTTCACATATTAACATAAGCATAGTGTTTTCTATTAAAATTATTACTATGCCCATCATACTTCTACTTAGACTAAAAGTAACAAGTAATAAAACTAATTAAGTAAAAAGAACTTGGTAGCCAAGTAACCATGATGGTCAAGTCAAGGCTTAATGCTCACAACATGTGTCATAAAAAATAATAATGTTAAGGAGATTAGTGGCAAAAAGAGAATAAATAGTTTTAGCAGCAATTATTTTTGAAAACAATGAGCGAGGCTCGCGAATTTCTCTAAAAATTAAATGTGCATGTAGCAGCACATGGCACTGGGTCGATGGCGTGAAACCTAAGTAATTTTTTAACGGTTAAATTTTTAACTGAGTAAATTAAATGTGCATATAGGGATTTATGTGAAACCTAAGTAAATTTTTAACGTTCAAACTTTTAACTGTTTTATTTATCAAACACATAATAGTAAGTAGTAACTAGTAACAAATAACAATACCCCACTTCTACGTAACTATGCCCCTGACAGCCATTCATACCGGGCGAATCAATGACTAATATAAATGTTTATTTTAATGGGATAATAGCGGCAAAAGTGGTCAACGTTAGGCCAAGTGTGCAAATAAGTGGCCAAACCGATTTAATATCGGCATAAGTAGCAAAAGTTTACCAAACCGTGGACAGTACAAATTCCATCCATTTCATGTCAACGTCGTTAGCCACGTCATTTCCACAAGTGTTGAGCTTTGGCCACTTATATGCTCACTCAGCCTAACGTTAGCCACTTTTGCCGCTATTATCCCTTATTTTTTACGTTCCAAAGTATTTTTTAGGGTTTATCAGATATTTTTTGTTATTTTTTTTTTCTTTTTCTTAAGATTTGACTAAAACTTTTTTCGAAAGAACTGATTCCGTTTTTAAAATTTAGAACGCTGAATATCACTCTCAATTTTGAAAACATTAAAATGTGTTATCGGTTTCACATGTAATTTACGATCATAGGATTTGACATAAAACGTCTATATACTTAATTGTTAGGGACCATTAGATTTTTTAAAGGAACAAGTACGAAATACCCATTTAGCCACAAGTTTTTTTTTTTTAATTACTCATTGTGTGTATTAAAATGAACTATAATATGTATGTTTTAATACGTTTGTACAAAATAAAAATTTCGTTAATAATGTTGGCCTAACATTGTTAGTTAGAGTCGAGGCTAAAATCGAGACTTTGTAATATTATTTTATTGAGATATATTTAATTGTTAGAGACCCGAAATTTTGTTTAAGGAAATACCCATTTAGCCACAATATATTTTTAAAAAATATGACTCATTATGTGTATTAAAATGTACCAAAATGGGTAGTGTTTTAAAAACTTTGTAAAAAAAAGTGATAATCTCGTTAATAATTTTGGCCTCATTGTTAGTTAGAGCCGGGACTAACGGCGTTGACATGAAATGGATGGAATTTGTACTGTCCACGATTTGGTAAACTTTGGCTACTTATGCCGATATTAAATCGGTTTGGCCACTTATTTGCACACTTGGCCTAACTTTAGCCACTTTTGCCGCTATTATCCCTATTTTTAATAGTTTCGCAACTTGTCTTAAAAATACAGATCTTCCTCTCTCTTTCTGGGACTGCATTTCTTACTTAAAATATCTAGATCCTATTAAATAATGCCACGAGAAAAATCTCCACAATATCGTATACCGTATATAATTTCAGCTCAAAGTAGGAAGCATTTTGAATTAAAGAAATATCAATATTTATATATTTGTTTTACTTTGAGAATTGATTTTCAAATCTTTGAAAATTCCTCAAGACAATTTCTTATCAAATCATTGTGAAACTGTACCTGTCTTACATGTTTCACGTTTCATATCATGTCGTAGGGATATATACGATACGACTAATTGTGAACCTTCAATTAAATATAGTTCCATTATATATGACAAATGATTATAAATATTTTTTGTAGCTGATGAATTTCGCACATATATTTTGGTCATAACACATAGACACTGTGAGCCTAAGCTTGACATAGTCCGTCAATCAAAGGAAGTCATCCCGGGTACCGGCCAGAATTAAGAACGGACGGGAGTTCAGCCCAGCTGGGGTGAACACGAGCAGAACGTCCGGATAGAAGGCAAGCTCGGCCCGGAGCATACGAGCATGCCAGCTCGGTGACAGAGAAATTGTCCGGGCAGGAAAGGAAAAGTCAGCAACTACCCAGCAAGGAAAGCGCGTAGCTTGAGGAGCAAGCAAAGATCGAGTCAAAGAATTGATTAAATTATTTTAGGGTAGTTTCTTGATTTTGTGCGATTGAGTAGAGCTAGGGTTTCGCCTATGTGAGGCTATATAAGCCTAGCAGTGTACACTTTGTAAAGTGCTGAGTCCATTAGAGTTTTTGAGTTTACCTCTTTGTAATTTTGCCTTCGATTATAGTTAGAGATTTTCTTCTCACAAATTTGTGTTCTTAAGTTCGTTTAGTTTCTGGTGTTATTCATGTTTTTTCGCAGATCCGTGAATTGGGATCCGACAGACACACCACATGTTAGCTTATGTAGTTGTATTAAAAATAGTTATAAGAAATTAAAATGCTAGCTTAGGAATTTCACGAATATATTTTATTCACAGACACAAGATACATAAATTATACAACTATTCTTACATTAAATAAAAGGGTAATTTGCGGCAAAAGTAGCTAACTTGTGGTCATTTGGACGTTTATATAGCCAATGCGATTTAATAGTGACAATAGTATCTAATGTTTCTTAAGTATGTTTCGAAATAAAATCCATCCAATTAATTTTAACACTGTTAGTCAACGGCTGACGTGGCACGGTTGACCACCACGCGGACGCCAACGTGGCATGCCACCTAATTTTTCTTTAATTTTTAATTTTTTCGGGCCCACTTTCTCTCTCGTCCCTCTCCTTCTCGCGATGCCACGTGGCGACATATCCTCCTCTCTCGAGATGACACGTGGCCTACAGCAGCCATACAAAATTACTGTCATCGTGAGGGTTTCCAACCCACAATCTCTTGGCCCTTGGGTTACCAAGTTGGTACTCAACCACCAAGCTCGTTTAGTTCCTCGTTCCAAAGAGTCAAATATAAATATTTATATGACTAACATGTATATAAAATGTAACATTCAAAATTGTTACTAATAACATGTCAATTTTTATTTTAATGGACATGTAATTAACTTACAAAATGTAACAGCTAAAATGTAATAAAATTGCATTAAATATAAATTATACATATTAACTGTGATTGTATAAATGTAATTTTATTTTTTAAAAAATAAAAATACTAAATTATTTATAAAATGTAATTATATTTGGAAAAAAATTATAGAAATTTTATATGTTACATTTATAAAACATATAATATGTAAAATTTAACATGTAACAGACTTATAAATACTTATAAATGTAACATATAAATTAGCCATACTACAATGAATAAAATTACAGTTTTTAAAATATAAAATAAGATTGTATTGGACAATTTATGAATATTTTGTTATAAATAGTTATAAAAATGATATTTAGATACACATTTTATAGATTATCTACTTTATAAATGTAACAAATAATATATTTAACATAATCTTTGTTATTTAAAAAAAATATAATTTATTTCATTTACTTTTCATGAATAATTTATATGTAATGCAATTTTATTATATTTGTACATGTTTCATGTTATAAGTCTAATTAAATGTTACATATAAATTATCTAATATAATATTATTTTACTATTTCAAAATATAATATTACTTTATTCACTTTAACATGAATAATTTATATTTAACTCAATTTTATACTTTTTGACATGTTACATTTTATATGTTACAACTTACATGAAACTTTTTACATGTTACAATTTATCTAAATACTCTACAAATATTTATATGTCCTTTCAAATCACAAGAAATGAGACTAGTTAGGTGGATAGGTGCATGAATGAGAGTTTGAGAGGTCTTGTGTTCGAAACTAATCACGCGAATAATTTTGTGTTAATTGGATGAATTTTATTTCGAAACATACTTAAGAAACATTAGATACTATTGCCAACATTAAATCGCATTGGCTATATAAACGTCCAAATGACTACAAGTTAGCTACTTTTGCCGCAAATTACCCTAAATAAAATATACAGAGCTTATGAGATTATGCCTCGAAAAATATCTCCTCAATATCGTCTACAATCTTTAGCTAAAGTAGCGACAATTTTCTGAACTACAAACGAAGAGAAGATGACCATGGGTTAAATATTGTGAAAATATGAACAAATCGTACCCACGTAGAATTTTATGGTAAGGAGCGTGAATGGAAAAAAAATTCTTAATTACTCATGTGAAAAAAAAAATATGGCAATGAAAACTCGTGTCACAAAAGAGAATGAGATTTTAAAAGCTCGTGGCTGCATAATACAGTAGAACCTCTATAAAATAATACTCGATAAACTAATAATTGCGATTAAATAATATTGTTATTCGGTCCCGATTCGGGCATAACTAGCTAAATTAATAGTTCGCTAAATTTATAAGTATATAAGTCCCTAGTGATATATAAATTAATAATTCAATATAAATAAATTACATAATTAATTATAAAATCACAATAATTAAATAAAATATAAATGACTGTGAAATCACATTAAATAAAAAGATAAAATTACATCACTAATTATTTAGTCTTCTTAAAATATTATTTTACAGTAATTATTACATCTTTAATTATCACTACTCTAAAGAGTTGTTGTCATTCCTCATTAATATCATTGGGCTCTTTAATATTTCTGACACTAATAAATCTATTTAAATATAATAGTCTCTCTTGATATTCTTAATATTGATACTTTAATATTCTTGATATAATAAATTGAAATAATTTTTTGTTAGTAAAGATGTATATAGCTAACTAATATTTCTTTTCCGGATGTATAAATTAATAAATTATTAATTCTATGAAAATAATATTTATTTCTTCTCCTTCTCCTTCTCCTTCTCCTTCTCCTTCTCCTTCTCCTTCTCCTTGGGAAGCTTACATTACAAATCAACAACTACTTTTCGGAATTTCTTATCTAAACCCCTATGTTTTAAACAATCACAAATTAAAGAGATAACAATACTTTAATTAATCATTCATATCTTTGACAATCGTCGTATGCATAGAACAACCAGCTTAAACCATAGATGCATACAATCAAATTTTGACGTAATGATCAAATTTACACATGCATATAATATTCATAAATTACATTGTTGATAGAAAAATAAATCATAAGAGAGAGATCAATTTATTATAAACCAAAACTAGTAGACCTCTGTTTTAAAGAGTCGACGTTGCCAGTGAAAATCCTTTCATTTACGCTTCAAGACAGCAAATAATTGACCACCAGGAGCTTTGGTAAATGAGGATATAAGCTCCTCTGACTCTTGAAGCTTGTTCTCGAGTCTCTTGAACATTTCATCGGTAATCTCACTTCCGAAGTGCTTGCTCAATATCCCATCTAAACCCGCTCTAAAATGCTTGACGGCATCCCTTCCATTTACAGCATTGTGGTTCGCCACTAACTTCACAAATTCAATTTTCAGAGGGCTAAAACACCCGTTTTTCTCTACCAAACTAAACATCTCCTCTGGAGTAGCACTATAAACTGGCATGTTGAAGGAATCTACCAAAGTTTCACTGATCAAACCCTGTATAATCACAAGATTGGATAAATATTGTATCGGAAGTAATGATCAAACGCTTCATGGAGGAAAACTTAAACAAATGAATGATGAAAGTATTGGAGATCCAAGTACAATTGCTAAACATTTTTCCGAATAAGTTCCTAAAAAATTATATCGAAAAGTACAATCGGTAACTCAAATAGTTCCAGTTGTTAATGCATTTAGTAATTCATTAGCAACGGATAACCAATTTCCAAAAGTCTAATTTTTGGGAGAATCTTCAGCTAGAAAAGGACAACTAGCTAACAAAATTAGTTTTGAAAACTTTAAAATTATTTTTCGCTGTTTAACTGAATTTAGAATTTGAGGAAATTTAATGCCCATTTCGTGGTGATTATCAATGTTATAAATGGTTGCTATCAACACTTTTTACAACCAAATCTAAAGATATAATAAATTACCTGTTTCGCCATGTCCATGTACGTAGAGCCAATTATATCAAATACCACACTCATTGGCGATACAAAAGATTGTGAATCAACCTCACTTGGAAGACCTTCCATTACTATTACCATCATTCCTCCTTGAACAATCTCCTTAGCTCTTGCATTCAAGAAACTGTCAATATCGATTTGAAATTGAGATCGATACGCATTGTAAACTTCCCTCACAGCTTTTACATAGAAAATTTTGCCTTTATTCCATGCTGGGGAGTTCTTATCCAACACTTGTTCGGGAGCTTTAGAGAGCCAATGCAGAGCAAAATTAGAGTACACCAAATGAAGCGATGATTTAGGAAACAACCGACCGTGGAAAGACCCCGGCACACCGGCGGCAAAGTATGGCATTTCTGATGGCAGTGAAGTGAAAAGCGTGTTGAAATCATTAGAAGTTTGGTCACATAAGAAAACATGGAACTCTGGCGATTTAGTATTAGGGCATTGAGATGCATGTTTTAGCTTGATAGCTTCCAACAAGCTTTGCATGGCCAAGAATGTATTAGGTCCTGTGGAACATCCCAAATCCACAAGCCGGATTGTGTTTGAAACAGACGAGATGGTCTTCACATCAAGATTCTTGTAGATTTCCTCGTTGATGTCTCCTTTAACAACGTCAGCCGCATTTCCCTGGAAAGTTACGTAGATACTGTATATCTTAAATAATTGGTAAAAGAACTAAACATTTTTCACAAGAATATATAAATTCTATTAAAGTGAGTTAACAAAATATAAGATATAAGATGACGAGTTATCGTTTCGTTTTGAGATTAGACCATATGAAGTTTAAACAAATATTTGATCATTAAAACAATAAGATCTGACCCAACATAAATGGTTATATATCCAAAAAAATAAATGGGTAAAGCAAAGTTTATAAGACCATGGATTAGTCTGTCTTTATTAGCCATTGATATTGATATGTAATCTATGATATTCCTTAACATTGTGATAAGTATTTGACTAAGTAAATACCTGGGGTATAGAGTTCTTGGAGTAGCTATTAGCTCCATCTCCACCGCTCATTGCAGACTGCATTGTTTGACAAGTTGTTCCTTCTATGTTGTGTATGTGATAAGTGTGCTTGGAGAAAAGGGAGTTTATAAGCAAGGTTTTAAGAACCGGGGCATGTCACGGGTAGACTACGGGTAAACCGAAAATCGCGGATATGCAGTTTCAAACCGACACACTCAATTGTCAATTTACCAAAAACTGCAGATAAATAGAATGCCGCGAGAAAAAGCATAAGAAACCCATATAAACCCCGAAACTCTGTTTTTAAATTAAAACTGCATATAAAAATTATAAATATCATGATATTTCTAAATACTATTATTGTTTTGAAAAATTATAGTTTACCTTTACCTATCGGTTTGGTGTCTATAAATCCACCAGTTTTTATTTTTAAAAATATTATGGAAACCCCATGATTTTTAAAAATGTCTAATATTTTTTATTTGAAAGAAAAAAATGTCTAATATTATATAGAGAAGATGTGAAATAACAGAATAATATTATACAGAGAAGATGTGAAAAAATAGAATAATGGACACTATAGTCCATTATTTTTGAGAAGTTGACCTGCTAATTCAGGCGTGAATAACATGCTAATCTAGGTTTTGGCTTTTTAACCGTTAAACCTAGAAAATAAATTTCACTTGAACCGGATGCTCTTTCAAAATCGGATCTGGCCCGTTTTACCCGGTATTAAATCCACGTTTTTTGTTATACCCTATTTGATGCAAGTTGTGTTTTTGACATAATTAAACCTAGCAGATATTTGTTTCTTTCTCATCTATTGTAAAATGTAACGATCGTCCATAATGAACTCTCTTTTCTTTGCCCAATGCCCATATAGTAAGAAATCAGCTTTTTTCGGGGATTGAGAGAGGATTCGTACACCTATAATCGAGTGTAAATGAAAAAAAAAATGTTGAGAGTTGACCGTGGGATTTAGAAGAAATTTTAAAATGTAATTATTGATTTGCATTTCTAACCAAAACTTCCCAAAATACAAAAATATTGTTGGGGTCTAAATTTATTCTAATCGAAAGTCAATAATAGACCTTCCCAAAAATATTGTTGACCACATTTTATGTATTTTTATATATTTCAAAAAATATTATTTCAGTTCTAGGATATGACTTATTCACATGTTTGGCTCTCTATTAAGCATTGGGTATAAGATTTGAGTTCTAAAATATGGACGATTCACCGTTAGATTGTTGATAGATAATGATAGAGTGCTAAGAAATACGGAGGTGCTTATCCTAAGGAGGATGAGGATGAGGAGGAGGAGGAGGAGGAGAAATTGTGAGATGGAGCAAACCGAGACGAGGAAGACTTAAATTAAATTTAGATGGGAGTAGTTTAGGCAACCCAGGCCCTGTGGCGGCGGCGGCAGTATATTAACAAATTACAAAAGTAAGTTCATTTTTAGTTTTTCATAATTCTTTGGAACTTGCTCAAATAATGAAGCCGAACTTAGGACGGTGCTTGAAGGACTTAAGATTAATAAACAAATGGGTTACGATGGCATTGACACTACACCACCCCACCCCACCTGATGCGGGATTTATTGTGACCACATTCATCGTCTTGAAGACCACGCAACCATTCACGTTTCCAAGCTTCGCTTTGAAGACCGCATCGACTTTCATATTTATAATATCTATGTTCATGTATTCATAATTTCTATGTTCATGTATTTCAATTTATGTCCTAGTTCATGTATTGCTTGCACTATATAAGCATCACATGGTTGTCTTGTAAGGGAGACTTTGAATAAATGAAAATGTGAACTTTGAGTTCTTTCCCCAAATCGAGAGTCTCGTGAGCGAGCGTCGAGTTGATGCCTGAGAGCCGGTATTCGTGCGCGAATCATTGATGATTGGATGCCCGGAGTCTAGCTATTCGTGCGCGAATCAATGGACAACGGTAGGTTCTTCAATTGGTATTCGTGATCGAATCAACAATCAAAAACATTTATCCCTTTATTTTACCTTTTTCTGTATTTCTGCTCTATCAGTTCTATCTTTTCTAGTTTGAAGATCGATCCCCGATCTTCTCTATAACTTCCGCTGCATCAGTTTGGTATCAGAGCCTGAGATCTTGAGGTATGTCGTCGCGACGAGATTAACATCGACTACGCGAAGAGGTGGATGATTGGATTTTGAGTGAACGGATGAAAATTATATGGGAGCGTCTAGCCCAACAAATTGTTGAGGCTGTGCAGAGGAGGTTAGAAGAACGTTGTTCTAGGCGAAGCTGAGAAAGATGTGATGAAAATTGGGCGAAAAGAGTGGGAAATTCGTCAAAAATCAGTTTTTCTTCTCTACGCGCACGAAGTGTTCGACAAAATGCCTCAATACCACAGACAGCTCCGAAACAAGCATTGCGCATATCCACAGCACCCTACCCCGCCCACATCACAACCACATCGCAACACAATCCCCAACACATCCCAAACAATGCCCGACCCTTTGATTCACATGTTGCCACAATCCGAGTATTTGTTTGAGGAGTAGAAGTTGGAAGACCCCGCACACGATGAGCCGAAGTATGATGTGTACGATGAGCCAAAGTATGATGTGTAATGCGACGATTTGGAGTACGCCGAAGCCTTCTATAATGAACCCGTGTTCGACGAAGCAGAGTTGATTGACGCCAAGTACGATGGGGTCGTGTACAACAAATCGGAGCATGCCAAGGCCATCTACGATGAGCCCATATATGACGATGCGTCGTACGACAAAGTGGGGGAAAATGAGGAGGGCATCGAGAGTCACACGAGCATCTTTGTCGCTCTCCACAACTCGTGCTTTACACCGGATGAGGTGCCTATAGAGCTACCCAATGAGCTACCCGACGAGGCATTTGACAAGCGACGCAGAGACCCGACCAAGGATCTTGACGATGAGCCACCCGAAAAACTACTCATAAGTTCCAAGCCGGTCTGTCCTGACAAGCTCCCTAAGCCCCCCGACGAAGCCTTCAGCGGGGTCTACAAATACTACGCGAGGAACCTTCCTCGAAGACACCCCCTCGCGGATATCTCTTCGCGGAAACTTCCTCGTGGGCCCTCCCACAACGAAACTCCTTCGTCGAGCCTACCTCGCGAAACCCTCTTCGACGACACTCTCATCGACGAACCCCACGCCAAAGTCACCATCAACATCTTCAGCCCACCCATGTTCGACGTGCCTTTCGTCTCAAACCCTCTTCGTCGAATCATCCTCAACAAACCTGAATTGAGGAACCTTCCTCGACATAACTCATGTCATAGTTGATGACACGTTCCTCGGAGAACCAGGCTCGAGGACCCTTCCTCATAACCACTCCCTCGCTGACATTTCACCGTGAGAACTTCCTCACGGCCACTTCATCACTGACATTTCCTCGTGTTCACCCCCTCGCGGATACTTCCTCAGGGAACTGAACTCGACGAGCACCAAGCAATACCATCGAGGCGATCGCACCGAACAAGTCGAGCAAGTTTCGACCATACAACGATATTTTTTCACCGTCTTACGAAGGGAGGAAGCAGCCCGATGAGGTTTTGTTGTTGGTCTCGGATAAGCTAATTAACAAGCTGCCCGAAGAGACACTAATCGAGATAACTGACGAGGTACTCGGAAAGCCGCAAGATGAATCAACCGAGGAGCTAGCGGACAAGCAAGACAATGAGCTGCCCGACAAGAGACCCAACACGGTCTTCATAAAATTCAGCCTCGATGAGCCGCCGGAACCACTGAAAAAAGCGCGTATGAATTCGAGGACGAATTCTTTCCAACCTGGTGAGAATGATGCGGAATTTAATGTGACCACATTCATCGTGTCGAATACCACGCAACCATTCACGTTTCCAAGCCTCACTTTGAAGACCGCATCGACTTTCATATTTATAATTTCTATGTTCATGTATTTCAATTTATGTCCTAGTTCATGTATTTCTTGCACTATATAAGAATCTCACATGGTTTTCTTGTAAGAGAGACTTTGAATGAATGAAAATTTGAACTTTGAGTTCTTTCCCCAAATCGAGAGTCTCGTGAGCGAGCTTAAAGTTGATGCCTGAGAGCCGGTATTCGTGCGCGAATCAACAGTGATTGGATGCCAAGAGTCTAGCTATTCGTGCGCGAATCAACGATCAAGAACATTTATCCCTTTATTTTACCCTTTTCTGTATTTCCGCTCCATCAGTTCTATCTTTACTAGTTTCGAAGATCGGTCCCCGATCTTCTCTATAACTTCTGCTGCATCACCACCCCACCCCACCCCACGCCTCGCCGGTGGGTGCGTGGTGGTGGAAAATTTTTGTAGGTGATCTCCTATCCACAAAATCCTATGATCCAAAGAGCCCAAACCCTTATCCAAATTCTTTGGTATGTCAACCATTTCGTACTCTTGTAATCTATTAATGTGAGACTTCTTTGAGAGATAGGTAAACCATGTTCATATAAAAATTACATTAACTTGTGAAAGAAGTTTCAAAATTTATGTTATGAAGTATGATACTTTCATTATGTTTATGTTTTGTATCATTTGTATTTTATGTCATGTATTGTGTGACAACCACTAATCCCGTGAGCCACGAGGGTAAGACCGGGTAAGCTATGCTGTCCCATACCGCCTAAGCAAGGGGATATGCTGATAGGACGTTCCCGAGACTGTGCAGGTATGTGACTACACAGTTATCGGAGATCATACAAGTATGGGTCTGTGTGATCGAAGAGGCTTAGATGAATTGATTGGTACATGTCAACAAGATGCATCTTCTTTTAGGTAACCCGTTCATACGAACTCTAAAGTTAAGCGTGCTTGGCTTTGGAACAATCTTGGGATGGGTGACATCCTGGGAAGTTTCTTGGGAAGCGTGCAAGTGAGGACAAAGCATGCTGAAAAGACTCGTGTTGGCTTATGGGGACAGCCGTCGATTCGGTTGAGCAGCCGGGGCGTTACAGATGGTATCAGAGCCGAGCCCAGCCGGAAGTGTAGCCGACGAGGACGTGGGGCCCCCATTAGGTGGGGTGATTGTGACAGTCACTAATCCCGTGAGCCACGAGGGCAAGACCGGGTAAGCTGTGCAGTCCTACATCGCCTGGGCAAAGGGATGTGCTGATGGGACGTTCCCGAGACTGTGCAGGTATGGGACTGCACGGTTATCGGAGATCATAGAGGTATGGGACTGTGTGATCGAAGAGGCTTAAATGAATTGATTGGTACTATCCATGTCAACAAGATGCATCTTCTTTTCGGTAGCCCGTTCATAGGAACTCCAAAGTTAAGTGTGCTTGGCTTTGGATCAATCTTGGGATGGGTGACCTCTTGGGAAGTTTCTCGGGAAACGTGCGAGTGAGGACAAAGCACGCTGAAAAGACTTGTGTTGGCCTGTGGGTACAGTCGTCGATTCGATTGAGCAGCCGGGGCGTTACATATTGAGTGTAAAATATGTATGAAAATATTTTCGATTTTCATCGATAGATGATTAATCCATCGATAAGTTCAATAAGTTCCGATAACGACAAACGATAACTTTTGTAGGTTTTCCATCGATAAACTATCGATAATCCGTCGATAACGGCAAACGATTTATCAACAAAAACGACATTTTGAACCTTGATCACGACTTAAGTGATTACTGGCTAATTCTATAAAAATAAATATATATTAAAAAAATAATGATAATATGTAAAAATTCATAAAAATGTGGTCAATAAAAGATAAAAAAAAAGTGAACAAGTCATACGCCGACTCCTAGAACTGAAAACAAAAAATGCTAAAAATTAAATATCGTTGAAAATTTATGATACAAAAAGGTAATATAAATCATAATTTTTAAAAGTGGTTGCTAGGATATCCTAGTGGTAATTCCACACCACCTTCAAAATGGAGGTTGTTGGTTCAAACCCCATGCAGCAAAGCTGCCTTAAAAAAATCATAATTTTTAAAATATGTGAGTATTTTTGCCACGACACTATTTCCTCAATTAAAAGGAATGAGCTGTTCCCGATTGACAGAAAATGAAATTAATTATAAAAATCAATGATGGTCTATCTTCTATTCTGGAACTACCAAATATTCCACCTACTGCGTCTGTTGTGTTTATTATTAATTTTCGTGTCTTGTTTGCCCCATTTTAAAATTGGTTGAATGATTTGCTAAATAAATTCAAGAACTAGATATTTCTCCATGCCATGGTGCAGTGGTTATATATGTGGTTCTTTCTTTAAGATAAGCATCTCCAAAAATGATTATAATAAAGTTCCCTTAACTGATGATGAGTCCGAATAATACGTAACGTCCAATTAATTTGTTTTAAAAGATGACGACAATTTGTTAGAAAATAATATTGCGTAATCAGTTCTGCACACAAAGTATCTTCCTTACCCATTAAGATTAAAAATTAATAAAAGGACGTAGACATCAATAATAGCATTTGCATTTAAAATAATTAATTTCTATGAATAAGACATAGAGAGAGATCGTTATTAGACACAAGATTGTAAAATGCATTTCAAATTACTCAATTATTGGCCGTATAATTTATATCTCATGCGTGTGGTGTGCCTAATTGCCTGTGATTAAAATTTAAAATATACGCGTAACAATATAATCATTCATTGCATAATCAAACTATATTTAATTGGCGATTCACAAAAGACTTGAGATAAAACGTGAAACATGTAAGACAAGTAGAGATTCGTAACGATTTGATAAGAGATTCTTGCTGATATATTTTCAAAGATTTTGAAAATCAACTATCTAACTAAAATAAATATAGAATAGTGATGTTGTTAATTCAAAATGCCTCCTGCTTGAGAGGAAGATGTCTAACGCAAGTTGACAAACTATAACATACATTTTATTAGGGGTGAAAATTTTGTCACCGGTTCCCGATTCCGTCCCGGTTCCCGTAACGGTTTGAAAATAAAATAGGGAAATTATGTTTAAAACAGGGAACCGGTACTTCCCGGTTCACGATGTTCGGAACCGTGAACCGGAACCAGGAACCAGAACCGTTTTTCCCGAATTTTAATACCGGTTCCGGTTTTAAACTACATGTCGTTTTTCTCCCTATTTTGTACGTCGTTTTGATATCATTTGTCGTTTTTATTGATTAAAAATTACATGTCGTTTGAAAATCCTAGGGTTTTGTTCATTCTCATTTATTCCAACCCCTCTCAGCCTCTCTCTCTCGCCTCCCTCTCGGCTGCATTCTTCTTCCTCTCGCTCTTCTTCTCTCTCAATATCAAGCTCCGTCTTCCTCGCGGCGATCGTTCCAGTCCAAGCCCAGAGCTCTCCCCACTTTTTCGCGATTTCTTGGTCTGCGATTTGGATTGATAATTTTTTTTAGGGTTTCGATTTGGATTACTTCACGATCTCGTCGCCGTCATGCCGTTGAATCAGACCGTCTTCACAATTTTTTTCACGATTCTCTCATGAATATTTCCCGGTTCCGGTTATGGTTCCGATTCTGGTTTGAAAAAAAAAACGGGAAATATTCAATCGGAACCGGGAATCGTGACCAAGAAAAAAAATCCCGAATTTTCGGGATAAGTACCAAAATAATTAAATTTTTCGGTTCCCGATTTCGCTTTCACCCGTACATTTTATACTCATTAATAGATATTTGCCTAATATGCGTGCCGTGTGCCGTGTGCCGTGCTATATATGCGTGGAATTCATAACCAAAACATATTTAATTTTAAGAGAAATTTACGGCTAAAGCTGTTGAATTCACTTATTTCTATCAGAGAAATCTTTTAATCCATTTTTTTTTGCGGCTAAACTTCTTAAGTTTGTATAATTGCAAATAGTTATAGCTAACTATTAGATGTCACATAGCGTCAGCTTGACTGAAATACAGTTCTGCCACGTCACTGAAGTCCCACATGACCTTGCCATATCATGTACGATATTTTAAAAAAAGAGTTTAAAATTTAAAAACAAAACAAAGTTACTTACTCTGAAAATTGTCATTGGAAATTAAAATTGATGATGATGATCAATGGTGAAAAAAATACTGACTACTGAAAAATCATAAAATTTTGTAGAAGGTTTTAAAAAAAAACTTGAATTTTCATACGCCGACTCGTGGAAATTCATAATATGAAGTTAACATGAAAAAACAGATTTACTTACTCTGAAAATTGTCATTGGAAATTTTAGGTTGATTTCTCTTGCGTAAAAACTACTTGGGTGCTTTTACCCGGGCATGATAAACCCTTTACTTTTCGTTCGATAAGTTGTTTATTATATCTAGGGTTAACTGCGACAAAAGTACTCAAGTAACTTGGAAGTGAAGCCGCGTAGAGCTAAGTTAAAAAAATTATGGTAAAAATATCAAACTTCCATTTTTTGGAAAGGGTAAACGGCTGGTAAAGTAATCAATGTTCTACGTATTTCGATTTATGTACCCAATATTTTATTTTACTGACTAATGTACTAAAAGTTCATTGTGTTAGTGAGTTTGCTTCACTCCGTCAATTTTCTAATTTCACTGTTGGTTTATGCCACATAAGGTTCCACATCACCCAGCTACGCCAACCTCATTTTCACATTGCAATTCTTTCCAAAAATTAAAATTTATAATTAATAATTATTAATAAAAAAAATTAACAACAATAATAATAATAATAATAAAAAGTGTGCCATGTGTCAGATGGGGCTGACATAGCTAGGTGACATGGCAAGCTATGAGGGATAAACAAAAGATAAAATTTTAAAATTAACGGAGTTAACCAAATTCACTAACGGAATTAACTTTGGGTACATTAGCCGGCAAAATAAACATTGAGTGCGTAAATCGAAATTCATAAAATATAAGGTACTTTACCCAGAATTTGCCCTTTTAGAAAATTATTCCAATCATATTTACGTTAACTTTGTTATCTTTTAATTTGTTCCAGCAACATGTCATCAGTAGCAAACGAAGAGAGACGTGTTTCAGCCAACGTACGGGCCACTAGTTGATATATATATATATATATATATATATATATATATATATATATATAGGAGAGAGACGTCGGATATGACATCATTAATGGAATCTAATATTACTGCAAAAAAAAAAACTTTTATATTTTTGTCATAATTTTTAGTAACTTGTGCCGAACCCGTTTCCTGTATTCATAAGTTTGACTTGCCAAACTAAAACTTGGACAGCATGTTGATAATTTGTTTATATTATCCTATAGCTAAGATAAAAACGTAAGGGCCAAGTAAACTTGAGTAACAAATTTCGTAGGGTAAATGTGTAATTTCTTATTCAATGTGATGCCTGTATATAGCCCTCACTTGTAACTTTCTAAAGCACCTCCAATAAAGTAATCGAAGCATTACTTCGTTCAAAATCATCTCCATATAAGTGTGTGTGTGACTTAGAGGAGTGAGTGGATTTTTTGTGTCAACAATTCTTCCCCAGTTGTAATTTCGGCAAATATCATTTGGAGGTACCAACATTTGCTATCAGAGCGGGGTTATCAGTATTGTCAAGTCTCTTGAAATTCTTAATATGCTCTGTGGTTGCGGTTCTGACTGATCTTCCACATCAGAAACGATTTCTTGAGATTTTACAGTGCGGGTTCCCTTGATGTCGAATTACATGGAGTCGTCAAGCAAATCAACAGGAGGAAATATTACGATGCAGTACCCGATGCTCACGAAGAGCAACTACACGGTGTGGGCGCTGAAGATGTTGAAGCACACAAGGATAGGATGGCTCTCGCCGCCATCTATCAGGGAGTTCCGGAAGATATCCTTCTCATGATCGGCGAGAAGGATTCCGCAAAGAAGGCGTGGGAGACGTTGCGGACGATGAACATGGGCGCAGAACGCGTCAGAGAATCCAAGGTTCAAACCTTGAAGAGCGAGTTCGAGGTTCTCCGTATGAGAGACGGTGAATCCGTGGACGAGTTCGCTATGAAGCTTTCATCTCTTGCAACGGGTATCCGCTCACTAGGCAAACAGGTGGACGAGACCACCGTAGTCACGAAATTCTTGAGATCTGTGACTCACAGATACATGCAAATCGTGACGTCGATCGAGCAGTTCGGCGACCTCAAGACTATGTCAGTCGAGGAGGTTGTCGGTCGTCTAAAAGTCCACGAGGAGAGGCTTCGGGGCTATGGCGACAGAGACGAGGATAAACACCTCCTGCTCACGCATGAAGAATGGAAGGCTAAGCAGAAGTGGAACCAGCGAGAAGTATCTTCTTCAAGCTCGTTCAGTCGCAACGGAGACGGCAGCGAGAGCCGTGGACGTGGCAGAGGCCGAGGTCGAGGATGTGGTCGCGACCAGCGTGCTATAATTGTCTGAAACACGTCTTTCCGCCAAGACGGCGCCACCCGCAAGGACAAGAGCACAGTGAAGTGCTATAATTGTCTGAAGTATTGTCACTACACAAATGAGTGTCAAACTAAGAACCGCGACGAACAAGCGAATCTGGTGAAATTCGATGACGACGAGCACGCACTTATGTTCGCCGAAGAGATGGTGGATTAAAGGGGCGAATAGCACGACGAACAGGATGTGGTCGACGAGACACACGTCGAGCAGGAGCACGTCGACATAGTACTTGACGACCAGGTATCCAGCGATGAAGTACCTGACGACCAAGTACTGAGCCGAGTGGACGAGCTGATGATGGCAGAGAAGCCCAGCTCGACCAGGAAGAACGACGAGCAAACCAGGAAGGTGATGCTCAATGAAGATAAGGTTGTCGACAATCTACTCGAAGATGGCGAAGAGAAGGTCTATACCGACATTTGGTATTTAGACAACGGAGCCAGCAACCACATGATGGGTAATCGAGTGAAGTTTGAAGAGCTCGACGAGAAGATCACAGGAAACGTGAAGTTCGGCGATGGTTCCATCGTCGACGTCAAAGGCAGAGGGTCCATCCTGTTCAAGTGCAAGAATGTGGACCAGCGCCTACTGACCGAAGTCTACTACATACCGAAGCTGAAGAGTAACATCATCAGCTTAGGAAAAATGATGGAGATTGGTCATACAGTGATCTTATCCGGAGAGTTTTTAAAAATTTGGAACAACGACGGCGCACTATTGATGAAGTTGAAGAGATCACCGATTCGATTGTACAAGATCAACCTGGTGGTAGATCAGCCGATTTGCTTGATGGCGTCGATCGCAGACCTTGCATGGCTATGGCATGCGAGACTCAGGCACGTGAATTTTCACGCGCTCAAGATGATAGGCGATAAGCAAATGGCCTTTGGGATACCGAAGATTGAACACCCCGACCAGCTGTGCGAATTCTGCATGGTCGCGAAAAAGGCAAGAGTGCTATTTCCGATCAAGGCCAAGTTCCGAGCAGAGCGACCCCTCCAACTGATGCACGCTGACCTATGTGGTCCAATCACCCCAGCCACCCTAGCCGGCAACAAGTACTTCCTTTTGCTTGTTGATGATTACAGCTGCTGGATGTGGGTGTACACGCTCAAAGAGAAGGCATGAGCCTTTGAAGTCTTCAAGAAATTCAAGCGGCTCGTGGAAAACCAGTCTAGACATAGACTGAAGACCCTGCGAACATATCGAGGAGGCGATTTCACGTCTCAGAGTTTTTCGGAGTACTGCGAAGAAGAAGGTGTAGAGCGACACCTCACCGCACCATACACGCCCCAGCAGAACTGCGTGGTTGAGAGACGGAATCGAACCGTCATGGACCCTGCAAGGAGTTTGCTGAAAAGTATGCAAGTCCCTACGAGATTTTGGGGAGAAGCAGTACGTCACGCGGTTTACTTGCTGAACCGCTTGCCGACGTAGGCACTAGGCGAGCGCACCTCTTACCAAGCTTGGAAAGGGAAGAAACCTCATCTGGAGCATTTAAAGGTGTTTGGGTGCACCGCACATGTGAAGACTGTAGGACAACACCTCAAGAAGCTCGATGATCGGAGTCAACCGATGGTGTACCTTGGCGCCGAAGAAGGTAGCAAGGCACACAGGTTTTACGACCCCCAACGTGGTAAAGTGCATGTGAGCAGAGACGCCGTGTTCAAAAAGGAGAAAACGTGGGAGTGGCGAGATGAGAAGGGAGAGCCGGAACATAACTCGGTGGAGTTCATACTCCAAGAGGAAGATGCGGTGGAGCATGAAGAGGGAGATAGTCCGTTCCAGGGGCTAGCAACGCCCAGATCGACGGAAACTAGTTCGTCTGGAACCAGCTCATCACCAGGCTCGCCCAACCCAGGATCAGGAATGAGCACCCCGATCCCAATGACAGCTAGTTTGGGAGGAACCAGCTCGGGAGACCCATCAATCAAAGACAGACCAAGAGGGTTCCGTACCCTGTCTGACGTCTACGAAGAAGCGCGGGAGCTTGATTTGAGCCCGGAAGAGCTCCTGCTAGTTAGTGTTGAGGAACCAGCTAGCTACCGTTAGACAGAAATCGAGAAGAAATGGAAGGAAGCAATGAAGAGAGAACTAGAGTCCATTGAGAAGAATCAGACGTGGGAGCTTGTCGACCTTCCAAGAGGTCACAAGTCCATTGGTCTAAACTGGGTCTACAAGCTGAAGAAGGACTCAGAAGGCAACGTCCTCAAGCACAAGGCCAGACTGGTTGCAAAGGGCTACGAGCAGAAGCAGGGAGTAGACTTCGAGGAAGTTTTCGCTCCAGTAGCCAGACTTGACACAGTTAGGCTAATCCTAGCCCTCGCAGCACACCGAGGCTGGAAGATCCATCACCTGGATGTCAAATCAGCATTCCTGAATGGTGAACTTGAAGAAGAAGTCTACGTTGCTCAGCCAGAAGGCTTCGTCGACTAGACTGTCGAGCACAAGGTGTACAAGTTGTCAAAAGCTCTTTGGGCTGCGGCAAGCACCACGCGCATGGAACACTCGACTCGACAGGAGTATGAAGAGTCTTGGTTTCAAGAAGTGTTCCCAGGAGCAGGCAGTCTACACGAGGAACTCAGTAGAGGAGGCCCTCATCGTCGGTGTGTACGTCGACGACCTGACCGTGACCGCTCTAGTGAAAAAACCATTGATGGATTCAAGAAGCAAATGATTAAGGAGTTCGAGATGAGCGACCTCGGACTGCTCTCGTACTACCTCGGCATTGAGGTCGACCAGAATAAGGCATTTGTCACGCTGAAGCAAACGGCTTACGCGAAGAAAATTCTGCAGCAATTCAAGATGGCAGATTGCAACCCAAGCAAGTATCCGATGGAACCAAAGTTAAAACTCGGGAAAGATGCAGAAGGAACCCCAGTGGATCCCACAGACTACAGGCGTGTCGTCGGGTCTCTCAGGTACTTAACCCACACCCGACCTGATATCTCATATGCAGTTCGCATGGTGAGTCGTCACGTGGAGAAGCCTACCAGTCTACACCAACAGGCTGTGAAACACATCCTTCGTTACGTGAAGGGAACGACGAGCTATGAGATCCAGTACGGAAGAGGAAGTGGAGCTGAAGAACTAGTCGGTTTTACCGACAGTGACCTAGCCGGTGACATCGATGATAGAAAAAGTACCGGAGGGGTGGCGTTTTATCTCAACGGAAATATAATCACTTGGCAGTCTCAGAAGCAGAGAACTGTGGCTCTATCTTATTGTGAAGCCGAGTTCATGGCAGCGACCGCAACAGCGTGTCAAGCATTATGGCTAAGGAACTTAGTGAGTGAAATAACAGGAGCCGAGCAGAAACCAGTGACTCTTTACGTCGACAACAAGTCTGCGATCGCACTGATGAAGAACCCGGTGTTTCATGGACGCAGCAAGCACATCGACACTCGCTTTCATTTCATTCGGGAGTGTGTGTAGAAGCGAGAGATCATCGCGGAGTTTGTCAACACCAAAGAGCAACGAGCTGACATTCTCACCAAAGCTCTAGCGAGACTCAAATTCGCGGAGATGCGAGAACTGCTCGGCGTGAAGAGCCTCGAACTAAGTCAAACTTACGGGGGAGAATGTGTTCATAAGTTTGACTTGTCAAACTAAAACTTGGACAGCATGTTGATAATTTGCTTATATTATCCTATAGCTGAGATAAAAACGTAAGGGCCAAGTAAACTTGAGTAACAAGTTTCTTAGGGTAAATTGTTAATTTCTTATTCAATGTGATGCCTATATATAGCCCTCATTTGTAACTTTCTAAAGCACCTCCAATAAAGTAATCGAAGCATTACTTCGTTCAAAATCATCTCCATATAAGTGTGTGTGACTTAGAAGAGTGAGTGGATTTTTTGTGTCAACAATTCTTCCCCGGTTGTAGTTTCGGCAAATATCATTTGGAGGTACCAACATTTCCTAACTACCGCAATTTCCATGATAAGAAAGAGAGAGATCATTATCTCGAGACAAGTCGGCGCGTGACTATAGTATACAATGCATTTCAAATTACTCAATTATTGGCCGTATAATTTATATCTCATGCCGTCATGCTTGTGGTGTGTGACTAAAATATTTATGCGCGACATTCATAAGCTAGCTAACATATATAATATATATTCACGACAACTCCTATTTATCGCTTAAGACATGAGATAAAACGTGAAACCTGTTATACTAGTACAGATTCGCAACGATTTGATTAGTAATTGTCTTGTAGATTTTCAACGATTTGAAAATAAACTCCCAACTAAAATAGATATATGAAAGGAAAATTTCATAAAACATCCCTCAAAATATCATAAATTATTTTATTACACCTCAAAACATCATAATTGAAAATACATCCTTTCTAAATTTTATGTACCAAAATACCCTTTCAAAATATACATATTGTGTCCTGAAAAATGGACATATTGCCTCCTGAAAAATGGACAAGTAACGTGCTCATGAAAAAGGATGTCTCTGTACATGTCCTCATCGTAGAAGAATACATCATACATGAGCGCACCATATACGGACTCATCGTAGATGACTTAGGCGTGCTCCGTTTTATCATACACTACCTTATTTTAGACGGCTTCGGCGTACTCTGCCTCTTCGTACACGGGCTCTTCGTAAGCGCCTTCGTTGTACTCCTCGTCATCGGGGATTCCCATATGGAACGCCAACTGTCATTGTGTGTCCTTATCGAGTTTATCCGTTTACGGCCTCTGCGGGCGCGGAGCGTCAGCGAACGATGTGAAAGGGTTATCATTGTTGATAATTTTGGGCTCCATCTCAAGCGATTAGGGTCATAGGACGTTAATGTTGGAGAAGTATCTCAACTCCTTGGCGAGTTCATCAAATTGTCGATGAACACCAGCGAGATCTTGATAGAGGCGCGCGTGGGACCGATATGTTGGGAAGTAACTTTTACATGGAAGCTCCGACGTGTGCATGGGGTTCGTGGAAGTTCCGAGATTTTTAGCGTCGTGACTGGCACGATCTTGGGGCTGATTGGAGCCTTTAATTCCAGCATTTATTATATTTATTTGCTCTCTTTAATTATGTTTTTTACTTCCCGCATCAAGACGATTTATTCCCGTTTTTGAATTATTTGTTCCCTCCCTCCTTCGGTCGATGTTTATGAATTCATAGACAATAATGGTGGATGATTTCTTAGCTTGGTATTTTGATTAAATAAAGTCGACAATTACATGAATTGCATACTTTTATTCTTTCCTTTAACCTCTCGCTACATCAGATCTTCACGTCGATGAACGTCATCCAAATCAACCTCCAAGACTCCTCCGATTGCTTTTTACGCGCCATGGAATATACATAAAATTGCATACTTAAAAAAGAAGCAATATTTATCAGCACACACGCATTATATTTATATATATATAATATATATATAGGAATAATTATAAGAATTCATATAGGTTATGTTGCACTTTGCAGATATATATTTAAAAAAAATATCACCAAAAAAAGCTTTTCGAACCAACATCCGTGAATTTATTTTTATTTTTATGTTGGAAAACATAAAATTTTATTACAAAGTAGGAAAGCAACAATACAAAGCACCTAAAAGCAACCCAAACACATTGGCTACGGTACTCATACTTGAGCGCCAAAGTCCTTGGATCTACTTTTCCTTATTCACCAACAAGAAGTAATAAAGAAGGTTATTAACTTCATCCCTTATGTACATTCCGTGGTATTCGGAATACATAGTGGGTCTCTACATCGATGTAGGCGTACCGCTACGAGGAACTGGAATCAAGTATATATCATCTTTTGGGTGCACTGTCACACCGAAATACTCGATCGCGTCTGCGTTATCGTGGCCACCAATCCCATTGGGAAGTTCCCAATCGAAGTGGAACAACATATGGGCAAGAGGAAGCTCTAGATCAGCAATGGCAAATGACATACCCGGGCACATCCTCCTTCCGGCGCCAAAGGGAATCAGCTCAAAATCAGTCCCTTTAAAGTCGATTTCACTGTTGAGGAATCTCTCGGGCTTAAAAATATCTGGTTCCCTCCAATACCGGGGGTCTCTCGCAATTGCCCAAGCATTGACTAAGACTTTGGTCTTGGCGGGTATGTTGTATCCGTTTATAACACAACTCTCTCTGGATTCTCTCGGGACAAGAAGAGGCGCCGGAGGATGCAGTCTCAGTGTTTCTTTGATGACGAAGTTCAAGTAGGTCAATTCATGAAGGCGTGCTTCGTCAATCTTTCCCTCTCCACCAAACACGCGCCTGACCTCAGCCTGAGCCATTTCCATCGCGGTTGGGTGTCTCGATAGCTCGTACATTGCCCACTCCAAAGCTGTCGACGTCGTGTCGCTCCCTCCACCAAACACATCCTTAATGGAACATATTGAGCGGTTTAATAATTCTCTTCTATGATTGGAACTCATATCGACCAAACTGAAAAAGCGCTAAAAGATCAATTAGCACGTCGTCACGAACTAGATTGATCCTCGACAAGTTAATTAAAGGATACTCTTAATTGTTTAGAAGAAATATGAAAAACGAAAGAGCAAGTAGATAACCGAGCCCATTAAATAAAAGCAAAGCAAGTACAATATTGCAAGTAAAAATTGAATAATGGCCGAAGGCCTATGTGCGGGCACTTGACGAAGCCAGCTATAGAATTTGGGAGGGCACTGGAAAAAAAAATCCTTTATTCAGAGAGACTACTAATACGGTATACGTAACTAGAAGACAAATTCAGAATTAAGAAACCATAATATTCTTATTATCACTATATAGGGAAAATTCTTTAACTAGTAACACATTTAATAGAATATCGGTTTACGGTAACTAATGCTCCTAAATTTTAAAAATAGTAAACGTTTAATGTTTCTTCACCAAAATACATATGCCCAATTTGTGCATATAACCCCAAATCCATCTTCCCCTCATTTTTTTCCTCTCAATATTTCCTCTTATTATTTTCTCCTCAATGTCCAACTGGCAATGGTAATATGTTTTAAGATAGACTAACAGGAGAGCGATATCGTGAAAGATAGTTTCTGCAGGAGGATGAAAAAATCAGTGGAAAATATGAAGACGAACACATCGGCAAAGACAAATTTTAGACGGAACTTTAGTTATTTTGATCCATCTTTCGAAAGGTTTTTTTTTTTCTGTTGTTATTGCTAAAACTAAAATACAAAGTTGTATTCCAACTTCTAGCTTCAAAATAAGATTTAAATCGCACATTGGCACAAAATTTGAGTAGGTTATGAAAAAAATATGATGTTGCATATACAAATATTCGTTGAAGCTATTAGCAACATTGAACTCGGAGATAAATTGCATGTCTTTCGTATTATTCGCACTACCCACTTAGTTGTTGTCTAAATTTTACAAATGAACTACGGTTGGAAATTTAAGAGATAGTTCTACAACATTAGGGTTTTACGTTTGGGCAAAACATTCTGAAAAAAAAACCCCTAAATTTCAACCAAAACGTAAAATTGGACATTACTGTAATATAAAATATTTATTTCGGGCCTAATTCAATATACTTAAAGGACTTTATGGTCAAACATAAAACTATTAAACTGTAGATATATCTTTTAGTTTCTCAACGGTAAGTTATTCGTAAAATTTAGACACAAAATGACTGAGTTATGCTGAAAATACGAAATGTGTGTAGATCTACTATAGAGAAGCTTGTTATCATCTCCAAATTCGGTGTTGCTAACCGTGAAGTCGGTATTTATCCCCGAATAGTCGGTGCTAGCAACCTCGACATTGGTGTTAGACTGTTAGCAACCCCCCGAAGCCAAATTTTGATATTAAAGGTTGCTAACACCGATGTCGGGTTGCTTACACCAAATTTTGGGGATATACACCGGTTGCTGATTCAGCAACGGCAAATTCGGTGTTAAGAACACCGAACTCTGAGATAAATTGCAAAACTTTCATATTTTTAGCATGACTTACTCAATATTTTTCAAAATCGTACAAATTCCCGTTGAGTGGGAAGCTAAGAGATAGATCTACAATTTAGTTTTTTACGTTTTGGCAAAAAGTTCATCAAAATACAAAATTTGACCGAAACGTAAAACTCGATATTAATGTAATGTAGAATATATGTTGCGGATAAATTTTGATAAACTAATTAAAGGAAACTTATGATCAAAGTTAAGACTCCAAAGTTGTAGATATATATATTTTCTTTCCAACGGTTGGTCATTTATAAAATATGGACAACAAATTAGTGAATTATGCTAAAAATACATTAAAAAAAAAACTATGTACTACTACGAATTTAGTATCTCCGAATTGGACGTTGCTAACTCCGAGGTTGATGTCTAGCCCCGGAAAACTTCGGTGTTAGAAATCCTAATTCTCTATCTTGAATTATAATAACTGCATATTTTTATCCTCTATCTTGAACAGTTTATATATATGATTAATTTTTATACTATAATAACTTAAATACTTGCATCGTCACTAATAACTTATGTACTTATGCCGCAATAAATATTGATATTTTGTGAAATTTAACGGTATGGTGCTAACGGCATAAACAATTTAAAAAGTTTGGTACTTTTGCTTCTGAAAAATAAGAGTTGGAATATGGCGTGAACTTTGAAGTACTTTAAGAAACTTTTATCTATATCTTCCCATATAAACTAATTATTTTAAAAAAATATCGAGACAGGACATGACAAAATAATTTTCACTTTTTAAAATAATTCTTTTTTATTATTTATTTTTCTGTTGTTTATTAAAAAGTTAAAATTAGTCTTTCCCTTCCGGTAAATATTAATTATATATACACAAATATTTTTAATCTTAAACAAATATAAATAATTTTACGTTGTTTTCTCTCGATATTTATAAAAATTTAAAACAGTTATTTTATATTTATCAAAGTTCTAATGTCAAATTTTGTACTATCTTATGTTCTTCCCTGAAACTAAAATATTAATAGTATATTTAATAAAGAATATAATTTATTTCATATTAGGAACAATCTTTTTCAATATTAGCATTGAAATGATATGATTGCTCTGTTACATTAGGAGAATTTAATAAGGAAAGGTGAAGATTTGCTGGATTGAATTACCGATCTACAAACTTAAATGAATACCAACTAAAACAAAAACAAAGTCTTGGAATTAATAAGAGTGTCTTCATATTTATGCAAGAAGTTATTATTCGGTTGAGATTGAGAAGTAAATGTGCTTACCAGTACAATGGCTCTGAGGTTCTGATTCTCTAGCTGAATTGTGAGGTCACCCTTCTCCTGAACATCCAGAAGGGCATCCAATAAGCTATTTCTTCCGGATGATTCCGCAGCCTTTGAAACTTCTCTGTCTGCTCGACAATTGTCGATGATTTCTTGAAGTATTTCGTCAATCCCCTTTAGACGTTTTTCAAGTATTGGCCAGAAGCCAGTGACCCATTGGAGCCAATTTTGGGAAGGGAATAACTCAGCGATACTAAACCCCCCCGCACGCTTCTGGCCTTCCTTGACGGTGGCGATAAAAGCTTCTTGCTGTCTGCATTTCTTACCAAAAGCCGCCTTTGCCGTGATGGCGTAGGTCAGTGCATAAAATTTCTCAGTGAGATTGACCGGCATCCCTGAAGCTGAGTGCAACTGCTCAATTAGAGCGGAGACCTCTTCTTCCCTGATTGATCGGAAGGACCGAACACGAGCAGGACTCAAAAGCTCTTGCGTGCAGATCTTCCTCAACTGCCTCCAGTAATGACCATATGGTGCGAATGCGATGTTTTTGTAATCGTAATACTTTGCAGCGAGGAAGAATGGCCTCTGTGCGAAGTTTGCGTCATGAGTTCTCATCATCTCGCGTGCTACCTCAGCCGAAGAAATTATGACGTGGGACAATTCTCCGAGTTGCAAATACATCAGATCACCGTGTTCTCGGGCCAAATCTCGCAGGCGGTGGTGAGGTAGAGAGTGAGCAATTTGGTGAAGATTTCCAATAACTGGCAGTTTCCATGGCCCTGGAGGTAGATTAAGCTTGGAAAGCTTCCTCGCAGCGGCCATTTTTAAGGGCACCAAAATGAATAAGAGGCAGGTTAAAAAGAGCGTGACATAAAAACCGAAATCTACGTCCTCCATATTTTTTTATTTTTTATTTTTTGTAAGGAGTTTGATTTCGAAGTGAAGTGATTTGTGATGCCATTAGTTGCTTTAATCCAAGTCTTTATATAGAGACGTTAGAGAGCCATTTGTCTCATATACAATTTTCCATACACCAATTTAATATTACCATGTGATAGGACATTCATTAAAATATGATGAATGGTTTACTTTCACGGTTCACCTACCAAAATATATTGTTTATGTCCAGCGCGCACGGTGAGCCGTCCCACGCGCGCCGGTGAGTCTCCGGCATAGCGAAGCTGCCGCCGGCGGCGGCGACAGTGGGTGTCGTGCGCTAACACCAAGCCCGAACGTGCTAAGTGGTAGATGTCATCGGGCACCAAGAGGGCCGTCTAGCAAAAACTCTTCAAGAATTCATACCCCAGTTTTTGAACAATGCCATTATGTTTCGAGGAAACATAGCTTTGTCTGAGTAGACATAAAGCTGTCTTAGCTCTCGCTAGGCTTGCTGGCGCGCGCACTAGGCCACCAAGGGCGTGCATTGGGCTACCGTGGCCGCGTTGTGGGCATCCTTTGTGACAGTCATTAATCCAGGGAGCTTAGAGGCCAAGAACAGGTAAGTTGTGCAGTCCCGCATCGCCTGGGCAAGGGGATGTGGTGGTGGGACGTTCCCAAGACTGTGCAGGTATGGGACTGCACGGTTATCAATGATCGTACATGTATGAGACTATACGGTTAAAGAGGCTTAAAGGAATTGATTGGTAGTACTTATGTCAATAAAATGCATCTTCTTTTCGGTATCTCGTTCATAGGAACTCCAAAGTTAAGTGTGCTTGGATTGGAGTTGTCCTGGGATGGGTGACCTCCTAGGAAGTTTCTCGGGAAACATGCGAGTGAGGAGAAAGCACGCTTAAAGGACTCGTGTTGTTCATGTGGGTACAGTCGTCGATTCGATTGAGCATCTAGGGCGTTACATCCTTGTGCGCGCACTGAGCCATCAATATCAACATAGTACTCGAGATGTAAATGTATTGGAGAAATATTTTTTGGAAGTTGTTAAACCCAAAAACTTCTAATTCGGGTATAATGTTTTTATTGTTGTAACGCCTAAGTTGCTTAATCGAAATGACGATTGTCCCCACAGACTAACATAAGTCTTTTAGCGTGATTTTTCATCACACTCGCAAATTCCCTATGAAACATCCCAAGAGGTTACCCATCTTAGGATTGCTTTAGGTCAAACACGCTTAACTTTGGAAATCTTATGAAGAGCTAAAGAAGATGCATAAGTAGTACCAATCAATTCTTTTAAACATTTTCGACCATACAGTCACATTCCTCTATGATCTTATTAGATAATCGTGCAGTTTCATACATGCATAGTCTCGGGAACATTCCTTAGCACATCCTTTTGCCCAAGCAACGGAGGATTGAACTTGCCCTTTCTTTCTCATAGACTTACGGGATAGATGATTGTCACGTCTTCTAAGTTAAGCCAAATAATTTTTGGACAAACTCTGACTTGGATAGGTATACCATGGATGTGGCCAGCATATTGACTACACAAAGAAATCCAAAAAGAAAAAGCTTTACTTCTTATGAGCAGATCAACTCAAAATATAAACTGTAGAACTTTTTCGTTCTTTGCACATAATGTCACATCACACGTCTCCCGGGCTAGGATGCGTTCTCGTGCCTCAGTTCCTAGGACTGATATTGCGTACTCTGTTGTCCAAAAAGTTGTGCATGTTTTGAATATTCGATCACCTTAGGCGAATAAATTTTAAGACCCCGAATAAAATAATACAATTGAGTTTCAGTGCAAAATTTTAATGGGTAAATTGCGGCTAATGTACCTATTGTTTGATTTTTTGCGGATTATGTACTTAATGTTTATTTTTGGCGGCTAATGTACCCAATGTTTGATCTGTTAGATATTTTCGTGTTTTCCGTCACTTGACCATTAGAGAGTGATTCCTCCTCTATATGTACACTTTTCATATTTTTGACCTAACTCACTCATTTTGTGTCCAAATTTTATGCACGGCCTATGGTTGGAAAGATAAGAGATAGATCTACAACTTTGGTGTTGTAAGTTTTTTAAAAAGAGTTTTCGGAAAAAATGAAATTTTAATTACAACGTAAAACTGGACTGTAGTTTAATGCAAAATATTTGTTTAGAACAAATTTTAATATACTTAATAGCTTTTTATAATGAAGCGTAAAACTAAAAAGTTGTAGATAAATGTTTTATCTTTTCAACGGGTGTTTATTTATAAATTTTGGACAAAAAATGAGTGAATTATGCCAAAAATAGAAAAAATTATTTCACATCACATCTTCCATATTTTTGGCATAACTCACTCATTTTTCGTCCAAAATTTATAAATAAACACCCGTTAGAAAGATAAAAAAAAACTTATATATAACTTTTTACTTTAAAGTTTCATCATAAAAAGTCACAATTATATTAAAATTTTCTCGAAATAAATAATTTGCATTAATCTAGTGTTCAGTTTAACGTTGTATTTAAAATTTCTTATTTTTTTAAAACTGATTTTACAAAACTTAAAACACTAAAGTTTTAGACCCATCTCTTATCTTTCCAACCATATGTCGTGCATACAAATGTGGACAAAAAATGAGTGAGTTATGTCAAAAATAAGAAAAGTGTACATATAGAGGAACATAACTCTCTAACGGACAAGTGACGGAAGACACAAAAATATCTAACAGATCGAACATTGAGTACATTAACCGCCATAAATAAACATTGAGTACATAATCCGCAGAAGATAAAATATTAGGTACTAATAGTTTACCCAATTTTAATTGATATTTGGAGAAGAAAGAATGTTTGAAATTTAACTTTGCTATCTGCACAGACATTAATATTTAGAGAATAATTTATAACGAATCGATACAAATTTATAAAATACCTAGTCTTAAGTTTTTTTTATCTCTTGTAAGGGGAGGAAGGAAAAAAAAATTTATAAAATAACTCAAAACAATTAAAAAAAGAAGAAGAAGAGAAATAGAATAAAAAACGTGTAAAGTCAGAAAAGAAAAACATATTATCAAATAATAGATATCATGAGCCCACTTATAAAGGATATGCGACAAACATATTATCCTTTCAATAGGCCCTGAATTCATATTATCCTTGCAACAATAAAAGAATTAGGCCCTGAATTCATAAATTTTTTTTGGGCCTAAGGCCTGGGCTTAATTGGACATAACCCAAAACCGGCTTTTCGTGCAATTATGTTGTCTGTCTGCAAAAGGATGAGGAGAACTACTCAAAGACTTACCATTATATATATATATATATATATATATATATATATATATATATATATATATATATATATATAGAAACTTCAGTTTGTATGTCTGGACAACATGTGTTTTTAGAAAAATAACTGAATTTGTTAAATTATAAAATTATACCCTAAAAGTATTTATGTAAAGACAAAAAGTGTTTATGTATACATTAACAGTTTTTGGAGCATATTTTAAAGTGTTTAAAAGTGTTTATGTAAAGACAAAACGTGTGTTGGGGGCATAGTTTTGTAATTTAACAAACTCGAGTACTTTTTTGAAAACACATGCTCTCCCAGGCATTAATCAGCATTCGGGGCGGGCCCACTGCGGGGCTTGCCACCCGGCCTGCCGCCCGCCCGCCCGCTAGCCCGCCAAGCCCGAGGCCACTCGGGCCTGCCCGCACCGAGGCCCGTATGGGGCAGCCTGCCCGCAGCCCGAGGTGGCTGCGGGACCACGGGCTTTTTTCCTTTTTTTTTCCTAAGAAAATGTGGACCATTGGATGCAATGATCCAACGGTTGTGACTGGTCCCAAATGTATTTATTGGAAAAGTACCTGAACATTTATAGAATTAACACCAATTAATAGACTTGGCTGGTATAAGTACCAAATTAGTACATTTTGGTACTCTAACTGTAAAATAACGGCTATTTAGTATTAGAAAAAACTAAAATATTATATTCATAGTATAATAAATAATAAAGGGGTTATATTTACAAAAATCAAATACGTTATATTATATTAATTCATATTTAGTTCACATTATATAATTTCTATTAGCTACCCTTATAATTTCACCTCAAATTTAATATAAATTCACTAGTTTGCATTTTAATTATATTATACATTAGTTCACATAATATATATTAGTTACTGTTATAGTATAATATATATATATTAGTTACATTACAGTATATTTTGTGTATACATTATATTATCAGTGTATACATTATAGTATATATATAAGTTACAGTTTATAGTTTAGTTAGTCATAGTTTATTAATATATTATATATTTCTACGTAATATATTAGTCTCAAGTTATTAGTTTATACATTGTAGTTTATTAGTCATAGTTTAGGATTACGTAATTTGGTCACAATTTATTAGTATAAATTATATATTAGTTAATAAAAAGATGTATTGTGAAATTGTATTTTCATTCTCTCTACTTATCTTAATATTGTATTAAAAATAATATAAAAAACCAAAATGATATAATGTTTGAACTTTATATAATGATTGAATTAAATAAAACTATATAAGTGTCAAAAATTAATTACTTTTGGTACTTTAACCATTAAAATCACAAACACCAGAATGATGCCTCATATTTTACAAAAATGAATGATAAGGATCTGAAAATAATTATATATAAGATAAGACATAAGAAAATAAAATAAAAAGAAAATGGACCACCTCGGGCCGGGCAGCCCGAAATTGATCGCGGGCCGGGACGGGCACCCCGGGCTGTGGCTGCGGGCGGGCCAACCGAGGCCTGCAAAAAGGACGGGTCGGGCGGGCTCGGGCTGAGGCCCGTGGAGCCCGCCCGAATACACAGGACTACCGGGCATACAAATTGAAGTTTCCCTTTTATCCTATATAATAAGTACATTGTGTGTCTGCAAAAGCATGAGGGGAACAGACTCAAGACTCACCATTACACACACAAATATATAATATCTTTGGTGAATATGCTGCTCTTAGAAATCATTTTGCAGACATAAAGTTGTAAACTGTTTTCTTATAGCATAACAATAATAATTATGTATTATTATATATATGTATGTATATATACATTTATATGTATAATCATGGACCTGACATCAATGCATTCAAACAGAATATCGACTAGGGGTGAGCATTTTAGACCTAAGTTGATGGGCCAACCCAATCCGTTAAGGACCCGACCCCAATCTAACCCGCCCAATCTAACTCGTTCAAAATTGGGTTGTATCGGGCCGGACCCGATTATTATTCGGGTCGGGGTCGGGTTCAAAACCTTGGGTCGGGTCGGGGTCTCCGACCCGACCAATATAATTAATATATATTTTATATTAATATTTATTTAAAGTAGTGCAATCTTTAGTGTTTAAAACTTCTCATTCTCAACTTTATTTACATTCAAAGACCGTTCAATCTCTCATTTTCATGTTTTATATTGTTTGGTGTATGTTTATTTGATTAAATTTGTTTGAGATATTTTTACTTGAATTTTGAGTTACATTGATGCATTTTTTCCATAGTATTTTTTGTTATATAATAGTAAATTTTGAATAATCGGGCCATAGCGACCCAAACCAACCCAACCCGATTTTTATCGGGTCTGTTTGGTTCGGGCATTAAAAAAGTTTGGGTCGGATCGGGCTTTTTTTTGGGAGCCCGAAGTGATCGGGTCGGGTCCATAAAAAGCATCGGGGCGGCCAAACCCAACCCATGCTCACCCCTAATATCGACTGCTAGAGATAAACGGTCGCTTTTATTTTGCTTGTGTAACATCACAAATTTTTTAGGGTTAATTAACGAAATGCCCATTTTGTGCAAACTTTTTAAAAAACTACCCATTATGAGTAGTTTATTACACACACAATGAGTAGTTCTTTAAAAGGTTTGACACAAAATGAGTATTTCGTGCAATTTCCTAATTTTTTATCTATCGATTGATTGTGGGTATTACAAATCTTTTCTTCTTATAAAATTTTCGTTATCGAGTACCAAAAATAAATGTGGGGGTCTGATTCACATCTCACTACAACTCTCACGCTGCTTCAGATTTTGAAAGGTTATTCCAAAGTATTTTGCCAAGAGCGATATTCCTATTATGCAATGTTTTCTCTCCGCGATCAAGAATCTCTATTGATTGCTCTTCATACGATAGATCTTCACTAAATTAGATTAGTTTTGTATCTAGGATATGCGATGGGTCAAATATGTATATTTTTTATAGCATCGAGACGTGGAAGACATTGTGAACGGCAACCAAATATGGTGATAAAGCGAGCCTATTAAAAAACCTCCCGACAAGGCATTCCAAAATTTCATATGGCCCAATATACCTCGGGCTCAACTTTCCTTTCTTACCAAAACACATCACGCCGTACATCAGTGTGACCTTGATGAAGACAACATCACCCACACTTAACATGACTGGTCTTCTTCACATATTGGCGTAGCTCTTATCGAGTTTGGCCAGTCTCCATATGTTGACGAATCACTTTAATTTCCTTAGCAGCATCCTCGACGAAATCTGAGCTAATTATCTTATTTTCTCCAGTCTCATACCAGTAGATCGGAGATTGGCATTTTCTTCTATATAAAACTTCGTAGGACATTTGATCGTATGTTGATAATTGTTGTTGTACAAAAATTCGATCAACCGTAAATATATTTCCATCGAGGACCCTTAAAATCAAGAACACATGCTCGAAGTATATCCTCCAATATTTGGTTTGTCTATCAAGTTTGATCATCGGTTTGCGGATAAAGGTTGTGTTGAACATTAACTTGGTCCCTATCTAATTATGCACATAGTTCCAGAACCTTGAAGTGAAGCGACTGTTAGGATCAGAGACACTGAAACTTGGAATTTCGTGCAATCGTATACAATCTTTTAACGTACAACTGAACGAGTTGTTCTAGGGTGGTTGTGAAATTCTTATGATTAGGGTTATGGATATGCCTTTTCTTGTTCTAATATCCCTTGTAGCAGTTTGATTTGATATACAATTTCAATGGAGATTTGATATATTATTTGGGTTTTTTCTTCAGTTATTAATAACTTTAAACTACGAATCGAAACATTGAAATCCGATTTTGGGTTTGAATAACTCAAAAAAGTGTGTCTTACATTCAAGCGACATAAATGACATAAATATTTTGTCGTTTGAAAATATGTGACATGGCGTACCCATGTCTGCGCTACGAGACTTATAAGGATTTAACGACATAATTTTTTTGTCTTTGGATCCTCTTCCAACCATAGAAAATCTTCCGTGGTTTGAAGTACTACGACGGAGGATTCAACCACAATTAGAAAGTGTGGTCTGAACCTTTCAACTATGGTTTTTAAGAGTGGTTGAAGCTCCTATTCGTACTAGTTTACCTCTAGGGCAGTCTAGGCAATGGCATAGTCTTTTAGAAGAATGACACCAGACATATCGAGGTCTTTACCTACGCTAATTTGGCTAGATTGTGACCGTCATCAATCCCGTGAGCCGAGAGGGCAAGAACGGGTAAGCTGTGCAGTCCCGCATTGCCTAGGAAAATGGATTTTCTAATGGGACGTTCTCGAGAGTGTGCAGGTATGGGACTGCACAATTATCGGAGATCATAGAAGTATGGGACAGTATGGTCAAAGTGGCTTAAAAGAAATGATTGGTACTACCTATGTCAACAAGATGCATTTTCTTTTCAGTATCTCGTTCATAGGAACTCCAAAGTTAAGCGTCCTTGGCTTGGAGTAGTCCTAGGATAGGTGACCTCCTGGAAATATTATCAGGGAGCGTGGAGTGAGGACGAATGAAGCTAATATATATATATATATATATATATATATATATATATATATATATATATATATATATATCATTCATTAATGAAATCACGAATCAAGTCGGGAAGCGTGCGAGTGAGGACAAAACACGGTGAAAAGACTCGTGTTGGAATGTTTCAAATATTTATTAAATCAGAAGTAACTAAGTTAGTCAAATAAATCAGAAGTAACTAAGTTAGATTACGTGTAACATAAATATTTAGTTCCACACTAACATAGGATTAATTAATTATTTATTTATTCCATTAGTTTATTAGAAATTCCCTAATTGTACGTAAATGAATTAAGTTTTATATTCTATATATCTCATTCTTTAATGAAAAATCATTACGTTCAAATATATTTGCTCTCAGTTGCTTTTTTAGTGGACGTCGGCTATGAGATAATAGTAGGCAGTGTCATTTCGGTTCGGCTGAATCCGAATACTTCAGCCACATCGGAAATCCACGTCTTCTACCATCCGGAAGGAACGGATGTGGACTTATTTGTCTCGATCATTTTTTAGCAAAACGACATCGACAAGTATTAAAATTCCGACTTTGAACAAGTCATCAGTATCCTCCATTGTCGCGAAACGTGACAATAGGATGGACATTGGTATGGTATTGTCTTGCGAGCAGCCTTGAATTCGTGTATTGTTCATCCACTTCAGCATTAGAGGGTGGTTTCGTTAAACGGGAAGTCGTTGATCTTTGTGAAGTCGGCTTCGGTGAGCCTATGGTCATAGTGCATATGTTGAAGCAGAGCTCCATATGGACTTTAGGATTCCACCTTATACATATGTAGAATTAGTAAGTTTTGTACAGCACAGTTAACATCGTGATGTCAGGTATGTCGACACGAAGTAGGGAGTCTCGCATGAAGTTCTCGATAAGCCCGTGGGATTGAAACTTAGCACAAATAGTTTTGAGAGCCAAGAAACTACGATTAGTAACCTTCCCGAGTCTAGGTTGGTTAGTAGGGACAACAAGAGCCGACAAATGAGAAAAAAAGTTAAACTTAGAACGAAAATAGAGTCATTCGACGACACTAACACAGTCTTCAGTATTATTGTATCCGATATTGGGTCATATATCCGACACTAACACACTGAAAATATACATAGGAACACCAAAGTAGAACATGTTTGGCCCAACTTGGCGTTAACATCCTAACCATGGACTTGAACACTAAACACATAAGAATCTATAAGTCTTATCTTCTAAAACCTAAATCAACTCGGAAAATCGATCTCGAAAAATTTCGAACCCTAAAATAAATAATCGTAAACTTTGAAACCCTAAAATCAAAAGAAACTAACACGGAGAAATACCAAAATATAAGTTTTTTTTTTTTTTTAAATAGCGTACTTTGAAATGAGGGTTTTGGTGAGGGCGTTAGGTTGGAGATCTATGAAAGGGTGTCAGATATTATTGTAGAGGGTGAAACTTTTGTTTTGGGATTGTAAGAATACTATTTAGTTCTTTGTTTTTTCATTATGTTTTAGTAAACATGTTTTTTAAAAGACTTGGCAGAACAAAAGAAGTGTCGACAAGATAGCTGAAAATCTGCGCATTTACGGAAGAGATATGTTGCTCGAGTCAACGATCTTTCAAAGTTATTGCCATGATCTGCTAGTCATTCATCATCAATATCTCGTTGGAGCTAGACATTCTGGAACCGATTCGATTAAATGTATTTGTTGGAGCCTTCACTTCCTTTGATCGTTGAATCTTATTTCCTTATTTAGAAGCCAAGAAAACCGGCATATATAGCCTTTGTTGGATGTGGATGAACATCGAGAACTTTGAATGTAAACACACCCATCTGCTTGATTTAGAGCTGGAGGGTCTTGAGATCTCATTCGTTGAGTCACGACTTGTTGAACTATTCCATCATCAAGACCACAAGGAAGGGCCATTGACTGAAGATGATGGACTTTGACCAAGCACACCGAAGCTCACTCATTCGGCAACATCATAGGGAATTAGTTTGTATTATAATATATTATTTATTTTCTTTTAATATTCAGTTACACAATATGTGGAACAAACTTTTTGTATATATAGCCTATGCTACAGATGAAATCGACGTACTCTTAAATCAATAAAGTCCAATATTTTATCATGGTATCAGAGCATTGATAAAAGTCAGTCACTTCTCTCTTTTAATTTCTCATTCATCTTTTCTTCATTAATCAAGTTAATCACGATAAGCAGTGATTTTTTTTTGTCTATCTTTCTCAGGTCTATTTCACGATCTGAATTTTTTGTCAATCGTTTCAGGTCCGTTTATTGACCTTGAATCTCAGCCATGTCTGACGAAGATATGTCGTTGATCACTCCAGAAAAATCTAATCCTTCGGTGGCCGCTTCAGGAAAATTCAACCCTTATGATATGCATTACTCCGATAGTCATTCTACTGTCCTCGTTACGCCTCTTCTAACGGGTGATAATTATGGATCCTGGAATCGTGCTGTCACAATGGCACTACGAGCCAAAAATAAATATATTTTCGTTGACGGTTCCTTGCCGATGCCAACTGACGAATATGAAATCGGTAACTGGCAACACTGCAACGATTTTGTTGGTAGCTGGATACTCAATTTTGTCTCTCAAGAAATCAGGCCAAGCATCCTCTATTCTACAACTGCTGCTCAAATATGGTCAGATCTCAAGGAGCGTTTTTCTCAATCAAAGCGCCTAAAATTTATCAGTTAAAACACTCCATATCTGCTCTCAAACAAGAAGGTATGACAGTTTCGTTATATTTTTACCCAACTCAAATCTCTTTGGGATGAATTAAATAGTATTGTTTCGTTTATCCCGTGTACCCGCGGAAACGGAAAAACTGTCATTGAACAACAAAATCAGGATCGCGCCATGGAATTCCTTCAAGGACTTCATGATAGTTTCTCGGCGATTCGAAGTCAAATTCTTCTCATGCAACCTTTTCCATCCATTCAACGTATCTATAATCTCGTGCGCCAAGAAGAAAAAAAAACAAGAATTGAATGTCCAATCAGCTCCCGCTATCGAATCTGCTGCTCTTAAAATATCAAAAGCACCATATCATGGTGTACCCAGAACACCATACAACGGAGCAATGAAAAGGCAACGTCCATATTGTGATTATTGTAGCCGACACGGCCATACCCGAGACAAATGTTTCCAGTTACATGGCTTCCCAAACAAACAAGGAAAACCGATCGAGCATGGACCGACTCCAATTGTTGCCACAACAAATCAACTAACATGCGATCAATACAACAAATTGCTTGCGCTCTTAGCCAAAGACAATCCCGTTGCACCTTCGGCTAATTTAGCAGGTAAAATTCTTTCCTTTATGTTTACATGTTGGATTATTGATCCAGGCGCTTCGAATCACATTCGTACATCATTATCTTATTTTTCATCACATGCTCCGTTACGTAAACATGTTTCTGTCCAATTACCTGATGGCTCAATTGCATCAGTGACTCATATTGGAACTGTTAAATTCTCTAATTCTCTTATTTTCAAGGATGTGTTTTTCATTCTATCATTCAAATTTAATCTTTTGTCTGTCTCACAACTAACAAAGCAATTAAGTTGTGATGTAATTTTCTCTATATCTCAATGTTTTTTTCAGGACCGTCGAGCAAGAAGAAGATTGGTCTGGGTAGTCTTCATCACGGTCTCTACTACTTGGATGATGTTCCTGTTTAGAATTCTGTTTTTCCCAACTTTTCTTTTCAGCTTCCAAATAAATTTGATCTTTGGCATTCACGCCTTGGTCACCCTAGTTCTTCTCGTTTCAAGTTTCTTGTTAATAAATTTCCAGATATATCCGCCAATAAAGATTTTATTTGTGATGTTTGCCCACAAGCTAAACAATGTCGTGATTCTTTTCCGCAAAGTATACGTCGTTCATCTATGTGTTTTGAATTACTTCACATCGATATTTGGGGACCATTTAGTGTTCCTTCTAAAAATGGCTCACGTTTCTTTCTCACTATTGTGGATGATTATTCAAGATGCACTTGGGTATATTTAATGAAAAACAAGTCTCAAACTTTTCATATGAGGACACATTTTTGTAATCAAGTTAATCGCCAATTTAAACAATCTATATCTGTTATTCATTCTGGCAAAGGTGGTGTGTTTATTCCACAACTTCAAGTACTTAGATCCGACAACGGTACTGAATTTCTTTCATCAAATTTTCAAAATTGGTTCCATTCTAATGGGATAATTCACCAACGAAGCTGCATCGCCACTCCCCAACAAAATGGGATTGTGGAACGAAAACATCGGCACTTACTTGACGTCGCTCGTTCATTACGTTTTCAAGCTAATCTTCCTCTTTCATTTTGGGGAGAATGTATTCTCACTGCTGCGTTTCTCATTAATAAATTACCGGCACGCATCCTTAACTTTAAATCTCCTCATGAATTTTTATTCGGAAAAGCTCCCACTTATTCTTCTTTACGTGTATTTGGTTGTTTATGTTTCGCCAAAAATATGCATATTAAAAATAAATTTGATGCACGAGGTAAACCATACATATTTGTTGGTTATCCTTATGGTCAAAAAGGATATCGCCTTAATGATCTACATACACATTGCATAATAGTCTCCCGTGATGTGATTTTTCATGAATATATCTTCCCATTTAAAGATATTCCGCATCGTCATACTAGTGAGATTTCCATCACACCCTTAAACGATGATTTAGAGACAACTCCAAAATTATCCCAAAATGGTCCATCGGTATTAATGGATAAATCCTCTGTTTCAGTTAATGATAATGTTTGTTTACGTACGGATAATTCTTCAAGTCTGATTTCTCCGCACCCGTTGTTTCGGAGCATCCTAAACGCATTTGACGACCACCACCGCATCTTAGTGATTATGTTCATACGGTTTCTCGCTCATCTACTTATTTTCCATTATCAAAATATTTCTCTTTGGAAAATTTGAGCGCTTCTCATCGTTTATTTTTATCTCATGTCATTGATCACAAAGAGCCCCGAACAAATTCTGAAGCTAATAAATTTTCAGTATGGCGTGACGCTATGTCTTCCGAGCTTCGTGCTCTTGAATCTAACAAAACATGGTCGATTTGCTCATTACCACCTAATAAAAAGGAAATTGGCTGCAAATGGGTCTATAAGATCAAATATCGTTCTGATGGGTCTATTGAACGGTATAAAGCACGTTTAGTTGCGAAAGGATATACTCAAATTGAAGGCATTGATTATCACGATACATTTGCCCCAGTATCCAAATTGGTTACCGTTCGCCTTCTTCTTTCTATTGCTACCATTAAAAATTGGTATCTTCATCAATTAGATGTCAACAATGCCTTTTTGCAAGGTGATCTTCATGAAGAAGTATCTATGAAACTTCCTCCTGGTTTTTCCCAACACACTGATAAAAATAACGTTTGCAAACTTCATAAATCTATTTATGGACTGAAGCAAGCCTCACGTCAGTGGTTCTCTAAATTCTCTTCTACGTTATTAAAACGAGGTTTTTGTCAATCTGTCTCTGATTATAGTCTTTTCACGTATATTCGCGATGATATTTCTATTTTCGTTCTCGTTTATGTCGATGATATAATTATCACAGGAAATAATAATAAATTTATTTCCAAAACAAAACAATTCCTTGCCGATTCTTTTTCTATTAAAGGTTTCGTACCTTTACGGTATTTTCTAGGTATCGAAGTTTCTCGGTCCAAGAAAGGATTATTTTTATGTCAACGCAAATACACACTTGACATTTTAAATGATTCCGGGATGTTAGGATCTCGCGTATCTCAATTTCCTATGGAATAAAATCTTCATCTCTTTCCGGACGATGGTAATCCGTTGCCTGATCCTTCTATATATCGACGTCTAATCGGTCGTCTATTATACCTTAGTGTTACTCGTCCAGATATTCAATATGCCGTTAATAATCTTAGTCAATTTATGCAAAATCATCGTTCTTCTCATCTTGATGCTGCACATCGAGTCTTGCGCTACCTTAAAGGCTCTATAGGTAATGGCCTTTTCCTTTCGGCATCCAGTTCTTTCTCTGTTGTCGGTTATGATGATTCTGATTGGGCTGGTTGCCCCGTCACTTGCCGTTCTACTCCCGGCTATTTTACTATGCTCGGTTCTTGTCCCATTTCATGGAAATCAAAGAAACAACCTACTGTTTCTCGATCATCTGCTGAAGCCGAGTACCGCTCTCTTTTTGCGCTTACTTCTAAACTACAATGGCTTTATTCAATTTCATCTGAGCTTGGTTTTCCGCCGTCTGCACCAATAACGGTTCACTGCGATAGTCATGCTGCTATTCACATAGCTACAAATCCCGTCTTCCATGAACGAACTAAGCACATCAAAATAGATTGTCATTTCGTTCGATAAAAGATTCTCTCGGGGCTCATTATTCCCTCTTATATTAGCTCACGTGATCAAATCGCAGATATCTTCACAAAACCACTTGGTGCTACTACTTTTCAACGCTTACTTTGCAAGTTGGGCGTGATCGATACATCTCTCCCGGCTCCAACTTGACGGGGGTGTTGAACTATTCCATCATCAAGACCACAAGGAAGGGCCATTGACTGAAGATGATGGACTTTGACCAAGCACACCGAAGCTCACTCATTCGGCAACATCATAGGGAATTAGTTTGTATTATAATATATTATTTATTTTCTTTTAATATTCAGTTACACAATATGTGGAACAAACTTTTTGTATATATAGCCTATGCTACAGATGTAATCGACGTACTCTTAAATCAATAAAGTCCAATATTTTATCACGACTGGTTGTGGAGAGTTGAAGCATCGCAAGATCGTTCTAAAGAGAATCACTCTTTTTCCCTAGAGTAGGATCACCAGTTATGTCTGGTATTGAGGGGGAGTTGTCTATATTCCCTTATTCATTTGTGAAACTCAAATAAGTCTCTTGTATAATTGTGTAATAAAATATATGGGTCAGTGCTCCGCTATGTAGGTTCCCATCGAGGGGTTTGCCAACTGCGTTAACCAGGCCCGGCCTGAGGCCTGGGCGACTTGGGCAATGGCCCAAAGCCCACTACCTATATAACTATTTTACTATTAATTAAAGGCCCCAAAGTGTAAACATAAAGGCCAAAAATTAATTAGATAACTATACTGTGAAGTCAATTTTAAAAGCCCTGGGACTATAATTAATAATAACCCTGAATTGCAAGTATTTGAGGAGGCCTTTTTACCAAAAAGTGGCCCACTTTAATAGAATAATAAAAAAATAAATCAAATAAGGCCTCGTTTTGAATTCTCGCCCAAGACCACTAAAATGGTTGGGCCGACTCTAACGTTAACAAATATCGCGTGTTCACTTATTTTTTACTTACATGCGCGTACTTGGTAATCTATACTATTATATTGTGTATTGATATACTTCCTGACAAATTTATCAACATCGTGACTCGTGAGTATCAGATTCAGGAACGAGAGAAGTAATGATAGAGTCTATTGGATGAAAGAGAAATGTGAAAGAGTAAGTTGACAAGGGACGTGAAAGGGTAAGTTGACAAGGGACCAGTTAGAGCTGCAACTCGCGATCCAAAACACGCCATCGCGACTCGTCGCGACATGTTTTGGAGAATCGCGACGAGTCGCGATTCACGTGGGAGAATCGCGATTTGTCGCGACTCGCGAGGCTAATCGCGATGGGGAGAGGGCGGATCCGCGTGAAGAAATCGACGGCCCAGAGCTTGCCACGTCATCGATCCGTGTGGGGGAGGAGGGTGTGTTTGTTTGTGGCATAAATAACACACTTTTTACCCGAAATTAATTACCCAACCACAATTTTTACCCACTTTACTCGAATTCCAACCCAAAAATTTCAAATTTCAATATTTTTCCCCCAACTTTATTCACCCACTTCACCCACCTCAATAATTATTCACCCACCCAACTCTCTCCTCAAATCCTATAAATACCACCTCTCCCACCCTCATTTCCTCACCAACAATCTTCCAACTCTCTCTCAAATTCTCTCAACTCTCTAAGTTTTTTCCCTCTAAAGCTCTCAAGTTCTCAAATTTCCCATTATTTCTCGAAGAAGCGGTGGTAGTTCCGGGGGTCGTAGGGCGGCTAGGGATTTGGTTCCTGATTTTAATGCCGGGGAGCAATCGCAACCTACGCCCGAGGGCTACATTCCCGTTGTAGAAACACTTCCCTCCCCACCAAATCAAAATTATCCGACGCACGTTCCGGCATCAATGGTCAACAGCAGCACGCTATGTCGATGTAGGGAGGCAGGAACCACCGATCCATTTTTTGAACTCTTGTTTCAAGGAGGACCCGCCGACGACCGTAGGGAGGGCCCACTTCAACCGCCGGAGGAACCGCCTCAAAGACGCGATCTTGCCGAAGAGGAGGGCCCACACCATTCCTCTGTTATTGGCTCGTACTACGATGGTTCTCCACTCTCCCACAACGAAACCGGCGAAGGCTCCGTCCAACGTTCTCGACGTGCTCGACGTCCGCGACCGGCAACGGGGTAATTATTTCAATTATTATTATTTTAATATTATTTTAATTATTTTAGAATAAATAATTAATTTGCCACGTCTCTTGAAAGTCTTAGTATGCTCTGTGGTTGCGGTTCCGACTGATCTTCCACATCAGAAACGAATTTCTTGAGATTTAATAATCATATTAATTTAATTAAACTTTAAATTGTTACTTAAATAAGTTAAAAAAATTAAAAAAGGTAATTTGTATGTGTGGTAATAATTATAAAGTTCTTATTGGATTATGGTGTCTTAGAAAGATTGGTTTTTAAATAAGGTTTGCTTTGCAATCTCCTCCAAGCTAGCCTGGGAACCTCGGGGAGTTCTGTCTAGAAAAGCTTGGGCCTAAAGCGAGATCATAGTATCCTTTCCAGTCGATCTGGCCGTGGAACCTCAGGGAGTTCCGTCCAAAAGAGTTTGATAATTATTTTCACACATAAGAAATACCATTTTAATTTTGTTAACTTTTTTATTTAACTTTTAATTAAATCAATATGATAAATAATAAACTTTATGACATTTAAATTTGTGATTTTCCTTTTGTTTTAATAGAGTTAATCCTCATGGCTTGGCGTGGGGACGGCCAAACACGGCCCCGGTGTGGATATTTTTTCATGAAGATCGGCACATCAACGAGCGAGGCGAGCGTGTTAAAAATGCCACATGCAAAAAGTGCGGGACAATTCTAGACGGAATGGGGGAGCGGGGAACCGGATACTTAAACCGACACGCTAATGTGTGCTTCCCAACCGGGGAGCTCGATGAGGTAAACACAGCATAGGTAAGTGCTCTTTCTGCTGTAAATTTACGGAAATGGACACTCGAATGGATTCTTTCTACGGGCGTTCCGCTGAGTTTTGTCGAAAATCCCAACCACACACGATATATGCAAAGGATTAATCCGACATACCAGCAGTTTTCTCGTACCACTTATACCGGGGACATGGAAACCTCTTATGATTTGCAAAAAAACCTTTTAGTCGATTTTTTCAAAATGTCTAACATAAACGTTGCTTTTACCACCGACTTGTGGAGCGGTCCAAGTTTAAATGATTACATGAGTTTGACCGCCCACTACGTCGACGATGAGTGGAATCCATGTCAACGACTTTTAAACTTATCGCCTTTCGAGTGTCGCCATACCGGAAAAAACATAGCCGAGAAATTATTTGAATTATTTGGTGATTGGGGTTTACAAAATCGTGTTATTTCAATTACCTTAGATAATGCCTCAAGCAACAACGCCGCGATTATGATCTTGGAAACAATGTTGCCCGCTTCTCCGTTTCGAAATATTTTACATCAACGCTGTGCTTGTCACATAATTAATTTAATTGCACGAACGGGCGAGGGACATATTGCACACCATGTTGAAAAATTACGCGGCATTGTTGATTGGATCCGGCATCCTCAAACCACCAATAGGTGGAGACGATTTTGTAAAGACCACAATCATAAAGCTAATAAGTTTGGTTTAGATAATAATACGCGATGGAACTTTACGTATTTAATGATTTCAGTTGTGTGTAGACAGAGGCTTCCTTTGGACCATTTCCTCGGACAGGAACTCCCTCCGGAGGCGCGGATCACGGAGGCGGAATGGGCTACTGCGAAGAAATTCCTCGCTTTCCTCAAACCTTTTTATGCTGTTACTTTAAATTTTTCTAACCAAAATAAACCTTCTTTGAATCATGGTCTTTTGGGTCTTTATCAAATTTCGCGTGCTTTCAAAGAATTCGAAAATGACCCTATTATTTCGCCGCTTATTGAGTCTATGGTTGCAAAATTCAAATCGTATTGGGATCCACCCCCGTTTTTGTTTTGCTTCGGTGCTATTCTAGACCCTCATGTTTCGGATGCATATGGGCCAATGATGATAGCGATCGGAGAAAACATAGGGGTGGATTATCGTAATTATGTTAATGTTGTTAACGAAGCTTTTTATGAATTGTACAGTGAATACAACAAACGGTTCCCTCAATTCAACTCACAGGAGGAGCAAAGGGCAGTGATGGCAAGCCCAACCAAGACGGGATACGACTTCAGCCGGAGACTCAAGCAACGGGTAAGTCGCGGGGAATCCACTACGCCGTTGGCAGGCGACACGGACGGCCAACCGGCAGAATTGAAGCGCTACTACGGCCTGCTATTCGACGAAGACTCCGACGAGTTCGATGTGATAAGGTGGTGGAAGATTCAACGGGACAGATTTCCGCTATTGGCAAGAATGGCGAGGGATATACTGTCCATCCCCATTTCCAGCGTTGCTTCGGAGAGCGTTTTTAGCACGGCTCAATATCTCATCAACGACCGGCGGGCGTCAACCACCAACACACACGTCGAGCAGATTGTGGTGTTGAATGATTTGTTGTTCAACCCCCCCGTGATTGCCGAACGCTCCGAGCCAAGCGATCTGGAGCTAATGACGGAAAGGTTCAACGCAATGTTCCCCGAGTAATGATGTGCTCTTTCGTCTCTTGGTTTTATGTCCCTAAAGTAGGGTTTTACAAGAGAGGTTTTAGTGAGGCATCTTGTAATATTTACACTGAATATTTACAGCTCTCTTCCACCTTATTGTAATATTCACAATGAATAATACAACTTCTTTTTTTTAATATCTCGTCTTATCGTATTTAATTATATATTTGTTGATTAAATTTGTTCAAATTATTAATATGTTACAAATTAATATTTATTAACATATGTTACAAATTAAAAACGAACATATAAATCAAACTTATTAATATGTTACAAAATAATAATTATAACATATTTAAATATTAATTTTGAAATAAATTAATTACAAATAATTATTATAAATAATAAAAATATGTAAATATAGTTTTGAAAATATTGATAAAGTTTGATAATAAAATTCGGGTAAAAACTAACTAAGTTTAACACTGGAAAAAACTAGATACATATGCCACAAGATAGAATAATTGAAGAAACCCGAATTTCTCGCCTCGGTCGCGATTTCTCGCGACGCCACACTTCGCGATTTTGGCGATTCTGATCGCGACGAGTCGCGACGTCGCCAATCGCAGCTCTAGGACCAGTGGATATTATTATTAGTTTTCAAATTTCCAAAACTTTTGCAATGACTTTCGGAGGTTGGTCTAAAAGTGTTACGTCTTTAATGAATTTTGCATGTATATATATATATATATATATATATATATATATATATATATTAGTCCAAGGCACATGAGGTGTAACATATACGCCATCCAATAAAATATTCGAAGAACAGTAGTTTTTGTGCATCTCTTCCATCTAGTTCTTCAGGATGAAAAACTATTTATATATATCACATATATCACATCAATGATCTTACGGACTGTGCCATCCAAACAAGAATCTGAACAATCAACACAAAACTATGGCAACACAAATCGAGATTGAGGTTATTACGAGGGAAGTAGTAAAACCTTCATTTCCAACTCCGGAGAACTGTCGAAGATATGAACTCTCCTCTCTCGATCAATACATGCCAACTCTTGGAGTCTCACTGCTTCTCTTCTATCCTCCAACTACACGTCTTATGAGCGTGTCACAGAAATCCCAACTTCTGATAAAATCTTTGTCGAAAACCTTGACAAGCTTCTACCATTTCGCCGGGAGGCTCAGAGACAACATTGCCGTGGACTGCAATGACGAAGGAGCTGAATTTGTAACGACAAAAGTCAACTGTCTGTTGTGGACGTTATTGTCGAATCCTGACTTCGGTACGCTGGAAGAGTTCATTCCCCGCCAGACATTCCGGAAGGAAGAGCTATCCGCCAGTTCTAGTCCTCTCCTGCTTGTCAAAGCCAACTTTTTTAACTGCGGTGGTTTGGCTATCGGTGTATCTCTTTCGCACAAAATCTCCGATGCGTCCACACTGAGCACATTCCTCAATGCCTGGGCTTCTGCAACTTTAAAATCAGAGATCGAACCAGAGTTTATTCCTCAGTTCATATCTTCAACTTCAGTCTTCCCTCCGCGAAAGCCCTTTGTCTCCTCTGTAGTGCCTCCCAAGGTTGCTGATATTGCTAACGAGAAAGTTGAACTCAAAAGGCTGGTTTTCCACCGTGCAGGAATTGAAGCTCTCAGGTCCAAAGCAGCCAGTGCATCAACCGTACAAAACCCAACCCGCGTGGAGGCAGTTTCGGCACTTATTTGGAAATGCGTGATCGAAGCCTTATCTGAATCTAAGCACTCCGAGTATTCTTGTTTCCTGCCTGTGAACATACGGAAAAGGATGAACCCTTGTTTGCCCGAAAACACTGTGGGAAACCACGCGATTTTACTGCAAGCAAACATGTTGCGCAGCAGTGAAATGGACAAACCGGAGCTGAAAGATCTGATCGTTCTTCTCAGGAAAAGCATCGATGAATTCAAGGCAATATGGAAAACCGGATTTCCAGCTGAAGCGCTTAGTGGTTTATTTGCAATCGGGAGAAGAAATAACTGCCGTCATCATTTTCTGGCTACTAGCTGGTGTAGGTTCCCGATATATGGTGCAGATTTTGGATGGGGAAAGCCAGTTTGGATATGCAGTCCTATTAAGGGAAATGCTAAGAACCTGTGTGTAATGATGGATACACGAGATGGGGAGGGAATTGAAGTGGATCTGTGGTTGCCCGAGGAGGAGATGAAGCGTTTCAAAACAAACCCGGAGATTCTGGCGTTTGCATGTCTGAATCCTGCAGTCATTATTTAGTTGATGCAATTCTGGAGATTTCTCAAGTCTCAAAATATCTGACCTTCTATGTTTTTATATTAAAATAAATATAGATCTCAAGTACCTCTAGTGTTAAAATAATGTACCAATATTGGTATCACCGTTTTTTATCGCTTTGGTGTTGTAATTGTGTTTGTGTTTGATGAGTTGCATAATGTAATATGTAATTGTTTACATTCAAGGAATCAAGGTCAGATATATAAAAACTAGTTTGTCTTTCTCTAATAAACTCTCGTTTATACATTTTTCCTTCTTATGATCAGCACTTGCTAAATCAAGAATCTTTAGCATTAAATCGATTCAATAAATGGCGGGAGATTAACTATAAATTTGCGTCGTTCTTACAGGCGTGGACTAATGAGGATTGAGGTCATTATGGTTGTTATATGTAAAGTAAAATGTTGAAGAACAAGTCAACTGAGGCATAATGACGTGAAGTGCCCCTAGTCCTATTTTCATGGTGTTTTCACTTCTTATTCCTATTTTCTGTAATTGTTGTATTATGTCTCACACCGAACAATTAGGATAGACAGTTATCTTCTAATGGCTAGTTTCTCCTTTATATTGTAAGAACTGTAAGCTATTTGGGGTTGTTGAATAAAGAAAAAAATTAACAAAAAACGAGCGCTCATTTGCTCATAAAAATGCGCTCTTGTTCTTCTTGTTCTTGAGTGTCTCTAATTTTTCAAGTAATATTGGGATCTTAAAAAGTATTAATATTAATAATGTTAAGATCTTAAAAAGTATTAATATTATCGAATTATTAATTAATACATAAATTAATAAAATAATAATTTATAAAGAACTAATGATATAAAATTATAATCATTATAACTAGAAACGAAATCCATATACAGTAGAACTTCGATGAATTCATACACGATAAATTAATAACCTCGATTAAATACTAAATTTTTCCGGTCCTAATTCGGGCTTAACTAGAAAAATTAATAATTCACTAAATTTATAAGATAATATTTTTTTTAGAAGTATATAGGTCCCAACTGATATATAAATTAATAATTCATTATAAAATAATAATAAAAATACTTTGCATAATTAGTAATTATATCATCTTAAATAAAAAATAAATAACAATAATTAACTAATCATGTAATGTTTTTAAAATATGATTACGAAGTTTTTTGCATATTCTTGAAATTTATTTCTCATTCAACTTCAACTCTAAGTTTTTGTATAGCATTAAGAAGGGATCCGGTGTTGTACTTTAGTGATGCAAAAATAAAAAATGCTAAGTGCGATTGTTGCTATAATTGCATCAATGAATGAACCAAGCTCAATTTCGGTAATATTATCTACAAATTATGTATTACAATTACAATAATTTTGCCATATTATATTGAAATTTTTTCATATAACTATAATTATTATATAATTAATATTTTAAAAATTAAGATTTCTATAAAATATTAAATTGTAGCAGCCCAAAAAATTTAATTTATTGAGGCTTTATATTATAACATGCCAAGAATATTAATATGATTGTATCACTAATCATAAAACATAGTTTGAAGACGATACTATTGAAATTAGAGCTTAATTTGTACACGCAATGAAATAATTGTACCGACAATCACTTTGAACAATTTTTTGTACATCACGAAAATAGAACATCGATTCTTCTTAATCCCATGTGGAAGATTGGAGATGAAGTTGAAGGAGACATCAATTTCAAGGATACAAAAAAAACTTCATAATCGAATACACTACATGATTACTTATTTAATGATTTTTTTTTTATAATTTGAGGTAATTTTATTACAAGTTATATAAAGCTATATTTTATTTATATCGATTTCATAATTAGTGTAATATTTTTTTTATGTTGAATTATTAATTTATATATCAACGGGAACTTATATACATCCAAAAAAAATATCATCTTATAAATTTAGCGAATTATTAATTTAACTAGTTAGGCCCGAGTTGAACCGAGCAAAAATATTATTTAATCGACGCTATACTGTATTTAATTGTTGTTTCTTTATGCCAACCTTGGACCCGAAGAGACTTTAGTTTTTGATCATGTATTTATTCACCACGGTTAAGTTTGTGTTGAAACCATTTTTTCATATAAAATAAAATAAATATATTAATACTTAATTGATCCCCACAGAAATTAATGCCCTGTGAAAATCCTATTAAAATAATCCTACAAAAAGAGAAAAAAAAATCTATAAAAATGTTAACGAAATCTTGTAAGAAAATATTTTGTATTCAATTGGGGTTTAATAGCGTTATTTTTTTGGGAAAATTTGTTACCAAGTGATGAATTAAAGAGAACATCGAAAAATAGTAATGAATTTTCCATGACTTAAAAAGTAGTGATGTTCACTGTTTGCGCACGAAGATACTCCTACCCTCCTTTTTTTCAGTACCTAATTTCAACTTTGCTTCTCATTTCATTTCATCGCTCCTTCCTTTTTTCCTCTAAAAAAAATCCTCTTCATTTCTTCTTCATTTTTTTCTCATCAGATCTCCAAATGATCATGGTAATATCTCGTTTGATAGATTAAGAAAGCGCAATGTCGTGAAAGCTAGTTTGTGCAGGAGGAAATAAGAATTGCCGAAAAACATGAAGACGAACAAAATTTTTAGATGGAACTTTGGGCTATTTTGATCAGTCTTTCAAAATGATTTTTTTTTTTTTGCTAAAACTTAAACTACAAAGTTGTATATCCATCTTCTAACATCAAAATAAAATTTAAATCGTAGAATTTGAAAGATATATGAGTAAGTTGTGGAAAAATATGATATTGTGAATATCTTGGCCGGAGTTAGCAATATCGAACTCGGAGAAAAATTGCACAGCTTTCGTATTTTTGGCATAGCTCAGTCATTTGTTATCCAAAGTGTATTAATGACCTACAGTGTAAAAACTAGGAGATAGATCTATAACTTTAGTGTTTATCAAAGAAGTTCATTAAAAATATAAAATTTCAACCAAAACGTAAAACGTTTGGACATTAGTGTAGTGTAACATTTTTTTTGGGCAAATAGAAGTATATTTAAAAAGCTTTTATGAAAAAAATTAAAGCTAAAAATTTGTAGATCCGTCTAATTTTTGAAACGGTAGTTTATTTATAAATTTTGGACAACAAATGAGTGAGTTACGAAACATGTGCAAATGTAGTACGTAGTTAGTATGTCCGAATTAAGTGTTACAATATCTGAGGTCGACGTTTAGCCACGAAAGGTCGGTGTTAGTACACTCGAGGTCGGTGTTAGGAGCTCCAAAGTCAAATATTTTATATACACGATTTTTAATAACGAGGTCGGGGTTTCTAAGCCAGAATTCGGAGGTTCCAACACTGACTTAGGACGCCGATTTTGGAGTTAAAAATTTATAGCTTTAGTATTTTTGGTATAACTCACTCAATTAATGTTCAAATTTCATGAACGACCAATGGTTGGAAAGGTAAGAGGTATATCTACAATTTTGGTATTTTAAGTTTTATATCAAAAAAATTCAATAAAAATACAAAATGTTAACCACAACGTAAAACTAGACATGAGTGTAATGCAAAATATTTGTTTTGATCAAATTTTAATATAATTAATAAAATTCAAGTTGTAGATTTATCTCTTAGCTTTCCAACTATAGATATTTCAGGAAGTTTGGACAAAAAATGAGTGAGTTATGCCAAAAATACAGAAATTTATACACTCTAAAATCAGCATCCGAAGTCGGAGTTAGAACCTCTGAATTCGGACTTCGAAACTTCGACTTCCATATTATAGAAAATTTCTACAAAAAAAATTGAGTTTGGAACTCCTAACAACGACCTCGAATATGCTAACATTCACCTTTCGGGGCTAAACGTCGACCTCGGAGATTGTAACATCGAATTCGGACATACTAACTTCCTAGTAGATTTGGACATCTTTCGTATTTTTGGCATAATTAACGTTTTGTCCAAAATTTATAGCTAAACTACCTTTTGAAAGATAAAAGATAGATGTAAAACTTCTTATTTTTATGTTTCATCATAAAAGGTTATTAATTAAGTATATTAAAATTTCTTGAAACAAATATTTTGCATTACACTAATGTCTAATTTTACGTTTTTGTTGATATTTCGTATTTATATGGAACTTTTTGTCTAAAACTTAAAACACCAAAGTTGTAGATATATTTTATAGATTTCCAACCGTAGTTCATTTATAAAATTTGGATAAAATATGAGTGAGTTATGCCAAAAATACGAAAGCTATACATATAGATTTCAGGTAGTTATAAAATTTCGGGTGTATATATTAGGCAGGGTATTTTCGTACAAAAAAAGTGAGCATCACTACTTTTTGAATTTGGAACATTGATCACTATTTTTCGATTTTCCTCCTAATTGAGCACTAGATAATGAATTTTCCCTATATTTTTTTTAAAAAAATAATCAAAATAAATATAAAAATTGCATGACGGTAATGAAATGGTACGCAATATTGTGGCGATCAACTAGATGTTACATTTGACTTACAATTTCGAAGTATTGGGACATTCAGGGCTAAAAAACAATGAGAACTTATTAGAATCATTTGTAAGACTACCGATACTTACGCATGATAATTACTTACACTAATATATATATATATATATATATATATATATATATATATATATATATATATATATATATATATTTTGAATGGGCTTGACACTATCGGCTAAGGTTACAATGCACTCCCGCTAGATATATTCAATGTAAGAGCATGCTAAGTTTTTTATATATAAAGGGGGCACGCGACTCCGTCTCATATAGTTTGAATTAGTGGCCTCTTGAAGAAGTATATATGGTGGAGTTACCCCTAAACCAATGAAGCTTGGTTACGCTAATATATGATTAGTGTATGATTCGTAAGATTTGCTAATATAGTGCCCGCTGTTAGAATTTGTGTTTGCACGATTTGCTAATATATTTAAGTACAACATATTTCTCCTTGTTAAGTAACTTAAGTTGAATACTAATAAGTGTAATAACTTATACATGGGGTTAACTGATGAGTCGTAACCAAACGTAATTGTCCTATTCATTTCTTTTAGGAAATGACGAGAAGTAATGTGTGAGAAAATAATATTGCGTAATCTGATCGAAGTATCTTCATTGCCCACCGAAAAATAATAAAAGTAAAATCAGATATCAACAATGTTGTGAAGAATGTCACTTCAAGTATATGATCAACAGTATTACTAAAGCCTAGATTAGCAAATATGCGTATAAAATAAAGAGCAAGTGAACACGCGATATTTCGTAACGCAGTTCGTGAACCCCTCGTGGGAACCTACTCTGCGGAGCACTGACCCTGATACTTTATTCTACTTAAAAACATTCACAAATGTTACACGATCATACATGATAGTTAAATGAGTTTCACAAGGGAATAGATAAACTCCCCCTCAAGACCAAGGGCAGGTGGTGATTAGTCCTGGAAATGTAGGAGGGTCGGATTTCCCGGACCCTCCATTTTTTTTTACGGAGTCGGAGCTCCGACTCCGACTTAATACGGAGCCGGATTAAGCCGGATTAATCCGGCTCCGACATTTTAAGAAAAAAATAAATAAAAAATACAAGCCAACGGCTCTATTTTTTGAGCCGTTGGATGTGCCACGTGTACGACGCGATCGAAGGAGCCGTTGGGCAACAGCTCTCCCGCGTGGTCCCGACGTGCTTTCTGCAAATTGCAGAAAATGGCCTGAATCTATCCGTTGGGTATTAATTATACCCTCTTTATTCGATTCTCTCCATTTTTTCCCTATAAAAACCACTATTCTCCCTCATTTTTTTCACTCAACTCATTCTTTTCATCTCATACTCTCTCAACTCGCCCAAGCTCTCAAAAATCCGATTTTAAGCTATAGTTTTCTTACAATATAGTTATATTAATACTCTTATTATCATAATATCTATTATATTATATAGTTTAGTTATATTATTGATATAATGTCGAGTTCCAATAACCGTTCTCGAGGCCGAAATGATCGCCGAAGAAAAGGACGGGCCGGTTCCGAAACCGGGTCGGTTAATAGTATTCTGCATTCAACTCCGCCGGTACAACAACAACAAATACAACATACATATTATGGCGGTGTTTACCCACAAAATGCTCCGGGTTCCTCTAGTCTACCATCGCCACAAATTCAACCCCACGCCATCGTTCCGGTAATTTATGGTCAACAATTTGGTGGTTTTGCTAACTTGCTTCAAAATTCTACAGGAAATATTCTGGAATGGTCGAGCGAGCAAGAGGCGTACGATGCCCAAAACCGAGAAGCTTCGGGATCGATGAACATGAACGACGGAAGAGACGACGATCCGAATTACGAAGGTCTTGAAGGCGGGGACGACGACTACGATGATGAGGACGACGACGAAGAGGAGGACGAAATTCTTCCAACTGCCGCCGCCGGTCCGAGCTCGTGGTCGGCCTCGTGGTTCTAGTCGGCCTCCTATTCCGCCGCCGGCAAACCCGCCACCGCCAAAACCGAGGAAGAGGAAGAACCTTACATCTCCGGTATGCCAAAATGACTTTTTTCGGCTTTATATTATTAATCCTACTACAGGAAAGGAGGAAAGATTTGGGAAATGTCGAACTTGCGGAGAAATAAAGGCGGCCGATCCAAAAACTCAAGGCACATCGTACCTCCGAGATCACGTCAAGCAATGCCGAAAGCGTAAGAAAGTGGAGGAGGTAAGTCGCTTATCCGATCTCATTTATAGGAAAGCTCTCGCTAGATTTATCATACATGATGGTTTACCGATATCGTTTTCCGAGGGTGATGGTTTGAACGAATTTTTAGCATTCATCGCCCCGATAAACTACCGGTATGTCTCACGTCATGTAACTAGAGAGACAATAATTCAATATCATGTAACTAGAGAGACAATAATTCAATATTACGACGACATGGAGCAAGAAGGAGACACGGAACACGTCTCGACGCCGCCCCCGAGCAAACCACTGAAGAATCAACGAGTACGACATCTTCTGTAACCTTCCACCGGCACCGTGTACCCCGACGAAGGCCTCGACATACTTGAATGGTGGCGCGTAAATCGTCTTGAGTACCCGGTTTTATCATCGGTGGCTCGCGACATCCTCACCGTTCTGGTCTCCACGGTGTCATCGGAAGCGGCTTTCTCATTCGCGGGACGCCTATTGGAGGCTCGACGCAAGTCAACGAAGGCGTTTTTGGTCGAAATCCTTATGCTTTCCAAGGATTGGATTTTGGCCAAAAAGCGAACGCAAGATAATCAAATGGTAGACAACGAGTTGTTAGACTATTTCAACGAGCTTAATGTGGCAAACCGGGAGTAATCGGTTTGTACTTTGTAATTGTATGACATTTTTATTTGCTTTATAATATAAATAAAAACCTTAGGGCGCTCTTTCCTTGCCCGAGCCGCACCCTTTTGGGGGACTCGGAGAGGTTTCAACGAGCCCCGATACTTATTTAATTATTTGTCTTTATGTTTATCATCATTTAAAATTTGAATTTTGAATTTTAAACCCGTTAAAACCGTTAAAATATAATCTGATATTTGAAATTTAAACTCCTAAAACCCGAAAAAATATAATAAAGTATTCGGTTTAAACTTTAAAATAATTCAGGGACCAAAACACAATTTTCGAAAAAAAAAATGCGGAGTCGGATTTATCCGGGTCCGCCAAATCCGACCCTGAAAAAAAAAAAAGAGACACGGATATCCGTGCTCTCTTACATTCGCGGGATTAGTGGTGATCCGACTCCACGAAAAAAACTTGCTTCTCTTTAGAACGATCTTGCGATTACTTCAACTGTCCACAACCAGTCGTCACTTCGCTCAAACGAGATCTCAAGACCCTCCAGTTCTTATTTGAGCCGCGATGGGTGTTTTTCGTTCAAAGTGTTCGATGTTCCACCCACATCTAGCAAATGCTTTATAGGCCGATCTCCATGGCATCCAAATAAGAAAACAAAAGGGACCACAAATCAGAGGGATTGAAAGGACCAACGGTAACATTCAATCAAATCAAACCAGCATCAATCAGACAATGATTAAGACTGAGCTGGTTGATCGCGGTGATTGCTGCACGAAGATCTTTGACTCCAACACCATATATCTCTAATAAATGCGGAGATCTTCAGCAATTTATTGATCCTTTGTATTTTCTGGACATGTCTTTTAGACAACATTCTTTTACATGACAAAAACAAAATAACTCTTACAAAAAGGACGTGGACATCAATAATAACATTTGCATCTAAGTAGTTTATTTCCACGACTAAGACATAGAGATTAGAGACTAGAGAGAGAGATCATTATTAAGCACAAGACTATAAAATGCATTTTAAATTACTCAATTATTAGCCGTATAATTTATATCTCATGTGTGATTCGTGGTGTGCCTATGATTAATATATATGCGCGACAATAAATAGCTAACAATCATTCACCTAAATATAATGATTGATGGTTCCCGCTGAGTCCTATATTTAATCTCCATGTTAAGTTGAATACTAAAAAGTGGTTATATGTGTGGTTCTTTCTTTAATATAAGCATCCACAAAATGATTATAATAAATTTCCGTTAACTGATGAGTCCTAATCATACGTAATTGTTCTATTGATTTCTTTTAGAAGATGACGATAATTTGCTAGAAAATAATATGCGTAATCTGATTCCGGATTCAAAGTATCTTCCTTACCCACCAAAAAATAATAAAGGGACGTGGACATCAATAATAGCATTTGCATTTCAGATAATTAATTTCCATGATTAAGACATAGAGATAGATCGTTATTAGGCACAAGACTATAAAATGCATTTCAAATTACTCAATTATTGGCCGTATAATTTATACCTCATGCATCTGGTGTGCCTACGATTAAAATATACGCGCGACAATATATACTAACAATACAATCATTCATTGCATAATGAAACTATATTTAATTGGCGATTCACTAAAGACATGAGATAAAACGTGAAACCTGTAAGACAAGTAGAGATTCGTAACGATTTGATGAGAAATCGTTGCGGATTTTCAAAGATTTGAAAATCAACTATCCAACTAAAATAAATATAGAATGGCGATGTTCTTAATTCAAAATGCCTCCTACTTGAAAGGAAGATCATCAGTAATGTAAGGCAAGTTGCCAAACTATAAAATTCATTTCATATTACTTATTGATCGGCCCTATATGCATACCAGTTTCCCGGTACCGTGTGCCATGCTATATGCGCGGAATTCATAAGCAAACATTTTAAATTTTAAGGAAAATTTGCGGCTAACGCCACCGAATTCACTTATTTATTTTAAGTAAATCTTTAAATTCATTTTTTGCAGCTAAAATCCTTAACGTATGTATAATTACAATTAGTTATAGTTAACTATTAAGTGCCATGTGGAGTCAAGTTGACTGACATGCGGCACTGCCACGTCACCAAACTCCTACTTGGCCTTGCATATCTTGTCCAATATTAAAAATTTTTTAAATAAATAACATAACATAACAAAAAATATTTTGAATTGATGATGATCATAAATGGTGAAATGACTATATTAAATAATCATAAATTTTGTCAAAAGTATTAAAAAAAAACTTGAATAACTCATACTCCAGCTAGTGGAACTTCAGAGTATGGAGTTAACATAACAAAATATATTTACTTGGGCTAAAAAAATATGTCATTAGAAGTTTATGCTGATTTCCGTTGCGTAAAAAACTACTTGGCTGGTACTTTTGCCCCTAATAACCCTTGCTTTTTGTTCAATAAGGTGTTTACTATCGTTAAGGTTAATTGCGGCAAAAGTACTCAAGAAATTTGGAAATGGAGCCGCATAGAGCTAAGTTAAAAAAATTTATGGTAAAAGTATCTAACTTCCACTTTTGGAAAATTGTTTGAACCATATTGATGTTAACTATGTTAACTCGCCTACCACGTGTCAAGTTTTTAACATTTTTCTATTAAAACAACATATATCCATAACTAATTTTTCTATTAAAAAGTAGTAAATGCAAAATATGAGGAATCAAAAGCTTCAGTACATCTTTTACTTTGTTCCCAGCTTGTCATGAGAAATAAACGAAGGCGCTCGCTCTCAGGCCTCAGCCAATGTACGGGCCACCAGCTGAAATGCGTTGAATGAGAGAGAGATATGGAAGTTATCACAAGTGCCCATTGGAAAATAATTTTGAGACGGAATCACAATACACATGATTTCCGGCTATTTTTTTTTTAGAAAGGTGCCCATTGGAATTCGCATATTTTAACTTGAATATATGCTACTCTATTTCCAAACTACTGCGGTATCTTCGGCGGCCCTAATAACAGAAAAGTAAATAGCTATTTTTATGAATGCATGCGAACTCAACAACTAGAGTATACTTATATGGTTTGGTTGAGTTGTAAGGATTTGAATTATTCAATTATTATATATTTCCATTTATAGCTACTACAGCTTATTCATAAGAAAAGTAAAATGTGATTACAAAGTAAACGAAAATAACTCCAGTCCAATCCATGATTTGTCCGAAGGTGGTATTGATTGATGTAATTATTATTTTATTAAGAAAAATCAAACTCAGATAGTGATATTCCATTAATATATATTACCTGCGTTATCGTGTCTATTTTTAAAAGAATGAAAATCAATTTCTAGTCGGGATATACAAAAATAAAAATAAAAAATAGCTTGCTGATAATGATATCGTGTTATGTTATCTCTTAAGCTATAAAAATTGCTGAAATGTTGTCTTGTAGTACACAATTACACATATATTGCACATCAGAAAATTATGATGTTGAATTATTTTTATAAATTTATTTTTTTTTAAATTGATTTCTTTGTTTTTATATTAAAAGGCTCAAGCGTGAAAGACTCAATTTATTTATATAGTATAAATAACTGATGGTTCCCTTAAAAACAAGTATTATTATCATAGAGACGACAGAAACGTCAACACAATTTTCAACAATTAAAAAATCATATATTTTGATATTCCAAATTTTCAATTATCTTAAAAAATAAGCTCTGTCTTATTCCCTTACGGCAGATTGTCAGTTAAACTCAATTATTTTCTATTCAATTTAAATACTAGTGTTAGTTCAATTAATTAACAATAATTTGCATTAATTTCAGCTTATATCGCAATCAACATTGCTATATATTGTTAAATTACAAGGCTTTGAGTGATAATGTACCCTAAGCCCTAGAATCATATCCATTATAATCCAGTTCATGATATTCAAATAAAATATTACCTTGCTAATATCGTGTCTTATATTTATATTTATATATATGTGTATAAATAAAGAAAGAGTCAAACTAGAGTCGAAATAAAGTAAGAAAACCCTATGTAATGTCCAAAAACGACTTAAGGTTTAATGGAATTACTCATACTTTCAAATAATTCGTTTATATTCATTTTAAAAATATTTTGGACCATATTAACCTTGATTTTAATTATATTTTGTATTTTCGTTTATTAATTCATTATTAAATATTTTAATTTCGAATTCCAAAAATTATGGTTGAGTTATTCCCTTATTTAGCACATTCTCATTTAATTTGTTACTTTGACCTAAATTTAAAAAACCTCTCTCTCTCTCTCTCTCTCTCTCTCTCTCTCTCTCTCTCTCTCACTCGACTTCTCACGTCGGATTGACCACTATCCCCGGATTCGGGTGGAGAGCACGGCGACTTCAGGCATGCCTTCGGCAACCGTGGGCGCGACGGCCGAGGAGGCGACCGTGGAGCGACTTGGCCAGCCACGTCGGGATCGGAGTGAAGTGCAGCAAGGAAGTGGGGCTCATCGGACATCTATTTTACTCTTAAGCCCAAGCACGGATTTTCAGTTAGCGCCGGCGAGCCCGCTCCGAGTTTCGCTCCCTCACCGGGATAACCATCTCCAAAATCGTCACGAACCACTTTCTCGTGCAGGTCGTCGATGGTGAATGTACGTTAATAAAATTTCGTAAGTATAATTACAATTTGATATTGGTATATACATATAACAAATTCATGTTGATATTTACGATTCACACAAGCAGTCCCCGTATTAAGATGTGGTACATACATATACAAATTTGGTAATTATATTTATAGTTTGATAATGGTGTATACATAAACTAAATTCACGTTGATATTTACGATTTGCAAGAAATATCCCTGTATTAAGTATTTGTATATACATATACAATTTTGGTAATTAAATTTTTAAATTTTATATTGGTATATACATATAGTAAATTCGTGTTGATATTTACGATTTGCACAAGCACTCCCCGCATTAAGTATCGGTATATACATATACAATTTTGGTAAATAAATTTACGGTTTGATCATGGTTTATATATACAATTATGGTTGATATTTACGATTTGCACAAACAGTTCCCGTATAAAGTTTCGTATATACATATGCAAGATTCGTAATTAAATTTATAGTTCGGAATTGGTATATTTAAATACAATTTTTTTTTTCCGTAGATTCTATATTAATTTGTGCTTATTATTTCCTACGATTTTAAGAATTTTGAAATTTATTTTTAAAATTTAAATCGTTAGCATACTGATTAATAGGTAGAAAAAATTCAAAAATAATTAAGGAATGATTAAGATTAATCAGTTATTCTATTTAGCTACATTTAAGGAAAAAAATTATTTTAATTTTATTAATTAATTCGAATTATTAATTAATTTTAAACATAATTTAAATGCTAAATATTAATTAATTAATTTGAAGGGTAAATTGGTCCATATTTTAACTAATGAGTTGTTTGGATTAACATAACTAAAAATGAACATTTTTTCGAAACATTGAGTCACAAATGGACATTTGACTCATTTTACCTTCCTCAAATCATGATACATGTTTCTAAATAGAGACAATGCTGGTACAAGTATTAATGGTCTTTCTTTTCTATAATACCAACATAAACATTTGAATCTTTTTTTTTTTTTTAACAAAGTTATGATTCTTTATAATTGTGACATAGTTAGTATACTATTTACCAAGGTTTAAAATGCCGCTTGCCGTTTTCGTTTCGAATTTTTCGTTTTACGGATATATCGCTTGCCGATGGGTATGTCGATGGGCAAATGGTAAAAAAAGGGCATGTCGTTTACCGGATTTACAGCATTTTTCGAATGGGCATACCGCTTGCCGATAGATATGCCGACGGATATTCTGTAAAAAATATTTTAAGCATGATATTTATATAGGTTCAAAACTACATATTTAATAAATACAAGACATAATTGTATACAGCAAAACACATTTGTAACTTAAATATGTAGCTAAAATGTCTAATGTAAAATCACATTATTAGTTGAAGTGTATAATATTAAGTCAAATTATTATGTGAAGTGAATATGTTAAGTGTGTTATAATAAGTGAATATGCATGTAAATTGTGTATGTATGTTAACAAATTTATTATTAGTTGAAGAATATAATATTATATATTAAGTGTATATGTATGTTAAGTGTATAATATTATTTGAAGTGTATAATATTAAGTTAATTTATTATTAGTTGAAGAATATAATATTATATATTAAGTGTATATGTATGTTAAGTGTATAATATTAAGTTAATTTATTAGGTGAAGTGTATGTTAAGTGTGAATGTGTGATATTAGTTGAATAACAAAAGTCCCACATTGATAGATGATAAGAGTTTGGTGATGTTTATATACCAAATATTAGGGACAAGGGCTTGGGCCCTTAGGGTCATAGGATTTTGTGGATGGGGGAGGACTCGCACAAATGTACTACCACACACGCGCGCCGCCGTCCGTCCGGCCGGGGTGGAGGCAAATTGGTATTTTTGCCGAAATCTACCAATAGTTTAATTTTTTCGAAATTCCAGTCATTGCTATTTACCACTTTAAGTGAAATGCCACTTTAACGGAGCTGGATGAAAAAAGGATGGATTCTAACATTCCTACAAATAAAGTGTAGCTTATATACTTTTGCCACAGTTTTTTTTTATTTTTATTTTTTTAACTTGGCTATATGCCGACCCGTTTTCTATCTACTTGGGTACTTTTATTGCTTGTAACCCTAAAACATGGAATCCTAATAATTTTCTAAAAAGTAAAAAGTATAAGTTCAGTACTTTTGATTTTAACTTGACTATATGTCACTCTATTTCCAAACAATTTGGGTATTTTTGCCTCTAATAGCCCAAAAGTTAATAGCTAGTTTTCTGATGCATGCGAACTCAACAACTAGAGTGTACATGTATGGTTAGTTGAGTTGTACAGATTTGAATTATTTGAATTATTATATAATTCCGTTTACCTACACCTTATTCATGTGAGAAGTAAATTGTGATTGCAAAATAAACGAAAATAACTTGTTGAGGGGAAAAATCACCCACCACAGTCACGAGGATCTTCCTTCAATTATTATATAATTTCATTTACAACTACACCTTATTCATGTGAAAAGTAAATTGTGATTGCAAAATAAATGAAAATAGCTTGTTGAGGGGAAAATCACCCACCACAGTCACGAGGATTTTCCCTCGAGTTTAAAGAAAGTAGTTCGGATTTTTATCTCTTTTAGGTGTGAGAAATCGGAATAAGAGAATGACCATAATCACTTCTAATACTTTGGTGTGTTTTTCTATTGAATATCGGATTATCCTCTTCAAGTTACAAGTATACTGTTTCTCATGTGCTCCCCTTTTACAATTGTACTTCGTTTTCTATTTATAGGCCCTTTTGCCCTAGCTAGGGCTCGAATCCCTCGGTTGATCTTTTGTGGTCCCTGCCTTCGGATATTTGGTGGTCCCCTTCTGATATTCTCTGCCATGGTAAGAAGGCATACTCCCACTAAAGTTGTCGCCTGCCACTCCCTGCGCAAATGGTGCGCGTACGGATGCCTTTTCCTGATTCACCGACCAGACCTCGGCCGCATTTATTGCGGACCGAACGTACAACTCGGGCGCGTCCTCGTGAGATCCTCCTCGGGCCTTCCCCTCGGGCATTCTCCTCGGGCGCTTAGTACTCCATCGGGCTATCCCGTCGGATATCCTCCTCGAGGATACCTCCTCGCGAAGCGGCTGAATGCGTTTCTGTTGACTGTTGGTCAACGAATCTTCTTCCTCCACTGTGTGTCATTTTTAGGATAAACAACACAATTAGTGTGAAGGAAGGATTTGACTGACCAAGTCCAATTTGTCCGAAGGTGGTATTGATTAATGTAATTATAATTTTATAAATAAAAATCAAACTCAAATAGTGACATTCCATTAAAATATTACCTGTGTTACCAACCGTGTCTATTTTTAAGAGAAAGAAAATCAATTTCAAGTCGGGATATACAAAAATAAAAATAAAAATATAGCTTGCTGATGCCTGATATCGTCTTATGTTATCTTCAGTTATAAAAAAAAAATGCTGAAATCTTGTCTTGTAGTACACAAGTACACATAAATTGCACAATCACATCAGAAAATAATGATTTTGAATTATTTTTATCAATTTAATTTTCAATTGATTTCTTTGTTTTTATATTAAAGGGCTCAAGCGTGAAAAACTCAATTCATTTATAATATAAATGACTGATGATCCCTTTAAAAACAAGTATTATCATACAGACAACAGACGCGCAAACACAACTTTCAACACTTAAAAAAATCTTATATATTTTGATATTCCAAATTTCTAACTATTTTAAAAAATAAGCTTTGTCTTATTCCCTTACAGCTGGTATATTTTCTATTCAATTTAAATACTAGTCGTTAGTTTAATTAATTAACAATAATCTGCAATTAATTTCAGCTTATTTCGCAATCAACGTTGCTATATACTGGTGAATTGCAAGATTTTAAGTGATAATAGTGTTGTTTGGTAGACAACTCAAATTGTTTTTGTTTTCTCTTTTCATAATTTTATAATTGTAGTGTAAAAAAATCTTGCAATTGTTTTTAAATAATTGTTTGGTACACATTTCTACTTTTTATTTTAAAAAAAGAAAACAACAGAATAGCTATTTGGAATACTATTTGATTTTTTTATCAAAAAATTAAATATTTAATACATTTAATTTTCGTCTAAATAATCAGGTTTAACATATGTCAAAAGTAAAATATCTCATGTGATTTTATTCCATAATATTTCACCAACTTTATATCAAGCATAGTATTCGTGTGAATTATATATTCACCACAACAGGTCGTCCATATTCATTTTTCCCAGAGTCATCACACATTTAATTATGTCCCAACATCACATAGACCAAGTCAGATTCGGCGCCGGCATCGGCACCGGTTTCGCAATTGGCATCGAGACTTTGAAAGCTCAATGATGAAGTCTATAGGTGAAAATCTCTGTTTTCCAGTTTTGTCTCTATTCCGATTTCGGTCCCGGATCGATTTTAAAAAATCAAAGAAAATTTAGTTGAAAACCGAGAACTGGTACTTATCGGCTCGTTTTTAGAATCGAGAACCAGAAACGATGCCCTTAACAATAATATCCCGGATTATAGTACTGGTTCCGACTTTAATACATGTCATTTTTTTAGTTTTTCGTATGAAGTTTTTAGTGTATTATATATTTTTATCGTCATTTTTTATACTATTTGTAGTTTTCTATTTTTTCAAAAATACATGTGGTTTTTAATCAAGCACTTTTAAAATCGAAATCGGTACAAAAAATTCCCGATTTTTTGGAACATGGACGAAAAAAAGTTATTTCCTGGTTCCCTGTTACATGAAGTCGATAGAAATAAGAAGTGATGAAAGAAAAAACTGAGTGAAAAAAAAAAAAAAAAAAAAAACAACAAAAATGTGTATTTGAAAATCCTTAAGAAAAACAGAATAAAACTTGAAACGTTTTGGAGTCTAATTTGATGAGTTAAACACCAGATAGTCATTTACTTTTTTCATTTTAACTGTGCAAGTTAAAAAGCTAAAAAACTATTTTCAAATTATGTACCAAACAACTCCTATTTTAATTGAGAAGGAATCGTATCCATTATCCAGTTCATGATAATCCAATAAAATATTACCTTGCTAATATCGTGTCTATTTTTTTTTTTTTTTTAAAGATAGAGTCAAACTAGAGTCGAAATAGAAAATTACCTTGCTCAAATCATGATGTATATTTCTAAAGAGTGATAATGCCGGTACAAGTATTAATAGTCTTTAATTTGACATTGATAAGTTCTCATTCATTTTTTTACAGAATAAAATTCTCATTCTTTAAAATTGTGATCATATTGACCGCCACATGGCATGGAATGTCATCAGACGACCATGTGGTATGACACGTTGATTATTTTTTTTAAATTTAAATTTTTCTAAATCTAAATTAATTTATCAAGAAGTAATAATAATTTTTTACATATTTCTATATTGGAGAATCAAAATGGGATCCGGATGATAAAATTTGAAGAAACAAACTTGAAAATTCCGATACCATCGTATTTTCTGGATACTCGAAGAAGAAAAATACCCGAAAAACGAACGTACCGGAAATCCAAAAAATCCGATTTAATGTACCCATATTGAATTATAATAAGAATCCAAAACTACAAACTTGGTATTTAATCAATGTATTTTAATTAGCCTATTTTTATATTCCAAAAAAAAAATAACACTTATTCAATCAGGATAGTTCTTACCAAGGTTCGACTTACCAACGATTATCGTCGATAATCGACGATAATCGACCTTACCGGTAGTTACCGGTAAGTTACCGGCTATAACACTTACCGTTTTATCCATTTTTCGACGATTATCGAGCTTTTCGATAAACCGAAGTACAGCCGATTATCGGTGTTTCACGTCTAAAAAAAAGGTTCTTTAAGGTGCAATTTAAAAAATATTTAGGGAAAATATTTAAACACATTTCTCACTCTTCTCGCCGAAATTCGGTGACTTCTCCCTCTTCTCGCCTCCAACAGCCCACGATTTATGCTTCTCGCCGATTTTCGAGCTGGTAAGTCCCCTCTTTTCGGCCAAACTCAAGCTTTTCCATGGAAATTGCAGATTTGACGATAATTCGGTTTTACCTATAACTGCGGCAAAAGTATTGCAAGTTTATCTTGCGTGTTTTGTCGAGGTAATCTACTACTCTTTTTGGGTGTTTTCCTTTATTAATTATTTTTTGAAATATTAACGTGATTTTTTCGTATATTTTATTTGAAGATTTGATGGTATTTTGGTCTTCGTCATAATTGCGGCGAAAGTGTTTGAAGTTCAGTTTTCGTGATTTTCAAGGAAATGTGCACATTTTTTTGGGTATTTTCCTTTATTAATTATTTTTCAAAATATTAATCTGATTTTTTGAGGTAAATGTTTTGCAGATTTTACGACATTTCGGTTTTTGTCTTAATTACGGCGAAAGTGTGGGAAGTTTATCTTTTGGTGATTTTCTCGGTAAAATACTCATTTTTTGGGTATTTTCATTTATTAAATATTTTTGAAAATCTGAGTCTGATTTTTTGAGGTGAATTTTTGGCAGATTCGAAGACATTCCGGTTTTTGTATTAATTGCGGCGAAAGTGTTGAAGTTTATCTTTTGGTGATTTTCAAGGCAATGTGCTCATTTTTTTGGGTGTTTTCCTTTATTAATTATTTTTTAAAATCTGAGTCTGATTTTTTGAGGTGAATTTTTGGCAGATTTGAAGACATTGCGGTTTTGTCTTAATTGCGGCGAAAGTGTTTGAAGTTTATCTTTTGGTAATTTTAAGGGCAATGTGCTCATTTTTTTGGGTGTTTTCCTTTATTAACTATTTTTTAAACTATTAATATGATTTTTTGGTGTATTTTATTTACATATTTAAAGACATTCCGATTTTTGTCTTAATTGCGGCGAAAGTCCTCAAGTTTATCTGGTCGTGATTTCTCGGTAATATACTGATTTTTCTTGCCATCAGATTTCATAAAATATTCATTCCTACAATAATGTGGTAGTTTGGGATAATTTAATTTGTTTCTCGTTGTTTAGGTTGTTGAACTTTGAAAATGAGTAAGACAACATTGCGAGGGAGCATTGCACTCCCTGTAGAGATCCGAGCAACAACTCCGGTTTCAAGTGCAACTACTGTGGGAAAGAGATCAGAGGTGGCGGGATCACCAGAATGAAACAACATTTGGCTGGCAATGATAAGAACAAAAATGTCGCGTCGTGTACCGAAGTCCCGAACGATGTGCGGAACCTCATCAGGGATACTATGAGGAGTTACCAGAAGAAGAAGCAGAAGAGGCACGATTTAGCAGTTAATATACGGGAAAATATTTACCAGAGGGCCGAGGGTTCTTCTTCTGATGAAGACAACGAGACCGTTCCTGTGGACGTTGAAAGAGAAGTGGCACGAAAAATAAAGAAATCCCGTCAAGAGGCAACGGCCAAACAATGGAAAGAAGACCAGGCCGGAGGCGGCGCAAGCAGCGCCGGTCGCACCATTACCTCAGCGCTGTTCGATAGGCCTTCGAAAAAACAGAAAAGGGTCGATTTAATGTTTTTACCGAAGACAATTTTGAAGGTCGGGAAGGCGATAGCCAAATACATAATCCACAAAGGGATTCCGTGGTGCCACGTCGACGATATTCTTTTCCACAACATGTTGTTTTGCGTAGCCGAAGGAGGTAACCGAATTTATGATTTTATTTAAGTTAAAGTTAAAGTTAACTATTAATATTTAATAATATTGCATTTTACGAGTGTAGGCGTTGGATGCCCGTATCCCACGTCAAAAGGACATCGCGGGTAAGTATGTGACGATGGAGTTCGAGGAGTGGCAGAAGTACAAGCAGGATCAGATTCCCGTATGGCGAAAGTTTGGCGTGACGATCATGTCGGACGGCTGGACTGGACCGAGGAATATGTCGATCCTAAACATCATGATCATTTCGGCAGGGAGGACAGTGTTTATCAAGGCAATCAACGCGTCCGCCCACGCCAAGAATGCGCATTACTTGGCCAGGGTATTTTCTGCAGTGATTGAGGAGATCGGCTCGCATAACGTGGTGCAAATTGTGACCGACAACGCCGCAGCATACAAAAAAGCCGGCACCGATTTGATGGAGAAGTACAATTTGTACCGGACACCGTGCGCTGCCCACTGCATCGACTTGATGTTTCACGACATCGGCAAAAGGCCGAGCATCCAGGAGACCATGAAGGGGTGTAGACTCATCACGAAGTTTATCTACAACCACGGCCAGGTCCTCGATACAATGAGGAAGACATGCAAGGGTGAGATCATCCATCCGGGGGCGACCAGGTTTTGCCACAAACTTTCTCTTCCTGACCAGCTTAAAGGGGAAAAAGGCCGGACTCAAGGCGATGTTTATATCCGAGTGGTGGGATAACTCCACGTTCAAGACCACGAGAGAAGGGAGAGCCGCGGCCACATTGTGCTTGAGCGAGTCTTTTTGGGCTTCGGTTGACAATGCCTTGAGCGTGTTCGCCCCCTTGTACACAGCACTCCGGCTCGTCGACACCGAGGTGCATCCCACGATGGGAATGGTGTACCGCTTGTTCGAAATCATCGTAGCGGAGCTCAGCGCACTTCAAGGAAAACAATGGGCAGTCAAAATTGTGGAGGCGCGATGGCATAAAAACTTGGACCATCCATTGCATATTGCGGCCCACTTCTTGAACCCTAGAATCGCCTACGAGCAAGACATTGAGATGCCAGAAAATGCCATCCAAGATGTCACCAGGGTTTACGACCGGTTGTTTCCTCATGAGGACGTGACACATCTGGCGGCAGAGGTAAGACCTTACTTTAATTTTGTAATTTTACTTCGTCTGGTTAAATTAAATTTAAAACTAACTTTCTATATGTGTGGCGTAGTGCGTGAAGTTTTGTGACGCTGTAGGTCCGTTGCGGAGCATATTCGGGGGTCCGTGCCCCACAATACAGAAGCTAGCAATGCAGATTTTGTCGCAGACCGCGTCGACCTCAGCGTGTGAGAGGAACTGGAGCACGTTTGCCCTGATCCACACTAAGCTCCGCAATCGACTGGCGTACGCGACACTTGAGAAGCTAGTGTTCTGCAACTACAATCATAAGCTAGCGATCCGAGACTTGAAGGCGCAGTACGACCAGGCCGACAAAGCCGATCCGTATGAGTACCTCACGAAGTCTTTGGCCATGGCCTCTGCTGGTGTTGACTTCGAGGACGCAATTTTAGAGTGGATCCGACCAGTCCACCTCGACGACGAAGATGGCAACCCAGACCCAGAGATCGCCGCGGAGGCTCAATCATTCGGAGCTGTGATTAGCCGAGTCCTTGGTGAGCAAAGATTCGGTCCTACCCCCGACCCTCCACGGGTTCATGGAGGAGTTGACTGCGGCTGAAACGCCGCTGGGGCTAGTTCCAATCAACAGCGTACTCATACGACTGGTACTCACCGTAGTTCCCCTTCCCATAGCCCCTCACAATCACATAGTGGCTGGGGTGGGGGAGGTGACTACCAGGGAGGATGGGGTGGCGCCAAGGGAGGATGGGGAGGTAACACCCAGGGAGGATGGGGTGCCAGCCAGGGAGGATGGGATGACATGCAGAGAGGTACATGTGATTATTAATTTATTACTATTTTAATTTTGCTGATTACATGTATATATGAATGTCAACTAATTTGTTTCCTCAACAGGTGATACGTATCGAGGCGACCTGAACTACGACCCTGCCAACATGGGATACATTCCCGACCGACAGTACGGTGACCAACTATCTCCACAACAACAAGATGACGCATCTTCTGCTATTGGATTCTACTTGGGCAGTGACTATCTATCTCAGAGCGAGAACCCCGTCGACGAGCTGTCTGGGAACTTTAAGACGATGTCGATGGGTACTTCCGTGAGCACTCAATTTGCTACTCCGCATCCTGTGCTCGATAACAAAGTGTGGGCGCATCCCAGTATCCATCTCGTGGCGTGTTTACGGAGCAACACATATATGATTACCATGTGAGTAACCTCCGTATGCACTTCGAACGACATGTTTTGTTTTGGAGGACATATTGCAACATGCATTTGGAATCAAGTGGTGCCTCGGGTATTATGGAAGCCCATAGGAGATCGTCGTACTTTTGAGGTTGGAGACTTGTTAGACTTTGTATTAGACTTTGTATTTGATAGTTGAGACTTGTTAGACTATGTGTGTATAACATTATATATGTGTGTATGACATTATCTATGTGTGTGTATGACATTATCTATGTTTTGTATTAGAGGTATGATATTATCAGAATATTTTATAAGTTTTCTGTCGAAAAGTATAGAAAAGTATCGATAATCCGTCGATAATCATCGAAAAGTATCGGTAATCGGTAAGCTACAGTATTATAGGTTTTCCGTCGGTTAATCGGTAAGCTATCGATTAATCCGTCGAAAACGGTAATCGGTTTATCGGTAACATCGGTAAGTTGAACCTTGGTTTTTACATTTCACGGTACTTAATCCAGGTATTTTGGATTTAAAGTAAAATAATTGGTATTTCGAATGGGTTTTTCTTTCAGGTTCATTAGTATTGTAATTATTAAAAATATATTAATAAATTCTTAATAAATAATTTTAGATTGAAAAATTAAACAAAAAATCGATATGTCATGCCACGTCGTGGTAAGATAAAGAGGGTATATTTGCAAAAAAAAATTAAAAAATTAATGGATTAAATGCAAAATCTTACTTGAGCCGATAATATTTGATGGTTGTAGGACTCCAACCAAGGACTAGGGGTAAGCTTATATTAAAAACCTGAAAATGCTAGTTTTTAACCGAAGCTGGACCAAATTCGTTTTTTAAAATATCAAAACGAATAAAAATCGTTTAAACCGAACACAAATTTTGAAAAACCCGCAGCCGTAATTAAACCGACTTCGGGTTTAGAGATAAAACCTGAAACCCGGTTAATAGGTTACTAAGCTCAGATTTTTTTATCAAAAGTATTTATAAATATTTTTTTCATGTTGATTAAAGTGATAATGTATCAAAATATGATTTTTAGGATTTTATTTATTTATTTTTAATCACAACCCATGTTAAAATTTGGGTAAAAACCCAAACCAGATTAAAAATTCAAACACGAATCAAATATTTTTTTCGGGTTTAAAATTCAGGTTTTCAAATAAAATTAGGGTGAAAACCTAACCCAGATTTCTGGGTTTTGCCTTTCAAATACCGGGATCGGGGTTCAAAATTTAAAACCTAAAAATTTGGGTGGGTTTCGGGTAGTGAAAAAAACCAAGGTTTTATCCGGTTTCAGCCCTAGGTCCACGAGTGAGCCTCCTTCCATGGGACTTGCCTCTACTCCACCTTGGATTTATGTTATGATTTACTACAGATAAATAAATAAATATATATATACATATATACTCGTATTTATATATATATACACACACAATTATATATATGTAACATTAATAAAAAATTAAATTATTCTATATATAATATAAATAGTTTATATATATTGTTTTGTGCATTTTTAGGAACATTTAAAAAATAGGCCCATTTTTGCAAAAGTCAATGTCTATTATTGAAAGTCAATAATCATTAATGGAAGTCAAAGCCTGTTAGTGAAAGTCAAAGCCCATAAGTGGAAGTCAAAGCCCATTAGTGGAAGTCAAGGCCCATTAGTAAAAGTCAAAGTCCATTAGTGGAAGTCAAAACCCATTAGGAAAAGTCCAAGCCCATTAGTGAAATCAAAAGACCATTAGTGGAAGTGCAAGCCCATTAGTGAAAGACAAAGGCCGTTAGTGAAAGCCAAAGGTACTTCACCCTCGCTAGCCCCTGACAAAGTACATCGCCGTGGTGAGCACCTCACCCTGGCGAGCTCTTCGCCATATGGCAATGAGTCATGGCGAAGTCCCTCTGGCCATGCAATTTTCGCAGCCCCCGAGGTACAATTTTAGGGAGTTGGTTTTCCTATAAATAAGATTCTTATTTTCCTAATTTCCACACTCACTCACAGCTGCCTCTAGAGCTTCTCTCTTTATTTTCTCTCTTTCAAATTCGCCTACTCCCTTATGAGGAAACGTTTGAATAAGAGTTGGGATTGGTCAAGTGATTAAATTTTGCCTTAGAGGGTTGTTTGACGAGTCGACGAACGCGTCCCTCGCCAGGTCAACGCGCTAGACATGGCCACCTACGAGGTCAACACGAAGGCGTCCCTCGCCAAGTCAACGCGCTAGACGCTGCTACCTACGAGGTCGACACGAAGGAGTATCCCTCGCCAGGTCAAGGCCCTCGCCACAACGACCTCGCCAACACCTCGAGGTCAACAAAGGAGCATCCTCCGCCATGTCAAGACCCCCACCACAACGAGCTCGCTAGAGCCTCGAGGTCAACAAAGGAGCATCCCTCGCCAGCTCAAGGCCCCAGCCACAACGAGTTCACCAGCAACTCGAGGTCGACAAAAAAGCATCCCTCGCCAGGTCAAGGCTGTTGCCAGCAACTCGAGGTCGACAAAAAAGCATCCCTCGCCAAGTCAAGGCTGTTGCCAACACCTCGAGGTCGAGTAAGGAGCATCCTTCGCCAGGTCAAGGCCCTCGCCACAACAAGCTCGCCAGCACCTCGAGGTCGACAAAGGAGCATCCCTCGCCATGTCAAGGCCTTCGCCACAAGCTCGCAGCACCTCGAGGTCGGCGAAGGATCATCCCTTGCCAGGTCAAGGCCCTCGCCACAACGAGCTCGCCAGAATCTCGAGGTCGACAAAGGAGCTTCCCTTGCCAGGTGAAGGCCCTCGCCACGACGAGCTCACCAAAATCTCGAGGTCGAGAAAGGAGCATCCCATCCCAGGTCAAGGCCCTCGCCAACACCTACAAGGTCGATAAGGAGCATCCCTCGCCGGTAATACCCTCGCCATTCGGCCAAGGGTCACCCCCGCACCGGCAACATCAGAACTTTCGACGAGTCAAACCCCATCGTCATTCATCCGCCATTTATCACTAACCCTCAAATATGTGAGACGTGATTCTCTTAAACTAAGATACGCATATAGGAAGCCTCGCCCAATCATAAGTGACGGGGCACATGCCCGGACTACCATTTTTTGCAGGTCTTCCATTTGCATAAAAGCTCACCAATGGAGGGAAATCACGAAGAATCATCAAGAACATCTCGAAGCTTCATAAAGATAGGAGTTCCCTAGACGAGGACTTCGCCCCGACGAGAAGCTTCGCCAAGACAAAGACTTCACCCCATCGAGGAGATCGCCAAGGACTTTGCCCAGACGAGAAGCTCGCTAAGGAAGGAAGTTCGCCAAGGATCGCCAAGAACAGCCGGGAAACTCATCCAAGACGACGGATTCGCCTCCAGCTTTGACAATCATCAGTCAACCCGCGTTGACTTAGCATTCAATTATCCACCTGTTCAGTGTGTCTAGCGGGTGACCCGAACCTTGGATCCGATTCTAAGTTAAAGCCACTTTTACGCATTAACATATATATATATATACCCGAACCTTGGATCCGATTCTAAGTTAAAGCCACTTTTACGCATTAACATATATATATATATATAGATATATTGTAATATATCTTTATAAGTCTAATATATTTTATGCAGTATATGTAGTATATGCACTCAGTATTAATATTTATAATATTATAAATAAGCACAGTGTAATATACAGTACGTACAGGGCCGGCCCTGACTAAACGAAGGCCCTACGCGAGAAAAAATTTGAGGCCCCTATAATAATAATTATGTATATTTTATTAAAACATAAATATTTTTTATTTTATCACATCGTAATAACTCTATGTTAATAAACTATCCCTTATAATATGTCAAATATATATATATATATGAAATTGTGAGATTTTTAAATTTGAAGAATAGTAATTTCTAGTAAAAATGATAAAAGAAACCACGAAGAAAACTAGCGTTAGTTAAACCTTTCTCTTATAGCAAACAGTATAGCAAACACCTTAAAATTCTAAAGTAGTGGTCATATAAATTATAACATCACTAAATTATTTTATTAGATATAATATGATTCTTAATATCTCTAATTCTTTTTATTTTTTTTATATAAAATTACAATTTAATGATGTATGTTGGATTGAGAGTTATCCGGTGAGAATAAAAAATAAATCCGTAAGTATCACCGTATCTATTAATATAAGTTTGATTTTTTTAGATAAACTGTGGCTAAAATACTCAATGTTTGAGTTTTTTTTTTAATTATGTACCTAAAGTTTTCTTTTGGTGGCTATTATACCTATTATACCCAAAGTTTATTCCGTTAACGCTTAACATACCCACCGTTAAATCTCCGTTAATCCTCCCTACGTGGCACACATGTCGCTGCCACGTCATTCTATCCTGCCACGTCATCCTTGCGGCTAAAGTACCCAATATTTCAAACATTTGCGGCTAAAGTACCCAATGTTTAAAAAAAATTGAACTTCTCGAGTGACTTATTTAGATCAATTTTTGGGTTGACTTTTTTACACCGGACTCGGGTTGGCTTTTCGGGCCGAGCTCTGTATATACAATATATATTGAGATCAGTGAAAGTGATTAATACCGATAGCTTATATATTGTCTATACAAAGCTCGGAATTGGTATAACTAAATCCTTGCGGCTAAAGTTGTAACGACCCGATTTTTTTCGAAGCCGTCACTTACTAACTACTCTAAAACTCTTTGACAATACTTGGCCATTTGTTTATAACTTCAAGTAAAGTAAATAAATACGTACGTAGTAAAAATATTTATCAGGGTTTTCAAACTAAGAACATGTAAGTAATAAATATGCGGAAAACGTCTTCACAGTGATTACCCATTCACCAAATCCCCCGCACATCCTCCACCGTAGCCATCCAATCCACCATGAAATTATATAATAGGTTGTTTACCTACAGTACGAACGAAAAAAAATATTTTTGTGAGCTAAAAGCACAGTGAGATACAACTATTTTCTCACAAAATATATATATAAGACAAACATAGCATGCAAATGACCAATTATGCTTCATTTTGCGTTTTAGGTATCTATTACTAATATTTTCTTAGGTGATCACCATCTTGTGTACGTACCAACTTGCGCGCAGGCTGTTGGATCGGCGGGGTGTACATGTCCCGAAGTCCTAGGCCAATACATCTGGCGGTTCATGATACCGCATGATAAGTTCCGTCATTAATACGCTCATCTCGCGAAGAAATCATAATTTGACAGTTTAGCTAAACTGCAAGATAAGTCACGTCCTCAATACGCTCATCTCGGGGAAAAATCTAAACTTTAGGAACCTCCTCGTGAGGTGTGGTAAGACACTTTATTAATTCCTATGTTTCTCTTGTTCTTGTTATCATAAGCTTATGAACTAACAACATTCCGTATCTTATTCCTTTGGCTAAAGGAAAACAACATCTCTCAACAATCATTCATGATCGTCACATAATCAGCATCAATCTTTCACATTCATCTTTATATCATTAAATTATAATAACATGTATCAAACAATCATAACGAATGCACATTCAATGATATCTAACACACATATCAACAGACAATACAATCAAACATATCAAGCAAAACTTTTATTTTCAAACTAATTCGTACTGCAGTGAGGTTGAACTCACTTGAATCGGTTTGATTGTCTTTCTCGCGACTCCGACGAAGGCACCTATACTAACGATACTCCTAGATCATATTTTTCTAACTATATATTATTGCTCTATCACTAGCCAAACAATTCTTAAAGCTTGACTCAAAGGCGAAACGGGGATTTCAGTTTTCAAAAGGACTTTTGAGGTATTTTCTCGATATATCAAAATCGGTAAGGATTTGGAAAAATTGTTCTTCAGAAATTATCACTATTTTTTGAAAATGAACAACTTTTGTGCTTCAATAATTTTAATAATAAGGCTGCAACTATGCGATATCATAACTTTTTAATTCGGCAGAAATACTAAAACGCAGTTTCGGGTTAGAACCCGACATCTTTTCGAATTATGTATAAAACCTATCTCTATGCAAAAACCCTAATTCAGAGTTTATGAATTTTTTAAAAATCAAAATCGAAATCTATTATGCAGAATATTCCGGTTTCTCCCAAAAGGGTAAAAATTGAAAATATTATTCTGAGCGATCTATATTTTCGAAAATTCTGAAAATAAATTTGTACCTTCTATGAACCTAACATAACCAGTGGTTAAAATTTCAGGCGAAACCGATAAGTATTTTAGGAGATAAAAATCGAAGAAAATTAAGCATCCTAGGATTACGAAAATAAAAAGGAACTAAGATGATAAACGTCATTATACCTTTATGATGATAAAAAAAAAACGTGTTCTGCTGATGAGATGAAGAAATCAAAGTCTTTTTAACTCTTGAGAGATTTTTAGTTTTAGGGAGGGAATGAGGCTAGGAAGAGAATATGAGAATATGTGAAAACCCTAACCTAATTGAGTTTAAATATAAGCCTAATTAATAATTATTTCGCAGCTAATTAAATAGCTTAACAAATATTATTTTTTGTATGAAAAATCAAAGATATTTCTAATTATCTTATATAAAAATCCTAAATTAAATGTGAATTAAAATAGAATAAATACTCACTTATTCTGTTTGGATCTCTAAAAATACGGGATCTCACAAAAGTACCCAATGTTTCAAACATTTGCGGCTAAAGGATGCTCTGGCCTTGTTCTGGTCGTCGTTCTCTGAGAGTGAGACTGAGAGAGGGAGACCAAAAGAGAGAGAAAAAAAGGGGATCGTGAGAGAGCGATCAAAGAGAGAGATAGAAAAAAAAAGTTGAATAAGCCAATCAATAAATTAGGCATTTAATACCTAAAAATTTACATAAATTATAAATTTTGTTAAAAAAAATAAAAAATAAAATAAAAAAAGACAATATAGGAATGAAATATGTGTTTAAAGTGCCACATTTCTATCTTGCTAATTAAAACCACACGTATGTTGAAGTGCAATTTAAACATAGGAATGTGGTTATCTAGTGTAATTTCTCAATTTATATTTTATTTATTATATATTTTATAATTATAATTTCGCATGGATTGATGAATATTAATTATATATTCATTATTGATTTGCTACGATAACGTACGTAGTCCATTTTCAGAATTATACTATTGTTGAGATCAAGACGTTCGCACATAGTTAAAACTAAAAACATCGTAATCAATGCATTAGACTTCAACGAAAAAAATACTTTATAATATAAAGATTAATATTGAGATCACTGCGCTGGAACTGACGACTTATCTGGATCAAATATTACTAGAACTGGAACTGAAGACTTGGGACCGATATGGCTCCTAAATAATATCGAGCTTAGATCCATAACTTAATTACGGTTTTTTGTATTTTAATAACCCTAACACGCTTTTAAAAACTAGTTAACCAAATTTTCGATTATCGAAATCTGATAATTGATTTTCATAACCTTAACCTGTTTTGAAACTGGTTAATCGAATCCGGTTATTCAAATTTTTAAATATAATAATCAACACATTTTTTTCGCAGAGTAAAACATATCGGTCCAAATAACACATATATGATCTTTCTTACAACTACAAGGCATAACCAGGTCTAAGAATGTAGGACTAAACTTCTGTCTCAAATATGATATCGTTATAGCAATCTGCTCTATTTTCAATAAAGAGAAAACCTCTAATTCAATATTAAATACCGAATTATTGTTGGGTTTTTCATAAAATTTTTCTCAATCTCGAGGCGGAAATATCGCGATAATAGATTATAATACACGAATCAAGACTTTACCAATTCCAAAATTTTATCAAACTTGTGTAACTTTTGCCATCGACTTTTTTTAACTTTTTCCTCGGGATCCACATGCTCCACGTGCTCCGTTGACTCGGGGATCACAAACTTGAGAACTTGTTACACCTCAAGCCTTTATCTCGTCCACACATGTCGCCTCGGGAACTCAATGTATGTTCATCCGAATACACCTCGTCGGAATTCTAGTTCCTCCTCCGTGAATGAAAAATGTCACACAAATGGTTTGGTAAAGATGAGAAAATCGCAGAGGCCCTGGGGTACTTGGGTTAGGCGAGTTTCCCCTCAGTGGGTGAGTGAGGATTAGGGTTTTGAAAGTCTTTTAAGTGTGTCTAAATAATACAACTTACAAGCTGAAATGACTTAATAATTTTTAATCATTTAACGAGTCAAGCCCATTAGTCATATTAATTAATAACTTTCTAAGCAGACCCATGTGGGCCCGGACCTTATTCGTAACAATCCAAGTTGACTACCCGAAGGTCCATTGGGCTTGTGGGCCCAATTGGGTCCGATTCCATGTTTTAGGGCTGTATGCCCTTCAAGAATTATTGAGGCCATGTGTATTCCAGGAAGATCTTCCATGATCGAGTAATAATATGAGGTGCGTTTGCGAACTACATGACTAATTTAGGGGGTATTAGCATAAATTGCTCTTTATAAATAGAACTAAAACAACAATCAAGAAAAGCACACGATCCAATACATCCCGGATCCTACATTACGTTATAATTCTCCAAAATGGCACAACTTTCAACGAAGACACCCAAAACTCTGGCCGAGGCGCCTGGAATTACCATCATTCCTCCGCCTCATGGCAACGCAGTCATCCCGCAAGGCCTCGCAGATCCCAGCGACCCTAAGTTCTCGATTCCCGTCTTTGACTTTGCTGCACTCACCGCCGGCTCTCCAGAGGAGAGGTCCAAGCTCTTGTCCGATCTCGGCGAAGTTTGCCAGAACTGGGGCTTCTTCATTGTATGTATTTATCTTCAAGGATCGAGTTCGACAAACCTTACTTTTAACTAATTCCTTGATATAATACCATGTTTTGCATATGGATTAGTTGACAAATCATGGAGTTCCCGAGAGCTTGATGAAGGAAATGATGGAAGCATGCGATCGATTGTTCCAGCTGCCCGAAGAGATCAAGAAGAAGAGGTTGGATCCACTCAATTACTCGACGACCTATATCGTTTGGCCGGACAACACGCAGAATTGGCGAGAGCTTTACAAGGTCCCGGTTCACCCACACTTCCACGCAGTCGATGACTCCGTTGGTTTCAGGTCAAATAATATATATTCTATTACAACGTTATTAATAATTGACTGTTCTTTCCTTATTTATCTTATACGTGAGACGCGCCTGCTCACTTATTATCGTATATCTCCTCCGGCGGAGTCAACTTTTGAAGTTGGTGGGGGCTTAAAATATTTTTATAAGTAAGGCAGAACGTTTTGGAAATGAAAATTAGGACTATGAAATAACATGAGAAATGTAAAAAGAGACCGAACTTCAGATCTCATGTTCATAACCCACCTTGTGCAACATGCCAACATATGTTTAAAAATCATTATAAGAAAATCAACAACGACATAAGTACCCAATCTTTTTCACTTTTTTTGTGGCACAAGTCCTTTTTTTTACGGTCAAAGTTACCCAGAACTTACCATTTTTCACGGTCGAATTTTTCAATGTTCACTATTTAGCTTGTCTTGGACAAGTGAGAGATGGAATTACAAATGGCATCGTTCCTCATAAATCAACTGAAAGTGGACAAAATATAAGTGAAAATAAAATATAATAATAATAAGCATTGAGAACTTTGATATTTGATGGTGAAACCAAACGTTAGATTTATGTCACCACATAAATATAAAAATCTTGGATACCTATACCGTAATTAACCGTTTAATACAGAATTCTAACATTTTAGTGAGGGCACATGCTCCCTTTTAGAGCTACACCCATACATTACTGACGTCATACGTAGATAATAATACATGATAGAAACGTTCTTAATAATACATTACCGACGTCAAACTTTAACTTAAATAGTGACTGCTAGGATAGTCTAGTGGTAATTCCACACCACCTCCAAAGTGGAGGTTGTGGGTTCAATCCCTAGTGCAGCAAAACTGTCTTAAAAAAAATTAACTTTAATACATGATGGCATATCGCATTGTGCAGTGAGGCGTCAAAGGAGTTCGGGAAAAGAACGAGGGAAGTGGCAGTCGGACTGATTGAGGCGATATCAGAGAGCTTGGATTTGGAGGCTGATTACATTCACAAGACACTTGATTTGGATAAATCATTCCAATTAGTTTCGGCTAATTACTACCCACCTTACCCACAGCCGGATCTCGCAATCGGCATCGTTCCTCATACTGATCCAGGACTTGTCACTCTCCTTATTGAGAATGGCGTTTCTGGTCTTCAAGTGGCACACAACGGAAAGTGGGTAAAGGTTGAAAGCCAAATTCCCAACTCTTTTTATGTAAACCTTGCTGACCATTTGCAGGTAAAAACACTTCCCTTGTTCATCGTTTATGCCCCTATTCTAGTATCGATTTGATCTGGATTCTTAACTCTGCTTTCTCTTTCTTACTTTCTTACTTTATGACAAGATCATGACCAATGGAAAATACAAGAGTGCAATACATAGGGCATGCGTGAACGACCGAGCGACAAGGATGTCCGTAGCCTTATCTTACGGCCCCCCACTCGATAAGACCGTTGAACCTCTACCGGAGCTGCTAACGAAGGATGGCGGCCAGCTACCCTATTACGAAGGAATGACTTACAAAGAATTCTTTGAGCTCAAGAAAGGACGTGCCAGCGTCAATAATAATATGAAGTAGTAATCTCTTTACAGAGATACAATTTACTATTTTATTTTCCATTAATGTATTCGACTTCTACTGTCGTGTTTTACATTTATCTCTATCATCCTATGTTTTTCATTTTCGAATAAAGTGTTGGTTTAATCTAGTTACACTCTGCATGCATTAAAGTTAAAGTTTGTATTTATTTTCCTTAAAATAAAACACGTGCAGCGTTTCTTAGTCTTTAGGAGAAAATGTTAGGATAGTTTGAACTAGTGCATGGAAACTGATCGTTGCCGTGGGCTTATAACGAAAAATAAGGCACGTACGGTATAACAACGTTTTTCTTTTCTTTCTGTTTATTCATATCATTAAAGTAAACTGCGGCTAATGTACTTAATAATTGATCGATTGCGATCAACGTGCCCAATATTTTTTTAGATAAATGAGCCGAATGCCTATTTGTGACTCAAGATTTCAAAAAAAAGGCCCGTAATCAAAACCATCAACTAATTAAAATATGGACTAATATACCCTTTAAATTTTTGACGTGTGAGGAGGAAGTTAAAATACTATTAAAATTAATTAATTATTCCAATTAGTTAATTCTAGAGAGGGATAGTATAATTTTAATATGTTACTACTGGATACTAACACTAAAAATGATATTAAATAAACTGCTTAACCAATTACGTAAAGAGAAATTATAGTAGATAATGTTTAAATTTATATTTCTCAATCATGTGGTTTTAATTATTAAAATAGCCAATCATAGCATTGGAAACTAATTCTCCGTACCAAAATTTCCCCTCCACTTATTAAAATTTGTTTTTTATTTTTAAAATAATTAATTTTTATTTTTTTTATTAATAATGCATGATTTTAAGAATAATTTTGTACATATTATCTCCTCTCTCATTGATCAAATCATCTCTCTCTCCTCAATTTTCTCAACTCTCTCTCTCTCCCGTTTTTTCTTTCATCAAGAACTTCAAACACTCATAACTCCCTCTCTAAAACTCCGATTGACGCAAATTTGGTACCGTTTGAAAGGTCTTGACGAGACGAAGCTATTGATAAGTGGATTGCGACAAGAAGTTACAGGTTTTGATCATAATAATCATGGTAAGTTCCGGTTGCACAATTTAAGATTTATCCCGAAAGAGCTCGATTTTAGAAAAACTAACACCGGATTCATGTTCTGGAGGCCTTCTAGTGCTTGGTGGAGGTGTTCCGCGCCATCGCCGCCGTCATCCACCGCCGCCGGTCACCGGAGTTCGTCTCCGATCGTGAAATTTGATTGGGGGTTTTTGAAGCCCTTGCCAAGGAGATTAAAACCCATCAATTAAATTTGTAATCCGATATCTAATAAGCTTCAATTTTGCTGGATTTTCTTCTGTGGTCCCGCCAAACTTGACGCTCGTTTTCGATATCGAGTTTATTTTTTGGACTGTGATTAAGGACGTCACCGGCTATGGTTGCGTGTTGAAGAAGATCGTACAAGACAGGGACGGTTGGGCTACTCCAAGGGGCGAAGGTTTTTTTTGTTTTGTTTATTCGTGTTAATTTTGTATTTGATCGTGTTAATGTTATGTTAATATGTATGTTAAATCGTGCAAATGTATGTTAATTCGACTTGTAAATATATGTTTATTGGTTTATTCGTATTTATTCGTGTAAATGTATGCTAATTCGAATAGTTAATTTGGTTAATATTTTTAAATTTTAAATTGCTTTAAATTATTAATATGGTTAATTCGAATTAATGTTTCTTAAGAAATTTAAATTTTTATTCAAAGAGTGAAAAAATGTTTTTTAAATTTAAATTTGAAATTTATTTTTAAATTTAGAATTCATATATTTGTTTCCTAATTTATTATTTTATTAACTTTATTAAAAAATTAAAATAAATTCGTATTAATTATTGATTATTAAAATAAATTTTAAAGAAATTTGTTAATTCAAATTTTAATATTATTTATTATTAATGATAAGGGTAGATAAGTCATTTTATATCAGAATGTGGTTTATTGACTATGGCACAAAAATTAACTTAAGTGTTGCTATTTTGACAGATTTAAGCGTCTAAGAAGGCTAGTTAGCTTAAGCTACCTAACATAAATTGCTTATACATGATATCGAATATACTATTTATAATAACCAATCAATGCATTAATAATTAATTTTTAATCGTTGGTTACTCAAACCAATAATAAATAATTATAAAAATATTAGATTCAAAATTGTAGAAAAAAATCCTTAAATGTATCTTAACAATTGTAACAAATTTATTTTAAAAAAAAATTAATTATTCGTCTAGCAATTCAATTGGATTCGAAATATTATTTAACCTATTTATTAGGATTCTAACGATTTGAAATTTATATTCACAAATGTGCAATTATGTATACGATGTTACAAAAACGTACACTTTTAATACAACTTATTATACAACTCTAATTTAAGTTACAATTTTTTTTAATTGTAAATCACCATACCATAGTTGGTTTCCGTAACTGTGTTTATGATACTGTGATATTTACCATTACGAAATAGGAAACTGTAATTTAAGTTACGAATTTTTAATACTAAATCACCGTACCAAAGTTGGTTTACGTAACTATGTTTATGATACTGTGACATTTACCCATTACGTAATAGAACTGACACGATATATAAGTACGTAATTTTATATACGATTATATTAATATAATTTCGTAACGATATATACAATTTGGAAAATAAATTTTGGAAAAGTATTATTAAATGTAGCCGTAAATAAAATTACGTAATTTTGAGAAAAAATTACCTTATGGTTTACGAAATGCGATATCATGTTAAATTTTTTTAATCAAAATTTGCTTCAAAAATTCGAAACGAAAAACCATTGTAGTTATCGTTCCTTCGAAAACACAACCAATATTTCCTAAAAGACGTTACATAATTTATTGCCATATATATTATTCGGTATGTATGTACATATATATATATATATATATATATATATATATATATATATATATATATATTAATAAGTGAAAGTGATGGTGATGTATGAGTATGAGGCAGACTTGGCACACGAATAGAAGAATGGAGAAAATGAAGGAATGGCTTATCAGATGAAAGCAAATCAATAACGTCGAAATGCAAAGTGAGTTAAAGAAAAATAAAACCCTACTGCTCATTATATAGAAAAGAACATAACGCACCCACCCACTAAGGAACTACTTCCTCAGGAATAGCTCTTAATACTAACAACATTGACTATGATATAAATCAGCGACTAAAACCACGTGAACAAGGTTTCTAGCTTTGACCAAATCCAAGCTTATCCTCAAAGTAATGAGCAAATGGGCATAAAAAGGATTTTCAAAACGCGAGAACAAATATGATTACAAGTCTGGCAATAATTGATGTGAACCATCTACAAAGTAACCATGATATTAGATTTCATTTTATTCATGCTGGCAATTAAACGCAAGGGAAATAGGGAATTGAAATAACATGAACACTCCAGAGCTTATTGGGCAGATTAAATACATAAGCAAGCAAGATAAATACTTAAGTGTTTCCACATATCATGACAGTAGAAACAAAATGGAGCTATGGCTTCATTTTCAAGCTGTAAAGGGAACGGCTACCAAACACAGGCTGTTTTTCCGTCCAACGCTTGCTCCGAATAGCTCAGTCATGTCGAGGTCTTCGGGCCTCGTCCCGCCCGGGGGACTCCAGTCAAAGTGGTAGAGGAGCTGCGAAAGCGTGAGCTCGACATTTGTCAATCCAAACGAGATTCCCGGACAGATTCTTCTTCCAGCGCCGAAGGGGATGAGCTCGAAGTGGGCTCCTTTGAAATCGACCGAGCCATCGGCGAACCTCTCCGGCACGAAGCTCTCGGCGTTGGAACCCCAGTATTTGGGGTCTCTTGCAATCGCCCAAGCGTTGATAATGACTCTCGTCTTCAGCGGGATGTCGTATCCGTTTGTCGTGCAATTCTCGCGGCATTCTCGGGGAAGCAGCAGAGGAAGAGGTGGGTGGAGCCTTAGGGTTTCCTTGATTACGAGCTTCAAGTAAGTGAGATCTTGAATATCCTTTTCCTCCACGCTCACCTTGCCCATGAGAGCCTTTCTGATCTCGGCTTGTGCTTTTTGCATGGCTCGTGGGTTTTTGACCAATTCCGCCATAGCCCATTCAGTCGTTGTTGCGGTAGTCTCAGTTCCTCCGGCAAACATATCCTACGTTAATTTAGTATGAAATGTTTAACTCAGACCCCTGTGGAGATATTCTAGAACCAAAACTTTATAGAAATTTATTTCATTGTCTCTAGTTTAAAAGTTTAAAACGAATGCACAATGAGGAAGTAAAACTTATCAGTCTTGTTAAGTCCCTTAAAAAATCGGATATCTAATATGTCCCTAAAGAGATGATGATTTATTCATTTTGGCTCTCTCATCTTAGACCAGGTCTCATTCATTTCGTTTGAGCTAAATGGATTTCATGATATCGTGAGTATGAAGTACCGTGTGAATGAGATTCCATGTTTAATTAATTTTATTGGCAATAAAAACCATAGATATATTAAATCTTATATTTTAAGTCCTTTTCTATCTTACATGTGCGACTCTTAGCCTATCTAGAAAATAACAACGTGCGTGTATGTATATAATGCATGAACTGGATACTTACGGCAATCACAGCTTTGATGTCGTTGGTTTGGATGGGGATCTCCAGGCCACCATTTTTCTGAACTCTGAGTAGAATATCCACGAGATCTTCGGAAGCTTCACCGGTACTTGGCTTCGTCTCCCGATCAGACATGTGCTGTTTGACGATGTTTTCAAGTGCGTTGTCCATCTTCTTCAAAACTTTCAACACTTTGGGTCTCAGGGGACTCAAAACCCGAAAGATCTTCTTTGAAGGATAGAAATCAGCCACGTTGAAACCTCCCAATAAGACGGACCCTTCTTTCATCGCCGAAACCAAATTTGCCGCGTCGTCGTTATCGTACCGGCCTCCTAATGCCGCTCTACATGTGAACGTGCTAGTCATCTCCAGCAGCCGCCCGGTGAGATTGATTGGAGAACTTGGCGGAGACGATCGGACAGCCTCGACGAGCCTGTCAGTCTCCTCTTTCCGAAGCGACGAAAAGAACTGGATCCTCTTGTTGCTTAGAAGCTCCATCACGCAAACCTTTTTCATCTGCCTCAGATACTCACCATAAGGCGCCAAGGAAAGGTGGCTAGTTCCATACTGGGAGAACTGAACGACGAACATATCGGGCCTCTGTGCGAAAGCGGCATCGTTAGTTCTCATGAACTCTCTCGCAACGTCGGCAGACGAGACGATGAGGGTCGAGACTTCGCCTAGTTGAAGGTGCATCAGTGGTCCGTATTCATTTGAGAGGTCTCGAAGAGTGTGGTGTGGCAGCGTACTGCCAATCAAGTTGTGGAAGTTTCCGATGATCGGAAGCTTTCTGGGGCCTGGAGGCAGTTTTCCGGCCTTGCTCGTCCTTGTTCGGAAGAGCATAAAGAAAAAGAATGAGGTGAGTATGATGAGAAAGGTTATGGTTAAGGAATATTGCAACTCCATTTCTTCACTTTTCTTTCACTACTATGCTTTCTTTCTGTATGTGAATTGGGATGTAGTGTGTGTGGTTACGAAGCCTTCTTATATATATACTAATTGGCGATTGCATTTCGGTGACCAAATCGTTCAAGTCAATAGAGATGTGTCTTTTGTAGATACTTACCATACGGTGCTCATTACTATAAAGGGTGAAAAGGAGAGTCTTCGGTTCAGTTCGGTTCTCATTTTTCACAATTTTCATACTTCATATAGAAAATTACAATTTTGGTTTCAGTTTTATGTTTGAAAGCAGTACTATTGAATTTAAAAACTGATTTTACCAATTTCCATATTTTCGGTTTTAGCTCGTTTTAATTTCAATTTTAACCGCATTATAATAAAAACGAAAAAAATTAATCTTAAATTTAGTGATGATTAGAAAACAAATACTTGTTTTAGAGAGATTAGAAAAAAAATACTTAAAGTTTGCAAATAAGATAAATTACCATGTATAACAATGAACAGCAATTAACCGCCATTAATACAAAAATCATTTAACTAAAATATATTTATATACAAATATATCATAAAACTTTAATGGGTAGTGGGGTTTTATATGAAAACCACAACCAATACTATTTAATTTTTTAATATGAAAACCACACCCGATACCGTTTCACTTAATTGTATCTCAACATCGCGCTAGTCACAAGTTGTTTATTTAATTATTGGTAAGGCATATCTTTACTAGTTATCTAATATTTGCACTCTTATTATTTTATTTGAACTTGCATGCATGCACATGTAAATCGCATTTGTATTATATCTTTTTAATCGGCTTCGAACATATCCATAAGATGTTTTGAACTATTTAATTTGTGAGCTTGTGCTCAATACAAGAAAGTTCTTTAAAAAAAATGAACGGAGGTTTTATAAGGAAAGACGATAAAAATTAATTCGATAGCTAAATTATTAATTTATAAGAAATCCACTCACTTAATTACACATAAAACAATTAAGACCCATAAAACATAAATGGTTAATTATATGGCCCTGTAAATGGCTGAAAATTTTATATCATTTTGTTTTTTAGTTCAGGTTCTGGTACCGCCTCTTGTTCGGTTTAAAAAAATTCAAGAAATTTAGTTTAAAATCGAGAACCAGAACTGGGACGAAACGTTAATTTTTTTCTCTCAGTTCCGGTTATAAAACTACATGTAGTTTTTTAATTTTTAGCATATGTAATTTTTAGGGGTGTGCAGAATAATCGATAACCGAATTTTTAAACAGTAACACAAAATTATCCGGTTTTAAATAACCATAAAAAAATTATTTTGAAAATATGTTAAGGTTAATTGTATCCTGTTTCAAATAGGCTAGGTTATAGGTTATTAATTATTTTTCTAAACAGGTTATTTTTTTTACCGGTTTTAATATTAATTTTTTATGTAAATATTTTATGATTAAATTAAGTAGGGTTACTTCGTTCTTCACTCAAAGCCTCCTAGACTTCTTGGATTATTTATAATTGTTGTACTTTTAGGTTTTATGTTTTGGACCGATATATTTCTTTTTTTACTGGGTTGGTTGATTTGTGATTTATTTTGAACCGATTTGTTTAATTGTGACGATAAAATGTGTTGAATGTTATATTACAAAAAACATATTAATAAGATTTTGATAACTAGAAATTAGGATAAACGGTTTCCGGTTTAACGGTTTTTAAAAACACGTTAAGGTTATTAAAACATGACTAACCAAAATAAATTAAGGGTACCAAGTAGTGAAAAAATAATATAAGTTAATCAACCGGTTGCACCCCTAGTAATTTTTAGTGGTTATTTACTTTCATTGTCGTTTTGAGTGTAGTTTTCTCTTATTTTAATTTTTTTAGTTCATATTTAGGATTTCACTTTTCAGCCCCATTGACGTGAATAATCACAAACTGTGAAGAGGTGATTGCACCTTGTATATTATATTTGTCTGCTTTCTTACCATTGGATCCTGCTAATTCGTTTGATAATCACCTCGGATTTACCACTTGAAGAAGTATAAATATGCCTATATATATAGAATATATACAAGGAGAATGAGACACGTGATTTTGATAGAGGTTTGTCTCAATCGGTAGTTGATTATATCCTCTATATTTTTTTATTGATCCTGGTAAATACAAAACACAGAGGGAGAGAGAGAATACAACGAGACGAGATGAGCTTGTATACAAGTTAAGCGAAGTGAGCAACAACAAATATCAAAAACTGATGGCAAAGTGTCTAGGGAATCCGCTCGAAGTGTTGTTATAGATTCGAATATATATATATATAGGGAAACTTGAAAAAATAACCCCCAAAAAGCAAGTTATTTCAGTTTTGTTCCCCGATTTCATGTATCTGAAAAATTATTCTCCAAACTGTCTCTGAATTTTTTTATTCCCAAAATACCCTTTTTACCAAAAAAACTCCCAAACTGTCTACACAAAGTTGCAATATTTTATGAAACATCAAACTATCTAACTTCAAGAGTAAAACTATCAAACTTAACAGGAAAAACATTCCAACATAAACAAACTGTCTACCCCGAAAGTGAAAACTGTCAAACTCCAAGTAATAAACTGTCTAACTTAATATATGTTTTATTGAAGGGGGATAAAACTATCCTTCTTGACCCTAACTTATCAAAGTGTCTAACTTCGCGAAAGAAACTATCCAACTCGGTGAAGAAAATTGTCCAAAAAGACTTGCAATATTTAGTGAAACATCAAACTGTCTAACTTGAAGGGTCAAATTGTCTGACTTAACGGAGAAAACTATCCAACTAAACAAATTGTCTAACCTAGAAGAGAAAAATGTCTAACTCCAAGTATTAAACTGTCTAACTTAATAAAGTATGTTTTATTGACGGGGGATAAAACTATCCTTCTTGACCCTAACTTATCAAAGTGTACTTCACCAAAGAAACTATCCAACTCGGTGAAGAAAACTGTCCAAAAAAACTTGCAATATTTAGTGAAACATCAAAATGTTTAACTTGAAGGGTAAAACTGTCCGATTTAATGGGGAAAACTATCCAACTAAACAAATTGTCTAACCCAGTAGAGAAAACTGTCTAACTCCAAGTATCAAATTGTATAACTTAATAAATTATGTATTATTTACGGGGTTAAAACTATCCTTCTTGACCCTAACTTATCAAAGTGTCTAACTTCACCACAAAAATTATCCATCTCGGTGAAGAAAACTGTCCAAAAAACTTGCAATATTTAGTGAAACATCAAACTGTCTAACTTGAAGGGTCAAACTGTCCGACTTAACGGGGAAAACTATCCAACCAAACAAACTGTCTAACCCAGAAGAGAAAACTGTCTAACTCCAAGTATTAAACTGTCTAACTTAATAAATTATGTTTTATTGACGGGGGATAAAACTATCCTTCTTGACCCTAACTTATCAAAGAGTCTAACTTCACCAAAGAAACTATCCAACTCGGTGAAGAAAACTGTCCAAAAAACTTGCTATCGAACTTAA